>CAMZMU010000077.1:2718370-3346359 GCA_947311845.1 Poa pratensis
TGGACACAGTTGAATGCACCACCTCTCACCCCGAGTCTCAAATCTTGGGTTATGCATTTTGACGGGTCTAAACAAGAGCAAGGTTCAGGAGCTGGAGTGGTGTTAACTTCTCCCAAAGGTGACAAGTTGAGTTATGTTTTGCAAATTCACTTTGATTGTACCAATAATGTGGCAGAGTATGAGGCCTTGTTACATGGTTTGCGTATGGCAAAGGAGATGAACATCAAGCGTATTAAGTGCTATGGGGATTCAGATCTTGTGGCGCAGCAAGTTTCAGGAACTTGGGACAGAAAAGATGCAACTATGGCGGCTTACAGGCGAGAGGTGGATAGAGTAGCTGGGTTCTTCTCAGGCTATCAGGTGGATCACATTGACCGCAGGAAAAACGATGCTGCAGATGCTTTGTCAAGACTCGGCTCACGCAGAGAGCCGGTTCCACCTAACGTTTTCTTGGACGAGCTATGGGCTCCATCAGTCAAGTCCCAGGATGAGGAAGAGTTGGTAGACCCGGATTCGCAGCTGGTGGCTGTAACCCGGGAAATTCCAGAGTGGACAGAACCGTATCTTGCATATCTTTTGAGAGGGGAGTTGCCCCAGCAGGAAGTCATAGCCCGGCAGATCGTGCGCCGGTGCAAGGCCTATGTGGTCATAGATGGTGAGTTATATAAGAGAAGTGTTTCAGGGGTATATCAGAGATGTGTGTCTGGAAAGGAGGGCCGGCAAATTTTGAAGGAAATTCACGAGGGAGATTGTGGTCATCATGCTTCAACAGGTCCTTGGTTGCAAAGCTTTCACACGGTTTCTTTTGGCTCACAGCCCAGGCAGATGCAGAGCGCTTGGTGAATAGATGTGATGGATGTCAAAGGTATGCAAGACAGATTCATGTGCCGGCTCAGGAGTTGAGAACAATACCTTTGACTTGGCCCTTGCAGTTTGGGGGCTTGATATGGTGGGTCCTTTCAGCATGTCTCCTTGTAAGAAAACCCACCTCCTCGTTGCCATTGACAAGTTTACCAAGTGGGTTGAGGTCATGCCTGTTACAAATTGTGAGGCGGCAACAGCAGTGAAGTTTTTGAAGCAGATCATACACAGGTTTGGGTATCCCCATAGTATTATCACAGACAATGGTACTAATATGTCCTTGGGAGAGATGGCAAAGTTTTGTGGAAACAATGGTATACGTTTGGATGTTGCTTCTGTGGCTCATCCTCAGGCCAATGGGCAAGTTGAACGAGCTAACCAGGAGTTACTCAGAGGATTGAAACCACGTCTCCGGGTCCCGTGTCTCAGAGCCGCCGGAGCGTGGGTGGAGGAATTGCCATCAGTTGTTTGGGGAATCAATACAACACCAAACAGATCCACAAAGATGACCCCTTTCTTCATGGTGTATGGGGCAGAGGCAGTTTTGCCAAGTGATATTATTCATGACTCGCCTCGCGTGGCGGCTTACGTGGAGACAGAAAATGAGAAGACCCGGCAGGATTCTGTTGACCTGCTGGAGGAGAATAGAGAGCAAGCATTGGAAAGATCAGCAATTTATCAGCAAGATTTGAGGCGGTATCACAGCCGCCGGGTTAAAACTCGCACCTTCCAGGAAGGTGATCTAGTGTTGCGATGGGTGCAGTCCAAGGAAGGGATGCACAAGTTATCTCCTCCTTGGGAAGGGCCCTTCATCATAAGCAAGAAATTGAACAATGGTTCATACTATTTGGTGGACGCTAGAGAGAAATCAGAGACAGTCAATGACTCAACACGCTCTACCTTTTCTATGGAAGAGCGTGAGAGGCCGTGGAACATTGCGCAGCTGCGCCCATATTATACTTAGCATGAAAAAGATGTATCAGATGTAACACACGATGTAACAGGCAGCAGGTTTCAGACGCGCTCTTTTCCTTACCAGGGTACCTAAGGGGACTGGAAGGTTTTTAATGAGGCGGCTTGCTGACCTAACCTTTTCTATCAATAAAGTGAAGGTTGAACAGAAATTTGTCTTGTCTCAGTTTATGTTTCAGTTTTATAAGCCGGTTATTTTTCTTTGTTCTATATGTATTGTGGCAGTTTGGTCAAGCTTGGTCCTGGGGGCTTGTCATTGAGATAGCTAAAGTTATTTCCCCAGGACCCGGCTCATAAGTATCCCCGGGTTTCAGTTTTGGTTGCAGTTGTTTAAGTTTTTTATTTTTGAGGATGCCCAGAGAGTGCGTCCCACCAGTATTTTGGATCAATGGGGTACTGAGGCATAAGCCCTTTACTTTATAAACATTGATCCAGGTCTTGGGGGCTCTTACTGCAAAAAGTCTGTAGCTGCAATCCCAAGACCCGGCTTTTATGCCACTAGTATTCTTGGTTATCTTGCTGTGTAGCTGATGTGACTCGCACTTATATGGCCTGATTGCACACCTGGAAACTCAATCAACCATGAAGCCCATTGGGACTTGGTTTGACCCTGTTTTTCTCAGAGAAGTTGCGCCAGGATATCCATGCGAAAGCCGGCTCACAGTTAAAGAAACCAAAAGGGTCATCAAAACCACAGAAGATAAGCAATTGGATATTTCAATGTCATGTGATTCCACATAGTTTCACCAAAGTTTAAAACAAGTGCAAAAGCACACATCACAGGCATGGTATCAGAATAGCTAAGTTATTACAATAAAGTGCCCAAGGGCCGAATGATAAGTTTTCTAGCAGAGACACAGCATCTGCATAAGTTAAGAGCCGGCTTCTGGAGCCGGGTTAGTGGAGGAGTTGTAGCTGGGGTGTGTCTTTGGCGCTTGTCGAGTCATCCTTGGCCGTCTCTGCTTCTGCTTCCCGGGTCTTGGGGGCTCCATCAGTGCGCCAGGTGACAAGTTGAAGGGACTGGAAGTATGTTCATCTTCATCTTCCACTGGTGCACGCGCTGGAGGTGGCACAGTGGGAGTTGAGGAGCTTGGCGCAGCGGAAGTACTTGGAGCAGTTTTATCACCAGCAACAGATTCCTTGTAGCTCTGTAGCAGGTCGATGCGTTGAGGCTCGTCGTCCACAATTTCTTTATTCGCCTCGTTGTAGCCATACTGGATGGTGTTAAGCTTCAGATTGTTGGCAATTTGGGTAGCCACGAACCGGGTCTGCTTCATAACCCGGCTGTAGGTCTTCCTGTCAAAAGGAGTGCCATCTGCATTGTACTCAGGAAAACCCGATGCCAGAGGAGCCGGGTCAAGTTGTGGGGATAGTAAGCTTTAGCCAAAGCTAGGCTGCGCATGGCCCCGGCCCTGCATGCAGATTTCTTCAGCAGGTGAATCCAGCCAGGCATTGTGGACAAATGGCCCAGCACTTCAGTGTAAGTGCTGGGCGGGTTTTCCCAGTTTCTTGCAGCTTTGATGACCTCGCAACTCCCAAAGTATAATTGGCGGACCAGTGTATACATGCATTTGATTTTCTCAGTTGCGGTCTTGCGGATGTTGCCATCACGTGCACCTGCAAAAGGGAAACCAGTGTCAGGCATAGTTTACATGCCGAGCTTGGAACAGACGAAAATTTACGGGTTTTGAGAGTATTGTGCTTACCAACAAGGGAGGCAACCATGGCAGTAATCATCTTCTTCAGGCGGGTCAGCTCGCTGGTAGCTGTATTCAATTTCTGTTGGAGGCTGGTCAGCTGCTCTTGAAAGTTTTCTTCATGCTCTTGCATGTCCCGCTTCAAGTCTGAGTTCTCCTGAGTCAAGGCAGTTATTTTTCTTCCAGGGCTTGAAGTTTGTTTGCCCTTCAGCCCGGGTCTCAGTCTCAGCTTTTAAGGCTCCTTGTAGCCGGGCCACTTCTTCATCGGCTTGGTTCACATGTTCCTGTTAAAAAAAAGTGCACAGTTTAGCCTCAAGTTACTAAGGAATTATTAGCCTGGAACTTGGGGGCTACAAAGTTTCAAAAGTTTGCAACAGACAAGTAAAGCCCCAGGTTGCCGCAAGCGTGCTAACCCGGTGCTTGGGGGCTACACGGGTGAAATTTTAAAATTGTTCAAGTGATTAGTCCCAGGTTGCTGTGGACAGCTAACCCGGCACTTGGGGGCAGTGTTGAAAAGTTTTTGTAAAGGATGTTGGCGTTTCAAGCACCAAGTTTTTCAACAAGTGATAAATTTGGAGCTTGGGGGCTAGGCAGAGTATGGTTATGCAAGAAGTAAGAAGGTAAGTAAAGTTAAAAGCACACCTGGTACCGTTTCTGAAGCAGAGAGACAAGCTCAGTCTCCAAGTTCTTATGATGAGCAAGGCGAGAAAAGTATTCCTCGCACAGAGCCGGTGTGGACATGGAGTTCAGAGTCGCCAGATCCAAAGAAGCAACCGGGTCCTTGCCCTTTGCAGAGGGATCCACCTTGATTTCTGGTGCTGTGACCTTGGCAATAGCAGTGGACACGCCAGGAGCCGGGCCTTGCTTAGACCCGGTGATCTGGACTTCTGGGTCAACTTCTTTGGTTCCAGACCCATGCCCGGGTGATTGCGCATCTGGGCTTGGTTTTGGAGCAACTGGCGGACTTGGTGGTGAGGTTACCACGTTTTCGGCGCCAGATTCTTCTTTGACCCGCTCCTCAACTTGTACTTCCATTGGAGAGGGTTCAGTTCTGGCAGGTGGAGGAGATGCGGTTGGAGAAGATTCCGGGTCTTCCTCCACAATAGCTTTGGCACTGAAGCGAAAAGAGGTGAATTTAGTTACAGAAAAGATTAAAGTGTTGAAAAATGAAAAGAAAGGAGAGTAATCCTAACCCGGTATTGATGAGGAAATCCTCGGGCGTGCTAGCCGCGTCCGAGGAAGAATCTGATACACGAGAACGTTTAGGACCCGGATTTTGCCAGCCAAAGGATACTTTTTGCTGGGCGTCTTCTGGATCGATTTGGCCCAGCTTGATAAAGAACATGGAGGGATACCTGTGCTCAAGTGACATGGCTTGCAGAGACCGGGTCCGTGGTTTCTTGTTGGCTTCAGCTTCTTTCTCAAGTTCCTTTTCCTGTGTTGGTATTTGAGTTTGAGATGAGTTCATCATGCAAGTTGAGAAACGAGAAAATGGCACCTTTGCAATTGCAGCTGGGTCCTCTTTTGAGGAGTGGGTGCAGCAGTTTGTGGACCCGGCAATACGTCCGGAGCCGGGTCATTGGGGCCTGGAATGAGAAGAGCCGGGTTATCAGTAGAAGTGTCCTTTTTGGGGACTTCGTTGTTAATCAGCTCGAGGAAGAGCCGGCCTATGGAGTCTGGCTCACCTTCTTCTTCTTCTTCTTCTTGGTCGTCACTTTCTGTGTCCTCTTCAGCAGAGGATGTAGGGGTGTAATCTGCACTCCACCATTTGGAGTCCTGACAAAAAGAAGGTATCAGTAAGATAGTTTGCAAGAATACCGGGTTACAGTTAAAGAAGTGAGTGGATGACAAGTTGTACCGTAGGAGGTTTGTTCTTGGTGCTGAAAGGGGCGAGCCCGTTCATAGCAATATCAGTCTTCTTTTCGCCAAGGAGCCTCTTGGCGTTCTTCACGATCTGATCTCTAACAGTGTGATTCTGAGTAACGCATGTCGTCAGTGGTCTCTTCTGTGTATTCATGGAAGAGCCGGGTCCTGATGCTGAGAGGTTGGATGAACCAACCAACCCAGCATTTCACCAGATCAGTTCCACGAAGGCCGTGGGCTAGTAGGGCTCTGGCCCGGCGGTGGATGCCTTCAAGTGCTTCCCGCTTCTCCGGGCTAGCATAGCTGTTCATCTTTGAATTGTACACAAGAGGGGAATTTCTGAAGGCCGGGAATTTGGCCTCATCAGCCTCAGGAGAGGTATCCTTGCAGTAGAAGTAAGTGTTCTGCCACCCCTTAGGGTGGCTGGCCAAAGCAAGAGCCGGGAAAGTGCATTCTTTGCGGCGTTGAATAGACACGCCCCCGTACGGACCAAGAGGTTGTTTTTTCGAGATGGGTTGCAATAGAAGATTTCAAGGAAAAATTCGAGAGACGGAGGTATTTGGAGATAATCCTCACAGAAAACGACGTAGTTGCTAATGTTCAAAATGGAATTGGGCGCCACATCCATGGGAGTGAGCCCGTAGTATTTAAAGACTTGGCGGAAAAAGAGGGAACCCGGGGGGCGGAGACCCCGGGTCATGATCTAAGAGCACAACGACCTCACCTTTTTCTGGTGTGGGCCGGGTCTCCTCCCCAGGTGCGCGCCACTGGATCTCGTTCTGAGCCGGGAGTTCGCCCCGGTTCACGAAGGATTGGAGGGTCGTTTTTGTAGCGCTGGACCTCGTCCAGTTCACTGGAGCGGCTGCGGGAGCCGCGGATCCAGATGCACCAGCAGCAGTACCAGAGGGTTTCTTTGCGAGCTTTTTGGCCGCACGGGGCCCTCCAGATTTTATCTTCTCTTTCGTCATGGATTTCAGCTCTGGAGGACAGAGCGCAACAATGGCGTTATGAACCCTAGTTTAGATGCGGATGTGAATAATGAAATACGGAGCCAATCTAGAAGAAATAAAGGTTGGAATCGGATGCGCGGAATGGATAAAAGTAAGAATCGAGGTTACCTTGGAGATTGAACGAGATTGAAGGGCGTGATTGAGATCGGAGTTCCGGCGCGGTGGCGTGAGTGACGCGAGCGTGAGGTAGGGGATGAACGTGAGAATGGGGAAATTTACTCGGGGTCGTGGCCAGATATTTATAGCCACGGTGAAAACCCTAGGGGTATTGCGGTAAAAGTGAGCGGATAAGATAAGCATCTTCTCCGGGAAGCCAGCGACAAACAGACAGGACAAAAGGAATATTCTTTGACTCCAGTTATGACTAGCAAGTGGCCCAGTTGAGTTGAGATTTTCGCTAAGTGTTGGGTGAGAGACCCGGAGACATCTGACCTAGTATGAGAAAGGGGTTACGGTATGACCCGCCAAGAAGAGTTGGCCCAGTTAAGCAGAAAGATAAATAGTGCATTATATGTATTTGTTGTTTTTGTATTTCAGGTGGTTAACCCGGCAAGCCAGGGTACCAGCATTGATCAAGGAAGCGACACAAAGTTGGAAGCAAAGCATGGCAACCTGGTTACCTGGTTAACCTGGGGGCTACTGATGGAGGGATAATAACCCGGTAGGCCCATGAAGAGGGAAACGTGACCCGCCAGGAAGGAGGCCCGGTCAGGCCAGTTAGCCTCAGCACGGGCCGGGTTATGTTTCTGGGCCGGCATCGGCGGTGACCCGGCTAAGGAAGGTGATATTCTGGAAGGTACAAGAGGCGGTTCGAGAGGCGGTTCAAGACTTGGAGTGCACGAAGAATAAAGGAGTTAGGATAGGACTTGGAGTTCGGGTAGAACCCGGCTCTATTGTGTCGCGGTCAGAGGGCCCGGTATCTATATAAACCGGCCCCTGAGCCATAGCTAGCAAGACTTTCATAATCCCCAAGCTTTAGGCGAGAGAACCATCGAGAGACACAAGCTTTGTAACCTAGATCGAGATCCGGCTCTGTTGTCGTAGCCGGGTTATCGAGATCGAGACCAAGATTAATAATAAGATAGCAGGAAGTAGGTCTTTATCTCCAATGGAGAGGCCGAACCTGGGTAAACCTGTGTCCCCTGCAATGCTAAACAATCTCCCAGACGCCAGTGTCGCCTTACCCAAAAACTCAAGCTACCCCAAAGTAGCATCTGCCGTGTTATCTACCCACGACAGATGCCGCTGCACAAAGTTAATCTCGACTACGCAGCAATAGATGGGTACGTGACCTACGAGTTGTATCGCAAGATCCTAACCTTGAAGGACAGACTACGTCCAACATGGCAGGAAATGCTCTGCCTAGGTGCAAGAATGCCTAGGTGAATTGCAATAGGCTTTGGATGTGGTGTTTAACTAGTTTGTACAGTTGGTGCTTTAACAATAAGTTTGTAATTATCAGAACATGTATGTGTGAATTTGCACTAGGAATTTGTTTATGTGATGAAATGCTCATACGTAGAACCTAGTTCATCGGCATCACAGCCGGTCACAGAAAGATTTATACCTTTCACCGGCGGGAGAGGAGGTGCAGGCCTCTGCCAGATGTGCTGAGATGCTACCAGCGCGCTGCGACGAATCACCTCCTCCTCCTTCTCCTTCGTCGACAGCCACTCCTCCTCCTTCTCCAGATCAGACACCACCTACAGATCCTCCACCACCTCCAGATCAGCCACTTCCTCCTCCAGATCGGCCACTTCCTCCTCCAGATGGGTTTCTGCTGGTAGATCTGCCGGAGGTGCTGCACCACCACCTCATGAATGACCTCCTCCACATCGGCCTGGCTCAGAAGAAGCCGGGCATCACCGGAGGAGGAGGGCGTCAGATGGTGGCGCTGCCGCATCATTAGCGACGCATGGCCGCCTCCAGATCGACCTTCCCCTCACGAAGGGCTGCCGCTAGAACGGTGCTGCCGCGGCGACTAGAGCGCGGCCGCGATGGCCGGATCTAGAAGCGCCGACAGAGGAAGCCATTAGAGAGAGTGAGGGAGAGTTGAAAGCACAGTGTGCGGCGGCTAGGGTTGGAAGAGAGACAAGTGAGAGAGTGATAATGAGACCGAGCCGGCAGTAGTATATATAAGCGCCACATTGGCAACGGACATTTTATATAACTGTTTCCATTGATTTTACACCAACGAGAGACCACTTAGCAGCTAGTGCTACTACATACGGACTTGATAATGAAGTAAACGATTACATATATGCTACTACTAGCTAATGCTACTACTAGCAGCTGCTGATGAAGACTCGGGCTCGTCGTCGCTGTACACGAGTGCGTCCCTCCGGCATAAGGTATCGTCGAAGATCTTGATGAAGAACCCGTTGTCGCCGTTGAACTCGAAGCACAAAAAGTGCCCCTGCTCAAGCTTGTACGCTTGGGCGAATGACTTCCATCCCTGGCCGAGGTACAAATTCCCCCCGGCACTCACGGCCGTCTTCATCGCCCAGCTGCCGTTCTCGCAGTCCTCCATCTTCAGATGCATGGTAGCTGCCACCATGCCTTGGAGCTTCTCTGCGAACGCCCTCGGGAGCCTTAGGCGGCTCTCGATGCCCTTGTACAGGATAACCAAGAACTCGAAGCCGCGCAGCTCCGGGGACATATCTTCAGAGGATGGTGAGGGCGACACCGACGGCGTGGTGCGGCTGCGCCCCTACCACGGCCGCACCCTCGTCCACGGCGTGACCGCTGATGGTACCTCTCACGGGGACATGTCTTCGAGGATGGTGAGGGCGACACGACGGCATGGCATTGCCACTGCGCCCCGTACCACGGCCTCGCCCTCATCCACAGCCGCGATCGCTGCTGGTACCTCTCGCCATGGATTTGGACGGAGGGGATCTGGCGAAGTTTGAATAACTATAGGCGATGGACTAGGGCTTCAAAGAGACCGCTGCCTGGTACCTCTCGCCCATTTATACTCACGGGTCTGCTCCGCCCACTCCCCATCTGCCCATTCGCTAGACTCCACGTATCAACATTTTCAATGGTTGGAAAATTCTATCCGTTACCATAGAGGCAAATATTGGAAACGGACAATTTTATTAACCGTTGCCAATATAATAGGTGAAGGAGATTGGAAAGGGTCCGTTGCCAATGTAGGCAGGCCTGGTCAGGTTTGTACGCACTGGCCGCGCGGAAAGCGTGATTCTCCGTCGCCTAACACCTGCCGTTTCCATAGAGGGGTATCCGATGTGTCGTTCTGTACTAGTGGGAAACTCATCTGACATCAAGGTCGAGGGGAGCTCGTCTTCCTGAAGGCGAGGAGCTTCGAATGGGCGCCATGGAGATCTCGTTGACCTCCTCCTCGGCGACCTTGACGACGTACTTCTGGAAGTAGCATCTTCCATTGTACGGCGGTGCTCCTTGCTCGATGGGAGCCAACCTTTTTGTTGTAAAACAGATCGTCCCCTTGTAGTCCTTGTAAATGAAGACGATCTTGTTTCCTCCTTGTCTCCGTGTCGCGTCCGTGTGAATGAGAACGAGTTTTTTGCAAAACGCGCTCCCATTACTGCAGCCAGCCGTAGCGTCAAGGGGTAGGTGGAGCGTGGGAGGCCTATAAAAGACCCTCCAGACTCCAACTCCTTGACACACCTTCTCGCCTTGTTCCGCTCCTCTTCTTCCCTTGCCTCTCCACGCCCCGCAGAACAATGTCCGGCGAAGCAGAGATGGCCTTGTCCGATGTGTTGACGGCGGAGTCCATCTTTCGAGGCGCGGCGGAGGCACCCAGCGAAGCTGGAGCCCGGGCCGCTGATGGCGAGGTTGTGTCCCGCTCTTCTGCTGCCCAGAATGTTGCTCGCCTGGTGACTGTCTCCGGTCCTGTTACCCAAGAAGAGGCAAGGATTAGGGCAGTAAGGAGGGTGCACCTATGGTCCATTCTGAAGGAAAGGACTGTCGGTATTCCGGAACTGTCCTTGGTTGTGGCTGAGCTCGAGGCCATCGAACAGGTTCACTGCTTGCTCTTCTCTGTTTTTCCGCCTTTTTACCTTGGATGACTTCGATCTTGACCTGGACTGCTCTTCGTAAGCCGAGAGTCAGTCCATAGGCGAACTGGCGGATGGAATCTTCCGTCTCTTTGGTCCTGGAGCGTCGTGGTCGACAGAAAGGGGTCGAGCTCTTCGACGCGCCTGATAAGATCCTGTGCGTGTGTTATCCTTTCATCCAGGCGTTCCCCGGAATAAAGGAGTGCACCCGGCAGTCAATAAAACAGAAGACAGATCTGCACAGCCAAGAGCACTGAGCTGGCCTTAGTAGCATAGGCTAGATATGTATCCAGGAAGCTTTGACTGAATGTAACTCAGAATTGTAAATTCAGAATGTAAGTTCAGATGAGTGCAATCCTAGGGCTCAACTCCCGGGGTCATTTCCCAAACCTCCCCTTGCACTAACGCGCCGTCAAGTTTTCTAAGGAGATCTCTTAGGTGACAAGTACTCTAACCGCCTGTACGGTAGCAGCACCCCTAAGAGCACTATGCCTTCCGGGAGTCCACTCCACAGCCACGGGTACTAGGCCAGAAGGGAAATCTGACCGTTCGCTGGGGAGGACGCATTACCCTCGCAAAGGTTCTCATCAACTGTCAAGCATGCGCAGGTTGGTGGTATATTGACTCCGAGCGAGATAGTATGCCTAGAATGCAAGATGCACATGCAAAGACTTAGCTGATTTTTGCCGTGCTCTTGATCTGCTCTGTCCTTCCCGGGTATCCAGCTCCTGAGCCACTCTTCAGCACCCATTCTGTCCCGGGAGAGGTGCCACACATAACACACTTTCAGTAGGAAAGAATGGACCCTCCCTTACATGTCGTGAAAGTGTTTCATCCGAAGCAACCCGCAAGCAAAGTTGAATGTGCCTTTCTGTAACATCCCAAGTTTTTCAAAAAATTGAAAAATCAGGAAAATTTAAAACTTTTGAAAACTATTATGTATTTTGCTTTGAAAATAAAAATCATGCATGCATTCATCTGCATATTGTATTGTTGCATTTGATATTTCAAAAGTTGGAATATTATTTCCACTTGAAAACCTATGTATGAAAAATATATATTAAAAGGACTAACTATGTCCAATATATTATTTTGAAGTATTGTGGTATACTCCTGTGAGTAAATGTTTGGTTGTGAATTGTTTGTATGTATTGGAAGTTATTCTTGATTTTGAACGAAAATATTTATTTGGATTTTAATTTGAGTGTGATTTCATTTTAAATTATCAAACTCTTTTATAAACAAAATGATTAGTGCACAATTATCTTATTGAGTGATATGGAATATTATTGCTCATATTTTGCTATGGATTTTAAATTTAAGTTCAAAAGAATTTTATAAAATCCTATTTATAAAATTTAACATAAAGGTCTAATTAAACCTTTATGTAATGTTTGAATTTTCAAAATTAAAAAGTTGGAAAATGAATTTTGAAAGTTTTAACACAAAGGACTTGTTTTTACAAATTTTAGCATTTGGTTTTAATCCATTGGAATTATAGATCAAAAGTTATAAAGTTTTCAGTTTTGGAAAAGTCTTGAACAAAAAAAATGAACGCAGCTATCCGTCGCCCGAGCAACGCGCAACCAGCCCATCAGCAGCCGAGGCCAACTCCTCTCTCGCTCTCACTGACGGGTGGGACCCACCTGTCAGCGTTCCCCTCAGCACATCGTGGCCGTCCTCGACGTCCGTGCTTGACACGGAGCTTCCGCCGCGCGCTGCTACCCTAGCCCCTTCTCCACGTTGTCTGCCCCATATAAACCACCCCCTCGACGTCCGTGCGTGGCCCAAAAACCCTAACCCTAGACACGCCGCCACCTCAACCGATCTCACCGAGATCCGCCGCCGCCATTACAGCCTCGTGAGCTCGACGCCATCGCCCCGGGCTTCGAGAGGAGCCGCCGCTAGGAGGAGGAGGTTCACCGCGAGGAGGGGAGCTCGCCGCCGCCTGCGCCACGCTCGGGAAGCCATTCCAGCACCACCTCCATCCACCGCACGCGGTCAACGCCACCGTCCCCATCAACTCCGGTGAACCGCATCACCGTGGTAAGCTCACCCCACCTCCACCGTCCGATCTGCGGTAGACGGCTATGATTAGTTTGTTAGGTGAATCGGTCGGGACGTTGTCGACCGTTAGATCTAGAATCAGCGATCCAGATCCAGTCAAGCCAGTCAGCGCCACGTCAGCCGCCAACTCAGCAGCACAGTCAGCATCCCTGGCCAATCAGAAGACGACAAGTGGCAAAGCCTTTTCTGAGGATTTTCCGAATTAGATTTAAACGACAGTTTTGCAGAAAAGACCCTAGATCTTAGTTACATCATATCTTTTTATTGGCTCGACCAATTTTTGCAAACTTTATATTTTTGGAAAGCTTATGACATGTAGAAACTTTTGGCATAGTTAAATTTATGTTTTGACAAATTCAAATTGGTTCAAATTTTAAATTTGTTTGTTTAAGTAAATTTGAGTTAACTTGAGTTTTAAAAACTATTTTTGGGCAAATCCAATTGCTTTAACTTTGTTTAATTAATACTTGGCCGTAGGAATATTCTACCAATTTTGTAAAAGTATTTTCTATGATTTTTGTAATTAATATTGATTAATTGCTTTTTAGGTGTTATTTTAATAATTAAAATTGATTAAAATTATTTTTCTTCACCTATTCGGCTAATAAAATGACTTAGTCATATTTTGATAATTTTAGTTACAAAAAGTACTTAGAATATTTTGCCTCTCCAAACAAAGTATTTTCTTCCTTAGAAAATATTTGATAATTATTTTGACAACACTAAATTCCTTAGAAAAATTTCAACATCTTAAAAGTGCTAAATCTTTTCCTTAGAAAAATTTCAACATCTTAATAGTGCTAAATCTTCTCCTTAGAAAAATCTAGCATCTTGAAAACTTAGTTGTTTTATAATATTTTCCTAAGTGAGATTGTTTGACAAGTGTTTGTCCTTAGAAATTTTATCAACTATTGTTTTAAAGTATTTTCCTTAGAAAATTTAGCAACTATGTTTTGTTTACTTTTCCTTATAAATTATTTGGACTTATTGTTTGACCTTTGGTCCTTAGTCATTTTTGGACCATCTTACTTGTCTTGCATTAACTTAGAATAATTTCATGGCATGGCATGCATCTCTAGTCCTTAGAAATATTTTGCACTTCTTACATGACATTCCTCCTTAGAAAAATTGAGGATGCATGTTAGCCCTTTTTACCCTCCTAGTCGAAAACCATTAAGTTAGAAGTAGTAGAAACCAATGAAGGACTTGGCCAAGAAAACAAGACTCCAGAAACATCTCCAAGAAGTCAAGGTACTTAGAAGAAAATCAAGGGGAAGTTCACGAAGACCAACCACCTGCATTTTTCTACGTCCTTCTTTCCTTTCTCCTCTTTCTTCCTTCTTCTCTTAGACTTCATGGTGACTAAGTTATATTCAAGACCAGCCTGGATGCTGCCAACACCATCAAGTCTGCAGAACCATCAAGTCTACAAATTTCAATGAAGTCAACACACCAAGGAGCAAGCGACAAGGAAGCCTGAAGATGATTCTTTGGAAGACCAACTACTACATCTTTCTTTCTATTTTTCCTTCTTCCTAATTTTGTGTTTCACTTTGGACATAGACCAAGTCCTTTGTGTTTATGACTAAGTTCCTAGAGTGCTAATTGAAGACCATTGAAGATCAATGAAACTACAAAGGAGTTGAAGATGTTTTGAAGATCAAACATGTGAAGACTTTAAGTAGCCTTACAACTTTTCAAGTTGTTGTTTTATCAAGTTATTCTTGCTCAACCTTGACCTTGCCTTAGCCAATTGGATTAAGTTATTTTATGTCTTTTTCCTTAGTTTGTTTTGTATGTCATTCACATCATAATTCCTTGTATCATTCTGCATCTCATGCATGTCATATTTTCTTAAGTGTTGTTTGGCTGCATATTTATTGTGAATTGTTTGACTTGTTAGAAATTCCGGAGAGAGACGAAGGCTTTTGCAACTGCTACACTTGTTCTCCTTATTGCCAAGGCAAGTGGCACACCCCCATAAATTTCCTAAGTATTTTTCTATGCATGACTTAGTGTATTTCTTTATATGCATGTGTAGGATAGTATTGCTATGCTAAAACTACTATCTCCTTTACACTAGTTGTGTCTAGAATCCTATTGATAACTTAGTAGAAATATTGATGCTATGCAAAAGTGTTTTAATGGAAGCTTAATTCTACTAAGTTAATTTAGCACCTGGGTGGAATTGGTTTTGATAAGATGATGAAAGAGTTGAGTGTTGTCCCAGGGGTGTGAAATCGGTTGTGGGATATTCACTTGTGGATGGCCACCCAGGAATAAAGGGACCAATGTTTCTCTAAGTGAAGTTGCTTACCGTGCAGCCATTAGTCATATGGGCTCTGGCTAGATGGATTAAGTTGCGTGGACTCATCCCGTCTTGACAGGTGGTGGCAGAAGGTTAGATGGAAGCGCGTCAAGGCGGCATGGATGGGAAAATGCTTCTGAAAAGTCTCGTCTCAACTCTCTCCTTTTCCTTAGCACAATTTGAGTGCTTGAGGATAGTTTGGGTTTGTTGGGTCTAATGGTGAAAGTGCACAACCTCTGCAGAGTTAAAAACTAAGTACTTAGCCGTGTCCCCGGTTACGGACAATTCAAGCAGCTGATCAAGGATGTCAACGGAGGCTCCCAACATCTCAGTTTCTTTAAGTAAAATTTTGATGGGTGAACAAGGGTAGACGAGACTATGGATTTCATGCCATATTGTCTCAAACATTTGAAGAAAATGTTTTACAAAGTGTTAGGCAAATTGGCTTTTATGCAAAACAGCCTTGAACTCCACCAGCCAATATGCATATTGGCTATAGAGTTTTCCATTAAGTGTCCACATAGTGTCACTTGCCAGATCCATTTTTAATGGTATCTGACCCACTCTGTTGCAAAAAAATTATTTGTTGCAGATTGTTCCGACGACGAGTGAGTTTCGTTAAGGGTTTCGAGTCTGCAACCAACATGTTTTTCGCCTGTGGCACATGAAGATGATGGAGACTCCATGAAGAATAATTTTCCGCTGCTTTACTCTTTCAAAGCTAGCTTCGTGCTATGCAATTTGTAAAGGATATTTTCCCAAGTACTGGATCCACGTGTAATAATTGATACAATGTTGTGATATTTCATCTTAGACTGTGTGTGTAAATGAATCGATCCAGGGGTTTGCACTATACACAGGTACCTTGCCAATTTCTAAGTGCAGGTACGCTACACTTTCTCGTCCTCCAGATAAACAGCTCCGGGTATCAGGGTATGCGTCACCGATAAGGTCCTTCCCACTTGGATGACAGCTTGTTCATGTTATCAAGCTTCTGCTTCTTGCGGAGAACCAGGTCTCTGGGTTCCAGTACCCGTGAACGGATATAGCGATCATGATATAGCGGCGGAGCCCTTGCTGGTATCGAGCAGACCGTAAAGAAGCTCGACACCGCACCTCTTCCAGGAAGTTGATGTCATCAATCCTCCTCTCAGCTTGTGCGTCTTCATCATAGGCAGGTACCGGGGGGATCCATGCCTGAGCTCTGTTGGCAAGACGGCTTCTACTCCATAGACAAGGAAGAATGGTGTTTCTTGAGTGGCTCTGCATGGTGTGGTTCTGAGGGACCACAAGACACTTGGTAGATGCTCAATCCAGTTCTTGCCCTTGTCTTCTAACTTGTCAAAGGCCTTGGTCTTCAACCCCTTTAGGACCTCCGCATTGGCTTGCTCCACTTGCCCATTACACCTTGGGTAGGACACCGAGGCAAAACACACCTTGATTCCCAGCTCTTCACAGAAGTTGAGGAAGGATCGGCTTGTGAACTGAGAGCCATTGTCCGTTATGATTCTATTGGGTACTCCGAAGCGGTACACGATCCCTTCAATGAACTTGATGGCTGCTTGAGCTGTCTGTCTTGGTACTGGCATCACTTCCACCCACTTTGTGAACTTGTCGATGGACACGAAAAGGTATTCATGGCCCCCGACAGACTTCGGTATCTTCCCACGATGTCCAGCCCCCAGACCGCGAATGGCCAGGAGATTGGAATTGGCTGCAGAGCTTGCGCCGGCTGATGTATGTTCTTCGCATAGTACTGGCAGGCTTCATAGGTCTAGACTAGCTGCTCTGCATCACTGAGGACTGTTGGCCAGTAGAACCCGTGACAAAAAACTTTACCCGCCAGTGATCTTGATGCCACATGACTTGAACATGTGCCCTCGTGGATGTCCCGTAGCAGTACTTGGCCTTGTTCTTGAGGGATGCAGCGGAGCTTGACTCCGTTGTCCCGTCACCGGTAGAGCTCGCCATCGATCATGACGTAGAGCTTGGCTTGACGAGCCACCCGCTCGGCGTCGTTATCGTCCTCCAGAGGGCGTGCTCCATGATGTACTTGACGATGTCCCGGGCCCAGGGTGGGTGGGTTCCTTCCACTGGTAGCACCATCCGACGGAAAGAATGCATAGCTTCCTCCGCCGGAGGGGCTGCCGGGTCTTGAGCTTCTGGGCTGGCTACCGTGTTGTCGAGGTCGAAGGGTCGCCAGCTCCCGGCGCAGATCTTGTTGCGAGCCTCTCGGGAGGAATCAAAGGTCGCCTGAGGACCTCGATGTAGATCCGGGAGGCATTGGTTCTTGCTTGGACGCCACCTGCGATAGCTCATCCGCGGCCGTGTTTTCTCCCCGTGGGACGTACACAGCCCGGAATTTGTCGAAGCGCCACTGCAGCTTCTAGACCTCTTCAACGTATGGTGCCATCTGAGGGCACGCATACTCCTTGTTCACTTGTTTGATGACTAACTGAGAGTCACCCTTGACGACGATCTTGTTGATGCCGAGGCCGACGGCAGCACGAAGTCCTGCGAGCAGGCCCTCGTACTCCGCCGTGTTGTTGGAGATGTTCCCTTGGTAGTGCATCTGGACGACGTACTTCAGCCGGTCCCGGTTGGTGAGGTTAGGACAACCCCAGCACCTCCTTTCCCCTTGGTGTAGGAGCCATCGAAGTGCATGGTCCAGGCGCTAGGATCTTCCTTCCCGGGGAGGCAGGTTTCCTCTTCGGGGTCATCGAACGCCGTCTCGGTCACTCGGCCGTGAAGTCCGCCAGCGCCTAACTCTTGATGTTGTCCGTGTGCTCGAACTTGAGACCGAAACCTTGAAGCTCCATGGCCCACCATGATATGCGACTAGTGGCAAGTGGGTTCTCCAGGGGGCTTCTTAGGTTATACTTGGACACCACCGTGATGGGATGGCTTTGGAAGTACGGCCTCATCTTGCGGGAGGCAATGAGGATTGCCAGCAGCACCTACTGCATCATGGGGCACCGCTCCCGGGCGTCGCGCAGCACTGCGCTGAGGAAGTAGACCGGGTGCTGCACCTTGCGGGTCGCCGAGTCCTGAGAGGGCTCGGCTTCCTCCACGTCGACGTCTTGGGGTGAGGACGAGGTAGCCCCCGGCGAAGTCTTGTCGGAGGCAGATTCTCCATTCCCGACGGGCTCCGCGCCGTCCGGTGAGGTTGCAGGGACGTCAGGATCGTGAGACCCCTGGTCACCCGGCATCCTTTTCTTGCACGGTTGTCCCGGGAGAGAGTTCCGGGTCGCTTGCCCTTTATCTTGCTTGACTTCTTCAGAGGAGCATCACGCTCTACCACAAGCACAACGCTGATCACCTGGTTGGTGGCAGCAATGTACAGCAGCACGGGCTCCTTCTCTTCTGGTGCCTCGAGGATTGGTGGCGAGGTGAGAAGCGCTTAAGGGACTGCAGGGCTTCCTCGGCCTCGGAGGTCCACTCCACGGGGCCTGACTTCTTGAGCAGCCTGAAGAACGGTAAGGCCCGCTCCCCAAGCCTTGAGATGAAGCGCCCGAGTGCAGTGATGCACCCGTTGAGGTGCTATACGTCCTTGACCCGCCGGGGCGCCTCCATGCACTCGATTGCCTTGATTTTGTCCGGATTTGCCTCGATCCCTCGGTGAGAGACCAGGAAACCCAGCTGCTTGCCGGAGGGGACCCTGAACACGCACTTGTCGGGGTTGAGCTTGAAGTTGACCCGGCGGAGGTTCTCGATGGTCTCGTGCAGGTCTTGGATGAGGGAGTCCTTGTACCGGGTCTTGACCACGATGTCGTCGATGTACGCTTCAACGTTGCGGCCCAGCTATGACCCAAGGCATGCTTGCATTGCGCGCTAGAAGGTAGCGCCGGCGTTCCGGAGGCCAAAAGGCATCCGGGCATAGTAGTAGCAGCCCTTGGGAGTGATGAAGGCCGTCTTCTCTTGGTCCTCGAGCGACATCATGATCTGGTGGTACCCGGAGAAGGCGTCCAAGAAACACAGCAGCTCGCACCCGGCCGTGGAGTCCACGATCATGTCGATCTGCGGCAGGGGGAAAGGGTCCTTGGGACAGGCCTTATTTAGTGTGGGGACCCCGGACTAGCTGTCCGAAATACCCGATTATGCTTAACACAACGATCCCTTGATCAGTCTATCGTTGCACATAATCCAAATTGGATACCAAAGTTTACATCCATTACAATACCAAATTAAAAGTCTTACATAAATGGTCATTCAGACCAAGTCTTACATAGGTGCCTTCATGGGCCAATCCAAAATATCAGGGGAAGCTAAGGCGCAGTAGACATCATATTCTAACGATGACAACCCGACAGGCAGCTGACTTGTGGAGATCCTTAGTTCGCATAGAAGTCACCATACTCCTGCTCGACGTAGTGCTCCTCCTCGTAGTCTGGCTAGGACAATAGCCAGGGACGAAACCAATATGAGTACATTTGAATGTACTCGCAAACTACCCCAACATGAGTATGCACTAGTTTTAACTTAAGGGATAACTTTTATTTATTTTAAACATCTCTATATCTTTATTGAAAAAGGTAAGAAGAGTTTTATAACCACTTTTAATGAAATCATCATTTTATCTGTGTCTCCAAAACTCCTCCTTTTTTCGACCATAGCCCGTCATGGTCCACTTCCTCCATCTACCTCATACCGATCCGTTGGTATAGGTGTAAGGAACATTCTCCACTTCATTTTCTTTTTAAAACTCAAAGTCTTTCAAAAACTTGCACAAGGTCTTAGGACAGTCTCCCAATTGTCCATATCCGAGGACTCGGCTATTCGAATAGTTTTAACCCTCCGCAGAGGTAGCACGCTTTTTGCCCACATCCATCCGGCAACTCATCGTGTCTGCCACGTCTCGCCATACCAGGTGTATGCGAAGTAAGCCGCCGGCCATAGCCTCTTATTTGCTCATGCTAGTATAGGATCCTTCCCATAAGACACTTTCCATCGACACCCAGTCCAGTTTCCCGTCAGAAACCCTAAGTGTGAGGACTCATAGTTTTGTCCGGCGGTTTATGGTGGAACCTTCTATCCTCCCCACCAATTTGTGTGAGGACCCGGGTCAGGGGGTAGGTCCTCGGACCATCCCCTCAAGCATAATGGAGGCATCTCCGTCGATGAGGTATCCCATACTAATAAGAGCAAACTACATGACTACGCCTTTTCCCATATGTGGTAAATGTGGTCGCACAGGGTAAGATTGGTCGTCATAGTACTAGGACACTGTGCATTTTTCATAAACATCCCCATTCTCCATTTCTCCACTTCAACACCGACATCTCGGTATTCCATAAACACACAAGTATTTTCAAAGGAGTTTTGAATAAACAACATTGTTTCCCATCCTATAGTTTTATACAAACTACCTTATACTTCTACATAGGGTGGCAAAATAATATTCCTATACTTTTTGAAAAGGTTTTGTAAACCAATGCCTTAAGAGTAAATCATTTGATCAAAGTAGATGCATATGTATTTAGGTGCAAGCTCAGAGAGTAGCTTGCCTTGCTCGGCAAAGTGACCTTGGTCTTGATCTTCAGGTTCAGCAAACTCTCCTTCCTTGATAAATCCGACAACGTTCTCGTCTAATTAATAAGCAAACAAATACAACCAATCACTAAACTACTCAACCAACCATCTCAACATAACAATCATAAACATCACAAATAGCTACTGCACACATCAAACCATACAAGTTGGTTTTCAAATAATTGAATTAAACATTATTTAATTACTTCTAAATTATGGCAGAAACTTGTTGAACATGTTTAATTCCACAAATTGAGTTCTGTTGGTCACAAAAATACAAACTAAAATTCTATGGAAAGCTACTGATGTGTAGAAGACAACACAATTTGGTTTGGATCTATTGGAGTTACCAAACTCCCTATACATTTGTTTGAATCCAGAAGCTTAATTACCATTTAAATCCTATTGTTCCTAAAATTAAATCCTTTTAGGGGTGACTAAACATGGCTAAAAGTGATCTAACAAAATTGGTCCTAAATCATTTGGGTTAACCAATTAACATATTTAAATGTTTGAGTGCAGAAGGGTGTTTAAACTTCAACTTTAAACTAAACAAATCCTACTACACAAATAATTCTACCAAAATTAGGGAAGCTAATACAAGGCAGTACTAAGCTAACAAAATTCGTTTGGAATTATTTGGACTAACAGAGTATCAGAAACAAACAAGTTTAGAATTTAAACCTTCTGTAGTATTTTTAATAATACTTTTTAACTATTTATCTAAATGAATTGAATCCAATTGGGTGGGTTAAACATTTTCATAAGCTTTCCAGAACAATTGAGTTTGATTTATTTGGATTCCTAAATCTCGAGATATTGAATTTCAAATTTGGATCTAGTACTGACTTAACAGAGAAGTTTAAATTTGAATTTAATTGCTCTCTGGATAAGTTGAAAGCTATGACAAGTGGGGCCTACATGTCAGCGACACAGTGCGCGGGTGAAATTAATAATAAAATCCTGATGAGCGGGGCCCGCCCTTCAGTCTCTCTCTCTCATTTAACCGAAGCGGTACGCGTCCGTTGGATCGAGATCCAACGGCCCACGATCAAAAGCATCGGCGGCGACCTAAAATCGGCGGCGCTACCGCGCAGTGACGGCGAGGTGGATGAATCTCTCACCTAGAGGGCTCAGGAGGTCGCGGCGATGATGCAGATGGACGGCGGCGGCGTGGGGGAAGCTCCTGGCTGAGTTGCACTTGCTGGGGTGGTCTGGTTCGTCGGCGGCGAGGTCTCCGTCTTCCACGGCCATGGACAGCAACTCCGGCGAGGCTTCACGGTGCGTCTGTGCACGAATAAGATGGCAAAAAGGGCTTGGGTGAGTGCGGGGAGAGAAAACAACACGGTGCAGGGGTTTGGGAAGGAAATGGGGCAACCTAACGGCGTGGCCACGGTCGCCTTCTACTCGGACACGGCGAGGTCGACGCGGCAGCGAGCACGCCCTCCTGGCGGTGCACAGAGGGGAGTGGAGTGGGTGTGGTGCGGTGTGGTGTCTGTGGCGAGGCTCGGGGGTGGTTAAATAGGGCAGGGTCGGTGTATCGTGGACGGAGCGCATGGACAGCGTCCATGGCGCCTCCGGCGGGGGATTTCCCGATTCCTCGGCGACGCGTGCAAGCAGCGCAAGGAAGAGGGGTCTGGGGGGGTCCGGGAGCGAGCTGGGAGCAGCTGTGGCGACGGATGCGTGTCGAGGTGCAGCGGGTGGGGCGAATTTGGCCGGCGCCATCCAAACTCTCCACGGCAGGCAACGGGGGACAGTGGCCGCGTCGGGGCGAGAGAGGTGCTCGAGTGCCTGCAGAGGCTGCAGAGGTAACGAGCGTGGACGAACGCGAGCAAAGGGGGCCCTGGGGGGCCAGGGAATGGTGACGACGACCATGGCGACACGCCCCCTGGACTCTTTTTTCTATTTACAACTAGGTCCTTCTCTGCTTCTTTTACTTCTTTTCATTTCCAGCAGCATTTTCTGGAATTTATTTGGGGTACTTAAACAATTTAGAAAAATTCACAAATATTTGTGAGGCTTCCACATAGCATGTAGTAGCTCCACAAAATTTGGCATTTCAAATAAAATGTTTTGAATCATTTTTGTTCATAGGGTTTTAATTATGGAATTTTGTTTTATTTCAATTTGATTTACTTTAGAATTTTAAAACTAGTTCAAAAATATGAGTTGAGAGAGAAAAGTAGTAAGGATAAAATGGGAGTGTTTACATTACCACTCCACTGAATTTTATTGTGAAGGAAAACAATTCTCACTTGGAGAATTTTATGTGACACTTGTCACATTATTTTCTTGCTTTTCTTTTTATTTTATTTCTCTTCTTTTCTTCATGTCTTTATTTAGAGCAAGCAACACAAATTAGCAAGAGACAAACAACACAAACAACAATATGAGATCAACACATATAATTAAGCAAAAGTTTTTGTTGGCTCTCATTTTTGGAATAATAATACTGATTAATATTTTTGGGATGTTACAATCCTTCCCCCCTTAAAATAAATCTCGTCCCGAGATTTGCTAGGCTGGGTACTAAAGAGGTCTGGGAATTCGCTTCGAAGATAATCTTCGCGTTCCCAAGTTGCTTCTTCTTCAGAGTGGTTAGTCCACTGGACTTTGTAAAACTTGATCGCACGTCTTCGGGTAACACGAACATCTTCTTCGAGAATTTTGAGGGGTCTCTCACGATAAGTCAGGTCTTGGTTCAGGTCGATGGAGAGGTGGTCGATGTTTTTGAAAACATCAGGCTGGTCAGGAACTTCAAGACACTTCCGGAGCAAGGAAATGTGGAAGACATCATGATAATCTCCTAACTCCTGGGGCAATTCCAGCTGATAGGATACTTCTCCTCGACGAGCAATGACCTTGAAGGGTCCAATATACCTTGGCGCTAACTTTCCTTTGACATGGAAACGCTGCATTCCTTGAGGGGTGTCACTCGGAGATAAACATAATCTCCGACACTGAAGTGAGATCACGGCGCTTGGTGTCAGCGTAACTCTTCTGACGGGATTGGGCAGTTTTGAGGCGTTCACGAATAAGCTGAACTTGCTCTTCAGCTTCACGGAGGGTATCTGGTCCGAACAATTTGCTTCTCCGGTATCGGACCAATTCAGGGGTGTACGACACTTCTTGCCGTAAAGGGCTTCAAAAGGGGCCATTTGCAGACTAGACTGATAACTGTTGTTGTACGAGAACTCTGCAAACGGAAGACAATCTTCCCACTTGGAACCATAGGATAGAACACATGCGCGAAGCATGTCCTCCAATATCTGGTTCACTCGCTCAGTTTGGCCATCGGTCTGGGGATGATAAGCTGTGCTAAATGCTAACTTGGTTCCGAGGGCTTCATGAAGGGATTTCCAGAATCTTGAGGTGAATTGCGTGCCTCTATCAGATACAATCTTCTTAGGCACACCATGCAGGCTCACTATTCTGGAAATATACAGGTCTGCTAACTGAGCTCCGGTATGAGTGGTCTTGACAGGAACAAAGTGGGCAACCTTGGTCAGTCGATCAACGATGACCCAGATTGAATCATGGCCTCGGTTGGATCTTGGAAGTCCGGTAATAAAATCCATTCCAATCTCATCCCACTTCCACTCGGGAATTTTCAAAGGTTGAAGCAATCCAGCGGGTCGCTGATGTTCAGCCTTGACTCGCTGACAGATATCACACTTGGCTACGAATGAACCAATCTCTCGCTTCATTCCATGCCACCAAAATCTTTCTCGAAGGTCTTGGTACATTTTGGTTCCGCCGGGGTGGATTGAATAAGGGGTCTCATGGGCCTCCTTCAGGATTAACTCCTTAAGTTCCGTGACATTGGGCACACAGATACGGTCATTGAATTTCAGCACTCCTTCAGCATCTTCGGTAAAACCGGGTGCTTTGCCGAGGGAAATCTTCTTCCTAATTCCCTCTATGCTTTCATGACCTTTTGGGCTTCTTTGATTTGATCCATCAGGGTTGGGGTTAACTCTAAATTGGCGAGATAACCATGGCTAACAAGCTCTAGTCCAAAATCTTGGAACTCTTTGAACAAGGCTGGCTGTTCGGCTTGGATCAGGGCATTCAGGGTGCAAGGTTTGCGACTAAGGGCATCGGCAACTACATTAGCCTTTCCGGGTGATAATGGATTCCAATATCATAATCCTTGATTAATTCCATCCATCTCCTCTGTCGCAGGTTCAGATCTTTCTGGGTGAAAATATACTTCAAGCTTTTGTGATCTGTATAGACCTCGCAGCGATGTCCCGCAAGATAGGGACGCCACTTTTAAGAGCAAGACACAGCAGCTAACTCCAAGTCATGGGTTGGGTAATTCTCTTCATGCGGTCGCAACTGCCGGGACAGGTACGACACAACTTTGCCTTCTTGCATCAGAACGCAACCAAGTCCGAGGCGTGATGCATCGCAATACACGTCGAAACTCTGGGTGACGTCTGGCATGATCAGGATTGGGGCTGAGGTTAGTCTCTTCTTCAGTTCTTGGAAACTATCCTCACACTTCTGAGTCCATTCAAATTTCTTGTCCTTCTTCAACAGTTGGGTCATGGGTTTGGCTATACTGGAAAATCCTTCAACGAACTTGCGGTAATAACCGGCAAGTCCGAGAAAGCTTCGGATTTCAAACACATTGGTTGGGGATAACCAGTCAAAATGGCTTGATCTTCTCAGGGTCAACAGAAATTCCTCCGGCAGATACAACATGTCCGAGAAATGCCACTTCACTGAGCCAAAACTCACACTTGCTAAGCTTGGCATACAGCTGGTGCTCTCGGAGGTCTCCAAAACTAGACGCAGGTGTTCAGCATGCTCTTCTTCGGTCTTGGAATAAATAAGGATGTCATCAAGGAAAACTACCACGAACTTGTCGAGGTACTCCATGAAAATCTTGTTCATGAGATTCATGAAATAGGCTGGGGCATTGGTCAGACCAAAAGACATCACGGTGTATTCAAACAAACCGTAACGAGTGGTGAAGGCGGTCTTGGGAATGTCTGTCTCTCGGATCTTCAACTGATGGTATCCTGTCCGAAGATCGATCTTGGAAAAGACTCGGGCTCCGTTCATTTGATCGAACAGATCCTCGATCTTGGGAAGAGGGTACTTTTTTTAATGGTCACGTCATTCAGCTTGCGATAATCCACACACAGGCGTGTGGTACCGTCTCTCTTGTCCACAAAATAATGGGTGATCCCCAAGGTGAAGCGCTTGGGCGAACAAGTCCTTTGCTGAGCATATCTGCCAATTGCTTCTTCAACTCAACCAGTTCTTCCGGATTCATCCGATAAGGTCTTTGGGATATAGGGGCGGTTCCTGGGATAAGCTCAATTATGAACTCAATTTCCCGGTCTGGCGGCATACCAGGCAATTCTTCTGGGAAAACATCCTTGAACAGGTGAACAACACGGATCTCATCTAGGGCAGGTCGAGCTATGCTCTCATGGCAGCCTGGGTGAGATTGACTAGTTTCAGACACATACTCCACTTCTACTTCTTTGTCGGTGGTGATGGATACAGCTCTTCTGGCACAGTCAATTCGACCATGGTACTTGGCTAACCAATTCATACCGAGTATAACATCGATGCCTTGGGTTCCCAGAACAATTAAGTTAACTGGAAACTTTTCTCCTTTGATCTCAAGGGGTACATCGGAGCAAAACATCTTGGTCTCTACGGTGGATTCTGGGATTTGGATGACCATGGGTTTGGGTAAGAGGCTCTCGACTAAACCTCCCTTAGCAACAAATTCTTGGGTAACAAATGAATGGGTAGCACCAGAATCAAACAGAACAGTTGCAGGTACTGAGTTGACAAGGAACGTACCCAGCACAACATCCGGAGCATCCTGAGCTTCTTCAGCATTGATGTGGTGCAGACGACCCTTGGCAACAGCAGCATTTCCGCGGGTGCGGCATTCTTGCCATTTCCATTTCCATTGCGGCCTTGACCATTGTTCTGTGCCGGCGCATTGGGGCGCTGGACATTCCTCTTGGGATTGGGACATTCTTTGGAGTAGTGACCCTTGTTGCCGCATTCAAAGCAGATCACATTGGGATTGCGGGTGAAGTTGTTGAAGTTTCCTCCGGGACGGTTATTGTCATTGGGGCGGTTGAAGTTGTTTGGGCGGTTAGGGTAATTGGGGCGTGGAGCTTGGGGTGGACGATAGGCAGGCCTGGTGTTCTGCTGAAAGATACGAGGTTTCTGGCTGCTCGAACCTTCCTGAGCATTCATCCTCCTCTTGCGACCTTCATACATAGACTTGCGCTTGGTCTCCAGCTGGATGGCTTTGTCCACAAGTGACTCCAGATCACGGAAGTCATGGATAACCAAGCACACTGCAGTTCATCATGAAGTCCACTCATGAAACGCTCCATCTTCTTCTCTTCTTTGTCGGTGTCATCAGGAGCATACCGAGATAAGTCGGTAAACTCATCCAGATAACCGACCACATCTCTACTTCCCTGCCTCAGCTTGCGGAACTCATCCTTCTTCCTCTCAATAAGTCCGTGGGAATATGCTTCTTGCGGAACTTCTCCTGGAACTCAGCCCAGTTGATGACATGACCAGCTTGCTGGAGAGCCTTGGTAGTTTCCCACCAAGCTCTTGCAGGTCCAGCGAGATAGTGGGTTGCATACACACTTTCTCATTTTCTCCCACAGCAGCAACTTCAAGATTATTGTCGATGGTGCGAAGCCAATCATCGGCTTCTAGTGGGTGAAGTCCCTTGGAGTAGGTGGGTGGGTTGGTCTTCTGAAAATCGCCTAAGGTAGATCGCTGGTTTCCATCGCCATTGCCATTACCACCATTTGTTGTTGTTGTTGTTGTTGTTGTTGTTGTTGTTGTTGTTATAGCGGCTGCGAGTTGTTGCAGGGCACGAGATGAGCTGGCGCTCTGCCGGGCATTTTCACGTTCCTCCATGATAAGCGCGAGAAGTTGGGGGGGGTTGGGTCCGGTGGTGGTGGTGCTGATCCTTCCGCATTGCTGCGACGGGGCGGCATCCTGAAGCACACCGGGTATAAGAGGCAAGGCAAGAAAAGTTCGACTAAGGGAAAAGACGATCTCGCAAGTGGTTGATTAATTAAGATTATATGAAAATATTTCACACAGATTTAAACAAGACAAACATACTTATATTACAACATCACATCAAGGAGTTCACATCAACATCAAGCTTACAACATCAAGCTTACAACATCACCTTACATCTAGATACATAACATCTGGTTTCCAAAAGAACCACTACTTCGACTCGACTAGCGATAGGGGTCAACCTAATCCTGCGGTAGTGATCAAGTCACTCGCCTACTGAGGTGGAACCTCCAGCTCTAAGGTAGGGTGGCTCCTCGGGATCCTCCTCCTCGTCCTCGAGAACTGCTCGAGTGGCTCCTCCTCCTCGTCAACTAACTCCTCCTCATCATCCTCCTCCTCACAGTCCATCTCCTCCACGAAGTCATCATCGTCACTGAGGAAAGCGTTGTTCTCCTTGCGGAGATCCTCGCCCTCCTCCTCCATCTCGTCAGTATGGTGCTCTAGATCCTCAATCAGTCCGTCCTGCTCTGCCACCTTCGTGCGGAGCTTCACGATAGTCTTCCTCAGCTGGGCCCTCTTCCTGAGAAGAGCGACCTTCTCCTCCATCAGCTTCTCTCGTTCTCGCGAAGCTCAACGAGCGACTCGCGGTCAAAGTGAGCTGAATCCTAGTGCGCAACAGATCATCCTGAGTGCACTGAAGTAAGATCTCCATGTCCATGATGTAGCTCCCAAACATCGGGTGGTAAGGTGAAGGAGTAGGGTGTCCATCGCAGTTGCGCCTCCCGTAGAACCGGAAACGGGAGTCTACTAACTCCGCCTTGTGCTCCTCACAAAGTCGGGCTAGCATCCTCTGTGTAGCAGTACAGAGACCGTCAACCCAGGTGGCCTCCTTGGTGGTGAAGATGAGCGTCCTGGAACTGGGAGACTTGATGTTCCTGCGAACTGACGACCTGATGAGCCAGCTCAGCCTTCCGACACCGTGAACATCAATCTGAGCTCCCTCAAACTCTGGAGCGGGGCGACCTAACAGCTTGGTCAACTCGAACAAGTCCCTCTCAAACGTCAGCTTGCTGTCCTTCTCAGCTGAACGAACTCGGTCCAATGGAGTGCCATCTACAATTTTTAAGCAAAATTTTAAGTTAGTTAGGTGACAAGTGTATCAAAATTTTAATATAGGGCAACAAGTGAGTCAAATTTTAAGCTTAATGAGAGGTGTGCAAAATTTTAGGGATACTAAGGAAAATGTAATTTTAATGAGTAAAATTTTGCATAAGTAAGAGGATTGGAGATAAGCAGTTTTCAAAAATACTTCATTCCTTTCTTTTTAGAAATTCATCTTTTTGTAACATTTGACAAACGACCATGCTAACTAAGGTTTCCTAAAGTCAGGATGGCTCTGATACCAAGTCTGTGGGGACCCCGGACTAGCTGTCCGAAATACCCGATTATGCTTAACACAACGATCCCGTGATCAGTCTGTCGTTGCACATAATCCGAATTGGATACCAAAGTTTACATCCATTACATACCGAATAAAAGTCTTACATAAATGGTCATTTAGACCAAGTCTTACATAGGTGCCTTCATGGGCCAAACCAAAATATCAGCGGAAGCTACGGCGTAGTAGACATCATATTCTAACGATGACAACCCGACAGGCAGCTGACTTGTGGAGATCCTTAGTTGGCGTAGAAGTCGCCATACTCCTGCTCGGCGTAGTGCTCCTCCTCGTAGTCTGGCTAGGACAATAGCCAGGGACGAAACCAATATGAGTACATTTGAATGTACTCGCAAACTACCCCAACATGAGTATGCACTAGTTTTATTTTAGTTGACAACTTTTATTTATTTAAAACATCTCTATATCTTTATTGAAAAAGGTAAGAAGAGTTTTATAACTACTTTAAAGAAGTCACCATTTTATCTGTTTCTCCAAAACTCCTCCTTTTTCCGACCATAGCCCGTCATGGTCCACTTTCATCCAACCACCTCATACCGATCCGTTGGTATAGGTGTAGGAAACATTCTCCACTTCATTTTCTTTTTAAAACTCAAAGTCTTTTAAAAACTTGCACAAGGTCTTAGGACAGTCTCCCAATTGTCCATATCCGAGGACTCGGCTATTCGAATAGTTTTAACACTCTGCAGAGGTAGCACGCTTTTCCCACATCCATCCGGCAACTCATCGTGTCTGCCACGTCTCGCCATACCAGGTGTATGCGAAGTAAGCCGCCGGCCATAGCCTCTTATTTGCTCATGCTAGTATAGGATCCTTCCCATATGACACTTTCCATCGACACCCAGTCCAGTTTCCCGTCAGAAACCCTAAGTGTGAGGACTCATAGTTTTGTCCGGCGGTTTATGGTGGAACCTTCTATCCTCCCCACCAACTTGTGTGAGGACCCGGGTCAGGGGGTAGGTCCTCGGACCATCCCCTCATGCATAACGGAGTCATCTCCGTCGATGAGGTATCCCATACTAATAAGAGCAAACTACATGACTACGCCTTTTCCCATATGTGGTAAATGTGGTCGCACAGGGTAGATTGGTCGTCATAGTACTAGGACACTGTGCATTTTTCATAAACATCACCATTTTCCATTTCTCCATTCAACACCGACATCTCGGTATTCCATAAACACACAAGTATTTCAAAGGAGTTTTGAATAAACAACATTGTTTCCCATCCTAAAGTTTTATATAAACTACTACATAGGGTGGCAAAATAATATTCCTATACTTTTGAAATGGTTTTGTAAATCTTGCTTTAAGAGTAAAACATTTATGAAAGTAGATGCATATGTATTAGTGCAAGCTCAGAGAGTAGCTTGCCTTGCTCGGCAAAGTGACCTTGGTCTTGTTCTTCAGGTTCAGCAAACTCTCCTTCCTCGATATATCCGACAACGTTCTCGTCTAATTAATAAGCAAACAATGCAAACAATCACTAAACTATACAAGCAATCATCTCAACATAACAATCATAACATCACAAATAGCTACTGCACACATCAAACCATACAATTTGGTTTTCAAATAATTGAATTAAACATTATTTAATTACTTCTAAATTATGGCAGAAACTTGTTGAACATGTTTAATTCCACAACTTGAGTTCTGTTGGTCACAAAAATACAAACTAAAATTCTATGGAAAGCTACTGATGTGTAGAAGACAACACAATTTGGTTTGGATCATTGGAGTTACCAAACTCCCTATACATTTGTTTGAATCCAGAAGCTTAATAACCAAGTTTTGGCTACCATTTAAATTCTATTGTTCCTAAAATTAAATCCTTTTAGGGGTGACTAAACATGGCTAAATGTGATCTAACAAAATTGGTCCTAAATCATTTGGGTTAACCATTAACATATTTAAATGTTTGAGTGCAGAAGGGTGTTTAAACTTCAACTTTAAACTAAACAAATCTACTGCACAAATAATTCTACCAAAATTAGGGAAGCTAATACAAGGCAGTACTAAGCTAACAAAATTGGTTTGGAATTATTTGGACTAACAGAGTATCAGAAACAAACAAGTTTAGAATTTAAACCTTCTGTAGTATTTTTAATAATACTTTTTAACTTTTATTAAATGAATGAATCCAATTGGGTTGGTTAAACATTTTCATAAGCTTTCCAGAACAATTGAGTTTGATTTATTTGGATTCCTAAATCTCGAGATATTGAATTTCAAAGTTGGATCCAGTACTGACTTAACAGAGAAGTTTAAATTTGAATTTAATTGCTCTCTGGATAAGTTGAAAGCTATGACAAGTGGGGCCTACATGTCAGCGACACAGTGCGCGGGTGGAAATTAATAAAATCCTGACGAGCGGGGCCTGCCCGTCAGTCTCTCTCTCTCTTTCATTTAACCGAAGCGGTACGCGTCCGTTGGATCGAGATCCAACGGCCCACGATCAAAAGCATCGGCGGCGACCTAAAATCGGCGGCGCTGCCATGCCGGCGATGGCGAGGTGGATGAATCTCTCACCTAGAGGGCTCGGGAGGTCGCGGCGATGATGCAGATGGACGGCGGCGGCGTGGGGGAAGCTCCTGGCTGAGTTGCACTTGCTGGGTGTGGTCTGGTTCGTCGGTGGCGAGGTCTTCGTCTTCCACGGCCACGGACAGCAACTCCGGCGAGGCTTCACGGCGCGTCTGTGCACGAATAAGACGGCAAAAAGGGCTTGGGTGAGTGCGGGGAGAGAAAGCAACACGGTGCAGGGGTTTGGGAAGGAAATGGGGCAGCCTAACGGCGTGGCCACGGTCGCCTTCTACCTCGGACACGGCGAGGTCGATGCGGCAGCGAGCACGCCCTCCTGGCGGTGCACAGAGGGGAGTGGAGTGGGTGTGGTGCGGTGTGGTGTCTGTGGCGAGGCTCGGGGGTGGTTAAATAGGGCAGGGCTGGCGTATCATGGACGGAGCGCATGGACAGCGTCCATGGCGCCTCCGGCGGGGGATTTCCCGATTCCTCGGTGACGCGTGCAAGCAGCGCAAGGAAGAGGGGTCTAGGGGGGTCCGGGAGCGAGCTGGGAGCAGCTGTGGCGACGGATGCGTGTCGAGGTGCAGCGGGTGGAGAGAATTTGGCCGGCGCCGTCTAAACTCTCCACGGCGGGAAACGGGGGACAGTGGCCGCGTCGGGGCGAGAGAGGTGCTCGAGTGCCTGCAGAGGCTGCAGAGGCAACGAGCGTGGACGAACGCGAGCAAAGGGGGCCCTGGGGGGCCAGGGAATGGTGACGACGACCATGGCGACACGGCGACGGTGACGGGGAGCTAGAGGTAGGAGACGACGGCGAAATTGCAGAACGCCCCTGGACTCTTTTTTCTATTTACAACTAGGTCCTTCTCTGCTTCTTTTACTTCTTTTCATTTCCAAGCATTTTCTGGAATTTATTTGGGGTACTTAAACAATTTAGAAAAATTCACAAATATTTGTGAGGCTTCCACATAGCATGTAGTAGCTCCACAAAATTTGGCATTTCAAAATAAAATGTTTTGAATCATTTTTGTTCATAGGGTTTTAATTATGGAATTTTGTTTTATTTCAATTTGATTTACTTTAGAATTTTAAAACTAGTTCAAAAATATGAGTTGAGAGAGAAAAGTAGTAAGGATAAAATGGGAGTGTTTACATTACCACTCCACTGAATTTTATTGCGAAGGAAAACAAATTCTCACTTGGAGAATTTTATGTGACACTTGTCACATTATTTTCTTGCTTTTCTTTTTATTTTATTTCTCTTCTTTTCTTCATGTCTTTATTTAGAGCAAGCAACACAAATTAGCAAGAGACAAACAACACAAACAACAATATGAGATCAACACATATAATTAAGCAAAAGTTTTTGTTGGCTCTCATTTTTGGAACAATAATACTGATTAATATTTTTGGGATGTTACATTTAGGTCTGTGAAGTCGATGCAGAGTCTCCACTTGAAGGTCATGGGCTTTGGTACCACCACGGGGTTGGCCACCCAGCTTGGGCGGGGAACCGACCGGATGACACCAGCTTCTATCAACTTGTCCACCTCGGCGATGATGAATTCCAGCTTTTCCTTGCTTCGGTTTCGGAGAACCTGCTTCACGGGGCGAGCCCCCGGATTGACCGCCAGTTTGTGCTCGATCACCTCCCTTGGAACGCCGGGTAAACCTGACGCCTCCCACGCGAAGACATCAGAGTTTTCCTGAAGGAAGGCGACGAGCGCGCTTTCCTATTTGCGGTGAGGCGGGCACCGATAGTGATGGAGCGAACTCCGTCGCTGGTTAGCGCCACCTTCTTGGTCAGCTGTGGATCGCCATGGAATGGCGCCTTCTTGGGGGGAGTAGATGTGGAGCCCCTAGGGTGCCCTTCGCCCCTGGGGAGAGCCCCATCATCATCCTCCTGTACACCTTGAGGGACATCCGCCATGATTGCCACCGTCTGGTTCAGCTGGTGAACGCAGTAGATAGCATCGTCGATGTCGGCCTTGACCTTGATCACACCCCACGGCGCCGGAATCTTCAGCATGTTGTAGGCGAAGTGGGAGACGGCCATGAACTTGGCCAGAGCAGGTCTGCCAAGTATGCCGTTGTACGGTAGCGGAGTGTCGGCGATGTCGAAGACGATTTCCTCGGTGCGGAAGTTCTTGGAGTCGCCGAAGGTGACCGGAAGGGTGATCTTCCCGAGGGGTCGAGTAACACTTCCGTTCACGCCTTGGAACACCCGGTGTCTTGCAGGCGAGACAGGGGAATTTGAAGGATAGCCAGGACCTTCGCCGTCAGCAAGTTGAGGCTGGAGCCTCCGTCGACCAGCATCTTGGTGACCTTGTAGTTGTGGATGACGGGCGACACGATCAGCGGCAGGGTCCCGACCCCGGCAGTGTTTGCAGGGTGGTCTTCTGGGTCGAAGGTGATGACTTGACTAGACCAGTCCAGGGGCTTGGACGGAGCAGAAGCAACCGCGTTCAGCTCCCGGACAAGTCTCTTGCAGGCGCCGTTGGAGGGAGGCAGAGAAGACCCTCCGTGGATGCACCCGACAACTCCATTGACTTCTTGATACTTGCCGCCGTTGCCTCCTTGGGGAGCCGGAGCTTCCCCGTTGCCGCCATGGGCGGCCTCGGAGTGTTGTACCCGCGACCACCTTGTCCGCCGCGTCCTCCTCCACGGCCCCCGCGGCCACCGCCTCGGTAACATCCACGGCCGCCTCCGCCTTGGCGACCCGTGGGACAGTCACGAGCGATGTGCCCGGCAGTGCCGCAGTTGTAGCAACCGTCTTGACTGACCCCATCAGCTCACGTTGCTCCCGGACGGCGAGGTTCTTGAGCATGCGGCAGTCCTTGAGCAAGTGGTTGCCTTCTGGATGGATGTGGCACCAGGGATCACCTTCACCTTCTTCCTCGGAAGTCGGCGCGGGCTTGGTCTTCTTCGGAAGAGGCTCGGTGACGAAGATCCGCTTGTCGGGTCCAGGGTCCCGCTTCTTGTTCTTGGCTGGAGCGACCTTGTCCTCGGGTTCATCCTCCCCGGGGAACTTGGCTCCTTCTTCAGCTCGAGCGCACCGATCTGCAAGCTCCCAGAGCTTACGAGCAGATTCGACGCGATGGATGCTCAGCTTCTCGCGCATCTTGGGGTTGCGGACGTTGGCGTGGAAGGACTGGATCACCAACTCCTCCTTGATGCACGGGATGGTGTTCATCTTCTGGGTGAAGCGCTGGATGAACTTGCGGAGAGTTTCACCCGGCAGCTGCTTGAAGTCGTGGAGATCACTGGGAGCCCCCGGGCGCTCGTACCCGCCTTGGAAAGCCCCCAGAAACTGCTCCTTCAGTGCCCGCCAGGAACGGATGGAGCACTTGGGAAGGTTGAGAAGCCAAGTCTGGGCGTCTCCCTTCAGGGCCAATGGGAACCAGTTGGCCATCATGACCTCGTCGGCCCCGGCAACCATCGCAGCAAGAGAGTAGATCTGCAGAAAGTCCCGGGGGTTCGTGGTGCCGTCGTAGCGGAGAACGTCGATCTTGAATTTCTTGGGCCAGTTGAAGTGGCGGAACTCGGGGCGAGGGCGAGGCAGCCTTCGGCGAGGTCGATGCCCCGATCTTCCCGACGGTGACGTTCTCGGCGGCGCATGATGCGGGTGCGCATATCCTCGTTCTGACGGCTGTTGAGCTCGTCACGAAGATCTGGGTTGCGCGAGGTAGACGACCCGATGGAGATGGCCTCGCCGTGATCGCGGTTTAGCCGATCAGCCATCGGTGGCGCGGTGCAGGAGGCGCCGTCTTGGCTTGACATTCACCATGAGGCTGGCCTCGCGGATCACGTGTCTTGTCTTGTGCTGCTCCGGGATCGTCGACGGTGGGAGCTTGAGTGGGTTCGACCCATGGACCACCATCGGCGAAGTCGAGGAGCCTCTCGACGCGAGTCCTCCATTCTTGGTAGACCTTGGGATCGCCGCTTCTTGGAGGGAATTGCATCAGGGCCTTGGCAGCGACTAGAGCATCATGGCGAGCTTGCACGTCCGAAGGCGAGTGCGCGGAGGTCTTGCTCTTGGATGCTCGCGGATCCCCGCTGGGGCAACGCCGTGGTTCCCTCCTCCAGCGGTGGGCTCCTTGCCAGCGCCGTTGCAGACGCTCTTCTCCCCGAGCGAGGAGGAGGCATGGTGCTGCCCTTTGGAGTCGCCGCTCCGCCAGGGCCGTTGTCCTTGTCGTGACCGTCCACTTCATCCGGTGCCACCCTCTCCATGGGAGGCGGGGACGGAGAGACGCTCCGCCATGCGCCAGCAACACGACGTTCAGCTGAAGCTTGAGTGCGTGAGGGAGAGACCGGCTTGGACGCCGCAGGGTCTCCCTTCTTCCTCGGAGGCATGCTTGACGAAGAACTTGCCGTGAACTTGATGAAGACGAAACCAGCGCTTGCGCCCCCTACCTGGCGCGCCAAATGTCGTGTCTCGATGCACAGACACCGGGAGTATGGGATACCCCCTTTTAGCTCTCCCCTCCACGATCAAGGCATGCAACCAAAGGGACACAAGGAGCTACCCAGGTTCAGGCCGCCCGGAGGCTAAAAGCCCTACTCCTGCATATCTGGATTGATGGGTTCTTCATAGTGTAGCTTACAATGGAACCTCCCGGATGGGGTACCCGGAAGGGTTTTGGCTCGAGGTAGAAGAAGGACAGATCCTGACCCGGAGGAGATCACCTTCCTCTCTACCTTCGCAGCCCTAGTCTAGTCTTGCTCTGGTTCTACCTTGTGTTCGTCCTTGCTTCGACCTTGTTCTATCCTGTCCTCCTCCCCCCTCTCCGTGCCTTGGTCCTCCTTTTATAGGCTAAGGGTTGCCACAGGGTCACGTGAGGGGCATGAGGGACCTTCGGGGCGAAGGACCCTCCTCATCTAGTTTAGGAGGAGACGTGGCCTCTCCTCAGCCTAGCGTCTCCTTTGGGTTAGGTGGGAGCGTCCGCCTTGGGGTGGACATGAGCTGACACCACCACGGGACGTGCTGTCCGCCCGCGCTGCCTTCGCCTTGCTTCCCAAGTCTTCCGTGGTGAGGTGGCGAGCTTATCCACAGGGACATGGGGAAGTACCCGAGAGGGAGCCTGGCCTCCTGCCGGGAACTCGGGCTCTCGAGTCCTTCCTGGCCTTCTTGCTTGGTTCGGGGACCCGGCAGGTCCCCAGGACCGGAGCCCTTTGCCGATGTAGGCCTTGCGTGTCTTGACGGTGAACCCGCCAGCTTGACTTGAGTCTTGGTCTTGTCCATCTTCATCTTGGGCCCACATGGGGCGGACCCACTTTGGCAGTACTAGGGGAACCCCATGTTCCACTGCTGCGACAGATACCACTGAAGGGAATGGTAGGCAGAAAACAAAAAATTCCTACCGACGATAACCAGAAACTAGCCAAGATCTATAACTATGCAGATATACTATACAGAGGAGAACGGAGTACATACCCTTGTAGACCGAAAGCGGGATTACGTTCCCACACAAACGTTGTCGATGAAGCCGATGAAGCCAACCTCAAGGTCGTGTAGAGGAATAAGACAACTTACAGTGCCACCCATGTAGCACCTCGTAGTTCCACACACGTACGGTGTAGATGACGATCTCCGAGCTCCAGATCCAGCAGAGCAGCGGAAGCGGAAGATTGGATCTAGTAGCACGGCGGTGCGCGTATAGTGGAGAGACTTCCCTCCTCGTACGCAGCTCCAGAAACGGAACCACGCTCAAGGTAGGTGAGAAGAAGAAGGAGATGGGATGGATTTCCAAAGGCAAAGGGGGTCCCCTACTTAAAGGAGGAGGAGGGCTGCCCATCCCGCTGGCTAAGCCATGTGGGACTATTCACACATGGCTCGGCCGGCCATGGGGGGTGCGCCGGCCCTGGTTGGGCCCCATTCGGCCCAGCCAGGCCGGCTGGCCCTCCCCTCTTTTTTTTCCTTTTTCCCTTTTGGGGTTTTTCCCTAATGGGCCTCTAAGGCCCATTTAGGTTTAATGCCTTTAAAAATTCGAAATTAATTAAATAAAAAATATATATTTAATCATTAATAACACTTATTAATATTAAATACATATTATTTAAATTCATTTAAGCTTCAAAACATATTTCGTAGCCCTCCGATCAACATCGGACATGTCCCGAAACACTTCTGGAGTTCTACTGTTTCTTTCTCTCATATCCAATCTAATTAAAACGTCACCTACCCTTAAGTGTGTTACCCTACGGTTCGGGATCACTCCAGACATGATTGAGACACGTTCTCCGATCAATGACTAACATTGGGATCTGGATACCCATGATAGCCCCTGTGCGTCCACGAATGTCTTTTTATCGTTTGAAACTTTAGACGTCCAGTCTCATCCTTTTGCCTAGCGATACTTAGATTGTCCGAGCATCGTTCTCTGGTCATCGTACTTAGTTAAAAATCCCGAGTCACAAGTAGGGGTCAGCAAAAACAGGTTGGAAGAAAACTATTTAAAACCGGACAAGAGAAGTTAATTCATTTTTCTTCTTTGCATTTGAAGAAGTTTAGAGCTAACATAAAAATTTGTATAACACGGTTTCCAGGTTTGTAGTCAAGGCTTTTTGGTTGAGTACACTCTATCACTAGTACAGAACGACACATGACGACACGAGTTAGGCGACGGAAAATCGTGATTTGATCGTTGCCGACGAGGCTTGGCAGAACTAGGCAGCGGCTGGCCCGTCAACATTGGTTCCGAAGAAATTCGAATCTCCGTCACTCATTATATTGGCAGTGGTTTCACTATCACAACGGTTAAGCATGGATATCCGTTTGCGGTTTGCTTGGGAAATTTCCCTTTAAAATCTGCAACCGCCCCTGTTCAATGCGACTGAATTAACGAGGAATTGGAACCACCGGCTCTTGGCTAATAAAATGGGATTGGAACCGCGCGAAGCCAGACAATTCTCGCATTCCCCCCTTCGTTCTCTCCTACGTTCTCTACCACAACCACCATGGCCGACGACTGGTGGAGGAGCGAGGAAGTCCCAAGCGATGACGCGAGCGGTGAAGATAGCGAGGGCCACGTTTGGTTTGAGTGGACAACCCGCCGGAGGACATGGAGGACTCCGAGGAGGAGGACCCGATGGAGGAAGAAGCGCCAGAGGACGAGGAGGACTCCGAGGAGGAGGACCCGGGGAGGAAGAAGCGCTAGAGGACGAGGAGCAGTCCTCCGAGGAAGACGGCGGCGGTGACCACGACCACGACGCTGACGACGAGGCGGAGGAGACCGACGACAACGACGACGATCCGCTGCCAATGACCTGCAAAAAGCGACGATGTGCCACAGATGAGCATGACGAGGTGTAGGACGGGGAGGAGGCTGACTACGACCACGACGCTGACAATGACGAGGCGCCAACACCTCCATCGAAGAAGTATAATAGGCATTAGGCAGTAGAACATGTGAATATATTTATATAAATTTTGTATGTAGGGTCATATGTCAATGTTGGCAATGAAACGGTGATATAAAATATCTGTTTCCAATTTGGTGCTGGTAGCTATAAATGTTCTTCCAACACAGCAACCCTAATTCAGTCTCAGTCTCACTCTCACTCTCTCACTCTCCCATATCTGGAAACAATGTCTTGGCGGCTGCGCATCTCCTTCGAGAGACCCGTCCGGAAGTGCCGTCCATCTCTGCTCCGAGCTTCGCGGCAAGCATCACCGCCCCGTCCTCTGCTGCGACGTTGCAGCCTCCTCCTCACCGTCCGGATCTGTTGCACACTGATAGATCCGGGGGTCTCTCGGTGAGACTGAGGTATATATAATTTCACTTTCCTCTGTATGTAGCATAGATCAACTAGTTTGGTCACGGTTCACTTTCCTATTTTTCACTTCCAACGATTTTGAGTATAGGTCTAGACATACACTGGATGTAGATCCACTAGTTTGGTCATTTCCCCGATTGATATTACTATTTTTGACTTCCAACGATTTTTAGTATAGACCCACACATCCACTGGATGTGGCATGTAGTACTTGTTTATTATAGTTATCATTAGCATGGCACTAGTTTTATACTAGTAGACTAGCCTCTGTCTAGCATAGTTAACTCCCAAACTTTTTTGTATAGATAACTAGTTGACTAGCCTCTGTTTAGCATAGTTCAGTTGTCCCGTTATGTTTTTCTCTAGCTAACTTGGAAACTTTATGTGAAAGAATAGTATGTCTCAGTCACACTGCATAAAAAGGGTTTGTTCGATGAAGGAATTATTACTATATGCGGGAGATGCTTTTGGCGTTCTACCATTCCTATATTAAATTATGCAGTATGTTAGTGTAGAATTTTATTTGGCCTCTATTCTTATTATTCATTCATTATTCATGCAGAGGCTGGTGGAGACCCAAATATTTAGCTAATTTAAATGAGCTAAATATAAAGTAGGGACAAAGTAGGTGACGTTATTATATTCCGGCGACACCGTTCAAAAAGTCACACCGGCAAGCGATCGGACAGCTTGTCTTCCTGTCTGATATATGTGAAATAAATATATATGTTTTCACTGTTTTTGTTGTATGCAACAGAAGTGTATAGTACAATTATGGGCAACCGAAAAAGCTCAGTGCAAACGAGTGGACAAGATAGCATGTGAATGATGGGCTCGACATTAAGGCAACGAAGGTATGTGTATAATCGTTGCCAAAAACAGGCCTCGTCGACCGCGTTTTTTGACCTCGGTTCCCAATGGGGGCCATCACATCACCAACGGGGATCGGGACACGGACTATTTCTCTGTTTCTGATGAGGGTTTTGACCCGTTTTCATAGTGTCGGTATGTACTAGTCTATCAAACTCACCACTGTTGAATATTAAGTTTAGAAAGTGTTTGACAGATGCTAAATGGATTGGCTTGATTTGGTACAAAAGTGATGACAATATCTTTATCACAAGACATTGATTCCTTTAAATGAAAACTAACTCCATGTGGGTTGTTTTCAGCTAAATCAATGTATTTAGATTTAATGAATGGACATACCCATTATTTGTGAAAATATTTTTAGAAAATAAAGGTTCGAGTGGAAATAAATATTTTCATGTTGTTTTTTCATTGGAAAGTTGTACTCGCTAAGGACAACCTAATTAAGAGATACTGGAATGGGCGATGCGCGTTTTGTCAGTCAAAATTTAACATCCACTCAAACCGGAACAAATACTTTATTCTTTTTTGACGTGACAAATACTCTCTACGTTTTTTAATATAAGATGTTTTAGCTATCTAACATGTGGTCTACATGCATACTAATATGAATGCACATACACACTAAAATATGTTTACATACATCTAGATATATGTGAACGTGGACAAATGCTAAAACATCTTATATTTAGGAATAGAGGGAGTACTTTATTCTTGTTGTAAGGCAAAAAAAAACAAGTTAAAATCTTGTAACAAACCATTGCGACTTGCGAGGTATCTGCACGAAGGCAAACATCGAAAATTCGAGTGACGTCAATTTGAGCGGCGCACGGCGTACCGACCGACGTGGCGGTTCTCCTCTCCGTGTTCAGTTTATTTCCCACCAAACAAAAACGAGTTGTAGCCAAGCGCTCAGCTGCCTCCGCCCCCGGCGATCCCGCCTCCACGTGACCTCTACCACCGCCCGCCGGAGAGGGACAGCAGCGCCCGCCCGCCCCCGCCCCGCCTCCGCCTCGCGGTATCCTATGGCGGCGCGAGCGGCGCGAGCGGCGCACGCCTCCCGCGCTTCGGCATCCGTAAGCAGCCCCTTGCTCAGTTGTTGCCCTTCCATTTTACTCTGTTTTCAACCCAATACAGAAGCACCGTTCCTCTCGACCTCGTTCCTTGGCCTAGTTTGGTCTGGCGCGTGCGGATCCCGGCTTGTCGATTGGCGTTTGCTGGGGCTCTGTGCTGGCCGTGATTGCAGTTTTACCAAGGCCGATATGCGCACTGTAGTACCTTAGCAACTTAGACATTGCGATGGAGAGATTGTCCTTTTCCGTTGTAGGATAGGTTTCTAGTTCGATTGATGCTACCCTTTTCCGGATAACCCAAACTGGTATGTCAGAATTGTGACATGGGAAGCATCGAACTAGGAGAGAAACTGAAGTAGCACCAGGTTGGAATTTGACATTAGAAGGATCAAATTAGGAGGATTTTGATGGTGAGAAATCTAGGCGCGCGCCCTATTCTGATGCAAATGCAAAAGAAGCTACAGAGTCTGACGGTTTGTAGTTTTGGAAAGGTGGAGGTTCATACCTCAGGTTCCTTTTCCTAGTTTCATACACACGCACCAAAAAAATAAAATGGTCTGAACCTGCCAAGATGCTGCTCAACACCTGCCAAACCTTTTTTATTTGGTACTCCCTCCGTTCCATAATATAAGACCTTTTAGATAAATCTCAAGGTGGACTACATACGGAGCGAAATGAGTGAACATCCATACTAAAATGTGCCTAGATACGTCTACATATGTACGAAACAAGAAAAACCTAAAAAGGCTTATATTTAGGAACGGAGGTAGTACTTCTTATGATGCGGCATGAAAGTGAAACATTATGTTCAGTGTTGTGAGATATAGTATCATTCTTATGATGCAGTATTGAATAAACAGACTTCAAATACAACTCTCTCTCATGATGGTATCATGATTTAAGTTTTTTGAAACGATTTTCAGGTTATAGTATTTTTTGGTAACATATCAAGGTGATAACTTGGCTGTATTTAAATATACACTTATTCCGTGTGTTCAATCCCGAGTCTAATTATACGACTTGCATGTAATGCAATTCAGATAATTGCAGGTTTCGGAAGTTCTCTGCGAGGAGTACCCAAAGGCAAGTTGGTTCAGAGAATTTCCTTCTCTGGGGCAATTAGGCCAATACTATTTTCCCACTAACTAATTGAAATCAATTACATCTCAGGATTTTGTCCTCATTTCTGCAATGTCCAAGCATCAGTATATAATGGATTTGTTCATCAGAAGAAAAATCCTTCTTCATTGAGATGCTCTTTTCGCTCCATTCAAGCAAGAAATAACCACTCATCTGCCGCCACACCTAAAGATTATTGTGAAACTTACATCCAGTTTTTAAGAGACAAACGGATAGTTCCTGATTCAGATCCTCCAAACTCTAAGGATGTGGACCTACTGTACAGGTTTATAGATAAGAGGTGAAAATCTGTATTGGACTTCCTTGTCAAGTTCCTGAGCTACATTTGAAGTGAAATGCGCTTAATTATCTGTTACCTGTCTCAGCAATAAGCTCATGGTATTAACTGGAGCAGGAATGAGTACCGAATCAGGAATTCCTGATTATAGGAGGTACATACATGATTATATTTTTAAATCTCTCCTGGAACCATCTCAGCTGCCTTACCAGTCTTGTTTTGTGGCAGTCCTAACGGAGCATACAGTTCTGGTTTTAAACCACTTACTCATCAGGTGTGTGAGTCTCTACTCCCTTGCTATTTAATTGTCAGTGATTAATGTAGGTGGATATAGAATTTCGTCCTTCATAGGAAGCATTTTTTAAAGGAATATCCAAAGACAAATATGTGAATTTTCTGGCCTGGTCTTTTGATCTTCACTTTGAGTCATAAAGTTAACAATGTTGTTTCTTCTACATTTGTTGGCAACTTAGACACGCATTTTTTTACGGGGAAAACTTAGACATTGCATTATCCATGTGAAATATCATCAGTAAGACCACCTGGCATCGGTTGCTTCTTCCTTCACCATCAAAGAACTTACAAAATAGTCTCAGGTGCTTCCGCAATCTTGACTAGAAAAATGTCAGGTCTAAAAATCGACTCTCCTATAGAAACCATTGCTCAAATGCTCTACCATTAAGAAATACTATTGGATCTATCTAGGTATCGTCCTTAAACTCTTTTTCTCAAGAAACCGAGCACTGTCATTTAGTTAAGGGCACAATAGAGTATTAATTACAGCCGGGCTTTATTTGTGAGGAACAAGTCACAAAAGCCCCAGGTTTCACACACAAACTACTCCGAAAAGGTCTCGCTAGTCATACTGCAAAAGATATGTATCCAAAGGGGGATTGACGCAACCTCACGGTAGTTAGCATTTTTGCATTGAAGATGTGGAGGCTCTTCTCTTTCCAAGTGTTCGACATGACATATATTAGATGTCACGGGCTTGCCATTTGTCATTCGCCTAGTATGTGACCATGTGCACCAGCGAGGAGAAAGGCTACCAAGAAATTGGACCGTGTAGTCACTGGAAGCCTCCACTTCTAGGGAATGGAGTCCTATTGATTATGGTCCAGGCCCTCGTCCTGAAGCAGAGTCTAAAGGTCAATGAACTCTCAGAGCTGCAAGTTCAAACCAGACACAATAGTAATCCATCTTTCTAAAAGCTCTAACTGCACGATCCTGTTTTACACTTTGTTTTATATTTCCACTTTTGCCAACTTGCAGTAGGAAATATGCTAGTGCTTCTTAATGTTCTTTCCATTTGTCCACATCAACTTACCAATGGTTATGTCATCCTTCCCCACTTTCTATTTGAACAAAATAGGAGTTTGTTCGCTCCATTCGAGCCCGACGGCGCTACTGGGCTAGGAGCTATGCTGGATGGAGAAGGTTCACGAGAGCACAACCAAATACAGCTCATTACGCACTTGATTCACTAGAAAGAGTCGGTCGTGTTCACTCGATGGTTACTCAGAATGTGGATAGGTAGTGAGCTGGGTCTGTGTTCTTGCTAATTGAGAATGACTTTGCAGCTCATTTTTCACCATCACTTTATGTATGAGTATTTTAGGTTGCATCATCGTGCTGATAGCAAGCCAATTGAGTTGCATGGAAGTGTATATGAGGTAATTTGTTTAGAATGTGGTACATCTATCAGCCGAGAGTCATTTCAGGAACAAGTGAAGGACCTCAACCCAAAGGTATGTCCATTTGGTACTGGTTATATTTTTTTCCTTAAAACTGTGGTTCATTATATAGGTGGTAGTTGTGTAAGATTTAATAAGAGAAAATTATATAAAAGGTGTCATTTCTGTTACTTGTGGAGTTGTTGACCTGTTGTAATCATATACTGTAATATTTATGACATAAAATCCACTTAAATTATTTTACCATGGTTCCTACTGATTATTAAGATGTTAATATTGTTAAATGTTATCAAGTTTGACGGCCTATCCATTCATGTCTGTACAGGCTGTTGCCTCTTGAACAGCGATATGTGTGTATTCCCTGTCTTGACTTTGTTTTTCTTTCCTTTGTTTTGGCCTCTATTGCTCAGTTGTTAAATCTTGTAAATACTTTACTATATAAAGTTATAGCAGAGCTTCTAGTTTTGCTGTCGTTTTTTCTGTGCTTTCTAGCAGCCTAATTTGTATTATGATTTCAGTAATTCTGAGGACTGAGCGAGATATTGTTGTGTTGCAGTGGGCTCTAGCTATTGACAGTTTGGAAGAGGGACAACCTAACTCAAGCAAAAGTTTTGGAATGCAGCAGCGGCCTGATGGTGATATTGAGATCGATGAGAAGTTTTGGGAGCAAGATTTTGACATTCCTAGTTGCACTCAATGTGATGGAGTGCTAAAACCTGATGTAAGAATCTTTATTTGTGCCTTTCTGTGAGTACTGTTATTAATTTTAAAAATGTGACATAAAATTATTGATTTGTTGTCTGTTCTCTTTAGCAATTTATATAACTAAAAAGTAACGTGAAAGTGCTATACCAATACGCCATTCCACTGTCCGACTTTTTTCCCAAGGCTGTATAAACTTAATAAGGCATTTCTAAACATTTTAAGAAGTCGCTATACACACTTTTGAATGTCTTATTCTGTTGTTTGAAGGTTGTGATGTTTGGTGATAATGTTCCTCAAGAGAGAGCTGATAACGCTAAGGAGGCTGCAAGAAACTGTGATGCTCTTCTCGTGGTTGGTTCAGCTGTAATGACAATGTCTGCTTTTAGGCTGGCAAGGTATTGCTGAAAATATTGTTTCATGAGTTTCTTAATGTTGTCGATAGCTAGTTATCTTATTTGCTTATATTTCTTGATTTTGGATTAAATCTTTCAAACTGGATAGTGTTTCTTCTTATTAACTGTCGCAACATCAAATTGATCATAAATCCCAATCCCAGGCTTGCACATGAAGCAAATGCTCCAATAGCTGCGATCAACATTGGGGACACGAGGGCTGACAGCCTTCTATCTTTGAAAATTAATGCGAGATGCGGGGAGGTTCGTATCTCATTCTCTGACCTTTGTTACCTTTCTGTACTGCAGCAAGTGACTTTAGTTTTTCTGTGGTGTTGCATTTCAATCATCTTCTTCAGATACTGCCAAGAATACTTCAAATGGGAAGTCTAGCTGTACCAAGCTTAAGCTGAACATTTGCTGTCCAGTCATCGTCTTCTTTGTTAACTACAGTCTACAGTCTCCGCAAGAACTAGTGTCTTTGCTGGATAAGGGCCTCGACGAGCAAGCTGTGTGTGTTTTTCTTTGTTTGTGTCGTTGTCTTTTAAGCTGATTCTTCAGCATCTTGTATCCCTTGCTGTTCCGGGCTTTATTAATTTAAAGTTGGGCACTTGGTGCCTTCTATCTATGTAGCTGGAGATCACATTCTGTAAACAGGTTCGGACTTTATGCCATCTGGTTGTTGTAACTGCAGGCAAATTGTTCATGACCTTGAGGTCAAGAATAGAGTCTCGCTGGGCAAATGGCTCTTCAAACTTCTTTCTGAATATGGAGTTTGGCAAACCCTCCTTAGGAGGAAATATGTGGGCGATCAAGTTGTATCTCAGGTTCTTTGGAAACCTGACGATTCACACTTCTGGGCGAGCCTAATAGCTACGAAGAAGTTCTTTTTCCCACATGGATCTTTCTCTATTAGGGATGGATCAGAATTTGATTGTGGTAGGATAAATGGCTAGGCCAATCCACTCTCCGGGAACAATATTCGGCTTTGTACAACATTGTGCGAAACAAAAGTGACACACTCGCTAAGGTGATGAGTACTTTCCCACCAAATGTTTTGTTCAGAAGAAGTTTATTTGGAACTAGACAAGCATCTTGAAATGCCTTGCTTATCCATTTAGACATTATCCAGTTGTCGGAAGGTCCAGATAAATTTTAATGGAATCTTACAAAGAATGGAAAATTCTCGATTGATTCTATGTATAGAGCTTTAATCCTGTCTGAAATACCAGTCGATAATAATAAGAAAATTTGGAAGATGAAAATCCCGCTAAAAACTAAAGTGTTTGCGTGGTATCTTCGTCGAGGAGTAATTAGATAATCTTGCAAAACGCAATTGGCACGGAAGTAAAAAATGTGTCTTCTATAATCATGACGAGACTATTAAACACTTATTCTTCCAGTGTGAGTTTGCTAGGTCTATATGGTCAGTCATCCAGATAGGTTCTACCTTATTCCCCCCACGCAGCGTTGCAAACATATTTGGCAATTGGCTAAACGGTGTGGATCCTAGGTTTAAACTCTTTATTAGGATGAGAGCGATTGCCGTTATTTGGGCGTTGTGGCTATGTAGAAATGACAAGCTTTTCAATGACAAAAATTCTTCTGTTATGCAGGTTATTTATCGGTGCACAGCAACACTCCGAGCATGGTCGGCCCTACAGCGTGTGGAGCACCGAGATTTGTTTTTGTAGGTGGCGTCGTGTTTGGAGGCTGCGGCGAGGGAGTTATTCTCCCAGCATGGATGACCACATAATCTACGGATCGACCTTCCACTACCTTAGGCGCTTTACAATTTCTCATTATGATATGTAATTCGTCTTTTTATTTATTTCCGAATTGGGGACTGGTGAACTTGTTGAGTCTGTGTGCATCCTAACTATGCAGAGGCCGGGTATAATGCTTAATACGTAATAAAATCGCTTTATCTAAAAACTGCAGGCAAATGCGTAGCAACAGTGTGCATGTCACTTAAGCGTGTACATAGATGGTAGGTTGACGTACAAAAAGAAGTGCAATACCTTTTTCAGTGAGGATTCCTTAGTATGTATTCCAGGAAAGTGATCGACCTTTCATAATGCGTCATATGTCAAAAATGGCAGGCCTGTTGCACTCTGGCAATGTAAAAAAATATCCCAGAAGTTTGATTGTAGTTTCGGTTCTTTCCAGATGGAAAACTGAAACGTTTAGGTTGAAAAGTCCATTGAGATTGCTGGAAACCGTTGTCCTTTTTTGCTTTCTTTTGTATTTATGGCACTACGTTGCCTTAAATACTTTGTTTTGTTATCCTTTGATAATGGAACCTCTGCATATGGAAAAAAAAACGATATTAGTGCCTATGAACCTGAATGGAAGCAAAATCTTATTGCATACTCACTCCGTTTTTTAATATAAGATATTTTAGGTGGTACACATATTGTCTATATGCACACTAAAATGAGTTAATATGCACATAAAAGTGTCTACATATATTTATGTGCATGTGCATGTGGATAAAAACTAAAACATCTTATATTAAAAAACGGAGGGAGTATATCTGAAGTCTGAACCGAAGAAAGAAATAGTAGTTGCAACCTGATGACGAACTATCAGTGTCAAGAGGTTGTCAAGAGTCCTTTCCATACTAAGGCTTCTTGCCTCAGCTAGCTGCACACAGTAAAGTGCAATTGTTCGTGCATTTCTTCACCACATTGTTTCAGAACAATGCTTTTCCAGATTGTTTCGGAACAATAGTTATATGCATTTTCTAGAAAAAGGAGGACAAAAATACGGAAGGTTATCTCCCAGTGACCAAACTTGCCACTTGAAGTAAAAGAGGGGCAGCAAGTTCATCATGTTGTGTCATGTGCACAGATCATTTCAGTGACATACTCAATTCTCTTTAAAGATCAGAAAATAAACCAAAAATAAGACAGGTTCAAGGAAAATGTTAAGGATAACGTTTTGATGTCTGCTTTTAACTCCGCAAGAACATACTCGTATTTCTCTTTAAAGTCACCACGTTCCGGCTCTCCGAGGACGATGTGCTGTGGGGCCACACCCTTGACACCCATGTCGTCATCCGCCTCTTCAAGATTCGGCGCCTGCTTGCGTGCATTGATCTGATCATGTTTCTGAATGTTGATCGGTACAGGTTGTGTGGATGTTGCGCATGGAACATAAGCCCACAGTTTGTACATGCAGTTGGCATGTGCTAATACAAACTTGGCATGTGTATTTCTATTTACGTATGTATGGATTGGCATTTAGAATTTGGATGTGAGCCTTGTTTGTACAAGTCATGTTTCACTCTTTCAAAATCATGATTGGTAAATTAACTTTCCAGGATCTTTACTTGGGGAGATAGTTATGTCGATAGGATGACCACAATGACCACAAATATGAGATCTTTATGGTGATCTAGCTGATAGTGACAATCGGATAATATCACCTACTTGGTCCAACAATGATCAATATCAAATCTACCTGGTGTACCCCCATCAAGACAGTGTGACTGAGCATGTTAAGTCATTCATATTCTCTTGGAGAAGAGTATAGATGATTGCATATTGTTCAAAAAATTACAATCAATGTTGCATAATTCCAACTTTGACTTAATTAGTGGTAAAGTAGCGGCTACAGGCAACACTGCTGGATTTCTGCCAACGATTTTCACTAAAAGTTATGTATAAGGTAAGCCAGGTTTTAGTTTCCTTTCCATGCCGCAACTCTTGAACTTGCATAGCACTGTATTTGGTTTTGAGCAACTTTACTTTTCTGTCACGAGGAATGGCAGTTCAGTTTGCAGCAGGAAAAAAAGTATGACCTGCATATTATCACTTGTCCTCTAAACTTCGGCTGCGCGTTCGGTTAATATGGTTAATTCGGTTCGGTTTATACGTTTTTTTTATTTATACGGTTTCAATACTTCGGTAAATACGGTTGTGTACGAGAATACGGTTCGGTTTCGGTAATAACCATTTAATTTCGGTTCGGTTTCGGTAATAACCAAATTAAGCTAAGTTGACGCGAATTTTAAAATGACATATTACAAAATAACGGAATAGACTATAAAATTAATAGGCATATGATCCAAAGTAACCAAATAACCCATAAAGTTAATAAAAGTCTATACAAGTAGCAAATTAATAAAAGTTAATAGGCATTTCGGTTTTTTTGGTTAACCATTCGGTTTTCGGTTATTAATCGTATTAACCGCAAGGCATATGGTTAGCTATTTTACTAACCGTAATCTTAACCGGTAACCAAAATAACCAGAATTTCGGTTCGGTTTCGGTTTTTTCAGTTCGGTTTCTCGGTTTGCGGTTAACCGTGTGCAGTCTTAGTCTAAACTAATGTACGCCTGTGTTTAACTAACAAGTGTAAATTTATGCTTGACTAATTTGGTTGTTCTTATTCCTTAACTGTAGATAGTTCTGCTTGTACCGGTGATTCCTCATAGGGTTCTTCACATGGGCTTATGGTTCATAATCTGAAGTACGATGAGAATAAATAAGATAACATTGTTAACATTGATAGAGACAATCTTAATCACATAAAGAAGAGGACGGATCTTCATCATACCGAGGTTGAATAGTAACATTTTGTAACCAAATATGTTATATTTTTGTGTTTATGTGAATTTTAGGTATGAAGCGTGCGTTGCACGTACACGCCTACTAGTATTTAAAAAGAAGGAAAAACTTTCAAAATTGGAAGGCATCTATAACCATCAAACTAGGTACAATCATCCTCAAATTCATAATCTGCTCCACTTTTAGTCCATAAACTAGCTAAAAGGGGATCCACATACGGTCCTTTGTAGGTCCCCTCTCGTACCGAGCTGACGTGGGGTTTGATTGAGGTCCAATAACGTTTTTGGGCGGATGACGGTTACCCGTTGGTCTTTTGTGTTCACCTATATACACCCCCGCACCAGGGGCGGCGCTAGAGATATTCCTAGGTATGCAAGTGAATACCCTTGATTTTTGCAAAACAGTGTTGATTATAGCAAAACAATGACGATTTTGGCAAAACTGTGATTATTTTGACAAAATGAATACCGCATGAATACCATGTTACAAATTCCTAGCGCCGCACTGCCCCGCATGTCCAAACCCACGACCTCGACTCAATCCCAATCCCTAACCAACAATCCGGCCGTAGCCACAAGTCCTCCCACACCGTCGCTCCTCGTCCTCTCTTCTGCCACATCGTTCTCCCTCATTTTTGTCTATCTAACATAACGGGTTGGGAACAAATTCGATAGTTGTCCGGTAAACAAATCGATTATTGTGACTAAATAAGGTGCAATGGAAGAAGCAAAAACTATCACACGAGTGGAAGTCTTCCGTCTCGACACCACGACAGATGGAAAATCGTGTGCCATATCAACTCGATGTGAGGGGGAAACATATAAGGGCAAATCTAATGCCCCCCCCCCCCCCATTTGGTATGTGGATCTGTCATTTTTTTGTTCCCTTTTTTCCATGCGGGGGTGCGGGGCATCGGACACTTGTCCATCCGATGCACCCAACATCGCCCCCTATTTGGAGCATCCATGTATTTTTGGCTCATTTTTTCAAACCAAAATAGATTTAAACTAAACTTAAACATAAATATAAACACAAATTACACATAAATATATACTTAAACTTTACATAAGTTTAAGTTCCACACATTACTAACATTAAAAGACATTACATAAAAACTTAAATAAAACAAATAGCTAGTGTTTCTAAACCCTATTATTCATCCGTCGATGACGATCACCAGAGCGGTGAAAACTAGCAGTGGAGGTGGCGGCGGTGGTGCCACCTCCATTGCGGACGCTTGGAGTGCCGCCTTCAAGACGGGCCACCCCATAGCCTCTTAGCTACAGGCCCACCGTCTCCACTGGATCTCTTCCCGGGGGTACCCCTTCATTTTGGGTTAAGAACATGGGAAAGCGCCTTTCTCACTGTAAAAACAACGTGTTCAAAGGTGCTCCTCAAGGAGTGGGCAGCCCACCTCGCCCGATTGTCGCAAATACATCTCGTTAGAGTTCGGCGCGACGTCGGAGGACTCAGAGTCCATGAGGGAGGGCTCATCCTGGAAGCACTCCCTGGTGGCTCGATGGCGAAGAGTGAGTTGGGCCAGTACTCGTGCTCCTTGGCCAGGCAAACGTTCCAAACAGGTGAGTCGACGGTGTGCTCTGTAAGGGCCTGGTCCGTCGGCGACATGGCCGTCTGCCATGGATGGTGACGAGGCGTGCGTCTCCTGTGGGCGACGACGGCGCCGAAACTCCAATGAAGTTCATGCGCCAACCGTGCGGGAGGTGACTGTTGAGTATCGTGATTAGTTAGGAAAGATAGGATAGCGTAGGATTTGATTCTACCTTGACTTGTACTCCAAGCAGATCATGTACTCCTTTATATACGCCCACGAGGCTCAAGCAATACAACCAACTATTCCACCAATCCCTCTCTATTCCTCCTACATGGTATCAGCCTAAACTCGATCCAAAACCCTAGCCGCCGCTTCCGCACCGCGCCGCCCCCGGGGAGGTCGATCTCCATGATCTCCGCCGGGGGCTGCGCCGCCCGTACCTAGGGTTCGTCCGCCGGTCCGGTTGATCGGCTGCCCTAGAGTCTTTTTTCCCGATCCTTTGATCCGGGTTTTCTCTCTCTCGCCGGTCGTTTTGATCGGTATTTCTTTTTGGCTTTTCCGATCTAAAATCGGTTTGCGTCGCCCGCCGCCGCCGTCGATTCTCGTGCGCCTCTACTCCGACATGGCGGCCTCTCGCGCTACGCTGCGGCCCTCGTGGCCGCCATCCGCGTGTGCTCTTCACCGACTAGGCGGTCTCACGCGCCGCGGCGGCCTGAAACGGCCGCCCTCCGCGCGTCTGCCCACCGTCGTTTTGCGCCGGCCGCCGTCGTCTACCTCTGAACGGGACACCTCCATTAGCACCCCGCCTCCACCATGGCGGCCCGACACGGCCGTCCTCCGCGCGTCTGCCGCTCGGGCGCTTCCGCCGTGCGCCTGGCTTCCTCACGCCGGTGCTGCGTTGGCCGCCTAGGCGCCAAGGCTACGTTGGCCGCTCGGCTTCTTCGCCGCCCCGCCTCCCGCCGAGCGGCGCCTCCTCCACCTCGCGAGCGATTGGATTGATCACCCGCTCGCCCGTGATCCACTCCATCCGCGCCGCGCGGTCGACCCGTACAGTCGTCTGCGTGCGCCTTCGCAGGTTCCCGTGAAGATCGTCCTCAAGTTCAGCGCGCCTACCACCGATCGAGCATCGGGCTGCCGCTGCGTCGCCCCTTCGGGCTGCAGCGCCGCCGCCCTGTGGTTCTCCCCACGGCTGCACCGAACCGCACGTCGCCGCTACGTCGCCCCTTCGGGCTGTAGCGCCGCGGCCCGCGGTCCACGCCGCCGCCCTGAGGCCGTCCCCGCGGTTGCACCATCCCGCACGTCGCCGCTGCGTCGCCCCTTCGGGCCGTAGCGCCGCGGCACGCGGTCCACGCCACCGCCCCGAAGTCGTCCCCGTCGTCGCCCTGACACACGCGTCGCCGCCGCGTTGCCCGTCCGGGCCGTAGCACTGCGGCACGCGGTCCGCTTCGCCGTCCTCGCACGTTGACGTCTCTGTGGTATGCGCCGCGCCGCCTTCCGAGGCGCGGGAACGCCACCGTCCGTGTTTGGTCTTCGTCATGATGTTGGGCTCTTCTTCGCCTACTTCGAGCACCGTCGCCGCGCCTCTACACGCGACCACCGTGGCCTTTTACAGGCTATCGCCACCGTCATCGCGCTTCTACATGCGACCGTCGTGGCCCTTTACGGGCTACCGTCGTTGTCGCCAACCACAACTTCGTCTCCGTCCAGTACCAGCTCATCGCCAACGTCACCGTCATCTTCCCCGACCACTTCATCTACTCCGACAACCGCGGGCGACATCGGCACCTTCTACCCCACGCCGTTTGGTGCCGCAACCGTCGTCGAGTCCTCCTCTGCTGGCCCCTTCGACATGGCGTACAGCTTGTACTGGTCCCCGTCTACGCATGCCCGGTGCTGGCAACACTGACGCGTGCCTTCATCCACGACGTGTCCCCGGGCTTGGCAAACCTGGAGCGGCGCCTCGTCAACACCGACTGACCTTCTGTCTACGCATGCTTGGTGCTGGCAACACCGATGCGCGCCTTCGTCCACGACGTGTCCCCGGGATTGGCAAACCCGGCGCGACGCCTCGTCCACGTCATCTTCCACTCGGCGCACCACTGCGCCCTGACTACCTGGCGCTACCTTGCGCCCACGGCTCCTGACGGCTCCCTCTACACCGGCAACCCTGACTCGACATCGACCACGGCGCCCCATGCACGGCTACTTCGACTACGGCTACACCACCCTACGCTCTCGGCTACATCGACATCAGCACAAAGGGCTACCGCCTTGCTTGAGAACCTCGTCAGTTTTTGCTCCAGCCACAACTTCCGCGACGCGTCGACCGTTACGACTGTGGTAGGGATGTCCGTCGGCTCCACCTTCGGATTCTTCTCCAGTCTCACCGTCTGCGTCGCTACCGCTGTGACTGCGGGGGATGTTGAGTATCGTGATTAGTTAGGAAAGATAGGATAGCGTAGGATTTGATTCTACCTTGACTTATACTCCAAGCAGATCATGTACTCCTTTATATACGCCCACGAGGCTCAACCAATACAACCAACTATTCCACCAATCCCTCTCTATTCCTTCAGTGACGTCTCCGTCACCACCGTCAGTCGAGGACAACATTCATCAGGTGCGGCACCAGGCAGGACAAGCGGAGGCTGAGCTGCGCGGAGCGCGATGAGCTTGCCTCGTGGTCGTTCCTCTAGTCCAAGGAGCGTCGGGGAGATGCGCCGCGGCGGTGATGCATATCAGCGGATGCATGCGGGCTTATTCTATTTTGTGGATGACAATGACCAGACAACGCAACTACCTTCTTGATGGAAGTATTTGTCAGATTCACCCAGAAGAGACAATGGAATTTCTCACTTGGCGGAGGACGCACAAGATGGTAATAATATGCCAAATGGGGTATTGAAAAAGAATAATGTAGATTACATTGTTAGCGTTGCGAAACCTAAGGACCATCAACACTATCCATATGTGGACTTGTCAAACCCATCTGTGAATCTGTGATCGACAAGACTTCTTGAGCTTCTTCTATCGACACTAGCTCTTGCTCCTCTAATGAAGGGCATCCCACCACAGACCCTGCTGACAGGCTAGCGGACTTGTTAAATTGACTATTTATATTAAACATTTTTACTTATTTGGATCTCATATTTGTACATCATAAATATATATTACATGCACCTTTGTCAAATAAGTTTAATTTATATTTCTCATTGCATTTAATTAACAACATAAAACAAAATTGCGTGGATAAGTTCAATATACATGCAACTGCAACTACTAGATGTTAAATAACACACCGGTAGAGTAAGAAATTTATATTTAAATGATATTTCCAAGTTTATTTTCAATATTTTCTAAAGTTGAATTTCATCTAAATGTAGGAACATAAAAGATAACAAATCACCTTCACATGCGGAAAAATTTCTGCTCCTTAGGTGTATGATAATGTGTCTAAGTATGTTTAGGTCCATTTCAAATCTTTTAACAACTCGATTAGAATTTGCAATGTGCGGGTATCACAAAAATATTAATGGAGTTATCTATAGTATGATTGTTAGATAAGTTGTAGTTAATGGAAATTTGTAGAACATATCGTGGTGTCACTTGGTAATTGGTTGTCCGTGTACATAGTCAACATAGTAAACTCGACTCTCTAAATTTAGAATTTTAACAGTTGATCCGTCGGAAAATATTTTACGTGCAAATAGGGTCTGTCAATTAGGAAATTTATAACATTGCGTGGAACACATACATATATCATTGCTTCTCACCTCTAGTATCATGGTTGCAAACTGATAACAAATCGCTCATCACCCTCTGTCCACTCATCACAGGAACCTTGACCCTGCAACCAAATCTAAATTGGATTGAAAACCAGATCAAACATGGCAGTAACAAATCATCACAATGAATACCATAAATAGAAATTCAGATAGGAGGTCGCCAGGCGACGAGGACGCGCACCCGTGGTAGCGGCATGGAGAGAGCAGGACGGAGCCGGACGTCTCTACGGCTCGAGGTTCTCTTGAAGACTAAATTGACCACCCTTGACAAGCTCGATGGCTAAGATGCATTTCACTCGACTTAAAACGCAGAAAAGAAAAAAAGTAGATAACGCACGAACTGCTCAACCTCAACAAGAGGTGGAGGAGGTTGATGGTGATGATGACAGTGACGAGGAGTGGCCCTCGCCACAGTGGGACGTCAACGAGATGTAGCTCGTGTTGGATGTATGCCCAAAAGGCAATAAAGTTTAACATCTGATTCATAATTATGCTTCATGATTCTATGCTATAACTGCGGTGACTCCTAAATATGTGATTCAGAGGAAAACTTGTTGGGGATCATGGATAGAAAACAAAAAAATTCCTATCGACAATAACCATAAACTAGCCAGGATCTATACTATGCAGATATACTTATACGGAGGAGAACGGAGTACATACCCTTGTAGACCGAAAACGGGGATTACGCTCCCGCACAAGCGTTGATGATGAAGCCGACGTAGCCGACCTCAAGGTCGTGTAGAGGAAGAAGACGACTTCCAGTGCCAAACAATGGCACCTCGCGGTTCCACACACGTACGGTGTGGATGACGACCTCCGGGATTCAGATCCAGCAGAGCAGCGGAAGTGGAAGAGTGGATCTAGCAGCACGGCGGTGTGCGTAGAGTAGGGACTTCCCTCTCCGTACGCAGCTCCAGAAACGGAACCACGCTCAAGGTAGGAGAGAAGAAGGGAGAAATTGGTGTCATTCCAAAGGCATGGGGGGTCCCTATTTAAAGGAGAAGGGGGGAGGCCATCTCCCTATTTAAAGGAGAAGGGGGGAGCCCATTTAGCTTTTAATGCATTTTAAATTCGAATTTAATTAAATAAAAAAATATTTAATCATTAATAACACTTATTAATATTAAATACATATTATTTAATTCATTCGGACCCCGAAACATATTTCGTTGCCTCCGATCAACATCGGACAAGTTCCGGAACACTTCCGGAGTTCCCGGTTTCTTTTCTCTCTAAATCCAATCTAATCGTCACCCACCCTTAAGTGTGTTACCCCATGGTTCGGGATCACTCAGACATGATCAAGACACGTTCTCCGATCAATGACTAACAGCGGGGTCTGGATACCCATGACAGCCCCTGAGCGTCCACGAAAGTCTTTCTATCGTTGAACCTTTAGACGTCCAGCGTCAACCTCTTGCCAAGCGATACTTAGATTGTCCGAGCGTTGTTCTCCGGTATCACGATTACCGAGCATGACCTCGCCATTGACAAATCTATCTTTACTCGTCTGTGATATTACATCCCCGTGACCTAGTCACATGCTTGCAAGCTTATTGATGTAATCTCACCGAGTGGGCCCAGAGTATCTATCCTGCTATGTGGATTGGCAATTCCCGCTCTTGATCACTCGCCTCTACTGCTTCCTTCCGATACCCGAAAGTGTCACCTTTATTGTCACGCTATATAAGTCATGCCGTTTGATGCAATCAGCCGTATCTTTCAGAAGCAGAGATTTGATATGATCTCACAGTCGAAGGTATGAACACTATGTTTCTATATTTTGGGTATGTCCATCAAATCATTCACCTAATGATATGACTCCGTTGTCAACCGACGCCATTGTCCATGATCAGGAAACATTAATCATATGTTGCCCAACGAACTAGTTAAATAGAGGCTACTAGGGACCTGGTTGTTTTCATACCACACGTGTATTAATGTTTCCGCGTAATACAGTTATAGCATGGTATTAAAACATATTATGAACAATTGAGATATGACAAATAAAATCACTTTATTAATTGCCTCTAGGGCATATATCCACCAAAACTCACTCGCACGTGTAGAGATATGGACAGAATAAAGTATACCCTAGTCTTGCCTTTTAGACTAATTCATTGATTGCTTGAGACCACGTTTTCCTGGTCTAGGACATTGTTTATGTCAGCATCAATAAGTGGCATATTGTTGGTGGAAACAATATGGGTAGACCCAAATCGTTGATATGCTAAGAAGATTCCAAAGTGTCTTTTTGTCCTTAGTGCAATATCGCAGATGGTTATTATATGACATGTCCTTAGACCATGAGGTTATTAGTATTGTGTATATTGGAAGAATTACTTTGGTACTGTCAACGTCATGGTCGTAACTGGGTGGCAAAACGGCAGTCACTGGGTGATTCTGAAGGTGTGCATATATCCTAATGTTCCAAGATGGGAAATTACTCCTCTGTCAAAAGAGAGATACTTCCAGGGCCCACTCGGTATGTATGATATACAATATGTTCTGCAGACAATACAAGATGAAGTTACATCATGTGGTATATCGGATTACGGGAACAAGAAAAGGAAACTTAGAGTCAGATTATTTAGTAATATCATCAAGTTCGAGTTGAGAGACTTGAAGGAATTCCTGTTGGAATAATTGAGCATAAAGCTTGTTTTGTTATAAATGGTTCTATGATAAATTCAAGAGTTGACTACTCTGGATCATATGATCTGTAGCACGGCTTTGTTGATCTAAATGGGACTAGTAGATTTGTATGAGATGTTAACAAAGTAAATTTCTCTAAGGAAAAGTAATCGAGTATGTGTATGATGTACAACTCGAGGGCTTTGTTAAATGAATACAATACTAGTTATTTAATGAGTACGTTTGTATAAGATGTTAACAAAACAAATTCCTTTGAAGGAAAATTTATCGAGGAAGTGTACAAGGTACAGCTTGAGGGTTTTGTTAAATGAATACATAACTGGTCATTAAAAGTATGTCTGTGGTGGCAGACAGATGATGATATGAAGGTTGGATTAGTTTTGTAATTATGTGAAGTAAAACAAGCAATGTTTAACTTCATAGGAAATTGCAAAATTCTTAAAAGTTAGTGGGAGCTAGTTCATGGTATTCAATTAATTTTGGAAACCATTAACAATACTTCATTTGATAGAATATGTGTATCATTGAACTTTTCAATGAAACGAATGGAGTAAGGAATTAGTATCATGACAGGATTTATCATGATAATGATTTAATATCTTGCTGCAAGATTGCACACAAAGTGTTTTGAATGAAAAATTGAAACATGAGAGAACCAGGTTCTCATAAAGGATAAGGAAATTCATATGCAAGAACCACGATAGTATATCAGTGGTGAGTATGATCAAATGATTCTCTCATTTTATCATCATGGGAATTTCCTGAATAATGCATTCTTGATTCAAATATCAAGTGATAAAGGAAATTGTTGGCAAGTTGACTTTGTAACAAAAGTTCAATTGACTCCAATTTTAAAGAGTATTCTCTAAATGGTGTTTTGAAGAGATATCTTCAAAAGAGAATATCTCATAATGTAAGAGTTATCTTGGATAAAGACTTATGAGATAAGCATAAAAGATAAACCAAGGATAAAACATGATCTTATGATTTTGTGAAATAGCAAGGGTTAGGATGCTTAATTAATTTTGAGCATAGAGTTACGTACACTACAACAAGTCACAGTGACAGTGGGAGCTTAAATGATTCCAAAAGGGTTATCGGTTCATTGGATGAACTAGGTGTGGTTCTTTACAAAAGAGGCAGCAATGTTGTGAAAACAGCAAAACTGTTTTCTTAGTTAGAGTACCAAGGTTTCACCTTGAATAACCCGGACTGCATGTGATCGTATGATCAAAGGGATTATGATAGAAAAATAATTTTTCTACATAATGTATAAAGTACACATAGCCCCGAAAGGGTCTGATGACAAATGTCTACCACAGGAAAGGAAGCATGAGAAACCATCTGTTTCACACAGATGTTGAGTCTTGTGCAAAATAGTAAATTGCCTATTGTGCAAGTGGGAGACTGTTCGATGTATGCCCAAAAGGCAATAAAGTTTAACATCTGATTCATAATTATGCTTCATGATTCTATGCTATAACAGCGGTGACTCCTGAATATGTGATTCAGAGGAAAACCCACTCGCACGTTTAGAGATATGGACAGAATAAAGTATACCCTAGTCTTGCCTTTTAGACTAATTCATTAATTGCTTGAGACCACGTTTTCCTGGTCTAGGACATTGTTTATGTCAGCATCAATGAGTGGCATATTGTTGGTGGAAACAATATGGCTGGGTAGACCCAAAACATTGATATGCTAAGAAGATTTCAAAGTGTCTTTTTGTCCTTAGTGCAATATCGCAGATGGTTATTATATGACATGTCCTTAGACCATGAGGTTATTAGGATTGTGTATATTGGAAGAATTACTTTGGTACTGTCAACGCCATGGCCGTAACTCGGTGGCAAAATGGCAGTCACTTGGTGATTCTGAAGGTGTGCATATATCATATTGTTCCAAGATGGGAAATTACTCCTTTGTCAAAAGAGAAATACTTTCAGGGCTCATTCGCTATGTATGATATCCAATATGTTCTGCAGACAATGCATGATGAAGTTACATCATGTGGGATACCGGATTACGGGAACGAGAAAAAGGAAACTTACCGATAACGAGATAGACAGAGATATAGTGAATCAGGGATTGATTCATGGAAATATCAGGAATACTTTATCTCGGGTAATTTCAGTATCGTGAGTAATGGGAATGACGAATTAATAATCAACAGGTTCAACAGAGTGTTATTCACATAACGGTAGCAGTTATTCAGGTAGTGAAAGGACAATGATCTCGCCTAGAGGGGGGTGAATAGGCGATTAAAACTTTTCCGGTTTAGACTTGCTAATTGCGGAATAAAACTAGGTGTTTAAATTAACAAGCCAACAACCTAAATAAACTAGGCTCACCTATGTGCACCAACAACTTATGCTAAGCAAGACAAGCAACAAGGTGATAGCAAAAAAGAATACTTCAAGCACGAAGGCTATCAAAATGTAAAGTGCATAAGTAAAAAGCTCGGGTATAGAAATAACCGAAGCACGCGGAGACGAGGATGTATTCCCGAGTTCCTCCTTGAAAGGGAGTACGTCTCGTTGGAGAGGTGTGAACCGACACAACGGTTCAACAACCACAAAGGTTTCACCCTCTTCTCCGATGAACCGCACCACAAAGGTTTGGTTCACCTTCCACTATCGGTATTCCTTCGAGGCGGAATCCGGAGCCTTTCAACAACAATCCGGGGCACAACCCACAATGGGATTGGGGGCTCCCGAATGGCTTTCAACAACAATCCGATGCACAACCCACAAAGGGATTGGGGGCTCACGAACGGCTTCAAGTGACCACACAAGGGTCCAACCACCACAAAGGCGTCTAGGGCCCGAAGACCCAAGAGCAACAAGTTCACAAGATTTCAACTTCCACGAATCCTCGTGGAGAGCACACCGATGCACCAAATGCAAAAGGCAAGAGCACAAGTGCTCAAATCCTTCACTCACAAATTCCAACAAAGCAACAAATGCTTATGGTGGAATAAGAGAGGAAGAACAAATAGGAGATGCACCAAGAACTCCAAGATCAAGATCTACTAGGTTCCCCTCACTTAGAGGAGAGATGGATTGGTGGAAATGTAGATCTAGATCTCCTCTCACTTTCCCTCAAAGATATGCAAGAATCATGGGAGGGATTGAGAGGAAGGCAAGCTTTTCCAAGGTCAACAATGCAGGAGAGAGAGGGCAAAAACGTGCTCAAGTTGTTGGGAAACATTGGGGAAGAAGGGCCCTTAAATAGGAGCCCGAAAAACTGCCCGTTGGGCTGTTTTTCCGCCCCGGGGCGGTACTACCAGGCTTGACCCGGTACTACCGGGTAGGGAGAACTACCGGGTCACTACCGGGTTAGAAACCGCTCGAAACCAGTACCAAAATCGAGATCCGGTAGTAGGGGCGGTACTACCGCGCGTGTAAAAACTGCAGAAAACACCGACACCAAAACATGCATAACTTGAGTTTCCGAACTCCGTTTTCGATGATCTTTGGCTTGTTGGAATCGTAACGAAGAGCTTTACAAGATCATGCAGAGAAACATCATAGTCCAACAATGGAGGATAAACCAAATGGGGAAAGGTTAGACCTCTCGATAAAAGAACAACCGATAAAACCTCCAAACTAAAACCGCAATATGTTTCTCATCCGGACTCCGTTTTCTATGATCTTGGACTTGTTAGAAGATACTCACAAGCTCTACAAAATTATGCATATACACATCATTGTCCATCATGTGAGGAGGAAACCACAAGTAGAGAGTTTGATCTCTCTTAGAAAAGATAAACCGGTAAAACTTCGAACATCAAAAACGCAATAAGATATTGATATGAAATCCGTTTTTTGATGAACTAGAGCTTGGTATAGAGATGAACACAAGCTCTAAATTCTCACAAGAATAAAAGCCAAATAAGAACCAAGAAAGATGATATGCCAAGTATGCAAAGGTATGAGCTCTCCACAAAGATGCGATCAAGTTACTCACTTGAGAACCCCTCTTGATAGTACGCCGTCTATCCTAAAACCCGGTCTCCCACTAACAACATGAGACCGGTAAAATAGAAAACCTATCAAGATCATACCTTTGCCTTGCGCATTCCACTTGAGCTCGATGATGACGATCTTGACTCTCTCAAGTTGGAACACCTTTCTTGATTGTGCTTGCTAGCACATGCTTGATGAAGACTTCTCCAAATGCTCCCCCTTACTCCATTATGGGAAAGCCTCGCTAAGCTCCGTCTTCATGTCTCCTTTGCACTTCATCTTCTACACATGACCATTCTTCATATAAACCCTTAAATAGAGCATTGGTCATCATGCCATCTTCAAGAGTCCAACACATGAACTCCAATGGACAAGATCTATAAGAATATCTCAATGTAAACATTAGTCCATAAGGATTGTCATTAATTACCAAAACCACACATGGGGCAACCATGCACTTTCAATCTCCCCCATTTTGGTAATTGATGACAATCCCTTTTACGAGGGTTTATATAATGAATTAAGCAACCATGCACACAAAGAGCAAGGATGCAAGAGAAGAAAGGCAAATGCTTAAGAACGAAACTAAAGCATAAAACCAAATTCCTTAAACCCTCTAAACTTCTCCCCCATTGGCATCGATTGCCGAAATGGGAGGAAAAATTTAGAAGGCCAATATAGTAAGAGCTCCCCCATAATGTGTGCATTTCTCATAATATGAGTGAAATCAAATGCACATATCCAATAACGAATAGTTGGAAGGAGATCAAACTATATTGAGGATCCAAAGATTGCAAATGAATATCAAATAGAAAGATACTTCAACGAAAGAAGCAAGCAATCAAAAGATCCAAAAATGTTCTAAATATCAAGAGGGAACTCCCCAAGGTACGTGCACAAATAGGATTTGTATTTCAATATAGTGTGCACAACATGGAATCCTCACTCCCTCCTAGATAAATTCGAACACAAGCACATGCAAGAGAATATAAATGAAAAGAGGCAAAACAACTTGCAACAAATAAATCTTTGCAACATGAGCAAGGAGCGGCAAATAAAAGGATGGGTGTGAGAATAAAGACATTTTAGGAGACTAATACAAGGATGACAAAAGCATCAACATAGTCTTTCAAAAGTGTTGCACATAGTGCATATCATGTCTTTCCATACTCACACACCAACGGAGATATAGCAAATAGCTCCACAAGCTTATTAAGATTCAAAAGCATAACACATAAACAACAAAGCTTGTGCCTTTAATTAGAAACCACCAAAGAAACAAAAGCAATAAGAGGTGGTCACTAAAGAATTGGAATACCAAATAAAGATGTAACTATTCTTATGTGTATAAGTTTCTAAGTAGACACCAATCACGAAGATATAAGTCCACAAATAAACATGTACACACAAATAGGTACAAAGGTAAAGATCATGATATCCAAGAGGAAGTCATAAATACACCAATAAGACTTTGCTTAAAAGCATAGCACAAAGCTCAATTTTATCTTAAAGGATATAGATGAACTTCCAACATATACTCATCATAGCATCAAAAACTATCCACAAAGGATAAAGGTGATAAACGGGATGCTCCGAGTAAGATAACAAGTATCACAAAAGGCAAATGATTTTGAAAACATCAAAGTTGCACATGAGAGACTTTAAGTAGAAAGTGCTAGATTGACATAAATGGGATCGATGAATCATGAAATGAATATATATCCCCTTATATGTAATCATCCCGGCTTACTCACATTTGCAATAAAGACGTTTTGCAAGAATCAAAAGAATTGCAACCAAAGAGATTCATGCCATGAAACAACCTACACAAGGTTGAGAGCTAGAAAAGTATGCATGAGGTAGATACTTGTTACCGAGATAGCATTGGTGATGTAGAAGATAGGAGCTCATGATCATCCAAGCTTGGCTCCAATAAGCACATGGTGACAACACCTTCCTTGTAGATGAGACAAGCTTCCAATGCATCTCCAATGTACCTAAAACAAATTCAAGTACAAAATGGTACCCAAACTCATTGGGTCCAAAGTAGTTAGAGCAACTACAATACATAGGACAAACTCCACATAAATATGTGCATATTGATATGAAATTGAATTTCATGCACATCTTAGCCATTTAGGATTTGATGGAGTTTATCCTATATATTGGATCAACGAAAGTAAGCATGCCATAAGATATACATATAATAAATATGCATGCACATGACTTTCAAGAACCAAACAAGATATAATTTAGACAAAACACCAAGTAAACCAACAAAGCACACACAAGTGTGACAAGAAAACAAAGTGTCCAAATTATATCAAATACCCAAATCAACACATGAGTGAAGATACCACTTTGAAAAGATACCAATGAAATCAAGATACCAAATGATGAAAATATCATCAAGGAATAAACCAAACCCTCTACACTTTTCATGATGGCACAAGTACCAAGACGAAAAATGTTTGTCTTCCAAGGAGACACGTCATCGGGATCAAATATCAAATGAAGACAACTAATGTTCAAAAACCTATAGGATTGCTCCCCCAAGATGTGTGCATTATTTAAGATTTTGCATTTGAATACAAAATGCACACAAATGAGATCATCACTCTCCATATATATATATATATATATTCAAACACTAGTCATGTTCAAGAAAGGCAAGAAATTGCAATACCAATTTAAAGAACGGTGTTTTACTCAAAGTAGGATAGCTTCCCAAAGAATAGTGCATTATCAAGAAGTATGACTTTTGAATGTCAATGCACAAGAATTGGTTCATTGCTTTTCCCAACTCAAGAAAGCACAAAACAAATTTTAAGTAGAGCAATAAAGGATCCAAAAGATACAAGGAAGACAAATGAGAGTTAGATCAAAACAAATCCTTGGCAATCAAATAAGGCAATTCAAAGCAAGAGCCAAAGTGAATATGATCAATATATTTACCACAAATATGATTATCACTTGTCAAGACAAGTAATGTATGGAGATATTTCTCGGTGGTGGATTGCAAAGATATATTCAAGATCATATTCACAAAACATAAGCATATGGCAAAGGATAGGAATTAAAAGCCATGCTTAGATAGATAGATATTCTTGATAGCTTCAAAAATCACATAATGCAAAGCAACTCCAAGGAGTAGCTTGAAGCAATTGGTTTCCCAAAAGATATATGAGAACATATTTAGGGAAAGCCATACCAAGAAATTCCATCACAAACAAGATCCAAAGAGTGAAAACAAATATTTAGCAAAATGGAACTTGTTTGAGCAACATGCCACAAGGAATAAGATAATGAAGAATATCAATTCTAGGTGGCAATACCTCACATGTTCACATTTTCTAGGCTTGTAATATGCACATAGCTTATTACTCCCCCATAATGTGATAATCCATTTTTTTAAAGCAAGAGGCAAACAAAACCAACTCGAGAAATTAATGGACATTATAGAATTTGAATTTCTCATGAGCATGACATACCACATAGAGAATAGATAATATTGAATATCATCACTAAGTGGTATTCCTCATGTACACACATTTTTGGTTTGTGAAGTGCACGAAGCATATCACTCCCAAAATGGAATGGTCCATTAATCTCTCAAAAGAGAGCCAACAAGATAAGATATCAAATAAAAGCAATAAGGCTCAAACAAGTAAATGGTGTGCAAACCAACATACACATACTTGATTTCTCAAGATAAGTAAGTAGAGAGCACAACACATACAAACACTAGCAAGGTACAAAACCAAACACATGCAAGGGTGCAAGCAACTTTCAATGTATATATGATTTAAATAAAAGTTACCGCAAGGAGGAACATTGGATATGAGATAGAACAATATAATCCAAATGACTTGGCTTGAGAGAATATAATTGATGAAGATCCCTTAATTCTTCATGATGTAGCCAAGTCTCCAATGCCTCCAACAACACCTATTGATCAAGTTTTAGCTTGTTGGTCCCCAACCAAGTTGGGTCCTAAGAGGTTAGTCACAATAGGTTTGGCAACCCAAATGGTTCTTTTCTTGACACCACTTTGAGTACCAACATATTTGGCAAACACATTGCCAACCTTATCCTTCCGAAGAGAATAAACATCATCAATATAATGGGGTTGGATAAGGTACCATTTGTGCATGAAGAAGCAAGGTGACCCTTCTCACGGCATAGGTAGCAACATCGACTTCCTCCTCTCTTCTTGGTTGGAATCTTGACTTGAGGAGGAGTAGCTTGATTCTTCTTGGGAAGAGGTCGTTCTTCAACTTGAGGAACTTGAGGCTTCTTCCCTTGTTGCTTCTCACTAAGACCTTCTTCTTCAAAGGGCAAGATCTAACATGGTGCCCTTCAACTTTGCACTTGAAGCAAACAATCTTGGCCGAATCTTTAACTTGTTCTTGGCCCTTTTCTTCTTGTTGATCTTGGACTTGTTCTTGTTATTGGAGTTGAATCCAAGTCCACTCTTGTCATTGGGGCGTCTTTGAACACTCAACATATTGTCAAGTGTGGACTTCCCAACATGACGCTTTTCCAAGTCTTTCTTCAAAGAAGTGACTTGGGCCTTGAGCTCATTTAATTCCTCTACATGGTTAGTATCAACAAAAACACTAGAGGAAGTAGAAGCTTCATTGTTAGAGCAACAAGGCATGGAAAGTAATTCATCACAAGATGTAGCAACATTGTGAGTGGATGAATCACTAGGACTAGCACATGGCAATAAAGCATTTCTAGAAGAAGTTGTGCCAATTTCCACATGAGGCTCACAAGATGTTACCTTTGACATAATAGCCTCATGAGCTAACTTTAGCCTAGCATGGGATGCTAGAAGATCATCATTAGAGCTAGAAAGCTTTTCATGACTTTCTTCCAATTTCCCATACTTGCTAGTTAGCAACTCAAGTTGAGCCCTTAGCTCAACATTCTCCTTCAAAATAGATGCTTCACAAGAAGTGGAGTTAGTAGCACAAGCATCATTAATTTAGAAATGGAAGAAGACAATTTGGCAAGCTTATCATTCTTAGATAGTTGAGTTTGGAGTTGATCATGAGACTTGATAAGGAGAGAGTGTTCACTTTCTAAAGCCTTGTGAGCTTTGTCAAGTCTCTCTATGTCCTCACTTAGTCTAGCATTGCCAACACCAAATTCAACTTTTTCCTTTTTAAGCACTTTAATTTAGCAAGGGCATGATCTCTTTCCTTAATGATTTTAGCAATAATAAGATCATTAGACTCATCAAGAGATTCAAGTCTCTCTTCAAGAGAAGACCTAAGCTCTTCTTCTTCTTCAAGAGAAGCTTTCAAGGAAGCTATAGTGATAGAGTCATCTCTCTCAATTTGACATTTCTCATCAAATTGACTTTCCAAATCCTCAATAAATTCCCTACTCTTAGAAACATAATCAATGATTTCACAGAGGAGGGATAGCTTTACTACCTTTGGGGAGAGCACCAAGTACCATCTCACCCATCTTGGTTAAGGATTCAAAATCAAAACCTTCTTCATGAGAATCCTCATCCACATCATCACAATTTGGATTTGAGGTGGGAGACACCTCGGAATCCTTAGCCATAAGGCAAACATGATTAATGAATGAAGGGATGAAGAATTACTTGAAGCACCATTTAGATCCATGTCTCGTTCTTGTGACAAATCACATGTTGGTGAAGTGGAAGTTGTGAACTCATCACGGCCGGAAGTGGAAGGAGAACAATCATCCTCAATAATTTTGGACATTTCATATATATCTTGAAGCTTGGTCCAAAGTTCATGAGCGTTCCGAAAAGGCATGATTGAAGCAAGAACTACATCGCTCAAAACACATATAAGACCATTAGAAACTAGAGTCTCGAGATGAAAGTTTTCCTCATCCTATAAAGATAATTCTTGGGAATCCTTTGGAGGAGGAAAACCCACATCTACAATCCTCTTTATATAATTTGGACCCATGGCCCTAAAAAGATTAAGCATGCGAATTTTCCAAACATCATAATTTGTGCCATCGAATATGAAAGTGGGATCGTGCACTAATTCCCTAAACGACATCTTTTACTCTCTAGGCGGTAAAGCCCAAAAAGAGAGCCCAGGCTCTGATACCAATTGAAAGGACAATGATATCGCCTAGAGGGGGTGAATAGGCGATTAAAACTTTTCGGTTTAGGCTTGCTAATTGCGGAATAAAACTAGGTGTTTAAATTAACAAGCCAACAACCTAAATAAACTAGGCTCACCTATGTGCACCAACAACTTATGCTAAGCAAGACAAGCAACAAGGTGATAGCAAAAAAGAATACTTCAAGCACGAAGGCTATCAAAATGTAAAGTGCATAAGTAAAAAGCTCGGGTATAGAAATAACCGAAGCACGCGGAGACGAGGATGTATTCCCGAGTTCCTCCTTGAAAGGGAGTACGTCTCGTTGGAGAGGTGTGAACCGACACAACGGTTCAACAACCACAAAGGTTTCACCCTCTTCTCCGATGAACCGCACCACAAAGGTTTGGTTCACCTTCCACTATCGGTATTCCTTCGAGGCGGAATCCGGAGCCTTTCAACAACAATCCGGGCACAACCCACAATGGGATTGGGGGCTCCCGAACGGCTTTCAACAACAATCCGAGGCACAACCCACAAAGGGATTGGGGGCTCCCGAACGGCTTCAAGTGACCACACAAGGGTCCAACCACCACAAAGGCGTCTAGGGCCCGAAGACCCAAGAGCAACAAGTTCACAAGATTTCAACTTCCACGAATCCTCGTGGAGAGCACACCGATGCACCAAATGCAAAAGGCAAGAGCACAAGTGCTCAAATCCTTCACTCTCAAATTCCAACAAAGCAACAAATGCTCATGGTGGAATAAGAGAGGAAGAACAAATAGGAGATGCACCAAGAACTCCAAGATCAAGATCTACTAGGTTCCCCTCACTTAGAGGAGAGATGGATTGGTGGAAATGTAGATCTAGATCTCCTCTCACTTTCCCTCAAAGATATGCAAGAATCATGGGAGGGATTGAGAGGAAGGCAAGTTTTTCCAAGGTCAACAATGGAGGAGAGAGAGGGCAAAAACGTGCTCAAGTTGTTGGGAAACATTGGGGAAGAAGGGCCCTTAAATAGGAGCCCGAAAAACTGCCCGTTGGGCTGTTTTTCCGCCCCGGGGCGGTACTACCGGGCTTGACCCGGTACTACCGGGTAGGGAGAACTACCGGGTCACTACCGGGTTAGAAACCGCTCGAAACCAGTACCAAAATCGAGATCCGGTAGTAGATCCGGTAGTAGGGGCAGTACTACCGCGCGTGTAAAAACTGCAGAAAACACCGACACCAAAACATGCATAACTTGAGTTTCCGAACTCCGTTTTCGATGATCTTTGGCTTGTTGGAATCGTAACGAAGAGCTTTAAAAGATCATGCAGAGAAACATCATAGTCCAACAATGGAGGATAAAACCAAATGGGGAAAGGTTAGACCTCTCGATAAAAGAACAACCGATAAAACCTCCAAACCAATACCGCAATATGTTTCTCATCCGGACTCCGTTTTCTATGATCTTGGACTTGTTAGAAGATACTCACAAGCTCTACAAGATTATGAATATACACATCATTATCCATCATGTGAGGAGGAAACCACAAGTAGAGAGTTTGACCTCTCTTAGAAAAAATAAACCGGTAAAACTTCGAACATCAAAAACGCAATAAGATATTGATATGAAATCCGTTTTTGATGAACTAGAGCTTGGTATAGAGATGAACACAAGCTCTAAATTCTCACAAGAATAAAAGCCAAATAAGAACCAAGAAAGATGATATGCCAAGTATGCAAAGGTATGAGCTCTCCACAAAGATGCGATCAAGTTACTCACTTGAGAACCCCTCTTGATAGTACGCCGTCTATCCTAAAACCCGGTCTCCCACTAACAACATGAGACCGGTAAAATAGAAAACCTATCAAGATCATACCTTTGCCTTGCGCATTCCACTTTTGCTCGATGATGACGATCTTGACTCTCTCAAGTTGGAACACCTTTCTTGATTGTGCTTGCTAGCACATGCTTGATGAAGACTTCTCCAAATGCTCCCCCATACTCCATTATGGGAAAGCCTCGCTAAGCTCCGTCTTCATGTCTCCTTTGCACTTCATCTTCTACACATGACCATTCTTCATATAAACCCTTAAATAGAGCATTGGTCATCATGCCATCTTCAAGAGTCCAACACATGAACTCCAATGGACAAGATCTATAAGAATATCTCAATGTAAACATTAGTCCATAAGGAGTGTCATTAATTACCAAAACCACACATGGGGGAAACCATGCACTTTCAGGTAGCCCATGTATCTGACCCTGGCTGGTGATTAGATGGAAACATCTAATTATAGCTACACGTTATCGAACCTGTAGGGTAACACGCTTAAGTCAGTTCTAGTTTGTTGTGTATATGGTTGGTCTGGATACTGAGAGTGTATCACCGGAATGGTTTCTGTGTGATAGATAATATCTTTATCAGAGAGATTGGATTATGCACATACTAGGTGTCTCGGAGTAATAGAAATAGTTTCTATCACTAGTTGGATTTATTCCGAGGGTTTATATAAGAGTGAAATATTTATCCGGAGTATTTTGTCTGCGGACACTGGGTGTCCCGGATCATGTAAAAGTGTTTTATATGATAAGTAATTAATTCGGGGAATATTCTGTAAAAGGAAATATTCAAATAAGAATTAATTAGACAAAATATTATTTAATTAAATATTAATTTATTTAATTATTAAATAATTATTGGAAAATTATTAAATAAATCGGAGCCAAGAAGGGCTGCCAAGTGGGCCCGTGGGGCCCACTAGGCAGCCGTACCCCACATGGGGCGGGTGGGCCAAGGCGCCTGGGAGGGGGAAGTTCCCCCCATGGCTGAAACCCTAGATGGGCCGAAAGGCCCATGGGGGAGACGGTTTGGGGGAGCCTTGTTGGACAAGGACTCCTCCCCCAAACCGAATTGGGCAAGGGGAAGGCGAAAGCCTTCCCCAAGCCGACTTGGACTAGGGGAAAGCTTTCCCCTTCCCCAAGTCTCTCTACCCTTTGGCCTCCTATATAAACCCCCAACCCCTCTCCTTTGGAGAGACACAAGTTAGATCTCCATCTAGTTGGATTAGAAGATTCCTCTCTCCGATTAGATCTAGATCTAATATCTAATCTCTCTCTCCCTCCTTCTCATGTGTTGAGATCTCCACCTTCATATACACCAGCGGTGAGTGCTTCAAATGTGGACGGCGAAGCCCTGCTGGACTAGATCCAATGTATGTGTGCGAAACTCGGAGGGATGATCCGTTGAGAAACGGTTGACTCTATCTCACTCTGTTGGATCAAGGCGAGATGCGAGGAGTCTACGATATTCTCTCGGCTAGGCTTAACCGAGGGAGTTCTTCCACAAGCTTCATCAATGTCGTCATCGACATCTCTTCCGCTTCACGGTGTCGGTAACGAATTTACAGTTAGATCAAATATGCATGTCTTGTCACTTGTATCTTCATAGTAGATCTTGGAGGTTGTTACGTAGTTGTGGCGAAATTTTGTTTTCCATGCACGTAACCCAATAGCTCGCCATTGAGGCATTCTTGGCCCCGCCTCCTGCGTCGCTGTCCGCCGCCAACTGTAGTTGCGCCGACTGCCGCCGGGCACCTCTGCCTGCACAGGCGGGCTCTTGCCCGCACTAGCCGATGTGTCGCCCTACTGATTAAGTTTAGGGTTTAGTTTGAATGAATTATGTTTTGAATTAAATCTATCTATTTTTGTGTTCTATTGTCGATTTGGAAAAACATATTGGCGCCGCGAGGAAAAGTGCCCCCAATAGCCGATAGCTCGTCCGGATGGCACCAATAGGGCTCGTCCGGACACCCATCCGAACGCTATTTGGGCATCACGAGTGGAGATGCTCTAAGTTAGAATCGAAGACGCTATCAACTGATCTGCCCTGTTTGTCGTTGCCTACTACGGCCGCTGGCACACACCGGCCGCCGCGTTTTGTAGTCGTCACAGGCACAAACCGGATCATGAGGACTTAAATCTGGAAGGGAGAATATGCATAAGGAGATCAAGTGCGAAATTGTACCGACTTACGTGTCAAGCCAACAAGTAATAAGTAGGTCGCTATGGTAGGAAAAGAAGTGGCGTCTTCTGGTTCAGGATTGAGCCATCAGGGTAGAAGTGAGCCTGTAAGTGTGAATCCTTACGAATCCTAGAAGTCTGAGAATAACTTAACTTCGGCCTTTCATTGAAAGGAATAAAAAAAGAAAGAAGTCCATATAACCCCCAAAGTTTTAGGTTTGGGACGCAACGCCCCGTAAGCTTCAAACTAGCATACTTAATCCCGGAAAGTGTTATTTGCTCCCGAACTCTAGTTCTCCCTCCACTTAAAATAAATTGAAAATTATATTTATGAGTTTCACAAAATTCTGAAAAAAAATCAAGGGTGTAGCCAATGATGTATCCCATAAACGTGCAAAATTTCAATTTGAAATACTTTATATTATGAGCTAAACAAAAATAACAAAACCTGGTAAAACTTAGAGATTTGAAAATAGACATATTTAGATCCACAATTTGTCATTTTTGTATAGCTCAAAATACAAAGTATTTAAAGTTAATATTTTTCACGTTCATGGGATATACTATTAGCTACACCCGGATTTTTTTTCAGATTTTTTTGAAACTCATAAATACGATTTTTGATTTTTTTTTAAATTGGAGGTAGCACTGGACCTCGGGAGCCAAAAGTCTCTACTCACTTAATCCCCTCAACTTTCCAAAACCAGGCAAATAACCCATCTTAAGCTGTTTTGCTAGGTGGTTTTGCAGACGTGGAAATGACATGGCGCTAGTTTGTACGCCTGTACTCCTGTTTCGCCGTGGGACCCCCGACACTAGTAGAAACAGAGGCATTGGTGCACCCCTTTAGTACCGGTTGCAAACAAAACCGGTACTAAATGGTGCATTAGCACCGGTTGTGCTTGTGCGCCAGTAAGGGCCCCGCGGCGAGGACCTTTAGTACCGGTTGTTATTACCAACCGGTACTAAAGGCTACCCTTTAGTACCGGTTGGTAATAACAACCGGTACTAAAGGGTAACAACCGGTACTAAAGGGTTGGAGACCTTTAGTACCGGTTGTTATTACCAACCGGTAGGCCTTTAGTACCAGTTGGTAATAACAACCGGTACTAAAGGTCTCGGGTACTAAATGCCTAATTTAAGTATTTCATTTGTTTTATATGCATTTTGAGCTCAAATTAAAGTATAATTTGTGGTTTTATATAGTGTCGTCCCGTCCCCTTCCCCACCGCCGTCGATCGCCCGCGCCGCTCCGTCACCGACACCAACTTGACATAGATATATTTTTATTTAGGAGGTAGTTGAACCGGAAATTCCAGCCGACCCTATTGTCGAGTTTTTAAAAAAAGAAAACAACGATTTGAAAGCAAAATTGAAGATAAGTGAAAATCTTCGTCTCCAATGCCTGGAAGAGATGATGGTATTGGACTTGAAGATTGCCGACATCGTTGATGCTCACGGGGTCGAGCTTGCCGACGTCGTCGCTGCTCACGAGATGAAGATGGATGCAATGCGCTTCAAGCTTAAAAAGATTAGAAAATATGTCATTAGTCAAGAGGCTTGGTATCATTATGTTGTTGGTTCAATAGTTACCTTGGTTGCGATTCTGATCGCATTTGTTGTTGGATTTAAATTCTTTAGATAGTTGTATGTTAGTTTCGATTGATGTATGTTTCGTGAGAACTATGTATTACATTTGGGCACTACTCTAATTTGGTTTTAATGTGATGAACTTGTATTAATTAATTTGGTCACGTATCTCTATTCATTATTTAGCTGGTGTAATGTTTTTTGATGTATTTATGTAATGCAGATGAGCCGAGAATGGATGTACGGTGATCGACGCTGTCCCGAGTTCATTGATGGCATGCATCGTTTTCTCGATGTGGTTAAGTTAAACAAGCTGAAGAATGGTTTTATGATTTGTCCATGTGACGAATGTCGGAATACGAGGAATTACCCGAGCGTAAGAACCATACACTCCCACTTGTTGCGACAAGGCTTCATATTTATAATAAGAGGAATCCAAATATGACATCCATATCATCTTTTTCATCAAGTTTATGACTTTTTGCAACATATTTTTGATACTTGCTTAATAAAAAGTCATTTTTGGCACTTAAAAAAAATGGAAAATAATATTTATAATAATATTTTAAAAATTGTTTTTGGCAACAATGTTTGCGATACGAAGACACACATATGTGTCAATATATGGACACTTTATCACAAACTATGGCACAGGGTCCATTTTGACCGTTTTTTCAACAAAATAAAAGAAAGTGAAAAAATACTCAAAAAATGAAATCGTTTGGCATGGAGTCCTTTTATGTGTACTAGTTGCTAGGAAAAATGATAAACCTGAGTTTTGACAAAGTTTTCCAAAAACTTCTTCACAAAAAGGTCAATCGTCTATAGACATGTATAAGTTTCGAGTCAAATGACCTAAATATGATCATCCCCGTGCCATAGTTTGTGATAATGTGCCCATATTTGAGACATAGGTGTGTCTTGTTATGACAAACAATGTTGTAGAAATGAGTTTTTTCAAATTATGTTTATAAATATCATTTTTATTTTTTTATTGTCAAAATGGCATTTTTTTTAAGCAAGTACAACAAATATGGTGCAAAATGACACCCATCCAATTATCACACTAAGTATGCCATATTTTATCGATAATCTAGCAATATTAGGAATTTTCTCGGTTTTTACCTCATTTCGCCTATTTAAATGACTTTATGCCTATTTTCCGAAAGTAATTCAATTTTGAGCTACAAGTGTGTGATAGTTTGCTCTGAAAATTTTACAAAAATCATTTTAAGATACACCAATAGTGGTTATATCACAGAACCATCGATAGTTTTGAGAAATGCAAACCCTTTGGATGAATAGACACGACGGGCATTTTGACAGTTTTATCAACAAAATAAAAGAAAGTGAAAAAATACTCAAAAAATGAAATCGTTTGGCATGGAGTCCTTTTATGTGTACTAGTTGCTAGGAAAAATGATAAACCTGAGTTTTGACAAAGTTTTCAAAAAACTTCTTCACAAAAAGGTCAATCATCTATAGACATGTATAAGTTTCGAGTCAAATGACCTAGATATGATCATCCCTGTGCCATAGTTTGTGATAATGTGCCCATATTTGAGACATAGGTGTATCTTGTTATGACAAACAATGTTGCAGAAATAAGTTTTTTCAAATTATGTTTATAAATATCATTTTTTATTTTTTTATTGTCAAAAATGGCATTTTTTGTGAAGCAAGTACAACAAATATGGTGCAAAATGACACCCATCCAATTATCACACAAAGTAGGCCATATTTTATCGATAATCTAGCAATATTAGGAATTTTCTCGGTTTCTACCTCATTTCGCCTATTTAAATGACTTTATGCCTATTTTCCGAAAGTAATTCAATTTTGATCTACAAGTGTGTGATAGTTTGCTCTGAAACTTTTACAAAAATCATTTTAAGATACACCAATAGTGGTTATATCACAGAACCATCGATAGTCTTGAGAAATGCAACCCCTTTGGATGAATAGACACGACGAGCATTTTGACCATTTTTTCAACAAAATAAAAGAAAGTGAAAAATACTCAAAAATGTAATCCTTTGCCATGGAGTCCTTTTATGTGTACTAGTTGCTAGGAAAAATGATAAACCTGAGTTCTGACAAAGTTTTCCAAAAACTTCTTCACAAAAAGGTCAATCATCTATAGACATGTATAAGTTTCGATTCAAATGATCTAGATATGATCATCCCCGTGCCATAGTTTGTGATAATGTGCCCATATTTGAGACATAGGTGTGTCTTGTTATGACAAACAATGTTGTAGAAATGAGTTTTTTCAAATTATGTTTATAAATATCATTTTTTATTTTTTTTATTATCAAAAATGGCATTTTTTAAAGCAAGTACAACAAATATGGTGCAAAATGACACCCATCCAATTATCACACAAAGTAGGCCTTATTTTATCTATAATCCAGCAATATTAGCAATTTTCTCGGTTTCTACCTCATTTCGCCTATTTAAATGACTTTATGCCTATTTTCCGAAAGTAATTCAATTTTGAACTACAAGTGTGTGATAGTTTGCTCTGAAAATTTTACAAAAATAATTTTAAGATACACCAGTAGTGGTTATATCACAGAACCATCGATAGTTTTGAGAAATGCAACCCCTTTGGATGAATAGGCACGATAGGCATTTTGACCTTTTTTCAACAAAATAAAAGAAAGTGAAACAATACTCAAAAAATGAAATCCTTTGGCATGGAGTCCTTTTATGTGTACTAGTTGCTAGGAAAAATGATAAACATGAGTTTTGATAAAGTTTTCAAAAAACTTCTTCACACAAAAGTCAATCATCTATAAACATGTATAAAATGACTTTTTTATTAAGCAAGTACCAAAAATATGTTGCAAAAAGTCATATACATGATGAAAAAGATGATATGGATATCATATTTGGATTCCTCTCATTTTTCTAATCGATTTAGACATTTTATTTGTTAAATTTTAATTTACGGATTTAAAGATATGAATTATTCCATATTAAATGTAAAAAGGAGAAAATAAAGTAAAATAAATTTTATTCTTATTTATTCAAATATTATTATTACATAATCATTGTTATTTATTCAAATAAATTTTCAAAATTTAAACAATAAAAAGTGTGACACCATGAACCAGGGGTTAATATGGTTGATAGGATACTAATATCAGTAAGTTCTAACATCTCATTTGACAGGTAATTTGGAAGGAACTCTAAAGTTAAGCGTGCTTGGACTGGAGCAATTTAAGGATGGGTGACCGAACGGGAAGTTTGACCGGGGTAAGTACTTTGACCTGAGATTAAGTGTCTAATATGTAATTAGAGATTATGTGTATGGCTATTTGGGAAATAAAAAAACAAAATTAGAAATATTAGAGTAAAATAAAAAAATAAAAAATTCGGAAAAATAAAAAGCAGGAACCTTTAGTACCGGTTGGTATTAAAGGTCCTCAGTTGCGCGCGCGCAGGTTCGCCCACGTGGAGGGCCTTTAGTACCGGTTGTATTTTGGTACCGGTACTAAAGGGTTACTCCTTTAGTGCCGACCTACTAAAGGCCATCTAAAACCGGCACTAAAGGTGTGTTCTCTACTAGTGCGACGAGCTGCTGATCGCGCACGTCGGGTGGCTACCGCGTCCGGGACCTCCCAGACGGCTCAATTATGTCATCAGCCTCCTCCTGTAAGGCGTGGCGAAGCGCGCGTGTCCCCAAGCATGCCGCCGCTATGGCCCTCAACACCTTCCCAGGCCTCGACCCGCCCGACCTGGCTGCCACTTTTGCCGCGGAGCTCCCAATCTGGGCATGCGCGGCTGCCGCGGGCGCATGTTCGTCTTGCATGGACACTTCCGCTGCCGACATGAAGGGGAGAGCCACCCTGGCAGTCGATCGGCCGCGCTTCTGCCGCCTTGACGCATTGCCCTAGGACGCTGCACCCATTAACCGGGAGAAGAGAGCGAGGCTGCTGCTTTCCATGCGGGGAGGGTCGACCTATACAACAAGGCGGACCTGACCACGCTAGCACAAAACCAGTGTCCACGTAAGCAAAATTTGCCTGCAAAATAGCTTAGGGGGTTATTTGTCTGGTTTTGAAAACTTGGGATTAGATATGCTAGTTTGAAGTTCAGGGGTGTTACGTCCGAAACCTGAAACCTGTGGGGGTTACATGGACTTCTTTCATAAAAAAATGCTACCGATGCAATACACATAATTGGATGTCTTGATAGAAATTTGTTCTTTTTTTTCCTGAAAACGCTCCCAACCACGACCCTTCCTCCCGCGACCGCGCCGCCCCCGCGGCTCCTGCTCCTCTCCCTCCCCATCCCACCGCCTCGCCCTCCTCCTCCGCCGTCGTTGGCGCGAGCCGCTGAGCGAGGCTCGGGCGGTGCCGGCGGCGGCGGTTCTTCACTACCCACGTTTGAAGGAGGCTGCGCGTGGCGGTTGACTTCCAGCGGCGGTGCGACCCAGGAGGCGGTGGTCCGGCCTCGGCCGGGTGGTGGCGTCTCGGCGGCGGCGCTCATCTGCAGCGGGGCGGCGCGGTGGTGGGCGCGACGTGCAGGGGTAGCGGCGGCTGGGCCCTGCGGCCCAGATCTGGGTCCGACGGGCCCCATCTGGGTCTGGGCGGGCCGTCCTACTCAAAGGTGCGTTCTGCAGATGACGGTGAGGTAGAGGTTGCAGGGGACAGCGGCGACGGTGGCTCTTGTTGCAGCGTGGCGGCGTGCTTCACGGGCCCAATTCGGGCCCGGTCGGACCCTATTAGGACTGGTGTGCCCCGTGGGGGTTTTACGGGCCCGCTGGGCCCGGCCGGACCTGACGGGGACTGGTTTGCTCTGCTGCCTCGTCCGGTCGACTACCGTCCTTGGCGGTGGAGGTAGTTCCCTCCCGCGCGGCCGTGGTACGGCTAACCCCGGTTCACACTTCTCCTCACCCTCGGCTTGCAAACCTCGTGAAGGCTACTTTGGTGCGACTGAGTTGGTGGCTTCAGAATCGTGCTGGCGCATGTTGGTGGGCGGCTTGTGTGGTGGTCGAGGCTCGTCCTCGCGGGGCTCCTGTGCTACGGATCGACAAAGGTTGTGGATAGGGCTTTCGGGAGAAATCCTTGTCGGTTCGTTCGACACCGACGCGGTGCCGCCCGTGGGCGACACCTTTCCTTCCTGAAGGGCGTTGTGGCTACCATTCATCCGCTTCCCTCTGTGCCGGGGGAAACCCTAGGACCAGTGTTGGTCCGGATAGCAGCATTGCTTTCCTTCTTGAAGGTGCTGCTTGGTGCTCGTCGATTCGGTGCTAGGAGCGTGGTGGTACTTCTTTGGAGAGGGTGCAGCAGTTTCAGGTCACCATCTCTTAGTCAATCCGCCTATGTCTCCTTTTTATTTCTTTTTTTCTTTGCCTTGGGTGTATGTTTGCTGCTGCCCCAGCATTTCGAGACTGTTGGTTGTATCGGATGGTTGCTATATTTGTATAGCGGGGCTACGGCCTATTTCGTCATACACATAATTAGATTTAAGCCAAAATGGCCATCCAAACAATAACTGAGTACGCAACATAAATAAACACTGATATCAACGGTTACAATGGTTCACAGTAAGTAAATCATGCTAGCTGATAAAAACAACTCGGTTTAGGTGTCACCCAAACAACCACGATCAAAGGTAAACTTACGACGAAAATAAAAGGGCCCAGAACATATCCATAGTATCCAACCGAAACACTAATTACCACCTTATGTCAAAGCCCGAGCAAAACTGTCTACGATCAATGAGCCGATCATCCAACCAAATGCACGAAGTACCATTTTTCATGCTACGCCACCAAAAAAAGCATCTATGAAGGAAGTTTCTGCATGTTACGCCACCAAAAAAACCATCAATGAGCCTACCATCCTAGCAGGTAACTTGGAGAAGGAAGTTTCACTTAGAAACATTCTTTGATCCACCATCAGCAGAAGCCTGGCCAATCACAAACAAATGTTGACAAATATTAGCTATGTTCCACCATAATACAATTTCATATAAGGTGATCTAGCATCAAATTCACATTAACAGAAAAGCATAACAACAAGGAGATTACAGCTCAACTGACATTCCTACAATAAGTATGATGTAATTTGGAAAAGGATAAAAAGGGAATTACTGCTAGATCATCTTAGCAGAAATTAAGCATAACGTCAAGGACCAATTAATTACCATAAAAGAGGCTAGGAAGCATGATCTGTAATTAGTTTTTTTTAAGATGATAGCAAATTAGTACAATAGAGGTATATTATGCACCAACACCATAAACATCACACAAATTGTATAGCATCCAGAGATTGACACTAACCTGACGACTCCCAACTACATCCTCAATTCTAGCCATGGTTTTGCGGAAGTTGAAGTCCAATTCCTGCAGCTCCAGTATTTTGGCTCTGAATTCCGATAGCTGAGACTGTATCACAGCCTGGAACTCATTGTCACTCCTGACATATTGCTGATGGACTGCAGTTGCAGAGTTCAAAAAGTTTTCCCTCCCATTTTCCTCAACAGCAAGGTTGGCTTCATACCGGGCCTTCCAGCGTTCCTCCAATTTCTCGACGGTGGATTTGGAAACCTTACCAAACGCCGCCATAATAGTGCAGACGGGCGCTACCAAAAGTGGAGACGCCCATCACCTTACCGTCATGCTTCTCCCAGAACTTGCGATACCTAGATTACATTGTCAGCGTTGCAAAACCTAAGGACCACTTAACACTATCCATATGTGGACTTGTCAAACCCATCTGTGATCGACAAGACTTCTTGAGCTGCTTCTATCGGCACTAGGCTCTTGCTCCTCTAACGAAGGGCATCCCACCGCAGACCCTGTTGAGAGGCTAGCGGACTTGTTAAATTAACTATTTTTATTAAACATTTTTACTTATTTACATCTCATATTTCTACATCAGAAATATATATTACATGCACCTTTGTTAAATAAGTTTAACTGTTATTTCTCATTGCATTTAACAACATAAATCACAATTGGGTGAAAAATATTTTACGTACACAATAGGGTCTGTGAATTAGGATATTAATATGTTCAAGAGGAAAAAACACATAAAGTAACACACCGGAGCAACCTTTGTGTCACCGCCAACACTCACGAAATCTATAACATTGCATATATATATGTACTTGCTTTTCACCTCTAGTATCATGGTTGCAAAACAAATCGGCTCATCACCCTCTGTCCACTCATCCCAGGAACCTTGACCCTGCAACCAAATCTAAATTGGATTGAAGACCAGATCGAGCATGGCAGTAACAAATCATCACAATGAACACCATCAATAGCAATTCAGATAGGAGGTCGCCAGGCGACGAGGACATGCACCCGTGGTAGCGGCATGGAGAGAGCCGGACGGAGCCGGGCGTCTCAACGGCCCGAGGTTCTCCTGATGACGATGACGTCGACGACGCCACAGCCGGACTCCCCTAATCCCTCCTCCCCTCGCAATCGTGAAGACCCTGTCGGCCCTATTCTTTCATGACGACGCCCTACTCCCCCTCCCCCCGCAATCGTGAGAGAGAGAGAGAGAGAGAGAGGAGTCGGCTATGGGGAGACGACAGGTTGGAAGGAAATGTGTGGGGTTGGAGGCTAGGTTTTCACCGCGTTTCGTTCCTCTCGAAAACATCACTACGCTAAAATGGAGCAAACTCGTCTCATTTCCCATGACCCACACATAGAGTGGCCCACTCATCATCGACCAAACGAGGACATAGGGATGTGAGTCGGAATTAACCAAAATAATATGATCGAGCGATCCAAGAGATGAGCGGAAGTGGTAAGGTGTCAAGTGGGATCCCACCATTATCCCACTTGTAGTTCATTTTACTATTTGTAGTGCATATCCCCGAGGATAGCTCGAGGAGGCGGTCCCGCAACATTTAAAGGAGTAATTTGTAAACTAAAATGGAGCAGCTTCTAAGCTTGAGGACTAAATTGACCACCCTCGACAAAAAAACAAAAAAAAAAAAAAAAAAAAAAAAAAAACCACCCTCGACAAGCTCGATGGCTAAGATGCATTGGAGACGCCCTTAAAACGGAGGAAAAAAAAAGTAGATAACGCAACCATTCTCCGCTCTCGCTCCCCAAACCCAAACCCCTCGAAAACCATTTTCTCACAAATGGCGCCGCCGCCGCTCTCACCGGAGGAAGAGGAGGATGAGGAGGCGCGGGGGCTTCTCTACGAGGCGTACAACGAGCTGCAGCGCCTGGCATCCGAGCTGGGTGGCACGGTGGTGCCGGCGCCGGCGGTTGTGGTCGTCGGCCACCAGACGGACGGGAAGAGCGCGCTGGTCGAGGCGCTGATGGGGTTCCAATTCAACCACGTCGGCGGCGGAACCAAGACGCGTCGACCCATCGCGCTCCATCTCCGCTTCAACCCGCACTGCCACTCCCCCAATTGCCGGCTCCTCGCCAGCTCGGGCGAGGGGGATGCAGAGGACGACGCCGGGGACGCTGACCGCGCAATGCCGCTGGCCGACATCCAGGTTCGTTCATCGATACCCACATGTGGCTGTGGATATGCCGGTATCATCTTTCCTATCCTTAGAAATATGTTTGCGTTATTGCTGGTGTCATGAACCTTAGAAATATGGTGTAACCTAGCTAAGTTCAGACTCTTATCTATCTGTTGTGCTTGTTGAGATGTCAACTAATGTGCAGGTAGCTAATTTCGTGAGTGAATAAGGGTTGTACAGTATAATCTACAAATGATCTAAATAACTCCCCACAATAAAATAAATTATCTAAATATTGATAAAAATTCAAGGAATGGTCAACCCACATTTCCTTTTTATACTGCAAGTGATGTTGCAAAAAGTCTTGTATAGAAGTTCTTTTTCTTAAATTCAGAGATTTGTACATATGTTTGCACTAGCAAAGTAACCGTACAGTTCTTTGTTTCCTGCATACATAAAGGAAAAAGGTTTGACCAGCGTCATATGCTTATACTTGCCAAATAAGCAGCATTTCATGCTGCCATTGTTCATTTTCTAACCCAGAATGTAAATTTATCAAGAATAATGAGAATTATTAAAGGTAAATGAACATGTGTAGTATTTATGTATCTTGTATATATTATAATGCGCCAGATAATAATTTGACCGTTTCCCAAATGCCTTTAATGTATGCCATGTAAAGGTGTGTAAAAGGAAGTTTATATGTTTAAGTGGCCAGCTAAAACAGGCAAACCATGAAATGTTGGTATCGTAGTAGATTGACTACCTTTACCGTGTAAAAGGCCTTTGAAAAGGCAATAAAAGCCTTATTTAGAACAGTGAATTATGGGAGTTAGTTGGTTGACTTGCTATAAACGGTAGGTGTATAAAATAAGTAATGTCTATGTAGCAACCGGATAGACGACGTGACCCAATTACTGTGGTTTGTTGGAGCTAAATCACTTATCTCCGTTCTAATAAGGTTGTGCTTCACACACACACCCAGCTCACTCTCTTACACAGTCACACCAGGAACATATGAAGCTCTATGTATCTTCTCATATCACACAAGCTTGGTTTTCTTACCAAGGGGTACATCCTTATATAGGCTATATAGGTCGGTTACTGTTCACTGAACAGTAGGTCGGTACAGTACTCTAGAAGCTACTACAGAACTGCAGACTTTTACTTCTACTAGGACTCCTACATACTCTAGATACTTCCTGACTAAGCTAGAAACTTTATGCACAGAATATGACAAGATTACTTCTAACATGGTTGACAAGCGAAGCATGCAGTACTTTTATATTGCATCATTAATTTGTAGGTAACAATTGTGTCACTTTATTGCTATTGTCAACTTGAAACATCGATAAGACCGGACTGTTGCATGATATGGTTCACTGACCGGACCTCTACCATTGCATGCCAATATTATTTAATAAGTATAAATACTTTCAGGCATATATTGAAGCTGAAAACAAGAGGCTGGAGAATGATCCATCCCAATTTTCAGCAAAGGAAATTATAATAAGGATAGAATACAAGCATTGTCCCAATCTCACCATTATTGACACTCCAGGCCTCATTCTTGCAGCTCCTGGCCGTAAAAACCGAGTTTTGCAGGTACTTTCTTATCCATTTACTTTCTGTTAGTTAGCGCTAGTTCTTTGTAGCCTTTTATGTTCCTTTGTTTCCACGGAAACTGCACTTAATGCAATCCGATGGACTCCTCTCCACTCTAGTTTTTACAAGGTGACCTCCTTTGGTAATCTTGCAACCTGCAGAGTCAGGCTTATGCTGTTGAGGCCCTTGTTCGAGCGAAAATTCAGCATAAAGAAACCATAATCCTGTGCCTTGAAGATTGTAGTGATTGGAGCAATGCAACTACAAGGAGAGTGGTGATGCAGGTTTGTTCTCTTAAACTTTCTTCTATGGAAAGGCTCTATACAACATCCTTGCATGAATCGGCACTTGTTATATCTAATTTTTGTAACACCCTGACAGAAACACAGAACCTTCTTAACCATCCTCAAGCCTAAGAGCAATTGGACCCCATTCTTGTCTCAGGCTGAACAACTCAGAAGCCACCCTGCTTTACAATCCTTCCTTGTGAAAACCAACCCTAAAAGACAATCAGCGTGCCTTTGATAAATTACAACTCTAGGATCTTGTGGGCAAATCTTCTGAAAACAGGTAGCACTTTTAGTCTTCCAAATTGAACAAACCAAAGGAGCTGCCCTTGAAGCAAGTGGTTTTCTACTCTTAACTGGAAAGTTCGGCACCCAATTACAGAAAGTAAAAAAATAACCAGGCATGAGAGTAGTACCAGAAGCACAGCCAACTGCACTGCAAGTATAGTTAGCTACTGCACATTCAAAAAATAAATGACTTTATAATCTACTAATTCATGTGAACTACAAAACTTATACTTAGGGCTGTCTGTCCAATCTCTTTTTAACAAGTTATCGCACTGAGTATGCTATCTCTAAAAGTTAACCATACAACACTATAATCTTCAGGAACTATTATATGGCCATCTAACCTTATTAGCTTTTAGCAGAACATATAAATAAAGATTTCCCTGAGAAGACACCACTGTTCTTAAGTAACCACGTGCACTTTCTGTTACTCCCATGTAGGCAGACTTTACTACGAAGTTCCGGAAGCTCTTGCTGAGCTGCACCTCATTTACTGGGTTACTATACAAAATGCACTGACTATCCCAATTCTGTTTTTCAGTCAGAATATTCAGTCAACAACTCAAACATAATCCTTTGTTAACTAAGAAGGTGGTGCCTTTCAGCTATTTCGTGTTCCTTTTTTGATACTACAGGTTGATCCTGATCTTGCAAGGACTGTTCTAGTCTCCACAAAACTTGACACGAAAATTCCACAATTCGCACGTGCCTCTGATGTTGAAGTATTTCTTCGCCCACCAACTTGTGTTCTAGATGGCTCCTTATTGGGAGATTCTCCCTTTTTCACATCAGTGCCTTCTGGGAGAGTTGGTTCTTGCCATGAAGCTGTCTTCAGATCAAATGAAGAGTTTAAGAAGGTAATGCCAGTATGCCACTATTCCAGATCTTTAGGTCTTGCTTTTTTCCCTCCTGTGAACTTCAAGTTTTCTGTCTAGTTTTTTGTGATCAAGACATCTCGGGAGTATCAGTAATGAATAGGATCCTACTGCAGCACTAGCCTCTGTGGAGTTCAACAACGTGAATAGATTGTGCTAAGGTCTAGCTGTGGATCTAATGAGTTATACCACTATTGGATCTTTGATTAGTGCTAAGTAAGATCAGAAGAAATGTTGCAGCCTAGCAGCAAAAAGAGAGCTCCTTTTTAGGACACTAATGTCCATGTTAAGGAGAACCTTTTTACCAGGGATTCTTCTCTGTCAGCACTTGTTAGCCAATTTCGTTTGCCTTTTGTCCTATCTGTATTATGTAGTTATTGAGTACCTTTTGTGAACTGGATCCTTGAAAGGCATCTAATTAATCTAAATTCTGCAGGCAATCTCACTTAGAGAGTTGGACGATGGTACATCTCTTGAAGATAAACTAGGAAGGTCACTTACAAAGGAGGAGAAGAATAGGATAGGAGTGAGTAACTTAAGATTGTTTTTGGAAGAATTGCTTCAGAACAGGTATTCTTGTATTTATTTGCAGAGCCAGAGCATTTTTTTTTTATCGTTCTTTGTATCTAGGAGTAATACAAATTAATATGAACAAGGTACATCGAGAGTGTTCCATCAATTATTCCACTTCTTGAAAAGGAACATCGTGCTGCATCAAGGAACTTACGCAAAGTCACACAAGAAATCAGGTGATTCCATGACTGTCAGCAAGTATGTCTGTAGTTAGTGCACTTAAGCGACCCTATAATCGAGATTTATTTGCCCTAAAACTACTTGGGTCCTGTTTCCTTAGTATCTTATATACAACTATAAGTTAGGGAGTTGGTGAATGAACTACTTTCCTCTGCACTTCTGCAAAAGAACTTTCTTCTTTGATAATTGCAAGTCAGCCTTGTGTGCACATCCGCTGCTGGCACTGCACCAGGAATTCAGTATAATGCCCTTAATATTTCCTGAAAGTGACAATTAGTCCATCTAGGAGCATGTGCATATTGCTAGTAATAAATAAAAGAGGCACAAAAAACTACGTTCTAGTCTCACTTCCGTATAGCAAACAGGTTATCTGAAGTACTAAGTTTATGAAGAAAAGAAAGCTAAGGCTGTCTGTTCTTTCTGCCCTTATGGGCTTTGTAGCCAAACATTTCATTCAAGATGCCTGCTATATTCTGCTAATGCTCTTCTGTATCTTGGCAGTGATTTAAACGAAGCAAAACTGAAGGAGAAAGCTCGCCTGTTCCATGATTCATTTTTGACAAAGGTGCTTATTACTCTAGCACAATACTGATTGCGTATCACCTTATTCTTCAAATAAAGATTTTTTCATGCAATTACAAGGATGAAAATAATCTTTAAATATTATTTAAAATATATAGTTATACTTCTTCTAGGTTGCATACTTTTTCTTCAATGTATGTGCATGATAGAGACATATGTTTCTGAAGTTTTCACTGAATATAGTGCTCAGGACTAAAACTGCTGGATATAAATCTGAAGATTGATTTATTATCTCCGTGTTTCAGTTATCTTTGCTACTGAAAGGCATGGTGGTGGCACCTCCTGATAAGTTTGGTGGGTGTTTTATCTCCTCCGGTTCATCTTCAGATAGAGGTTCCTGTTAACTGGAGTTGTACTAACACTATCTCTGAACTGTTGGGCCTTTAGGAGAAACTTTAATTAATGAGAGGGTCCATGGAGGAACATTTACTGGAAGTGAGAATTTCCAGCTGCCAAACAAGATGATGCCGGTAAGTTCCTTTCCAGTGTTGGCTCCCCCTGAGTTTTGTGGTTGTGTTGCGTCTACTTAGCCTCTCCTGAACTTACAATCCTTAAAGGTGGTTTTGCCAACATGACAGATGTCTCAGCAGATGAAATATATAAAAATCTTTATAGAATTTCCCCACATGTCATTGTTAAAACCTCTTCCTCTCTTGGCTCTCCATCTCCCAATTACAACTCGACTGGATCAGCGACCATACACCATGCTGCACCTTTCTCTCTCTGTTTCCCTTCCTGGTCTTTGGCGCTACTCGCTCACATTATCACTGGGAAGGCTGGGATGACGTTCTACTAATGCATGGTGTCAGAATTCATTCAGCGAGGAGGAGGCCGACACATGTGGCTTCATTTGTTTATGTTTCCCTTTTATTTATAATTGTTGAGTCCATCTTAGGAGCTTGAACAGACGCTTTGACTAAACTCTTGAATATGCTGTACCAGAAATGTCTTCCTAATTAATTGAGTGGATCCTGATGAACTCCAAATTTGTTAGTAGTGACACATTACATAAATACGGGTTGCTGTGCGCTGTTTTGACTTTAGCAACTTCTTTCCAACCGTTTAATCCCTAGAGTTCTCGTGAAGAAAATGTAACCACATTTTTTCTTGAAAGTCGAGCTCAGCCCTTCATGTAATGCATATACTGTATTTTGATGTGGTTGCACTCTTATAACTACTAGAGTGTTATGCATTTTTGTCCTCCAAATGCATACTATGTTTTGTTTTTCAGAATGCTGGAATGCGTCTTTATGGTGGTGCACAATACCACCGTGCAATGGCTGAATTTCGTCTGGTAGTTGGAAGTATCAAGTGCCCTCCGATTACTAGGGAGGAAATAGTCAACGCCTGTGGTGTTGAAGATATTCATGATGGGACGAATTACTCCAGGTATTCTCTTTCCACACGCCAGAAATGTTTTGGTTGTGTTTATATAGTATATTTATTCACTTTTGACATTGTTTTGCTAGGACTGCTTGTGTAATTGCTGTGGCAAAAGCACGTGACACATTTGAGCCTTTCCTTCATCAGGTTGGTGAGCTTGGCTCAAGTGTGGGCATATTACTGTTCTTTGTGTAGATACCCCCTCTTCACGTTTCTTCATGGCTGCCCATTCCAGACTTGCACGTTCATGCTACACTTCATATGTATTTATGTGTGATTATGGTTTCAATGAAATCTCCAACCATGTTTTCGTGCTCCGTGCTTCTATTCTGGACTGAGAATCTGAGACCAATATGTGAAAAATATTTCCACATAAATCATGATTGAAAGTAGACATAATTGTAGAAAGTAGTTGAATTCTGTATGATCCGATAAGGTGGAGTTTTCGTTGTTTAATATGCCCATTCAGTTAATATCTATTTTTTCTTTTGTTTGGTGCAGTTGAGTTTTAGGCTGTTGTACATACTGAAGAGACTGAGTCCGATATCTGTTTTTCTGCTGGAGGTACTAATCTATCCACAAGCTATTCAATTAATGTATTTCTATTTTTGCATTTTCTAATGCTCTGATAGAACTCCAACAGAAAGACGCTGAGCACTTTAGCAGCCATGATGTACTTGTGAAGCGTGTCCAAGCTGCTTTTGACAAGTTTGCTGAATCCACTGAGCAATCGTGCCGTGAAAGGTGATAGTGTTCTCCATTCCAATACCTTGAATTTATCTTTCAGTTTACTGATTTATGTTGCAACTAACTCCTTGAGGCTTGTTCAAATTAAATACAGTATATGTTCTAATATTCCTTCTTGTGTACTCTCATCGTCTCAACGTCATGCTGTTAAACTAAACATCAACTTATTAGTTATGACTGTATCTTTCTTTTTTTGAGGTGAAGAGTTATGATTGTATCTAGGAGATGTTAAAGTTGTTATCTAGCTTAGTTACACCAAACTATGGCATAAATGTAATTTTCCTTCAATGAAGCTTATGGATGTAATTTCCTTCAAACTACGCCAAGGTGCGGCCTAAGGACATTGAGGTTGTTACATGGCCTCCTTTTGATGTAGCAAACCATAACTGCACCACATCAATAGCCTCTTTTGATGTCTGGGCGTTAAAATTCGGTGTATTCCAGAGCATATTTTGCAATAGGTGGTGCTGTTCTGTTAAACTAAACCTCTTCTGGTAGTATTCTTTGTCAAACTTTTGTTCATATTTCCTTTGGAGTTCAAACTGCTGGATCACATGCTTTGTGGTACAACACATGCATTCCTGTGTATTGTTTTATCTGCTAACCTAGTTTATTTGTATGTTCAAATATATAATGCAGATGCATGGAAGATCTGGAGAGCACCACTCGTTATGTTACATGGTCCCTGCATAACAAGGTAGATTTATTTACTTACTAATTACAACTGTATTGGCATGCCTAAATACTAATGTGCTACACTGGATATAGAACCGTGCTGGATTGCGACACTTCCTCGATTCATTTGTTGCACCGGAGCAATTATCTGCTTACACACACAGTGCCCACTCAGCTGGGCTGCATGAGCAGTCCTCTGGGTTGAATGACAATAAACAGGATAGGCCAAAGGGAGACCCGAAATCTACTCATTCGTCAGACTCAAATCCATCCAGTGTTGTATCAGAAACTAGATTGGTCGATCTATTGGACAGCACGCTCTGGAACAGAAGGCTGGCACCCTCATCTGAGCGACTTGTGTATGCGCTAGTTCACCAGATTTTTCATGGGATCAAAGAGCATTTTCTTGTCACTACAGAACTAAAGGTCTCCATGCAGTAAACCCTGCACTCTCTAGCTATTCTACCTATTTCTGATCTGTGTCCTAATGCTTTGGCTCATTGTGAAACTGCAGTTCAACTGTTTCCTCCTCATGCCAATTGTTGACAAATTAGCGGCGCTTCTAAGAGAAGACCTTGAATCAGCTTTCGAAGACGATCTTGATGGCATCTTCAACGTCACCCAACTCGCCACTCGCTTGGGCAGACGAAGCGAGAGTTGGAGGTCGAATTGAAGCGGGTACATAGTCTCTCAAACCGTTTTTATCACTTAAAAGTTAAAACATAGCTACCTTTTCCTACCTAACATTTCGCTCTTTGAATTCAGATCAAGCGCTTAAAAGAAAATTCGGGGAAATAAATAAGAAGCTCAATTCTCTCCAGGTTAGACAATAGGCCTGCTTAGGTAGGGAGGAGTCTTAGTGCAGGTAGAGTATTTATATGTAGCCCACCTTCTGTGGGTTCCTGTTGGGTCCTTTTCATGAGTAAATATGAACCATTTCCTTCGTATGCTCTACTTGTCAACGTATGCTTTGGTTCGATCATTCCTTATATCAATAAAGAAAGTGTCCTTGCAGAAAGGTGCAAGTTTGAGGTGTTGCTTAGTAACTTTGGCATGCTGTGGAAGAAAGATAGGCAACTAAAGCAATGTCATGATACATTGTTCATGGCTTACTACGTCTGGTTTTATTTGGAAGAATCCATTTTGTAAGAGTGGAATAACTGCATCTCATAGTTGGATTTGATGAGCACATGTATGTAGCGACTCTTCAAACCAAACCACCTGAAAAGTACCCTCTGAGTCGTACATCTCCTCCAACCTCTCAAATCCTCAACCTAAACTTAGCAGCACGCCACCGCCTCCCTCTCCGTTCCTCCATCTCTCTCTCTCCTCTCTCGGCGCGCTCGAACCACGGTGGTAATGCTACGCGCATTTGGCACGGCCAAGAACGCGACGTCGGATGAAGGGCGGCGACGGCGACAAGGAGGCCTTCTTCCAATGCCTGGACCGCGTGCCGTCCGGAATCTACATCGACGCGACTTCCCCTCTGATGACGATGAGGATGACGAGGACGACGCCCGCGCCTCCTTCTCATCCGCCATGGGCGACCATCAATTCCAGAGCTTCCGCAGGCACCAGGCGGCCGTGCTGCTGGAGGAGGACGACGAGGAGCAGGGGGAGGCGGAGATGGAGGACGCGTCCAAGTACGACATGTGGATGTCCGACGAGCCCATGTCCATCCAGGAGCGCCGCCGCCGCCTGCACCAGGGCCTGGGCATGGTCAGCAGCCGGGACCTCGCGCTGCGCCGCCACAGCACCAAGAAGCGCTTCGTCGACGTGCCACGGAGCGTCTCCAGGAGGATGCTGCAGCTGCAGCAGCAACAGCCGCCACCGTCGCCGTTGCCGGCCGCCGACGCACCGGCGAAGACGACTCCGGCGCCGCCGACGTCGGGACTGGCCGCCGCGCGCGACATGCTGAAACAACCGCCGGCCAAGCCCATCACGCGGCGCCGGTCGGACAGCTTCCTTGCCGTGAGAGACGGCACGCCCGGCTCGGGGAACCGTCTCTGCGCCGTGCTCGCTCCTTGCTCAGCCCGCACGATCCCTGCAGCTGCTCGCTCGCCGAGAAGTTTAAAGCAACACGCGACGTGCCCCTGCCGGCAGCAACGCCGGCGGATAAAGGCAGCAAAGGCGACGGTGACGACGGGAGCCCCGGCCGGGCCAAGAAACAGAAACTGGCAAGGAGGGCGCCGTGGTCACTGCGCCCAAGGACCAGAGCCAGAACGGCGTGCAACTGGGGCTGGAGGAGATCGAGAAGTTCATCGGTAACACCCCCATCATGAAGCACCTCATGCGCCGCGGCCAGAGCCAGCACCACAGCCAGCCCATGCCGGCCCCTACCGGCGCCGCACCGCCCAAGGGCGACAAGTCGGCCAGCAAGAAGAAGGGCGGATGGCTCAAGAACATCAAGTCCGTCGCCATCGGCGCCTTCATCCAAGAAAAGGACAGCAACGGCAAGCCGGCCCCCGCTGCGACGACAGGCGCCGTCCCAAGCGCGGCCCCCGCTGGTGCCGCCGTGCCGGCGTCATCGTCGTCCTCGTCGACATCCTCGGAGAAGCTCAAGGTGCAGAACTACGGCAAGTCGAGCAAGGAGCTCACTGGCCTCTACATGTCCCAGGTACCCGGCAGTACTAGCAATTGGCCATTGTTGCAGAGAGAGACATGCGCTGCATCGTTCCATCGTGCGAGTTTCTGACAGTCACCTTGCCAATGTGCAACTCACAGGAGATCCAGGCGCACGAGGGATCCATATGGAGCATCAAGTTCAGCGTGGACGGGCGGCGGCTGGCGAGTGGCGGTGAAGACGGCGTGGTGCGCGTCTGGGAGGTGGTGGAGACCAGCGCGCCGGTGGGCTCCGTGCCGCAGGACGGGTCCCTGCCACCGCTGCCCACCGGTGGCACGACCGCGGACGGATCGTCCCCGAAACCCGCGCTGTCCAAGAAGTCGACGACCAAGGCCGGCAAGACCGCCAAGGACGCGCTACCGGAGCACCTCGTCGTCCCTGACAAGGTGTTCGCGCTCGCCGAGCAGCCGATGTGCGTCTTCGAGGGCCACGATGACGACGTGCTCGACCTCACCTGGTCCAAGTCCGATCAGGTCATACCCACACATCGAATTACTCTCTAATCTACTACAAACACTTGTTGACACCGCTTGTCCGACCGCAGTTGCTGTCGTCGTCCATGGACAAGACGGTGCGGCTGTGGGACACGGCGAGCAAGGTCTGCCTGAAGAAGTTCTCGCACAGCGACTACGGTGAGTGAGTGAGCTGACCGCGCGCGTGGCCAATTTGGATCGCCATGGAAACCTCTGTATGTACAGTTTCTTGTTCCTAACTGAAACAAGCCGTGCCATTGCAGTGACTAGCATCCAGTTCAACCCGGTCGATGACCGGTACTTCATCAGTGGCTCGCTGGACGCCAAGGTGCGGCTGTGGAGCATCCCCAACCGGCAGGTCGTCGATTGGACCGACGTCAACGAGATGGTCACCACCACCTCCTATACCCCGGACGGCCAGGTATGCGGCCGCCTCACCCCGTCGACATTTCTAGAAATGACGCCTGTTTCTGTTTCCGAGACGCCGTTGTTGATTGTTGACATGAACAACTGAAGGGCGCCATCATCGGGTCGCACCAGGGAAGCTGCCGGTTCTACAAGACGGCCGGTACGTTTAGTATCTTAAAATCGCATCCATGTAGCTGCGTCGAACAGGTTGTGCAAATGTTTGTATTCAGTGGCGCGGTTATTTTACAGACTGCAAGCTTAGCCCGGAGGCGCAGATCGAAATCGAGACTAAGAAGCGCAAGTCGCAGGCCAAGAAGATCACCGGGCTCCAGGTTTGTATGCAGTATAAGTTCTGACTGATCTTTACCAACGTACTCATCTTCGTGCCCGTGGACGCCATCCAGTTTGTTCCAGGGAGCCCTTCGGAAGTGCTGGTCACCTCCGCCGACTCGCAGATCCGTGTCTTCGACGGCGTCACCTTGGTCCAGAAGTTCAGAGGTAGGTAACGACGGCCACCGAGCCCAACCAATTCAGTCTCGAGAAATTATTCGCGGCTGAAGGAAACAATGCAGGATTCAAGAACACGAGCAGCCAGATCGCGGCGGCGTACACTTCCAACGGGCGGTACGTGGTGTGCGCGAGCGAGGACTCGCATGTCTACATTTGGAAGACCACCCGGAGCGCGCCCGCCGCGGCGGCCATCGGCATCGGCATGAAGCCCAAGACGTGGTGCACCACCCGATCCTACGAGAACTTCTACTGCAAGGACGTCTCCGCAGCCGTCCCATGGACACACTCGCCGTCCCTGCCGGGCAGCCCGCAGTCGCACCAGGGCGGCATGTCGTGCAACGACGAGGTGTGCACCATGGCAGGCCACGCCGCCAAAGCGCCCGACGTGACCAAGAGCGGCGAGCTGAGCAGCCCCGGCGCGCCATCGCCGCACTCCGGCCCGCTAGGCTCCTCGGCGGGGCACGGCGGCAAGAGCGGCGACAGCGGCAATGCGTGGGGGTTGGTGGTGGTGACGGCCACCTTGAGCGGCGAGATCAGGGTGTACCAGAACTTCGGGATGCCCTTCAGGATCAAAGGCCAGGGCAATCTCTTCTACTGATTATATTATAGCTGAGGTATTTTTGGAGCTAATCTTTTCAAGATGCAAATTAAATTAAAGAATGCTATGCAGATGAGACAAGATCTTAGCCACTGCCTTGACGATTTTGTACGTGAGACTATAGGAAGAGCTCAGTTAAGTTAGCGCAACAATTGAAAATACGGTAAATATTGTAGATGGAACTCCGAAATGGTATTTTCTTCCTTTGCAGCATTTGTACCAAAGAGTATATGTACACATGGGGTAAGACGGTAAGTTCGAAATGGGATTTACAGGAACCGATGGAAAATCTAGAGTTGCAAACACCCTGGAGACCCATAGTAGCTCGAACGAAGGAGGATTGATTTACATAGTCGTCCACATAATTGTCGAATTTGCTAGGAAACAGGGAAGAAAAAGCGAAAGAGAGTGCAACTTAAAACACCAAATATTGGTCAATATTTAGTTGATTCAATAATCTTTTAAGGCATAATGTGATCTATATTGTTCAATAGTCAGACAGGCTCCCTACAACCAGAAACGGAGGAGAGTACTTTTCGATATAAACAGGACACATAAGCTTTACCCCGTTGACATATCTGTATCCCTATGGTCGTCTTCGGCTCCATTATCTCTGAGCTCACTCGCAAATTTTGGATGGCACCAACAAGGCAAAGGCACAGGCCACCTGGTTTTTGTTCAACAATTTTCACAACATAATGTGATCAGCAACTTACCGTAGAACTAAATAGTAATGAGATGCATCAAAAATTCAAAATACCTCTTTGGATTAACATCACTATCAGCTTCAACAACAATCCTGTCAAACAAAGCAAAGAGTAGCATAAACAGAAAGTTCCTTATGATAAATCGGCTTCAACAAGATCCTTAAAATGTTGGTACAAGTGTTTACAACCTGGTGCTTCCGGAAATCGAAATATGCTTCCGATGACAAGCACTAAAATAAGCAAACAAAAATGTAGACATACCTTCTGTTCTCGAAGAGCGCCAGGGCTTTCAAAATCGTATTCCAGGATAGATATGGGGTTCCTATTTTCTTGTCATAGAAGTTCATGCCAACAAATTTCCCATTAAAATCAACAACAGGCCCTCCAATCCCAGCCTATAAAAATGAAGTGGCACTGAAGCAGGTTACATGGAGAAGATGCCATTTGTAATACCAAAGATTTAGTACATGTTACTAGATGAGTAAACTCAGGCTTCCATGCAAATATTTTAACTGTGCTGCGTACCTTGGTGATTTTACAAGTGGAGTAGTGAAGACTATTGCCAAAATTGCCCGACCAGGGTACCAGCTTACCACATGTAGCCATTAATATGCCAGATTGAAAGCAACGTCCGGTAGCTACTCACTGGTAGAAAATGGGCCTATGGTCCCGGTTCGGTTGGGCCATCAGTCCCGGTTTCCCAACCGGGACTGGCCAATCGGGACTAATGCTAGTCCCGGTTGGGCCACGAACCGGGACCAATGGGTGGCCAGTTCTGGCTGGGCGTGGGGGAGACTCATTGGTCCCGGTTCTTGTTACGAACCGGGACCAATGAGTGTTTTTTTTTTGGTATTTAGGGTTTAGGGTCTCCTCTCGCCGGTGCCCCCTCTCCTCTCGCCGGTGCCCCCTCTCGCCGGTGCCCCCTCTCCTTCTCGCCGGTGCCTCCTCTCCCTCTCGCCGGTGCCCCCTCTCCCTCTCGCCGGTGCCTCCGTCGTCTCCCCCTTCTTCGCATCGCCGACGTGCTCTCCATCGTTTCCGTACGCATATTATACGCTCTACTATATACACAGTACATGTTGATGCATATATAATTAATATTCGATCTCTTGCGAGAATACAACTATTTAATTACATGGAGATAGATCAAGCCATCAAGGCATATGTAGTTCATCGTCCGAAGCATAATGTTCTCCCCTTTCATCGATGACCTCCCTAAGCAGAAATCCCGCCAATTCCTCTTGAATTGCTCCTACGCGCAGTTCTGGGTCGATCTTCTCCCGCATTTTGCTGAAAGCAGTTGTTCTCCGCTCAGTGGTCAACTCGCGAATGAACTCGCAAACGTAGAATCCACATAAATTACTCCCCGGTGGCTGCTGCGGACTTTCCACCGTTTTATAAGTTAGCTCATCTTTGAATGGACCTTCTACCTTCTGTTTGAAAATTGTCCAACACCTGCTTTGGCAAAGAAAATGAACAAAGGAGTTATTAATTACTTGACATCAGGGAACGAACGAAAGAGGGCGATATAATGCGATAATGATTGAAATTACTTGTTGAGCATTTCTTTCATGTCGGACCACAACGCTTGGTCCCAACTTAATGAGTCGTGGACTTCAACTGTGGACTTGTCAGGTTGAATGCTTAGCAGAATCCAGTGGAACCTGCGGACGTTTACATAAAGCAGACATGCATAGCTCATCAATTACACTTAACATCGAGAAAGCCAAATAAAAATATGTACAAGACAGAAACACTCACCTGAAGTTGTAAGGAAATAGTATTTCCGTACAGAAATGTTGCATGGTTAAAAAGGTGGTCAGGTCATGCTCCACGTCTTTGGGGTGATTGACTAACGTATGTGAATTCACGATATATGGGTCAACGAACCCAACCTCAAAAACTTTAGATCTTTTGCATTCCAGCATCTTCATTCTGCATAATAGCGTACAAAAGGATATATATAGTCAGGATAATATAATACAGGCAATGAACGAGCTGAGCTAGAGACTTAATTACGAAAATAAATCACTTACAGACAATAGCAAGAGAGGATAGATTTGTCGAGGGCGCGCTTTTGGAATAACTGGAACAGTTCAGTCAGTTGAACCTGTATAATGTAACGTTTGAAGAAATGCTCCACTCTAACGTCCAGCGGAAACCACTCTTTCGCGTCCTTCTTTGATGTGTGCACCAGGTACCAGGTATGCAGATTTCGCATATGTGTTGATAGACCCGTCAGCTCCTCATTACTGACCATAGGCTCCCCTTGGACATATTTCCGTGCCATCTCTAACATTGGCGCATATTCATAGCCTAAAAGTTGACCAAGGCTCATACCCAAGGCGGTAGCCTGTTCCTTGGCCTGAGATACAGTGACACCAAGTTCTTTAGCAGCAGCTATGGCTCTGGGGTCCAATAATTCCAGGTCCTTATCCATAGCGACTCTGAAGTCCTTGTCGACATCGGAACACACTATGAGCGGGGGGACCGATTGATTTTTCTGCTGTCCGAGCTGGGCAATTTGTTTCCCGCTTTTTGCACTTCTTCCCTTGTTCTGCTCAGACTGGGCACGTGCTAGCTTAGTAAGTTCACGACCATAGTCAGATGGCAGATTCATCGATATCTGGGATGGCTGCTCAAGGAAGGACTTTCTCCACTTTTTGGATTTTTCATCGTATACCGGCTTCTGCTCGGGCTTTTTTGGTGCAAAAAAAGCCTTATTGTAGGCAGCCACCTCCGCGGCGTTTTCCGCTACAGTCCTGTCATAAGGTCTAATGGGAAGATTCTTATGAGGTACTGTTGGGAGGGGCGACCTTTTACGTTTCGGTGATCGCTTACCCCTCATAGTACGAGCGGTGGGCGGAAACGGCTGACGCGGCGGCGGAGACGGCTGCGCTGGAGACTGGTGAGGCGGTGAAGAGGACTGTTGCGCTGGAGAATGCTGAGGCGGTGAAGAGGACTGTTGCGCTGGAGACTGGTGAGGAGTCGATGGCCTTGGCTGCCAGTTCGGAAGCACGATGAATTCCTTTGGCCATAGAATGGTCGCTTTCTTGGCTTCTCCAAGTTCAAGCACCTCCCCATCTTCACCTGCAGGGTGTTGCAGCTTCAGCTCCTCATAATCTTTCATCACTTCATCCACCGCGACAACAGCGTAGCCATTTGGAACCGGAGAGAAATGGTAAGTTGGATTAGGTCCAATTGGTACGACATAGCCGACCGCCACCTTCACGGTTAAGTTAAAAACTTTCACATGCATCTCACAAGGTGTGCTCTCCGTGATATCATCCACTGGGTAGCGACGAAGTGGAGCCACTGCATCATCATTACCATCCTGGAGCTCCGTGGAAGCCACGCTGCTTTTCCGATTCGATGGGCCACCGGTACCATCGCATGCAGCTTCTACCATGTGCCGTTGAGATTGGCCGCTAGTACCTTGCTGGCTAAGCACGGCAATTTGTTCCTTCTGCAGCTTTAATTCTTCTTCTATATTACGCAGCCGGTCTGCAGCAGCGCGTGCTTCCATTGCCTCCCTTTCCTTTCTCCTCTGATGGCTTCTATCAGGAAATTTCTTCCTGTGCTCGGGAATCGCAATTGTCTTGGGCTTGGAGCCAGGTACGCCTCGTAACCGTCCGTCGTGTTCCTTATTCCCAAGGGCGCGTGTGAGCTCGTCATCCTCTCTATCGGGAATGAACCGTCCCTCTTCAACATCCTTTACTGCATTTCTAATTTCTTGGATGGGTAGTAGGGGATTATCTTTGTGTCTTCTGTTATATATGCACTTCCCTTCTGCGTCCAACGTGCCCCCATGCCCGTAAAACCAATTTCTTGCCCGTTCGATCCACTTGAGTGGCTCTGGAGTGATCCCATTAGCCAGCAGGTCCGCCTCAAGTTTCTCCCACTTAGGCATGCTACCAGCGTAGCCACCAGGCCCCATAGTATGGTGGTACATCTTTAGAGCAGCATTTGCCGCATTTTTTGCAGACTTTTCCAGAGCTTCCTCTGATTTCTTGTACGCCACAAATTCTTCCCAGTAGTCCTTTATCTTCTCATACCCTTTATCGAAGTCTGGAGTCTTATTTTTCTTGACAAACAGTTTGTTCAATCTTTTCTTCCAGTTCTTGAATAGCTCGGCCATCTTCTTAAGTGCCCAGTCCTTGACTTTTTGCTCCATGATTTTCCGGGCAATCTTTTCTGCCTCATCTGGATCCTCCTCATCTGAATCCACCTCTGGCGCCGGCAGGGTGAAATTAACCATGAGCTTTCTCCAAAGTCTTTCTTTGCCCTCATCGCTGACATATAGCTGTCCTTTCTCCTTTGGCCGATGCCATTCTCGAACGGTGATCGGGATGAAGTCCCTAACAAGAACTCCGCATTGCTTTACCATTTTATTTTTAACACCAGGGGGAGCAGTCGGTGTGCCGTCTTCAGCGACTCTTTCGATCGTGTACCTTTCTTGGTCGCCCAACTTTTTGGCTGGGCCTCGTTTTGTCCTTACAGAAGATTTGCTCGATCCGGAGGGCTAAAAGAAGAAAGAGCGTTAATATATGTATATAGACAGCAGAGGCTTAATTAATACAATCTTCGGCTTCATTAATATATGTATATGCACCTCGCCGGAGTTTGCAACATTTAATGTTCCACCGGAGCCTTCGGCTTCTCCCTCGTCGGCTTCTCCCTCGCTGACTTCTCCCTCACCCCGGCCGTCGGGTTCTACCTCACCGGAGCCGTCTCTTCGGTTGAGAGACTCATCTCCCTCACCGGAGTTGTTCAAAAACTCCGTGGTGACATCGACAATATCTTCCGGCCCGCGGATTATATCCTGGAGGATATTTTCCTGATCTTCGTCTCGTTCCATAGTTTCTGCAAATTAAGAACAATGCACAAAACTTGTTTTAGTCCAGAAGCTTAATAACCAAGTTTTAGCTACTGACTAAGTTCCGAAGTATCTAGAAGGCAACACAATTGGATTTGACTCAAAATGATCTACCAAATTCTCTACACATTTGTTTTAGTCCAGAAGCTTAATAACCAAGTTTTAGCTACTGACTAAGTTCTTTTACTCTAAAAATTAAATCCTTTTAGGGTTACACAGTGTTGATTATTTGTGAACTAACCCAATTGGATTCAACTAAATTAGATTAACCAAATGACAATTAAATTTGATGCACTGCAAACAATATGTATGATATGACCAATTAAAGAAATTGAAATGCATCCTAGGTCATGTAGGTCAATTTAAATGGAATTGCAATGACTTATAAAATCATTTCCACAAATTCCATATTTAATATAAGAAGGTATTTTAGTTCTTCTAATTTAACATTGTTCAATCATGCATGACCAATTTAATGCATTAACATGGAGCTCTAAAACATATTTTAGATGTTAATAGAAGTCAAATTTCAAATATAAACACTTATTTAAATTAGCTCCATAACTAAAGGAAATGCATTGAAGTTATTTCCAAATATTCACCAAATTGAAATGTTCCAAAATGTTTGTATTTTGACATAAATAGCTAGCACTTATTTTTCTGTGCATTTTGATATATTATTCATATTTTTCTGATAAACAGATTAAAAGATATTGATTTTACAAGTTTAAATCATTTTCTGGCATTTATTAATTAAGCTGGGTCCCACCTGTCAGAGATTTAATAATTTCCAAACTCATTTTAGGAAAAGAATAAAAGGCTGATAGCCGGGCCCACATGTCAAAGACACAGGAGCACCCACGGCGGCTCTGCTCCGGCGAGTCTCGCCGGAGGAGGGCGAGCGGGCACGCGCGACTGGGCGTGTTGCACGCGCACGTGCATGGGGAGTCGTTCGTGGGCGGCACCGTGACCAAATGGTCGCTAGAGCACCACCGGCGACGACGGTTTGCGGCGGACGGCGGCGGACATCGACGCGAGGACGAAACAGAGCGCAATAGAGAGGGAGAGAAGGTCCACGAGGACCGCGAGCTCACCAGGAAGCTGTAGAGATGGTCGGCGAGGCGAGGCGAGGTCGAAGACGGCCGGAATCAAGCTCGAACTGCAGTGGCGCGGCGGCCGTGCGGCTAGGGTTTCACCGGGAGAGAGATAGAGAGCACGGGCGTCGAGGGCGTGGCGGCGCGGGCGTCGAGGGTGCCGACGTCGAGGGAGCGTCGACGGCGAGGTCGGGCAGCCTGACGGCGCAATTTCGCTCCGTCGCTTCTCCAGGGACTTAGGCGTTTTCTGCGAATGAATCGGGGAAGGAGAAGGGGAAGCAGTTAAGTAGCAGGTGGTCATTGGTCCCGGTTGCTGGCAAGAACCGGGACGAATGCCTCTTTGGTCCCGGTTCTTTCTAGCAACCGGGACCAATGAGAGGGTCAGTTAATGCCAGATCCAGTGGCGCGCCCATGGACTCTTTGGTCCCGGTTCTGTCCAGCAACCGGGACCAAAGAGTCCTTTTTCAAAATTATTTCGAACTTTTCAGTTCTGAAATGTTGTTCCCGCCTTTTTTTTCTTCTTATTTAGGTGTTTGAATATGAATTTCAAATGGTTTTGAATCTGAAAAGACTTTCAACATGAAAAGTGTTTAAATTTGAATAAATAATCCAAAACCATTTTCTGTTTTCTGAAATAATTATTCTAACTATACAAACTATTAACCATTTTGCCATTTTCAATTAAAAATATATTAACTTTATTGCATATTTTGAATTGACAAAACTTTCAACGTGAAAAGTGTTTGAATTTGTATAAATAATTCAAATCAATTTTACATTATTATTGTCATTTTCAATTTAATATGGATAAATTCATATCTTTAAATCCGTAAGTCGAAATTCGACAAATAATCCGTAAGCAGAAGTAAATGCAGAACAATTTCAGTAAACCTATATTTGTAAGTTGAATGTTTGGTGTTGTAAAATGCAGAAGAAAGCAGATAAAAATTATTAATTCATTTATCTTAATGCATTACATAAAAGGTTTAATACATTGTTACCAACCGGGACTAAAGAAGCACACAGATCGTGTGTTTCTTTCAATCGCTTGTGAGCCGTTGGATCAGGGGTGTGTTTCTTTTGAGGGATTGTGAGATGTTGGATTAGCAGTATCACGACCACTTCGTGAGCCACATGACCCGGTTGGTGTTACCAACCGGGACTAAAGAAGCACACGGATCGTGTGTTTCTTTCAAGCGCTTGTGAGACGTTGGATCAGGGGTGTGTTTCTTTTGAGAGATTGTGAGCTGTTGGATCAGCAGTATCACGACCACTTCGTGAGCCACATGACCCGGTGTAACATCCCAAAATTTTGGAATGTTTAAAATCACTAAATTTCAAAAAATTATTTTGGATAAAACAATTTCCACCAAACTTGAAGTTGAATTTGAAAATATTAGTTTTGATTGCTTAATAAACCCTTTTTACAAATTGTTTTAAATTATTTTAAACATGCTCTAGTTTCAAAATTGGTTTTGATTCAATTATTTGATTTTGAAAAATAAGTTTAAAGTATCTTATTTTCTATGATGTTATTATTGGTATTTATTTAAGCATTTCATTAAGCCATAAATGACTCTAAAATCCTATTTAAAATTTGACATAAAGTGTCAAAGTTGTATTTAAATGTTATTTGAAAATTTTAGTTTTGGAAAGTGTTCAAAACATTTCCATGAATGTTAAAAGATATATTTTTATATTAAATTTTAGAAGTTTATTTGACTTGTTTTGGGTCCTTAGAATGTTTTAATACATAGATGAATTTAAATCTTTGTTTTAATGTCCTTGAAAACTGATTCGTATTCTTCTGGGTGTCAGCATATATAAATATCACTGTTGAATTTAATTTTGTTTTCATAAACTCGTTTGGTATTTTTCGGATCTTTGTAAACAATCGTTTTTCTTATTATCACTTGCTTATTTTATTTCTATCCAAATTCCTATACTTGTAGATAAAAACTTTGGATGTAGCCATGCATGTCACATACTCACATGCACGTACACACCCTTTGGTTTTCCTACCAATACACTAGCACCTCGATCATTTCTTTTTCTCTCGTTCTTTCTTCTCTTCCCTGTAGGTGCATCGCACCAGGCACCAAAGACCAGTCGCACATACCTCAGGCCCAGTCGAACCAGCACAGGCAGCTCAGCTGAGACAAACCTAGCGTTGTTTCCTCTTCGTCTCCTACTCTCCTTGGCCCTGCACGCATTTACACAGCCACACAGAAATGGAAACTCCAACAAGAAACTGCAGCTCGGATCATTACTCGGTCATTCTTTTTTTCCAGTCTGTCCGCGTCACAACGTTGCACTGCCTCCTCTTCATACAGGCACACAGCCGAAACGCTAGTAAGCCAAGGATTCATCTGCTGCCTCGCTCCTGCCTGCACAAAGCACGCAGACGACCGCGTCTTGTTCTTCTTGTTCATCTAGACCCGCAGCATCTCTCCCCACGATCTAATCACGTTCTCGTGAAGCTTGGTAAGACTGTCCACGAATGCCGCCCACGTTCCGCTGATTACGTCTACCACAAGCTAAGCTGCTGCGCCAGAAGAACCCCGAGGACGAGGAGGGCCGATTCAGGCTACAAGAAGCTGGACTTATTGATCTCACAAGACGAATTTTGCGACCACATGTGCTCTGTTCATCAACTTCGTCGAGGAGCACCGGGAGAGCCCATCTGTTTCTCCATGTCAAGAAACACGTTGAAGAAACCCCATAGGATCCTGCAGCTTCCCGTCGTCAGAAGATCATTTCTCGTGTGTGTACTGTCATCCTCAAAACCGTCATCTTCCACCTACATACTCGCTGGTATGATCATTCACTCCTGGCCGATGTGATCATTTGGACCTGATAGTGTGGCTGCGTTATTTATATCTAGCTGAACCAATACTGTCTAACCAGAATCGACCACATGTCATTTTTGTTTATTCTAGACACAAATTGTACCAATCTTCCAAAATTCATATCTTTAGTTGTGCTCATCCAAATTTCGCAAAATTGGTATCCCTGGAATCCTTAGAACATATAGAACACGTTCCTATCATTAGTTTCAAGTTTTGACGGTCATACAATATTCGAATTTCAAATGAGAGATATTGAGTATTAGGTCATAACTTATTTTCTACAACTCCTTTTTAATTGATTCCATTGACAATTAGTGAATCATGTGATCATACATATCCACCAGTACCATATGAACTTTTCCCCAACCGTGTCCAAGTCCTTGTGTAGATTATCTTAAACTCAATCTCATTAATTCTTTTTGCATATTGAATTATGTGATAATCCTTGACCAAATGTTTTGTAAAGACCTTGCTATGAATGTTGCTTTTGTATGCCTTGAGTTGTGGAATTGTTTGTTTATTGTTGTGTTATTTCATTGTATAGATTGAACGGAGTGCAACGTACTTTATGAAGAGTGCGATAAACACCGATCAACTATCAAAGGCAAGTGATACCATAAACGACCCACTATTTTACTTATTGCACTTTTAGTATTTTCAGTAGTATGCATGACAGGCTTATTACTATTATATTTTATGCTATGCAAACCGATTAGGATAGCCATATGACCACCTTGGTAGTGACCTATTATAATTTAGTGGAAGTACAAGCAGCAAAAATGATTGTTTTATTGTAGATGTGATAAGTGAAAACTCCACTAAATTAATTTACCGCCTGGGTGGATTGGTTTGATAGAGGATGATGTGAGTGGAGTGGCTATTCATGGGTCATTTCTATGGCTGTCTTGTTTACGCTCACTTGTGGTATGCCACCCAGGGCTTTGAGATTTGATGTTACACTACGTCTAGTTGCTTACCGTGCAACCATTAGTCATATGGGCTCTGTCTTGATGGAGTATGTCGTATGAACTTGAATCCGTCGTGACCAGCAGATGTAGAGGATGTAGGTTGGTACGGGTCCGCAGGTGATTTGGGGGATTACTTCTGAAAAGTCTCGTCTCGATCTTCTCCTTTTCCTCCTCACTAAATGAGTGTAGAGGATAGTTTGGGTTGATTGGGTCTAATGGTGAAAGTGCACAAACTCTCGAGAGTATAAAACTAAGATCTTAGCCGTGTCCCCGGCAACGGACATTTTGAGTGACTAAACAAGGATGTCAACTGAGAATCTCTTCATTCCAATTTCATAATAAAACTTGATGGGTGAACAAGGGTTTGGGAGTTCACTGATGTCTATCAATGGTACTCTTTGTTTAAGATGAAAATGTCTTTTAAAAATATAGGACACAACTGGCTTTATGCAAATTAGCCTTGAACTCCACCAGCCAGATATGCATGTAGACATATTCTTGCCATTTATAACCACATAAGTGTCACTTGCCACCACAATTCAATTGTGCTGACCCAACAAATTTGGGCTGTAACTCACCGTTGCAGGTTCGTCAGACGATGAGTGAAATTTCGTTAGGGTTCGAGTCTACAACCAACATGCCTTGCCTGTGGCGCATGAAGATGATGGAGGCTCATTGCTACTTTTATTCCGATGTGCTGAACTTTGAATAATGCTAGCCTTGGGTTATGCAAGTTGTAATGGTTTATGTAATTCTGGATCATGCGATTTAATAAAGTATTTGACACTTTTGCATGGTATTCATCTTGAACTGTGGTGCTAGCATTTGATCCAGGGACTAGCACATTAACACAGGGATCTCAACACCTTTAGTAAAAGGTGAGGTCGCTACACCCGGTTGGTGTTACCAACCGGGACTAAAGAAGCACACGTACCCTATATATAGCCGCCCTCCTCAGACAGGTTACTCACTCACACAAAACATTCCAGCGTCACTCGGAGAGGCATCTTTGGGCAACCAGCGGCAAGACGTCTCTGATGACCTGCGACCGTTCCAAACGGTTGCAGATCATCAGAGATGTGTTGCCGGACGGTTGTAGATCATCAGAGACGTCTTGCCGCTGCTTGGATCGAAGTGGCGCTCAAACACAAAACATTCCAGCGTCACTCGGAGAGGCATCTTTGGGCAACCAGTGGCAAGACGTCTCTGATGACCTGCGACCGTTCCAAACGGTTGCAGATCATCAGAGACGTCTTGCCGGACGGTTGTAGATCATCAGAGACGTCTTACCGCTGCTTGGATCGAAGTGGCGCTCAAACTCACGAGCCACCGTCGGGCTGTATGCAGGGGGAACTGTGTTTGGACGGTCGAAGCTGAGGTTTGAGAGGTTCCCACGGGAGGTGTGGGAGCCGACAACCACCTACCACGCGTGTTTCACCGGTCGTCATGCAATTAATTAACAGAAAACAAAAAAGAAAACTCACATGTGATATAACCCATTTCTTCTAGATGGAAACTCCCATTTCGTGTATTATGGTTTTCACCACATAAAGGTTTAATACATTACTACACATCACATAAAGGTTTAATACATTACATTGATTTACATAAAAGCCATGAACCCTTCTTCGCGTATGTCCCTGGCCTATGATCGCTTCAGCCGTAACCATGGAGCATCTTCATTATTTAACGGGATGCTTGGGTCAGTTCTCACTGTGAAGGGCGGAATTTCATCAAACTTATCATAATCTGCTGACATGTCTGTCTTGTCCTCGACTCCCACGATGTTTCTTTTCCCTGAAAGAACTACGTGACGCTTTGGCTCATCGTCTGATGTATTCGTTTGCTTGTTTTTTCTTTTTTTCGGTCTGGAGGACATGTCCTTCACATAGAAAACCTGAGCCACATCATTGGCTAGGACGAATGGTTCGTTCTTGTAACAACCAAGATTCTTGAGATCCACTGTTGTCATCCCGTACAGCTGGTCTACCTTTATCCCTTCTCCATTCATGTTGACCCAACTGCACCGAAACAAAGGGACCTTAAAAGTAGGTCCATAGTCAAGTTCCCATATCTCCTCTATGCGACCATAGTATGTGTCCTTTTGCCCATCGTCGTTTGTTGCATCAAAGCGGACACCACTGTTCTGGTTGGTGCTCTTTTTATCTTGGGCGATCGTGTAAAATGTATTCCCATTTATCTCGTACCCTTGGAAATTCAATACAGTCGAAGATGGTGACGCGGCCAACAAGTAGAGCTGATCTCCGACAGTGGTGTCATTCATGAGCTGTAATCGCAACCAACTGCCGAAGGTCTCCATGTGTTTTTCTTTAATCCAGGAGTCATCCTTCCCCGGGTTCTTGGAGCGTACATAATTCTTGTGTTCCTCGATATACGGAGCCACGAAGGTGGAACTTTGTAGAACTGTGTAGTGTGCTTGAGTTAAAGAATGCCCGTCCCTACATATCAGTGCTTTCTTTCCTAGCGTGCCTTTTCCACTCAGTCTCCCCTCATGCCGCGATTCAGGAACACCAATCGGCTTAAGGTCAGGAATAAAGTCAACACAGAACTCAATGACCTCTTCTGTTCCATAGCCCTTGAGATGCTTCCTTCTGGCCTAGCACGGTTATGAACATATTTCTTCAAGACTCCCATGAACCTCTCGAAGGGGAACATATTGTGTAGAAATACAGGACCGAGAATGGCAATCTCGTCGACTAGGTGAACCAGGAGATGCGTCATAATATTGAAGAATGATGGGGGGAACACCAACTCGAAGCTGACAAGACATTGGACCACAGCCTTCTGTAAACTTGGTAGAGTTACTGGATCGATGACCTTCTGAGATATTGCATTGAGGAATGCACATAGCTTCACAATGGGTACTCGAACATTTTCCGGTAGAAGCCCCCTCAATGCAACCGGAAGCAACTGCGTCATAATCACGTGGCAATCATGAGACTTCAGGTTCTGGAATTTTTTCTCTGCCATATTTATTATTCCCTTTATATTTGACGAGAAGCCAGCCGGGACCTTGATACTGCTCAGGCATTCAAAAAAGATTTCCTTCTCTGCTTTGGTAAGAGCGTAGCTGCTTAAGTATTGACGCCCTTTATCCGTCTGCTTGTTGTATGGGTCTTTCATACGTTGCTGGTCTGCCCGTGCTTCCGGTGTATCTTTTGTCTTCCCATACACGCCCAGGAAGCCTAGCAGGTTCACGCAAAGATTCTTCGTCACGTGCATCACGTCGATTGAAGACCGGACCTCTAGGACTTTCCAATAGGGTAGCTCCCAGAATATAGAGCACTTCTTCCATATGGGTACGTGGTTGTCAGCGTCATTCGGAACAGATAGACTGCCAGGACCCTTTCCAAAGATTACTTCTAAATCCTTGACCATGTCATATATAACATCACCATCAGGGAGGTTAGGCTTCTTCCGGCGATCTGCCTCACCGTTGAAATGCTTGCCGGGCTTTCTTACGGCATGACTGTTCGGAAGAAATCGACGATGCCCCAGGTACACATTCTTGTTTCCCAAATGTATACTTTCAGTCTTATCTAAACAGTGCGTGCATGCATTGTATCCCTTGTTTGACTGTCCTGAAATGTTACTAAGAGCAGGCCAATCATTGATGGTTACGAACAGCAACGCTCGTAGGTCAAATTCCTGTTGTTTGTGCTCATCCCACACACGTACACCTGGTTCGGACCACAACTGCAAAAGTTCATCAACTAATGGCCTTAGGTACACATCAATGTCGTTGCCGGGTTGCTTCGGGCCTTGGATGAGCACTGGCATCATAATGAACTTCCGCTTCATGCACAACCAAGGAGGAAGGTTGTAGATACATAGAGTCACGGGCCAAGTGCTATGACTGGAGCTCTGCTCCCCAAAAGGATTAAAGCCATCTGTACTTAGACCAAATCTTAAGTTCCTTGCGTCATCTGAAAATGTCGGGAACTCTCTGTCGATTTTTCTCCACTGGGACCCATCGGCGGGGTGTCTCAACTTCCCGTCTTTCTTACGCTCTTCTTTGTGCCATCGCAACAACCTGGCATGCTCTTTGTTTCTGAACAGACGTTTCAACCGTGGTATTATAGGAGCATACCACATCACCTTAGCAGGAACCCTCTTCCGGGGGGGCTCGTCATCGCCCTCAACATCACCAGGGTCATCTTGTCTTATCTTGTACCGCAGTGCATTGCATACCGGGCATTTATCCATGTTCTCGTACTCACCGCGGTACAGGATGCAGTCATTAATGCATGCATGTATCTTCTGCACATCTAATCCTAGAGGGCAGATAGCCTTCTTTGCTTCGTATGTAGTCTCGGGCAATTCGTTATCCTTTGGAAGCTTCGGCTTCATTATTTTCAGTAACTTCTCAAATCCCTTGTCAGAACAACCAGTCTCTGCCTTCCATTTCAGCAGTTCCAGTGTGGTACCGAGCTTTGTGCTGCCATCTTCGCAGTTTGGGTACAGCAACTTTTTGTGATCCTCAAGCATGGCCTCCAACTTTAGCTTCTCCTTTTCTGTATCGCATTCTCGCTTTGCATCAGAAATGACCCCACCAAGACCATCAGCGGGCTCATCTGATGCCCGATGTTCACCTCTTTCTTCTTCAACGTCTTCCATAACAGTATCACCGCATTCCTCAGGGAACATAGGATAGTTGTCATCATCCTCCTCTTCTTCATTGTCTTCCATCGTAACCCCTCTTTCTCCGTGCTTGGTCCAACAATTATAGCTGGGCATGAAACCTTTCCGAATCACGTGGTCTTGAATGGTTCTCGGGTCAGAGTACTCCCTGACGTTCCGACACTTCTCACATGGACAAGGCATAAAATTATTCACTTTGTTTGCCTCAGCCACATCGAGAAATTTATGCAGGCCTGCAATAAACTCGGAACTGCGTCGTTCGCCGTACATCCATCGCATCCGTGCATCCATCTGCATCATATATATATTAAGTTTATCAAATACCATTACAATAACATCTTGAATAGTGAAATGACCACCGTACATCGACACGTGCAATATTTCTGTATCAATTACAGACGAAAAGGATAAAGTTGCTAACCTCGGCCGAGGATATCATTTGTGTGAACTTAAGTGTGGGTCGGGCATTTCATCGAACACATCTTGTGCGTGGCAAAAAAAAAAAATAGCACCCACTTCCCACCAATCCAAGAGAAAAAAAAGAGGAGAGAAGGGGGTGGGGGTTATTTATAGGCAGGGAGGGGTATTGGTCCCGGTTCTTGGCACGAACCGGGACCAAAGCTCCGCGCACGCCACGTGTCTGGCTCTGGAGCTTTGGTCCCGGTTTGTGCCAAGAACCGGGACCAATACCCCCAACGAACCGGGACCAATGGTCCACGGGGCCATGGCAACTCGAACCGGGACCAGTGCCAGGCACTGGTCCTGGTTTTTACCTGAACCGGGGCTAATGGCTGGGGCGGCCCTGGACCAAAGATGGTTTTTCTACTAGTGACTACACTCAGGTGTCTACTATGCTGATCGTGACGTTCAAGAATATTGGCTGAGTGAAGCGCATTGTAACCCTTGACACTGACAAGGGCAACGTTGTAGCGTAAATTACAATGTTGCAAAATCCCTTCTCTGTGTTGATTGTTTGGGAGCAACACTTTAATCTGTAAATGACACAGCGAGACTTCAGCAGAAATAAGGAGGACGTCATGATTAGGAACACCAACCCTCAAGTTTGCAGCAATCCACAGTGAGACTTAAGGAGGAAAAACAAGGAGAGCTTCATGATTAGGATCACCAACCTTCATGTTTGCAACCATCTTGGTTTGGTCATCAGGATCTCTTACCAAGCTTGCTGATGTCAGAATGGTAGTGCATCCATTCCATTCGATAAATAAGCCTGTGCACGCGGAAGATCTTGTTTCACTTACATGGCATGATTTTGAACATTGCTTAGTGATGGCTAAATGCAAATATGGAATTACAAAATAGAACGTAAGTGCACGATTACCACTGAATGAAGCAAGCGAGACAACAGTTTGACGTAGTATAGAAGACACTTCTGTACCGAGTTCACTCCAGACACCTTTACCAGACCCATGTCGATCACCAAAGGTCTCTTCGAAAGTATTAAATCATGCCATCTGGTTAAACATACATGGTACAATACTTGTCAGGGTGAAACAACGCTATAAACAAAATGTATGAAGTTATACAAGCGTTGACTCACCCGTACTCCCAGTCTTTGATGGCTTTGGATAACCGAAAGAGTCTGTACTCCAAATTGAACATAGCCATGAAAACAGCGCAATAAGGTTAACTGACTAGCATTGACCCATTTAAATAAAATTATCGAAGCTTAATTTAGTCAAAAGTCATTATAGAAGTAAAAAATGTAACTAGCTATATATGCACAGCCTGTGAGGATCTTACATATAAATATCATTTGAAATGACCAAGGTTAAAAAAAGGCGCGCCTAGGCTCTAGGCGATAGCAAAACGCCTAGCGCTTAATCAGGCATAATTGCGCATAAGCGTGCGCTTTGGTCAGAAAAAGCTTAAGGCGATGGCAAAACGCATAATTACCGCCTAGCGCCTTCTTGAACTCTGGAAATGACTATGACTGGCGTCACAATTTATCATTAATGGAGTGAAAGAATAGTTGTGTGCTCACCTCTTTCATAGGAATAATAGGGTGTGGAGATCATTTGAACATCACAGCTGGAATGTTTGTGAGCCCTACAAAAGAACAAAGTAAACTTGCATGATATTACATCCAAATGAATATCAACACACGATAAAATTGGATCAAATAGTGCAATGATATGAAGCAGCGTTATCAATAGATTGTTAGCGAAGGAAAAGAGGACCTCAACATGCACAAAAATCGGGCAAATATTATAAAGAACACCCAGAGCCAAGAAAAATCTCATAAACCCTTCTATTTTAGTGCAAACAAAAATAAGTCTTCTACTCCGACGAATCTACTGGTTTTGACATAGACACAATGCGAATAATCTTGGGGATAATAACAAAGAATAAAGTTTCTAATGGAGAAACGTTGCCAAATGCAATTGGTGTACCTTAAAGCTCAAGTATGGGAAGAGAGAGTAGGATGGAAGGGAGTGGACAAACCAGTGAAGGAAAAACATAGCTAAGTCAGTTGGAAATATACAATACATACCAATCAATCAGAGCTCTTTTTGTGCGTCTCATTTGTAGAAATTGCTTCAAGCGTTCAGAAATTAATTTTGCTGACAGGAAGGAGGTTCTATCCTCAACCTAAAGAAGGTTTATGCCAATAAAGTTCCCATCAAAATCAAAAAGTGGCCCACCAGCACAAACCTAGAACATAAGGACAGGCAAGAGGGGATACAGTTACAAGAGTGACAAAGGAAAAACGTAGATTCCGATGCCTCGGAGCTATAGCACAGTGCATATAGTACCATATCAGTATACTTAAACTAGAATGCAAGTGCACCTTATCAGGGATTTTACAAGTTGAGGACATAAGCTCTTCACTGTCTCCAAATCCGCTTGAATTGCCAATCAGTATACCACTTTCAGCAATTAACATGCCAGAGCTGGCACGGCCTAAAGCAAATACCTTACTATGGGGTGAAATTTCCACATGATTACTGAGGTCTACAGCATGAACATCAAGGGATGTTGTTATGTTGACAACAGCAATTTCCCGGTCAAACTCATAATCTCCAATGAGCCCTGTGGCAACATTGCCTTTGTGGTGCACTTGAATCTGTATTGATAAAGCAAGAAAAGAGTACAGTACAGGGACACGGCGATTTGGCTCTAGGGTTTAGATGCACCCATTGTGTAAAAAAAATAGTTTTTTTTTCAAAATGTCAAAAAAATCCAGGAAAAATTCTGGATGTACATTAGAACATTATGTGTTAGCACAAAAAATGGCATGGTGAAAAAACATTTTGTGTGAGCTGTACAAAAAAGACAAAAATCTGACACGTACAAACACATTTCCATGCGTCCGAATTTGTCTTTTTTGCGCAGGTTGCAAAAAATATTTTTTCTTTCCGTAACTTTTTGTGCTAACATAATACATCTTGAACTACATGCGAAATTTTTATTTTGAATTTTTTGACATTTTGAAAAATGTTTTTTGGGTAGTAGGTGCATCTGCACCTACAACCCGTTATGACCGTACAGTATGGTTGTCTTAAGCAAACAGGAAAACAAGTACAGAATGATTAACAGCACCAACCTCCAAGCGATCATGGTCTTCGTCTTCTTTATCATCGAAAGCTCTAAGCAAAGCTGCTGAAGTCAGAAACCTTGCTTCATTCAGCTGGGGTTCTATAGCTATGCCCAAGCAAGAAAATAACTCCAATTGTCCTACACAAGATCACAATTTTAATGGTCTATAACTAGTTTAGTTAAAATATGTATCAAGAAAACTAAGAAGGGTACAAAAGCGTAGTCACCATTAGACAAAACAAGGGAGACAACACTTTCAGACAATTTTGAAACAGCTTCTTCACTTAGCTCACTCCAGACACCTTGACCAGAGTTACAAAAGCTGTTGACTTTCTGTTCAAAAATACAATCCAAGTGCAAGGTACCTAATCAACGAAAAATGATAAAGCACGATTATGAGTGCTCCAAAATAGCTACAAAAACATGTTGGGAGAAAAGAAAGAACCAGCAGACCTGAAATCGTAGACTCACGTATCTCTCCACCATTGCAAGTTCTTTTATTTTTATCAGAGCTTCTTCTGTGGTAATCACGACCCCTTTTAGTGTAGCATATTTCCAACACTGAAGTAACACAAAAGAAATTCCAAATGTATAGAGCAGCAACCGAAGGTTGTAAAATTAACATATCAATAATGACAGAGTGGCTAATCAGTAATACAAGTGATCAAAGCTAAACCAATACAGAAGTCATTTTTGCCTACAAAATTAACCAATTTGCTGGTTGTTAGTTTCTCATCTCTCAAATAATATTATTCATTGTATGCTGATGCTATATAAATGAACGGTTCGTAAGATCAGTGCCAAATAACATCGCTTTGTCCACCAAGTAGGCGCACAACAAAGTTTCCTATGGGGTTAAAAGGTTCACAAGGACATGTTTGTATCGGCCAAGAGAAAGCCGTCGCTATTAACAGTGGATTCAGCATGAACCAAAAATCTTTAAAAGCTACAGGCTCACAAAACCCTCAATTTTAACAGAGGGGGAGCGCTAAATAAGTAATCCGATGAAGCAACAAAGCAGAGTAGCATGTTCTCACGGTGAGAATCTGACCTTATTTTACAAGTGACCAAGTGCCTAAGTGCACAACTCGTCCCCTCATCTCGTCTGGCTGGAAGAATTTCATCACAATGATTGCATTGAGCTTTGACAAGTTTTCCAAGATGATAAATAGGTTTGAAATCCTTCCAAACTTTAGAAGTTAATCTGCGTGTTTTACGTCCTAGTAGTGGCATTAGCATAGCATTATAAGAACATTGTAACTGCAGGTCTACATGCAACTGGCATAGGTAAATATAAGATAGTTGACTCACCCTGTGAAACTTTATTTGAACCACAAACTAGAGAACTTGTCAGAGAGGGAGATCTTGGCACAGATGGTGACCTCACCGACAGCTTGGCTGTTTTATACAAAGGGGAACTTTTGGCCATCGTTGATGTGGACCTCCCTCTTTTTGAAGTCGTTGATGCCAAAGGAGAGCCTCCTCCCTTGAACAAAACAGAGCAAACTCAGACCATGCTATTAATTTCTACTATGGAAATTAGAAGCGGATTTGCTAGACATGCTACAAATCGTAGAAGTTCGTAAGAAATTACCCTCACCATCTTCATTTCACATATTCCTGCTGACTTCTTCCTCCTCTTCTCTAGCCACTTCCTCCTAACCTCCAGCTCCATCTTCTTCTCCCTCTTCTGCTGCTGCTTCTTCCTATTCTCTAGCTTCTTCAATCTGCCAGCTCAAATATGGGTAATCAAAATTCAAAGAATACATATAATAGAACAATGAATACAAAGAGGGAGAGGGACACACTTCCGCTGCTCGTCAATGGCATCCCACATCTGCCTCTGCTTGTTGACATCACCCGAGTGGTGCACTTCCTCGACTTCCTGGCCCGAGTTGTGCACTTGCTTATCGAAGTCACCGGAATGGTCCGCGGCATCTGAGACCTTCGCTTGCTTGTCGATGCCACCCATGAGCTTCACTTGCTCATCAACGTCACGCAAGATCTCGCCGCCAGCCATGGCCACTTCTTGGCGCCTCAACGACTTCATGGACGTGCCAGCCACAAGGGCACAGTATCGTCGATTTCAAGAGGACCTGAAGAAGATACATTAGAAAACCATTCTACAAATAACTTGCATATGCTCCAGCAAGTGTAGAAAACCATTCTACAAATGTTAATTTACAAATGAAAAACAATCTATACAGATTCTGATTGTTTGAAGTTCAGTTACTGGGTTCTATATTCACATAGTTTAGATCTCAAGTAAGCCTTGTGTAATAGGGGACTCGTAAATGGGATGCTTCTGCTAGCAGCATGGACTACATAGATATTTTACAGAGCAGTGGTTGATACCAGAATGTATATAATGCCATTGCCCACGTATCTCTTTCAAAGTTTTAGCATTTTTAATACAGTTGACTTAACTACAGATAGGAGGTGAGTCGATTGGAATGAATGGGCTATGGATGGTCTACATAGTACAAAATGAGCTACGAAATGAAATTTTTAACAATAGCAAGTGCACAAAAAAAAGAGATATTTATTTAAATTATACACATATAACAGACCACTTCACTGAAAGCAAAACTTTGGTTTGAAATCACCTGAACGCAAAAAAAAAACATATCAGGACCAGAACTTGTCCTCTCGCTGCTTAATTTATGGTCAAACAAATGCAAGACAACTGACAATTTATATTCTCGTGTGCTTGGAATCTATCTGATGGCCGTTTAGGGGCTTAAACATCTAATCTTGCAATACAGGTACAGATGGAAGGGTCTCAGGTGATTTACCTGAGTATGCTCGACCTCGAGACGCGCTGGAGGGCGCCTGAGCCACCGAGCCAGGGAGGATGGTGTTCAGGAGCACGGAGACACGTCGATAGGGAACAGGGAGCACTGACGCTAGTGCATGGCGTCCGGCGACAGAGTCCGCGAGCAGAGCAGAACAGGGGCCGGTGCCGCTGGAGGCTGAGGCGAGGGGACGCTGGGTTGGGAGGAGACCGGAGAGGAGGGAGCCACTAGGGCACGGCGGCGTCACATTTGGAGAAGCGGAGCACACGCATCGGACGTGGAAACAAAGAAAACCGTGAAAATCATGTTTAAAGTTCTATAATATAAAAAATCTTAACAAAAATTCATTACGTTGGGAATTAGAATTTCGGATTTGCTAAGTCTCAGTTGACTGATTTTTCTTAAGTCTGAGTCACATTTTAGAAAGGTGCAATTGCATTTTTTTTCTTAACTACCGTTGCACATTTCTAAGGTGACTGAGACTTAAGAAAAAAGAGACATAGGCACTACCTTAAAAATTTATAGACATGCACATTTGTAAGTTAAAACTCAAAATTATTTTAAAACTATGAAAATAACAGATTGAGCAATAAATAGTAATATTCATTGTTGAATCTACTATTCGGTTGATGAATTTATCATTTTTATAGCTCCTAAAACAATTTAGAGTTTTAACTTGCAAATTTACATGTCTATAGAACTCTACCTTCCCAACGTTATGCATTTTTGTTATGATTTTTTTATAATTTTTTCATGGTTTTCACCGGTTTCAGTTTGTTCCACCGGATACTTTCTCTCTGGAATAAATGAGCCCCGTTGAGTGCTTTTGCTCGTCCACGTGAAGAAATATCAGACTTGTCTTCTGATGCCTGTAAATTATACGCATCTTTATCTACAGATAAACTGTATCTTTGTCATGAAAATGACGGTATATTAACTATATATTTGCCACTAATCATTAATGGTAATTTATTTTACAAATATCCTTATTAGTTATTTTCTTGCAATAGATGGAATATTGACGAATATCAATCATATATGGGAAGAATCCAAATGGAAGAGGGCTCAGAATCAAGCATTACAAGACTTAACGACAGCTGGTATGGTCACACACGACCGTACTGGCCGTAACGATGTCGGTTGGTTCCGCGAGGTCAAACCGAACAACTTTAGGGAAAGGGCCAAATTCCAATTCGCATGAGAAGACGCCCGAAAACCTAATTCAGTCTGACTGCCACTATAAGAAAGAGGGGGCTGCCATCAGAGAGAGTCGCCAACCATTCATCCTCCACAAACCTGTAAAATCTCAAATATCGAAAACGTAACAATTGTTTCATACGAACTCCTTTTCTTGGTGAACTTGAGCTTGTCTTGAATATCACGACAAGCACCAAAAAAACCAAATTGAGAAAAGCTAAATAACAATCAAGAAAGATGTTGTCAAGTATGCAAATGTTTGAGGTCTCTATGCAGGATACGATAAATCTACTCCCTTGAGAGCCCCTCTTGATAGTACGGTTATCTATCCTATAACCCGGTTTCCCAACCATCACCATGAGACCGGTAAAATAGAAATCGTATCAAGATTATACCTTTGCCTTGCGTATTCCACTTGTGTTAGATGATGACGATCATGAACACCTCAAGTTCGAACACCTTTCTTGATTGTGCTACGCTCGGTAAAGACTCGCATATTGCTCCCTCATTAACCATTATGGAAAAGCCTCGGTTAGGCATATCTTCACTTAACCATAATCTCTGAATGGGTGGCAAGTTTCAAGAATAGGGTCTCTTCGAGATTCTCATCTTAAACTTGCACTTCTCAATCTTGATATGACGATCACCAACTTGTCGTCATCCTCCATGGGCTATATGAAATCTTTATTTTAATGCAAGTCCATGGAAAGATACCTAACCCTGTTAGATCCTCTGGATCGTCTAGGGTAGATCGAGCGTGTAGAAACAGTGGGGATGGATGAGAATCGGTGTACCTTCTACTTGGGCTGATGCAGTCGAGTTGCCGGCCATGGTGGAAGGCGGCGGCGGTGACAGAAAGCAGTGGCGGCGGTGGTGGAGCTTCCCGTGACACTGCGCTTGACCTAGATCGGGTCGGTATGTTGGTGGGGTGGTGGAGCACGACGAACCTCGTGACCTGTGCCTCCGGCCCCCCACCTGTCTTTATAGCGCAGGACACAGGGGCCCACCAACCAGTGTACGGTTGAACGCCCCCGATCAGGGCGTGGTCAAGGGTCCAGTGTGACCGTTGGGTCACACGGGAGGAGATCAACCTAACATTCTCCCCCTTGATCTCAACTTTTACTTTTAACTTTACACTTTGTACTTTACTCGTTTCATCACGGATCAGTACATAGAGCATGTTTCATCGTCATAGCTTAATTGCCGATAGAATCAGACAGCTACAATATACGTCTCTGTTTTGAAACAAATCATGTTACTTTAGGGCCTCTTTATTGTCCGGAAATCATATAGACTATACCATAAACCCATGTCGACTATGTGTTCTTCAAACACACTGGGCGGTAAGCCTTTAATTAGCAGATATGCAAACACTTGTGTGTTTCTTTTATCTATTCCTCTTATGCTCCAAGCATTCAACATAATTCCGGACTTTCTCCTTTGCAACGTATAACTCTGTGTCAATGTGTTTGGCACCACACTTGACTCGTTGTTTTAGGAGTGAATTACTTAATGGTTATTGCTGTTGTCAACCATTATCAATTCCGGGTACAGGTTTCCTTAACCATTTTTGCATGTCCCTCGACCTTATATCATGCTATAACATGTCTTTACATCACACTGATGTTAATCTTTTCATTCTCTGGAGCTTTTCCACACAAAAACTCCAAATGTGAAATTTAGCGGCAATTGTGGATTTCGCTATACATTTCACAAATTCTTTCTTTGTGCTCACAACCTTTTGAGAGCACATTTATAGATCTATCTTTGTACTCACAACCTTTTGAGAGTACTCTGTTTCTTTTAGCATGAGGCCGATATCTTTGATTCCATTCCAGTGATCTATATCTGGATTGGACATTGCCAAAACAACCCGAATATGTGAACTGTCAGGGTAATATTGAGTTTCCAACAGCTGAAGCATATGGTACCATATCCATTTGATCTGTTCTATGTTATCTCTTGGAACACTAAAGTTTCCAATTCCATTACCCTTGACAATAAGAACAGGCGTAGATTTTCTCGACATGCATGCTTTAGAGACTTCTTCTCAGCATGTCCATGCGATATTTCTAATACCCCTTTTCTACTTTTCTTAGTAAATCTCGATACTTTTAACGAGAGACACTCTACCGAGAATACTCTTTTGAGGACAAGAACTTCTTTTCTCTGCCGGTAGTAGATTGGCATCACCACTAGCAAGTAGAATATCATCCACATACACGGGATTAGGAAATGAATTTCCCATTCTATAAGTTTGCACAAATGCGATTGTCCTCTCATTTTCTTTAACCCAAAATAACTTTTGATTCTAGAGACTTGTTCTAGTCCATAAGATCCCTTGTGATCTTTACTATCATCTGATGTAACTCAGATCATTATGTGCCATTAGCACTCATTATAATCTGTTTATTCTCTTAGCGCAAATCTTTCGATTTAAAATCGCTTTACATATTTCCTTTGGAGTCACATTGGTGTTGTAGACCCTTTATAGCCTACTGTTTTGGCTCCATTGGAAATTACTTATGAGTCCCAAACATCGTCGGGATTCACATAGTCTCTAATCATTAAGACAAGTAGACACTTGTCAAAATTGATTGAGCGCTTCTTATAATTTCTGTAAATGAGGTGGGATCAACCTTCATTTAAATTTCTCTGATATAGACTTTATAGTCATCTGTTTTTCTCATATGGGGATGTTGTTGTTCTGTCATTGCCTAGAGGCAATTAATTCTGTAGTCTTCTATTGCTATAGCTCTTACAAGGACCTAAAACACAAGATCCATGTTTGCTTGTTCATCTCTATTATAAAACAACAAGCTCCCCCAGATAAAATCTATTCGAGACTTAGGTATGTTCATACCATGCTCCCCCATATTACTCCATTTTCTCCAAAATGGTGTATCCTTAATCCTTTTTATTTGGGTTTATTCTGTTAACCTGTCAATCTGTCTTCTTTATGGCACTTTGAGTACCGTCCTTAGTCTCCTTTCGGAGCTGTAAAATATCCAAGAATACATCTATATTTTTACTTTAGGGTATCATTATTGTGATCGTTAGGGGAGTCTATTCTGTAATACTCTCTATCTCCCCCTCGAAATGTGGCAAGAACCTTTTGCCACAATTTCGAAACTTTGATTATCTACTTTATTCAAAATGAAGTTATCTTTTATCTGCTTCATTCAAAATGAAGTTGTCTTTTAATGTATGGGAGTACTTTTTCCTTATTCCCTTTTCAAATCCTCACAAGAGTTCTTTCTCAATGATACTTTTTGCAAGTCACACTTGCATACCATTCTTAACTTGAGGTTCATTTGTAACTTTATTCTCTTTTGACTCATTAAGTGTTTTATAACTATGACACATAAAATGTGCAATCGATATAAAACACATGAGTCGTCACATCTTTCTCCTGTCATACAGGATTAGTCCTTTGTCAAAATTTTCTCCCGCCATGCGGGTATTTTCCCAGACTTTTCCTACCACGTGGGTATTATTATCGTCTTTTCCCGTCATGCGGGTATTCAAGAGACATAGATGCCACAATTGGCTCTTTAGACTGCATATTGAATCATCAAATTCAGAAATAAATCTGAATACACTTTTATACACATGCTTAATCCAACGTTGGTCAAATTAAGCATTCATGTTGCTCGTTTAAAAAATTTCTTCATATGATATACATGAAAGAAATTCGTTAAACAAAGCTCTGAATGATTTCTTTTTCTTTTTCTTCTGGAGAGTACATGAAAGACATTTGTCAAACAAGACTCTCGATGGTCTATTTGCAGTCATTCTTTAGAGAGAACATACTCTCTCACTTTATGACCTTTCTTGGTCATCTTTCGGGTCACAAGTACCCATCCTTTTGTTTTCACGAATGAAAACATGAGAATCTTTGTCTGAGAAAATATTCAATAATAATAAACAATAATGAGCATAAAAATAACCCTACGTTGGTGCACATTAAATCTTTATAAAACTTTCTTCTATATTCTAAAACACCGTTGGGTAGAATTAGAATAAAACATCATCTTTCTACACTAATTCTACATCACCGTTGGGCAGAAATAGAATCAATGCACAAAACTTATAAACATAACGATGATAATATTTCTATTGCAATAAAGAACTCTGTTCAGAAAATAACATTATCATCAATTCTATTGCAGCGGAAACATGAAATGTACATATTTCTATAGTTCAAGAACATTTCTTGATCTTTTATCTTTTCTCTGAAAATTGATCACTTTGATGCAAAATTATCGGAGATCTAGCCCTTTGACTATAGAACTCACATAATTATAGTACTGCTATTATCAACGTTGGTCAGAAGATAACAATACCATAATTTAATCTGTTAAACAAATATTTCTCTTTTTCCTCCTCTCCAATTAAATTTTCCCGTTGGTTCCAATTTAATTAGAGGAGAGTCCTTTTACTTTATAGCAGAAACTGTAATGTATTTCACAAACTTTGCACTATTCAACGATTAACAAATCATGATTATGTTATTAACAACGTTGGTCATAAAATAACATAATCATAATCATTACTAAAAAACACTTTAACATGCTCCTTTAATTCTTACTTTTTAATTCTTTGACCTTTTAAATTTAAAAGGAGCACATTTCTCTATTTGCAGCGGAAAAAATGAAATAAAAATTCCATGAACTTTGTACTTTTCAGAAGCATTACTTTTACTTTTCTGTTTTCTAAACACAACCGTTTGTGCAATTAAAACTATATCACCGTTGGGCAATAAAAGAATTAAATGCACCTTTTAACACATAATAAACAAATCATGATCATGCTATTAACAACGTTGGTCATTAAATAACAGAATCATAATCATCTTTAATATCACTTCAATCATGCTTTTAATTCTCACTTTATTGCTTTTAAGTAATTACTTTTAACTATTTGCAGCGGAAAAATGAATAAAAATTCATTAACTTTAGACTTTTCAGAAGCATTTCTGTAACTTTTCTGTTTCCTAAACAAAACTTTCGTGGATAATTTTGAATAGGAAAACCTTTGATGAAATTTGCTCAAAAAATTGAACAAAAAACAATTAAAACATGTTCTGGAAAAAATTAACAGAGACTGAAACTGTTCTGTTCTGTCCGGCCAAGGCCTGTTGAGCGGACGATTGTTATCTGCCGCCCGAGGCGACGTGTACGCGGCCCAAGCGACTGCGCTATCTGTTGCCCGTAGCGACGCGCAAAACGGCCCACAGCCCGCGTGAGCGTCTGGCGCTTATCTGCCGCTCGCCGCGTTGCAGACGCCAGGGTCGCAGCCCACGGCCTGCTTACTTTCGGCCCACTGGCCCGTTAGCGCGTTAGGGTTTGTATGCATCGCATCCTGGCCGTTCACGGGATCCGACGGCCCTCCGCGTTTGTAGCCCAGACAAAACCAGCCGAACCGGCCGACCGAGGGAAAACCCTAGGTCATTTCTTCCCTCAGCCCGCAGCTTTCCTTTCCTCTTTCCCGCACGCCTCTGCTCTCTCCTGCGATGCGGCGGTGCGCCGGCGGCCGGCCGCCGGAGACGGCGACGAACGGCTCCGCGCGCGACCCTTCTCTTTCCCTCTCCCTTCATTTTTCCTCTTTCTTTCCATCCACCCCCATGACCCACACGTTCCCGGCGAGTGCAGCGAGGAGAAGACGGTCGGTGGAGGCGCCCCCGCTGGCCCTCTTGCCGGCGCGTGCGTGCACCCGAGGGTGGGCGCACCGCCGTCAAGCGGCTCAGCTGGCGGCGCCCTTTTCCGGCGCGCGGCCGTGGTGCTCTTTGCCTTTGCCCCGAGGGGTTCTCCCTTTTTCTCCGGTTGTTCTTCCTCCGGGTGACTTGCAAGGCGATGCTCACCTGGATGGAGAGGAACTACGCGGCCACGGTGGCGGCGTCCGACTCCGGTAAGCTGCTTTTCCCCTCTCCCTCTTTGCTGTTAGGGTTTGGGGATCCTTCGGGAGGGGAATTTCCTTTTCCTTTTGCTTTTCTTTTCGATTTTCTTTTCGATTCAATCTACACGGGTAAGATCCAGATACAACCTGGCTCTGATACCATTGTTAGATCCTCTGGATCGTCTAGGGTAGATCGAGCGTGTAGAAACAGTGGGGATGGATGAGAATTGGTGTACCTTCTACTTGGGCTGATGCAGTCGAGTTGCCGGCCATGGTGGAAGGCGGCGGCGGTGACAGAAAGCAGTGGCGGCGGTGGTGGAGCTTCCCGTGACACTGCGCTTGACCTAGATCGGGTCGGCATGTTGGTGGGGTGGTGGAGCACGACGAACCTCGTGACCTGTGCCTCCGGCCCCCCACCTGTCTTTATAGCGCAGGCCACAGGGGCCCACCAACCAGTGTACGGTTGAACGCCCCCGATCAGGGCGTGGTCAAGGGTCCAGTGAGACCGTTGGGTCACACGGGAGGAGATCAACCTAACAAACCCCACATATAAATACCACACACACATATCATGGGTTAGCTAACAAAGCTATATGGACAATTGGTTACCATACCCCGAGATCACATGATCCCACTTGGTACAACTTCTAGCTTTGTGTGTTGATCAATATCTTGATCAACTTTGTATTTTTTTTCTTTCTCTCTTCATTCAGATGATGTCTTGAAGATAAACATGAGATCACATGATCCTCTTCTTCAAGACATACTTGCAATATGTTCAACTCTCTCATGACCAATCTTTGGATGACCCTTTGAATAAATCTTGGTCATCACATACTTTTCTTCTTGATCATATCAAGTATATCCATACAAATCGATGATATTGTTGACAAATACTCCATCATATCATTATATGGATGGCATCAACCTTGAATCCAGCATATGCAGTTCAAGCATTGTCTATGGATAAACACTACAAGTATAACTCAATTTAACCATTAGTCCATATGGATTGTCATTAATTACAAAAAACACACATGGGGCATGCTGCTCTTTCAATTGTTTTGGTCGGTATCCTCGGAGTATACAATTCTTCACTGGTACTTGTCTCGAGTGGCTGAGGTCTAGTTGGGAGCCGAGCCTTGATGACCTCTGAAGCGTTGTTCTTGGATGAATAAGTTGTTGATCGACATGAGGAGTGTGATGCTTGTTCTTGACCCATCAAGCCGTCCTCCACCTTGCCCCGCTCTAGATAGTACCCCAACCGAGTTCTCCTCCAGCAACTCCATCTCCATCTTAGAATCTCATTGACGACCGAGGTAAATTTATAACCCTTTGTTCAATTTTCACTATGGTGCGAATAGATAGGTGAAGAATTGTAAATCTCTATAGATGAATTATTCCTTTAATATGTCGTTCATGGGAATCTTTTTTGAGGATTCCTCATTGTTGGACAATTCCGATTCGGACGATTTGCTCGACAATGATAAGATCGAGGATTTTATTTCTTGATGCACGTGGTGAAGCAAATGGAGGAAAGAAGATAAATCGGGCAGGATCCCAAGTGGGTCGTCTTTGCATTCCTTGTAACCAAGATCTCGGCCATGAAATTCTCATGAAAGATTATTCCGCCGAGGTTTCCATGTATCTTGATTATCTTTTTCGCCACGAATCTGCTCCAACGCCGATCCGTCGTAAAGTTCCGCACGAGGCTGGAAAGTCCTCGGGTTGGGCGCCACTAGGCGTTCTTGAGCCATCGAGTCGTCCTCCTGTTAGGTTGATCTCCTACCCGTACGAGCCCAACGGTCGCAAGACCTTGATCCCGCGCCCTGATCGGGGGAGCCCAACCGAACCAATGGTTGGTGGGCCCCTGTGGCAGCGCTATATAAAGAGGTGGGGGCCGGCGGCACACAGTACGAGGTTCACCGCGCGCCGCACACCCCACCGACACACCCATCCGATCTAGGGTTAGCGCGTAGTCACGGGAAGCTCCACCACCGCCGCCACTGCTACTCCCTGTCACCACCACCGCCGTCCACCATGGCCGGTAGCTCGAGCGCATCCGCGCAAGGAGAAGGTATCCATCCTCCTCCCATCTCTTTGTTTCTACCGTATCGATCTACCCTAGAGATCTTGCGGGTCTAACATTGGTCTCAGAGCCGCTATGGTTTAGATCATACTCGTGTAGAAGTGAGAAAAGAGAAAAGCAAAAGAAAAAAAGAAATCCAAAGAAATCCCCTCCCGTCGGAACCCTAACCCTAACCAGAAAAGGGGGCAAAGAAAACTCACCGATTCGTTGGAAAGAGCGCCGCCGTTCGGGCCGCGCCGTTCCTCTCGATCCCGATGCGCACCAACTGGGGCATCGGGAAGAAGAACAACCCCAACTGGGGCAAAGGGCACCGCGGCGTCTCGGACGTCGCCGTCGTCGCCAGAAAAGACTGCCGGCTTGCCGGCGTGCACCACTTCCTCGCACCACCGGCACGGATGGCGGCGCACACGCCACGCTCGACGGAGCAGCGCGCTGGACCAAGTCCGCAGCACGCTCCTCCGGCGAGCGGAGCGCAGCGCCACCGTGTGCGGGTCACTGGACGCCGGGAAAGGGTAGAGAAAGGGGGAAGGGGCTCGCGCGGCGCGGTGGCGTTCTTCGCCGTCGCCGGCTAGCCGTCGGCGCGCCGGAATCGCGCCGGAAGCGCAGCTCGTGCGGGAGCAGAGGAGAGAAAAGAAGAAATGCGGCTAGGGTTTTTGAAAGGACACGGATGTCGCCTAGAGGGGGGGTGAATAGGCGATTAAAATTCTTTACGGTTTAGGATTGAATAAATGCGGAATAAAACTAGCGGTTAATTTATCAAGCACAAAACCTAAACAAAGCTAGGTTTACCTATGTGCACCAACAACTTATGCTAATCAAGATAAGCAACTATGTGATAGCAAGATATATTACTTCAAGCTCGATGGCTATCACAAAGTAAATTGCATAAGTAAGAAGCTCGGGTATAGAAATACCGAGACACTTGGAGACGATGATTTATCCCGAAGTTCACTTCCCAATGGAAGCTACGTCTCCGTTGGAGCGGTGCGGAGTCACAAAGTGATCCCCGAATAGCCGTCGAATGGCACACCGTAATCTCCTTCATGCCTCTACCAATGTAGAGTACCACGAACCACTATGGGACACTCGAGGGTGGTCACCGAACCCGTACAAGGATGAGGCACACTCCACAACTTAATTGGAGGCTCCCACCAAATTCCCGCAGCTTCCAAAGCCACAAGAATTACAAGGTTGAGGCACACTCCACAACTCAATTGGAGGCTCTCAACTAATCCCGGGAGCCACCAAAACTCCGAGATCAACAACGACCGTTTAGGGCACTCCAAGTACCCAAGAGGACAAGCTCTAGGGGACCCCAAGTACCCAAGAGTAACAAGCTACTCAACTTCACTTACCACGTATCACCGTGGAGAACTCAAACCGATGCAACCGATACAATGGGCAAGAACACAAGAAGTGCTCAAAATCCTTCACTCTCAAATCCCACCAAAGCAACTAATGCTATTGGAGGGAGAAGAGAGGAAGAACAAAGAGGAACACCAAATTCCTCCAAGATCTCGATCCAAAAGCTTCCCCTCACTTAGAGGAGAGATTGATTGGTAGGATGATAGATCTAGATCTCCTCTCTCTTTTCCCTCTAATTGGAGGCAAGAATCATGGAGGAATAGAGAGAATAGCAAGCTCAAAGAATGTCAACAATGGGAAAACACGAGCTGCAAGAGTTGGCTGGCTGGAGGTAGGTGGAGGGGTATTTATACCCCTCCCAGAAAAAGAGCCGTTGCAGACAGGAACATCGGATATTCCGATATGAGTCATGACCAGATAACCCGACTGGACCGGATATTCCGAAACACAAAGTATCGGATAATCCGACACAACCGGATAATCCGGGTAGACCTATACCGGATATTCCGAATATCTCCAGTGCGCAACAAAACTAGCTGCGAGAAGTCCTTAGCCGATTTCGAGAGAAAACTTGAGAGTCGGATATTCCGACGAGGTCAAGACCGGATAATCCGGGGAACCGGATAATCCGATTCGACCCATGTCGGATATTCCGAAAAACTCCAGTACGCATTGCTTTTAAAGTCCTTAGCCGAAATCGAGCAAACCTTGAGAATCGGATAATCCGGGCCAGCTAGGACCGGATAATCCGATTCCTTTACAGAGCAAAACTTGACGGAAACAGCAAAACTGCAAACTCAATAACTTTTCCGTTTGAACTCCAAATTAGGTGAAACAAATTTTGTTGGAAAGGTAACGACAAGGAGAAGACCTATACCAGAAATATTAAGAACCATAAATAGAGTTAAGTTGACACACATGGGAAGGTGTGGAACTTTCCTCACGGATAAACCAATAATATTTTCAATACGAAAACGCAACAAATTTTCAAACCAAAATCCGTTTTCGAAGAACTTGGGCTTCTCATGAATATCACGACAAGCATCAAAACCCAACTAGGAGAAAAACCAAACAAGAACCAAGAAAGATGATGAAGGCAAGTATGCAAAGGTTTGAGCTCTCTTCAACTGATACGCTAAAGCTCAATAGAGAAACCCTCTTGATAGTACGGTGTCTATCCTATAACCCGCTCTCCCACTAACCATGAGACCGGTAAAATAGAAACCCTATCAAGATCATACCTTTGCCTTGCGCATTCCAGTTGACTAGATGATGGCGATCTTGATCTTCTCAAGTGTACCACCTTTCTTGATTGCGCTTCGCTTGGTGAAGATCCAAATATTTCTCCCCCATACTCCACTATGGGAGAGCCTCTTATCGACATATCTTCACTTGACCATTATCTCCAAATGGGTGGCAAGCTTCAAGCATATGATATCTTCGAGATACTTCTCTTGAATTTGCACAACACAAGCTTGATGACGAACACCACTTGACGTTGATCAACCTTGTATCTTTTCTTCTCTTTTCAATAGATGATGTCTTGAAGATAACCACGAATGATCACATAATCCTTTTCTTCAAGACATACTTGCGATGTGCTCAACTCACATATGACCAATCATCAGATAACTCCTCGAATACCATCTTGGTCATCACATGCTCTACTTCTTGATCATATCAAGTATATATCCATACACCTCGATGATCTTGATGCCAAATACTTCATTATATCAATATATTCATGGCATCAACCTTGAATCCAACAAATGGAGTTCAAGCATGGTCTATGGACAAACACTACAAGTATAACTCAATGCAACCATTAGTCCATAGGGATTGTCATTAATTACCAAAACCACACATGGGGGCGCCATGCCCTTTCAGTTTTTTTCGGGGGCTACCGGTGCCCTGGTTTTGTTCGGCCGAAACCGGCGGATGACCGTCGGATGCCATCCGACGGCCAGGAGAGAGCGCGGCGCGATGGAGACGGCTGGCGGGCCGCAGTCAGGCCGCTGGGCCGAAAGCGCACCGCGAGAGCAGCAGAGAGCTGGGTTGCGGCCCAGTTTTGTCTCTTCTGTTTATTTATTACAGAATCTGTTTTTGCTGTTTTTTGTTCAATTTTTTGGGCAAATTTCATCTAGTTTTTTCTATTAAAAATTATCCAACGAAATTTTGTTTAGAGAACAGAAAAGTGACAGAAATACTTCTGTAAAGCATAAAGTCCATGAATTTTTATTCATGTTTTCCGCTGCAAAATATATAAAAGTGCTCTTTTAAAAGTAAATAGAACTAAAGTGAGAATTAAATTTTAAGAGCATGTTAATGTGATTATTGGAACAATTATGATTCTGTTATTTTTATGACCAACGTTGTTAATAACATAATCATGATTTATTACTGTGATATATGTGCATTTGTTGCTATTTTCTGCCCAACGGTGATATAGTTTTAATTGCACAAACAGTTGTATGTTTTAATTTTGACCAACATTGGATTATTGCATGCAATTGTTGTTTTGTTCTCACCTCAATATGTTTTTTCAGGAGGGTACTACTTGATGAGCTGCATCAAGGATGTTCCAACCCTCAGAGGTGACAACTACTCCGAATGGAGAAAGAAAGTTGATCTGGCTTTTGTTTGTGCTGAGGTGGACTGGGTTGTGGACACTCCACAACTAGTCAAACATACAGAGCCAGCCAGAGATGCAAAAGATGATGATGATGATGCATGGGAGAAAAAGAAGAGGGACTATGCTCCATTGGAGATGTAGTATACCCTCGAAAACAAAAAGTGGCTTACTGCCAATAAAAAGTGCATGGCTTTCATAAAGAACACAATTGAGGTCGCTATTGTGGGCTCAATTGCAGAGTGTGCTTCCGTAAGGGAGTTTCTTGAAAAGATAAAGAGCCAGTTCACTGGTTATTCAAAGGTATATGCTACCCAGCTGCTGAAACAGCTGGTGACAGAAAAGTACACAGGAGGTGGACATGGCATAAGAGAGCACATTCTGAGGATGTCCAACATGGCAGCTAAGCTTAAGCCCATGGACGATGGTTTGGAGCTCAAGCCTACGCTCCTTGTTCACCTAGTTATGGCTTCACTGCCAAGTCAGTTTGACACTTTTGTTGTCAACTACAACATGTCACCTGAAAAATGGGACATTGAAAAGACAATAGCCATGTGTGTGCAAGAAGAGGAACGACTTAAAGCTTCACATGGTGGTTCACTGAACTATGTGAAGGATAAACAAGAAGCAATGGTTCCCCTTCAAAGCCACATGGAAAAGCTCCCACGCATTATCAGCGTCAGCAGAAGTCTCTTCCAGTGGACAAAGATACATGTCTCCGCTGTAAGAAGACTGGGCACTACAAGAAAGATTGCCCTGATTGGCTAAAGTCCATAATGGCAAAGAGAGGTAACGATATTGTTTCCTTTGTAAATGAATCCTTGTATACACAGTTTTTGAAATCTACTTGGTGGATTGATGTGAGATCCTGGCTCAGGGCTTAACAGGATTAATAGAATACTCATATCAATAAGTTGCAACTTCTTTTCCGGAAGCTCATCTGGAAGGAACTCCGAGGTTAAGCGTGCTTGGCCCGGAGCACTCCAAGGATGGGTGACCGACCGAGAACTGGTTCCCGGGTGCGCACGAGTGAGGACAAAGTCCGCAGAAAAGACTAGTGTTGATCTGTGGGGCCAGTCTGGAGATCCTAGAGAGCTGCCAGGGGTGACAGGCCCGGCCCGGGGGTGGCCGGGGTGTTACAATTTGGTATCAGAGCCGACCCTCGCGGCAACACGGGCGTGTGCGGGTCAGGGGCGCGGACATGTGGAGCATGTGCCGACACTGGGCGCACAGACGTGTACCAAGAGGGGAAGTTCCTGGACTGGGGGCTGACCGACGAGGGCGTCGGTCTTCTAAGGGGGAAGGATGTGAGATCCTGGCTCAGGGCTTAACAGGATTAATAGAATACTCATATCAATAAGTTGCAACTTCTTTTCCGGAAGCTCATCTGGAAGGAACTCCGAGGTTAAGCGTGCTTGGCCCGGAGCACTCCAAGGATGGGTGACCGACCGGGAACTGGTTCCCGGGTGCGCACGAGTGAGGACAAAGTCCGCAGAAAAGACTAGTGTTGATCTGTGGGGCCAGTCTGGAGATCCTAGAGAGCTGCCAGGGGTGACAGGCCCGGCCCGGGGGTGGCAGGGGTGTTACAATTGACTCAGGTGCAACTGTTCATGTTGCAAATTCATTACAGGGATTCCATTCGACGCGGACTACGCAAAGAGGCGAAAGATGCATTGAAGTTGCAAATGGAGTTCAAGCAGACGTTGAAGCTGTCGGCGACATCTCAGTGGAGTTAGCTGATGGATTCACGATTCTGCTTAGAGATGTTTTATATGTTCCTTCATTACACAGAAACTTGATTAGTGTTTCATGTTTGGACAAAGATAATTATGAATGTTATTTTGGACATGGCAAGTGTGCCATATGGTGTAATAATACTCATGTGGGTGTTGCTTTACTTCACAATGAGCTTTATTTATTATCCCTACGTGAAAAAGTGTATTCTGTGTGTAAAGTGAATGAGCATGTTTTCGCGCCGGATAAAGAACAAAAGAAAAGAAAGAGAACTCATGACTCATCGAAATTATGGCACTGTCGCTTGGGCCATATTTCGAGGGGGAGAATAGAAAGTCTAGCTAAAAATGAAATTCTTCCTCCATTAGAGTTCTCAGACTTAGAACAATGCATAGATTGCATTAAAGGAAAGTACGTAAAACAAATCAAAAAGGGTGCAAACCGAAGTACAGCAACACTAGAAATCATTCACACTGACATTTGTGGACCATTTCCTGTGAAAAGTGTGGATGGCTATGACTCGTTCATAACATTCACAGATGATTACTCTTGATATGGTTATATTTATCCAATCAAAGAAAAGTCTGAAGCGTTGGATAAATTTAAGATATTCAAACCTGAAGTAGAAAATCAGCATGATAAAAGAATAAAGATAGTGAGATCTGACCGTGGGGGGGGGGGTACTACGGTCGGCACACTCCATATGGCCAAGTCCCTGGACCTTTTGCGAGGTTCTTACAGGAGACTGGCATAGTGGCCCAGTATACAATGCCGGGCGACCCTCAGCAAAATGGAGTAGCTGAAAGGCGTAACCGTACACTTATGGATATGCTGTGCAGCATGATGAGTTACTCCACCTTACCATTTGGATTATGGATGGAGGCGCTTAAAACCGCCATTCACATTCTCAATAGAGTACCAAGCAAGTCGGTGCCCAAAACACCGTACGAGTTGTGGACAGGAAGAGTACCCTCTCTACAACACTTCAGAGTGTGGGGGAGCCCAGCTGAGGCCAAATTGTTTAATCCAAATATTGCAAAGTTAGATCCAAAACAGTCAGTTGCCACTTCATTGGCTATCCTGATAGATCAAAAGGTTTTCATTTCTACTGTCCAGACAGATACACAAAGTTTGTAGAAACGAGACATGCAGTCTTCTTAGAGGACGAAATGATGAGGGGGAGCATGGTAGCTCGGAAAATTGATCTTGAGAAGAAGAGGGTGTGTGCACCTTTTCCGATGATTCAGGAGCCATTTTTTACACTACCTGTTGTACCTGCACCGACAATCCCTGAGGTTGAGGTCACTTTTAGAAAATGAGACCCTTAGAAGGTCTAAAAGAGCTAAAAGCTCAGCTATTTCTACTGATTATGTTTATAACATAGAAATAGATCATATGGAAGGTGATCCCACTTCATATGAAGAAGCCATGAGAAGTCCTCACTCATCAAAATGGGTGGAGGCAATGGAAGATGAGATGAAATCGATGAGTTCCAACGATGTTTGGGACTTAGAAAATATTCCTAAAGGAGCCAAAACAGTAGGCTATAAATGGGTCTACAAAACTAAGTATGACTCTAAAGGGAATGTAGAAAAGCATAAAGCACGACTTGTGGCAAAAGAATTTACACAAAGAGAAGGGGTAGATTACAATGAGACATTTTCTCCAGTCTCATGTAAGGATTCCTTCAGAATCATAATGACACTAGTTGCACATTTTGACTTAGAGCTACATCAAATGGATGTAAAGACGGCATTTCTAAACGGGGATTTAAAAGAAAATGTCTACATGAAACAACCCAAGGGTTTTATCATGGAAGGCAAGGAAGATATGGGATGCCGCCTGAAGAAATCCATTTATGGATTAAAGCAAGCCTCTAGACAGTGGTATCTAAAGTTTAATGGGACAATTAAAAGTTTTGGATTTAAAGAAAATGTTGAGGATAACTGCATTTATGCAAAGTTTAAAAATGAGAAATATATTTTCCTAATCTTGTATGTGGATGATATCTTGCTTGCAAGCAGTGATGTTAGTCTGCTACTAGAAACAAAGAAGTTCTTATCCTCAAATTTTGACATGAAAGATCTTGGTGAAGCATCATATGTTTTGGGCATCTTACCAATGTGAAAGGTACCGTGCCAGTGAAATTCACCGAGATAGAGAAAGTGGAGTCTTAGGACTATCGCAGAAGGCATATTTTGAAAAGGTTCTTAAAAGGTATAATATGCATAAGTGCAGTGCCACACCTGCTCCTATAGTCAAGGGCGACAGTTTTGGGAAATTCCAATGTCCCAAGAACCAGTACGAGATCGATCAAATGAAAGGAATACCATATGCTTCGGCTGTTGGAAGCTTACAGTATGCACAAATGTGCACTCGCCCTGACTTAGCTTTTATCACCGGGGTGCTCGGTAGATATCAAGATAATCCAGGCCCAGAGCACTGGAAAATGGCAAAGAAAGCCTTGCGTTATGCGCAAGGCACAAAGGACCTCATGCTAACATACAGAAGATCTGATTCCCTAGAGATAAGAGGGTATTCTGACGCAGATTTTGCGGGAGACAGAGATGATAGAAAATCCACGTCAGGATACGTGTTCACTCTCGCTGGAGGAGCTATTTCGTGGAGAAGTTCCAAACAGTCAATAGTTGGATCGTCCACGATGTATGCAGAATTTATAGCAGCTTATGAGGCCACAGGGCAGGTGATATGGTTAAAGAAATTTATACCCGACTTGAAAGTGGTAGATTGTATTGACAAACCACTAAAGATGTACTGTGACAACCAGCCCGCGGTATTCTATGCTCACAACAACAAGTCGAGTAATGCTACCAAACCAATAGAGATAAAGTATTATGCTGTGAAAAATAAAATCCAGGATCAAACTATAGGACTCGAGCATATAAGGACAAAGGATATGCTTGCGGATCCGCTTACGAAAGGCTTACCACCCAGCGTGTTCATGTAACACGTAGCCGGCATGGGTTTAATGGAAAGCCTATGATTTCTGAATCATGAGAGGCCCAAAAGGAACAGAAATTGTTTCAAAACAAAGAGATATATTGTAGCTGTCTGATTCTATCGGCAATTGAGCTGTGACGATGAAACATGCTCTATGTATTGATCTGTGATGAAACAAGTAAAGACAAATGTACATAGTTAAAAGTAAAAGTTGAGATCAAGGGGGAGAATGTTAGGTTGATCTCCTACCCGTACGAGCCCAACGGTCGCACGACCTTGATCCCGCGCCCTGATCGGGGGCGCCCAACCGAACCAATGGTTGGTGGGCCCCTGTGGCAGCGCTATATAAAGAGGTGGGGGCCGGCGACACACAGTACGAGGTTCACCGTGCGCCGCACACCCCACCGACACACCCATCCGATCTAGGGTTAGCGCGTAGTCACGGGAAGCTCCACCACCGCCGCCACTGCTACTCCCTTTCACCACCGTCACCGTCCACCATGGCCGGCAGCTCGAGCGCATCCGCGCAAGGATAAGGTATCCATCCTCCTCCCATCTCTCTGTTTCTACCGGTATCGATCTACCCTAGAGATCTTGCGGGTCTAACACCTCCACCTTGCCCCGCTCCAGATAGTACCCCAACCAAGTTCTCCTCCAGCCACTTCATCTCCATCCTAGAATCTCATTGACCCCCGAGGTAAAATTATATCCCATTGTTTAATTTTCACTATGGTGCAAATCAATATGTGAAGAATTATAAATCTATGTAGATGCATTATACCTCCAGTATGTCAGTCATGGGAATTTTTTATTGATGCACGTGGTGAAGTAGATGGAGGAAAAGAAGAGAAATCGGGAGGGATCCCAAGTGGTTCGTCTTGCATTCCTTGGGACCAAGCTCTCGGCCATGAAATTCTCATGAACGGTTATTCCGTCGAGGTTTCTATGTATCATGCTTATCTTTTTCGTAGGCATCAACGAACATGCAGAGATCTTTTTGAACACATTGGGTTTAGCGCATTTCGAAACTATCAGTAGCAATACGAGTGATCGCATACGGTATTCAAACCGATTACACCGATGATACGTCTCAAACGTATCTATAATTTGTGATGTTCCATGCTTGTATTATATCAAATGTCACATGTTTCTTCTAAAGTTTATATCATTTTATGAACTTTATTGGACTAACCTATTAAGCTAGTGTCCAGTGCCAGTTTCTGTTTGTTTTGTCTGTTTATTGCAGAAAAGGCCCAAAAATGGAAGTGCTCGGAATTGGATGAAAATTTACGTAATTTATTTCCAGCACAAATAAGCCACGGAGCCAGAAGACCAGCTGCAGATGGGCCCCACAACCGGCACATGACCTCACGGCATGGCCAGGTACTACCCCGCGCCGTGGGCCCGCTTGCCCCACCAGAGCACCGCCTTACGCCTCCTCTTCACCTATAAAATCACTCGTGACCTAAAAACGCGAGAAGACCGAAGACTTTTCCCAGATTCGGTTCCGAGCTCCGCCGCCACCAAAAACCCTAATTCGGGGGACAAAAGTCTCTGTTCCGGGACCCTGCCGGGACGGGGAAGTGCCCCCGGAGCCATCTTCATCGCCATTGCTGCTTCCCATGATGAGGATGGAGTAGTTCTTCATCGAGGCTGAGGGCCCTACCGGTAGCTATGTGGTTTATCTCTCTCCCATGGTGTGATCTTTATGTGATCATGATCATTGTAATCTAGTTGAATTCATAGATGTTTCCCCTTCATTATGTTATGGATATGCTACTCAATTGGTTTTATCATTATAATTTCCGGAGTCATTGTTGAGAACACAAAGCCTTGTTGACAGTGTGGGTGGCGTGTGTGACTCTACCATGATAATAGATTAGAGTGATATTTACCATGAGATGTTCTCTGTGTTTGATGTCACTATAAAATTGTGGTGTTTGTTTAGTACTATCTTGGGTGCTCATAGTGACAGCGTGTTGTGCCCTAGATGTGGAATACAAACTTTGAGGTGTGCTTTTGTAGCCCTACGCGGTGGTCTTGGTGTTCGTTATCCAACAAGAGAATAGTTCCGAGTAGCACCTAAGTTGCATATTGAAGAGGAAGTATTTATATGTGTTCAGTTATATTATTATTGTTGAGAGTGACCACTAGTGAAAGTATGATCCCTAGGCCTTGTTTCCAAGCATCGAAACACCGCTTATTTCCAGTTCTGCTGCATGTTCGCTCGCTGCCATTTTTATCACAGACTACATATACCACTTGTTAATATCCATATCACCTGCATTTTACTATCTCTTCGCCGAACTAGTGCACATATACATTTGACAAGTGTATTAGGTGTGTTGGGGACACAAGAGACTTCTTGTATCTTAATTGCAGGGTTGCTTGAGAGGGATATCTTTGACCTCTACCTCACTGAGTTCGATAAACCTTGGGTTACTCACTTAAGAGAAATTTGCTGCTGTTCTACAAACCTCTGCACTTGGAGGCCCAACACTGTCTACAAGAATAGAAGTTATAGTAGACATCAACCGACAAGTATCTTTGCATCGGAGAAAGACACTACCATCGCCTCTGTCAGGATGTTTGCGAAGACATTGATCAAGGTCTTCGGTCATGACTCATGAGTATCTCATATCCCCCAATAAAAAGAGGACACAAAGAGGCTGATGACAATGAATGCCGCAAGGGGATGGCCGATCATGCTTTAGAATCGACTTCATGCGTTACAGGTGAAAAAAATTGCCCTACAACATGACACAGACAGTACATAGGTCAACATCGTGATCCAACTATCATATTTGAAGGAGTGACCTCTAAAGACCTATAGTTTTGGCATTGATTTTTTGTTTTTTCATACTCTCTTAATGATTTCAATGTTTTGCAGAGACTCCATCTAATTGCTAGACTTGCTAGTGGTGATGTTCCGGCTTGCAACTTCGCTGTTAAAGGTTATGCATATGACATGGACTGCTATCAAGCTCGCGACGTCTATTTTTCATGGTCAACATCTGTGAAAACTGTCTCGAATCCACAGGGTAAACACCAATCTCAATTTGCTACTTGCTAAGGACGTTGAGAGACCTTTCGGTGTGTTGCAACCTCGTTTGCTATTGTCCAAGGTCATGTTTGTTATTGGGACAAAAAAGTCTCTCATGAATATCATCATTGTTTGTGTGATTCTTCACAACATGATTATCGAGAATCAAAGGGGTCTGAATTTATACTTTGACTACGACAATGTTGATAGCTGTGTGAATTCTCGGCGAAAGTTGAACGTGATCCAATCATTTCTTGAGACGATTGAAAAATGGGAGTCTCATACCCGACTTCGTGATTATTTCGTGGAGCCTCAGTGACAAATATATGTGAATTAATCTCCCATTGTTGTTTTATTTGAGTATGCGTGTTTTGAACTATTGTTTGCATCCATAACCATTCACAATTGTCGTATTTTGACTATTAGTGTAATTTGGATTATTATTATTATATTGTGTGATGCTAAAACACTAATTAGTTTGATTTTATAGTAGTGTGAAATTAGAGATCATTTTGTGTATATATGCATATTCACATGAAAATAGATAGTTGGGTGAAATTAGAGATCTATTCTGCCAAAAACCTCGTGTCAGGTTTACGGTACAAAAATCTGTATTGAGCATATTTCTGAGTATAGGTACCGTATTATGTTTCGACCTAAAATTCAGTTACCGCGAGTGTATTTACCCAAAACATTTTTTGTGGTATGGAATTTTTCAGCATATACTAGAGCTGTTTTTTTTTTTAAACCATATACTAGAGCTGTTGCATCCCCGATGATTCGTAGCCGCCCCGTCGGTGCCCCCAGTGAGCGCCGGCTATTCTTTTGCCGTCCGATCGAAATCGGATGGCCGAGACGGAAGTAAAACCCTAGACTTCACGCAAGGAGGCCCTTGCCTGAAATGGGACGCGTCCCTGTCACAAAACCTCCTGCCGCAAACACCCCAACCATTAAAACACCCCAACCATTAAACCCTAGAAGACCACCCTCCCCTTCCTCCCGCCGCCACCGCCGTCACGTCCCCCGCACCCGCCACCATGGGCTCCGCCAAGTCGTCGAAGAAGCGCAAGCCCGTCGCCCCGCCGCCCGAGTCGGACTCCGAGCCGGAGGAGACGGTCCCCGAGGCCGCCGCCGACGCCGCTGCCAATGAATTCAACGAGGAGCAGCAGCAGACGGAGGAGGCGGTTGGCGAGGACGAGGAGCAGGAGAAGGGTAGTGAAAAGAAGAAGATAAAGGAGAAGAAGGAGAAGGAGGGGTCAGGAATCCTGACGAGCATGCTCTTCTCGGAGCTCCCCATCTCCGAACTCACTGCCAAGGCCATCAGGGAGATGAACTACACCCACCTCGCCCAGGTCCGTACCTACCGTCTCCCGCCTAACCTTTGACCATCCAACTTAACCCGCTACGCAAATTACTTCCTTGTCTTCACGCGGCGGAATAGTAGCATTGAGAATGGCGTAGGAATGTTGTGTTCAAGGTCTTGGTACGGTGCTCTAGTGAATTTAGTAAAAATGGCATCCGTGGTTACTTGATTTCGGTTATCTTTCGTGCTTGCAGATACAAGCTCGGTCGATACCGCATCTGTTGGAAGGAAGGGATGTGATGGGAGCTGCCAAGACGGGCTCAGGGAAGACCCTTGCTTTTCTCGTGCCGGCGATTGAGCTGCTCTATAACCTGCATTTCTCGCCGAGGAATGGAACAGGAGTTGTCGTTGTTTGCCCTACAAGGGAGCTAGCCATCCAGGTACGATTACTACCTTGAGAAATCACGCTTGGTAGAATTGTTGCATTTCGGTTCAGCTGTGGTAGCACTGCCAGGAATCTACCATGACCACGAGTGAAATTATAGATATATGATGTGCCAACTGAGATAAGGTTATACTTTGTTGATAGAATGGCTTGTAATTATATTGGACACTGATGTTCATTCTACTACACTTTAGGTTATACTATGCTTTTGGTGGTCAAGAAAGTGCCTTTTGTTAATTCTGTTTAATAATGTTGGCAAATTGCTCACTCCAGAATTACTCAAAAACATATTACCATGATTAATTTTTGAAAGCTTTGTGCCTCAATCACATGTATTCTTCTTCTTATTGTGGTTCAGACACACAATGTTGCCAAGGAACTGATGAAGTATCACTCGCAAACTCTCGGGTATGTCATTGGTGGTAATGGACGGAGAACTGAAGCTGACCAGCTTGCAAAGGGGGTCAATTTGTTAGTAGCTACACCAGGCAGGCTGTTGGACCATCTGCAAAACACCAAGGGTTTCATATATAAGAGACTAAAGGTAAATAAATAGTATTCACTACTTTCCTATAAAATATGAGGAAGATTTGTTTGTGTAAACAATGCAGATATTTAGATTGTCACATAATTAACCTAAGAGAAACTGATTCACACTTGTGGTATAGTACACACCTGGAGACATACTTCAGTATTGAACTAGAGTTAAGTTCAATTTTAGTTCTCATCAGCTTATGCAATGTATACTGTAAATGCCAATGGTTTACATAGTCAATTTCACACCTCTTAAGTTGGATTCTTGGATGATCATTTCAATTCATCAAGTAATTTGTCTGTTTTTTTGATTCAGCAGAAGATATGCCACAAGTATGTTCCGTTTGCAGCGACATATATATCTTTTCAGCTGACATAACGGGTATCGACTATCATAGTAGCTTGAGTAGACCATCTAAACAGGGGTTTTGCTGAGTTTGGATGACCTTGAAAGTTCTAGGCTCAAACCTGGCTATCGCATGCTTGACAGTGAAGCTGCTAGTCGTTGACATTGAACCAGGTGCTCAACCCTAGAAGTGCAGGATATAGAAAGATAAATTTCATTGACTCTTACTTCCCTCAAAGCACCCATCTGGTATTTTAAAATTGAGATGGGTCCTAACAAACCTGATCCATCAACTTCTAACTTTACGAACTTAGCTGCCTAGTTGTTATAACATTGGAAACCATCCTAGCCTGGAAATAAAACAATCAAAGATAATCTAGCTGATCTCTAAGTCCCCTTTGATCTTGCCGCAACTTCCCTGCTATTTTCAAGTGGGTGATAATGATGTTCCCACATGATACTGTCTAAGTCAAGCTCCCTTGGTCCTAATACCCGCAAATTTATTATATGCATATTATCTTGTTTTATGCAATAAAGTGGTAACATCAATGGCCATGGTTACACATGTTTGTGTTGTATGCACTTTATCTACACTTTCTTCATACGTTAACTACGTTGACCTTGAACTTCAGATCCAAAAAGCTTGACTTGAGGTATAGTAAACCAGGCCAACTAGACAACAAGTCTAAGTCCAGCTGTTTACTTTAGTGTGTACCGCCAATGTTAACCATATGCAATGCTTGCTTGCTTGATTTATTGTGCCATTGCTGCATGATTATCTCAGGGAATGACCCCTTTCCCCCTTTTACTTCATCTGTCTGACATCCTCATCCTATTACTTTTTGTAGTGTCTTATAATTGATGAAGCTGATCGCATTCTTGAGCAGAACTTTGAGGAAGATATGAAACAAATATTTAAACGTCTTCCTCTGGTACATTTTCACCTATCCATCTGATGGTTCTCACTCGATATACATACCACAGTTCATCAATTAATTGACATTTAACCATTTATTTCTGTTTATCACTATGCATGATACACAGAATCGGCAGACTGTTCTTTTTTCTGCGACACAAACTAGAGAGGTTGGTAGATCTGCCATTCAGCCCAACTTCTAGACTGATTCTTGTTGTTTTTCTATTTACATGAATCTGCTGGTGTTTTGAATCCATAGGTTGAAGAGTTTGCCAAGTTGTCATTTGAGAAAAACGAAGAACGGAAAGAAAAACCTGTTTATATCTCAGTTGATGATGGTAAATCAAATGTAAGGAACTGATTCACCAAGCTCTTCATCTCTCTATGTTACGAATTTCTATAGTAAAAATAACAATGATGCTCGTACAGGCTACTGTGGAAGGCTTACAGCAGGGCTATTGTGTCATTCCTAGCGAGAAGAGGTTTTTGGTTCTATATGCTTTCCTAAAAAAGAAACAGTCTAAGAAGGTCATGGTGTTCTTTTCATCATGTAGTTCAGTAAAGTTCCATGCAGAACTTCTAAATTTTCTCCAGATAGAGTGTGAGGATATCCATGGGAAACAAAAGCAGCAGAAACGAACTACAACATTCTTTAACTTTTGTAAGGCAGAAAAGGGTATCTTATTGTGCACAAATGTTGCAGCACGTGGACTTGATATTCCTGACGTGGTGAGTTTTTTGTCTAATACTTATGTTTTAAAACCAGTGGTCTGAATACTTTTCCCCTTGCTAACTGAATGATAATTGTCCTTGTTTAGGATTATATTGTGCAATATGATCCTCCAGATGAACCAAAGGTTTGTGATGTGAACTGTCCTCGTTACGTTTGTATTCATATTCTTTTTTTTTTATGTACTGACCAAATCAAATTTGATGTTCAGGATTACATTCACAGAGTTGGTCGTACTGCACGTGGTGAAAAAGGCAAAGGAAGCGCATTATTGTTCTTGTTGCCACAAGAACTAAAATTTCTTATTTATCTGAAGGTAATAAATTCTACTCAAAATAATTTACTTCTCTCTCTCTCTCTCTCTCTCTCACTAATAAAAATTATGGTGCCTGCAGGCAGCCAAGATTTCTCTCACAGAATACGAGTTCAATAATAAGAATGTGCCAAATTTACAATCACACCTCGTAAGTACATCTTTTGCATTTATTGTATTGTCTTAATTCATATTTAAATGTGCTCAGAATTCACAACTTAAATTATTGAGCAGGAGAATATTGTTGGCGAGAACTACTTCCTAAATCAATCAGCTAAAGAAGCGTACAGATCCTACATCTTGGCATACAACTCACACGCCATGAAGGACATTTTCAATGTTCATGACCTCGATATGAAGGTACAAATACTCTTTCTGAAGGCTCAGTATTTGGTCAATATGCACTACCATTATCCTCTTCATATTATGTTTTTGTTTGTCATTACAATCTACGGCGAATGCTAGTTTCTGGAAACATGTTTGTCTACTGTTTACCAGCGTATTATAATTTATTCACTGCACTTCTTTTTTCCTCTAGAAGCACGTTATTTGGTCCCTGTTCACGTTTCTTGGACATTACAATTCACAACAAATGTTAGTGTGTGGGCTTATTTTTCTACTGTCTTATGACTCTTATTGGCGTTTTTACTCTATTTTATCCACTTTACACACTTCCAAATATGTTAGCTCTCAAGTAGAGGTACAGTTGATTTTTTTTTGGCTTAGTTTAGAACTGAGCGTATCCCTTGGAAGTCGTTTATTGCCTTCGTGTAGAAGTGAGCTTATCCCAGGAAGCAGCCGAAATGGATGTTTCATAAGCATGAAACTCTAGTTATTATGTGTACAGTATCAGACTTGACAGGAAAATGGATAACTTATCTATTTCCTTATTATGTGGCAGTCTGTAGCAGCATCATTCTGTTTTAAGAATATCCCAGGAAGTAGCCGAAACAGATGTTTCATGAGCATGAAACTCAAGTTATTTATGCGTTCAGTATCAGACTCGACAGGAAAATGGATGACTTATCTTTTCCTTATTATGTGGCAGTCTGTAGCAGCATCATTCTGTTTTAAGAACCCTCCAAAGTGAACCTCGACTTGGAGAGCAGCGCTTCTAAACGTAGGAAGACGAGGAAAGTGGATGGTGGTGGGGGGAGGAGGCATGGTATCAACGCCGCAAATCCGTACGGAAGGAAAGGTGGTGATGATAACAGGCAATTTGCAAGATTCTAGACGGTCAGCCTTTCAGTGGTTTGTGGTGTCCCAGCAGCAGCTGCGATGCTAATATGAGAGCTTGGAAGTCACTTGGCTCTGTAAGATTTTGATAGATACTCCTAGCTTGATATCATGGCACTGGGGTGTGACGCAATTTTCTTGTGGAATGGACAACTTTAGCTTAATACCTGGATTACTGAGAAACACGAATCAGTCTATGTTATTGCAAGTGTTGTGATATTTTAAGCATACCTTTTTTATATTCTGCTTGTTTCCTGAACATTGAATGGTCAGTGTATATCCACAATTGCCTGCTGAACAACATTCTCTTGGGAGTTCAGTAATTGTATGCAATTTATTGAGCACAAGTCTGAACTGTTTAGTTTCTCAGGTCGAGACATATACTGCAGTACTACATGTTCTGAACTGTTTACTTGTACAACTACGAAACTGTGAACCACAGCTCTGCTACAAACCAACATCAATATTCAGTTATTTTTTCCCCATTATTACACATGCGTTCGCTAAGCAGCTTGTGCTAGCTCAGTGCTTCGATTTGAGTGGGTCGCCACATGGTCTTTTCGAAGCAGAGCAGCCTCTCCCCCTCCTTGGACACGTCCATCCGGACCTCCCAATGCAGAGATTTTGCGATCCTCTCGACCTCCTCGGCAGTCTCCCTGTCTTCTCGGACGATCATCTTCCCCTCTGGCCTTAGGATCCGGTCCACCTCTGCGATCACCGGCCTCAGATTGCACCTGCAATGAAGAAGAAATATCAACTCAGCCAGCCGATTAGAGTGAGGCAACGCCGTTCAGTCTTGGCAAAAAAGATGATCTTCTGACCTGTACTTGAGCTTGGAGAAGAGATGGTCGGCGTGGACGAGATCGTACGACCTCGGGTAGGTGCTGAAGGACTCGCACCAGTCGTGGTACATCCCGAACAGCCCGCGCTCGTAGACGATGGCAGCGTGTCCGGCGAGTCCACCGGCACGATGTTCATCACCCACACCTTCATGTCCCAGCGCCGCCGCGAATCTGCTCGACGCCGACCTGTTGTCAGTGCTACTCGGTGACAGAAGGAGGATGAAGAAGTTGATGCAGCTTACCCGCCGTAGACGGACCGCATGTCCATGATGTTCCTGACGTTGCTCCAGTCGATGCCCATGCCGGTGAGGTACGAGCTTTGACGGCCTTCCTCCAGTGCTCCGTGTCCGCGCAAGTCTTCCGGCGCGGGCTTGCCGTAGACGCCGACCTGGCTGTCGCCCAGCCAGTAGGGTGCCGTCGTCAGCCTCTCCGGCCACTGCCCCGGCCACCGCGAGCCTCGCGACGCCGAGTCGGTGGGCACTCTGTGCATGCACGACTGCAGCGTTATGTTCCTGCAATGCAGTTGCGAGCATCAGAGCAAGTAATTCAGGTGCCAGTTAAGTCTTAGAGAGATCAATAGCTAGCTGGGAATGAATGGATACCATGCGGCGTTGGGGTTATCGGACTCCTCGCACAGCGGCGGCTCCGGGTGGCTCCTCTTGCCGTAGCAGTCGTTGCTGGACGGCTTCTTGAAGATGACCAAGGCGGTCTGGTCCACCGTGTCGCTGGTCCTGTTCACCATCTCCCAGCACATGGACTTGGTGAGCGCAGCCATGGCCTGCCAGATCCCGACGTTCTCCTCGTCCTTCCGGTACACGGCGTCGCCGACCAGACGAAGAGCCCACCGGGGCGGAGGAGCCGGTTCAGCTCCAGCAGCAGCTTGCCTCCCTCGATGTGCCAAGGCACGCGGCACCGCGCGCAGTGCACCACGTCGAAGGTGCCGCCGGGAACGGGAGCCGCTTGGTGCCCATCACCGCGGAGATGGCCGGGATGCCGCGCTCCAGCGCGAACTGCACCTGCGCCTCGTGCTCGTCCTTGGGCGCGAACGACATGGTCAGCGCGTCCTTGTCGAAGAGGTACCCGCCGAAGCTCGCCACGCCGCAGCCGACGTCGAGCACCACGCGGCTGCGCCTGCCCCACGCCACCGCCGGAGCGCTTCCTGGATCACGTCGATGTAGTGCGACGCGCCGTTGAGGAACTGCGTGCCGCCGCCCGGGAACACCAGGTGCTCGCCGGAGACCCTCACCCAGTTCTGGTGCCCCTTGTACGACGCTAGCATCGTGTGCGGCACGTTGTTGTACCAGATACTGTCCCGGCTGGTCGGCCAAGGGATCGGGCGACGGTAGCCCTCCGGCAGCGGCACCAGGCACGACGGCGCCGGGACGGGCAGTGCCTCTCGCGGTGCTCGTAGTGCTTGGTGCTCCTCAGGCGCTTGATAGCCGCCTCGTTGTCCAGGCACGGGATGTAGTCCGCGCCGGTGCTCGCGTTGCAGAGCTTCCACACGTACGAGGACTCCTCCGTCGACGTCTCGCCGACCACGACCGCCGCCGTTGTTGTTCTTGTTGCTGCTGCGCGTGCGCGCCTTCTTCTTTTCCTCGCTCGACTCCGTGGCCTGCGTCGGGAACGTGCCGTTCTGCGACTCCGTTGTCGTCGGCTCGTTCAGAAGCTCTGCTTGCCCGCTCGGCAGCAGCTCGGCCGCTTCTGTGTCGCTGCCGGTCACCGGCTTGGTCAAGGGCTTCTCTTCGCCTTCGGTGGTAGTGCTGCTACTCTTCGTTGGAACCATCTCGGCTTCTTGAGAGATCGTGTCATCTAGCACTGCAAATGTCTTCTTCTTGGGCGCATCGTCCTCGTCGATGGTAGTTTGGTTGTTCGATGCAGCCGTGTCGTCGGTGACCTTGTCGCCGTTCTGGTCGCCATCCAGGTTGCCGTTATGGTCGTCGAAGGCCGTCTGGTTCTTCGCAGTGCCATCGTCACCGGTATCTTTTGCGTATGCCGGAGTCTCTTCGGTGCTCTTGCCGGTGATGTTGTCAGCCTGACCATCGGTCTCCTCCTTTTTCTCGGTCGGCGCCGCCTCCGTGTTCTTGTCGTCCTGGCCACCGGTCTCCGCAGTGTCGGAGGACGCCTTGTCGGAGCTCTTATCAACCTGGTCGCCGGTGTTCGTCGTGTCTGTCGATGCTTCCTCCGTGTTCTGCTCGCCGTTGTTGTCGCCCTTCTGATCGGTGCCTGTCGCCGCGCTCTCGTCTGGACGCCGGTCGTCCCCTCCTCCGTGCCATTCTGGGCTTTCTTGTCGGTATCATCCGGCCTCGCCACGTCGCCGTCTTCCGTCATGCCGTTCTCGTCGGAGAAGGTCAGGTTCTTGGACGGCGCTTCGCCAGCCCCAACGATTGTGTCGCCATCGGGACTGCCTCCGGTGGTGCTGTTGGCAGCGGCATCCGTGGGCTCGGCAACCACGACGGCGCTCTGGTCGACGGCAGCCTCTGTCGTTTGCAGCCTGCCACCGTCGTCGTCTTTCTTGCTGGTGTCCCCGGCAGCGCCGACGCCCGTCCGCGTCGTGTCGCCGGGACCGTCGTCGTCCTCCTTGCTGGTGTTCTCTGCCGTCTGTGGGGTGTCGCCGTCGCCGCCTCCTCCTTGCTGGCGTTCACCATCGTCGTTGCCGGCGCCACCGCCGTCGTCTTTCTTGATGGTGTCGCTCGTCGGTGTCGTATCGCCGGGACCGTCGTCGTCCACCTTGCCAGCGTTCTCTGTCGTCTGTAGCGTGTCGCTGTCGCTGTCGCCGCCGCCTCCATTGACGACGCTGCGGGTCAAGTCGACGGACCTGTCCTCCTCGGCCTTGTTCTCCGGCGACACGCTCCTCGAGACGTTGCTCGTGGTCGTGGACGCCATCATCCACGCGCCGACGAGGCAGAGCCCCACGAACATGATGACGGTGGCGCTCGCGCAGGACGACGCTGGGCGCCGCGCCCCGCCGCCGCCGCCGCTGACGTCCAGCGGCAGCCTCTGATACCGATCTCGATCAAACAGCGGCATCTTCCCCTTCGTCTTCTGCCAGCTAGATCGTGCACTAGGCCTAGCTTATCAGAAAACGAAAATTAAGCATGCACAGAATGACATTGGCTGCAAATGCCGGTGCCAAGAAACACCGACGAAATCACTCAAACATCAATATTTCGATCGGCGACGCAGCTCAATGAACACGATGAATCCCCGAATCGGCTGACTCCGGTGCCGGCGTCAAATCGTTGGAGAAGGCGAGAATGGTGCCTCCTTCCGGCCGCAAATTATATACTAACACTGCGCCTGCCCATCGATCTTGAGCTTGGCGCTCTTTGCTTACCGATCAATAATCAAATTAAGTCAAATCGATCTACCCTCTTTCTACTATTTCCCAACAAGAAGCAATGCACCATGCAAAGCAAGCAAGCATGTGCATGTACCACTTTTTTCTTTCTTTTATTGGGTGGGGGAGAGTTAATTTGATTGGGTGGAGGGGAACAAAGATTAGGCGCGAAGTAAGGAGAAACAGGGGCGACCACGAACACCACTCTCTCCGTCCTTGGCCTGTTCGTGCATGCTAAACAGAGGACGGTAAACTGGGGCAAGTTTCTGATGATTAGAGTTGTCAGCAAGCCGAGCTCACCTGAATGGGCTGATCGAACCACAAATAAGGTCGATGACGAGTGTACTATTTTCCTCTTTCTGAAAATAGAGAAATCAATTGTATAGAGAGGATGCACACAACCATAATTTAGTTCAAAAGTTTTTTTTTTTGGAGAAAAAGTATAGTACAAAAGTTGGAGGACTACAAGAGCGTTGATCATCCAACCTAAACCCGGGCCATCTCCGCAGCAAAGCCAAACTCTCCGAAAAAACAAGGTTTTCTATTTACATGATTTTGTCACATTGCCTAAGTTTTTCTCACTTTTGTCCCATTTCGCTCCACTGGAGTCTCGCAAAAGTTTAAAACGGGAACTCGTTGACATGTATTTGGCTGAGTTTTTACGATTAGGACCCCCTAAAATGCTTTGAATGTTACTGCAGCAATGGGTGGGACCCTAACCGTGTTCTCTCTCGCTGCCGAGTCATGCTGGATGGGATGTTTAGTCACCTCGCTAGTTTACAGTGTGTACAACTGGTTTATATGTCCTGGGCGCTGGTACCTGTCGTCCTCCTCGGTGCGTCGACGACATCGTCGTCGTTTCCCTCCGCCTCGTCGTCGGTGTCGTGGTCATCGTCGGGTCAGCCTCCTCCTCCAAATCATCATCGTCTGGGTCACTGGTTTGGTCCCTCAAAGACGACGGGTCGGGGTTCGAGGGGTATTCTCCTTCGTACGAGGAGACGGAGTCTTCTTGATCTTCCGCGTAAGCGTTGTCGCTAGTGACTCAGTGGTTGGTCGGCCGTGGAATCTCACTTTTGAAATCTTCGTTACAATGTTAAAACACATGTTTGTGTTGATTTTGGTCATGATAACTAACTTAGCCATGGATATGGCCATGATCTTTGTCATTTGGCTTGAAAGTCAGGAATCTTCATACAAGGTAATCCATTTTGTGACCAAACTATGACACACTTATAGTTCAAATTTTAATTTGAGTTGCATAAATAGCTAACAATGTTTTTTAATCGTCCATTTTCATTATGGAATTAATCATGTCATGAGACGGCATGAGAGAACGACATCTTAATCGCCAAATTAAATGTTGATCGTGATTTAATCATCTACTTATATCTAAATTATCAATAAATACCCCAAGCTGAGATATACCAGATCGATCAACATGATCACGGTGATATATGTCTGCTTGGAGTGAATCTTGGCCTTATTTTTGGTTTATAAGCTTCTCACTCACAAACTAGCAAGGTGGGAGCCATATGACTAGCTAAGGAGTGAGAGAGAGACCACAGTCAGGTAATTTCGATAGAACCATTCATAAAAAAATCATCACTGATTCTATGGGAAAATCCGAGAGCTCAAATCGGCCCCTAGATTCAGGGGTGATGTATAGGAGCACCATATTGGCATATTCGAAGCATATAAACCTGTTATACACACTTTAAACTAGCGATGTGGCACTAAACACTAAACAAGATTAGTCACATATTTTATTTATCGACTACCTAGGGCTCGAATAGATTTTCTCCACAACGACATGCATATCTAACCATGTTCTTAAATCGTCCATTTAATTAAGAAAATTATTCATGCCAAGAGATGAAACATCCGAAGGGAATCACGGATTTAATCGTCAAATTAATAACGAAAGAGAACATACAAGAAAAAATTTAACATGACCACCCCCTTGATTAGAACCATTTATAAAAAAACTTATTATTGAATCTAGAAGCCGGTGCGAGAGGGAGAGTCGTGTCCAAGAGCTCTTTATCTCGGAGTGGCCCCTAGATTCTACAATTACATATTGCAACGCCACATTGAGCTATATAAACCGGTCGTACACAACGTAAACTAGTGAGTTGTGACTAAACATCCCACCCCGTGTGACTACACGAGGTAAGGCTGACATAGATTTTCTCCACGACATCATGCATACCTAACCACGTTCTTAAATCGTCTGTTTAATTAGAGAAATTGGTCGTGCCAAGAGATGGTATGCAGATGAACTATCCGACCATGCATTAAAACGATTAACACTGGAGATCCAATGTTAGCGAGTGCTAGCGCCACATTCGGCTTTATAAACTGGTCATACACACTGTAAATTAGCGAAGTGAGATTAAACATTCCACCATGTGTGGCTCAATAGCAAGAGAGACCGCGCCAGTTTGGACCGACTCATCAAAGTTGTTAGCGTAGTAGCGGTCAAAGGGTTGACTCGACAAAAGCGCTCCGTTTAGCCATTTACGAGGCTGGTTTTGACGGGAGGATACAATTGAGGAAAGCTAATGCAATGGGGCAAAATTGAGCAGTACTATACGAAGTAGGGCACATAGATAGAAATCCCAAAAAACAATGCCATGAGATTGTCGGATCCAACTAGCGAAGGGCAATCCGTGACAACAGCTATGAAATGATACTAGTGATTATCTACCGCATAGACACCACATTCCAGGATCGCCTCCCCGACAGTTATTTTGCGGACTGGTCGACTCGATCGACTTGGCTCGCCGAGTCCACAATACACGTATCACCTTTTTTTTCTCTGGTTGTCATATTTTTCTTTTTCAGGTAAAAGGGAATATATTAAAGAAGAGTTAATTGCACTGGCAGTCACATAACTCGTCGGTCGTTTGCACTTAAGTCACACATCTGGAGAATTGTATTTTTTGGTCACACAACTCAATATTTGGTGCACGCTCGTCACAAACCCCACCCGTCAGTCCATTCTCCGTTGTAGAATGTCACGCGCAGGGGATGTGAGGCCGACGTGGACCAGACTACACGAATTAAATTACAAGTAGGTCCAATGTTTTGCACAAAAGTCCTTGAACAGAAATAAAAAAGCACGTGCTCGCCGGAGCTGGAGTTGGGGAAGACGTCCTCCACGTCGCTGCACGTCCTACCACGGCCACGGACCCATGCAACTATCCTGGTGAACAAGGGCATAGCTTTTCCCATGGATTTTCAGCTGATTCGACCCGCCACGGTATCGATCTTAAACTCTGTTGTTTGTTTGGGCATGCTCGCCGCGCGTGCTGGCCGACCGCGTCGCGTCGCCGCGCGGGGCGCTCTCGCCGGCGCCCGTATGCTCGCTTCGCGCGTGCTCGCCGCGCTCGCCGCAACGCTTGAGGCGTGGACTAACGGATCCGTGGTGGCGCTGGTCTCCGGTGCGGGGTCACGTCGAGCGCGTGCACCAGGCGCGGCCACGTCGAGCGCGTGGAGCAGGCGGCCGCCATCCGTTCGCTGGTTTCCCAGTCAACGGAGCCGTGGTGGCGCTAGTCTCCTTTTTTTATCTTTTGAGATTTTTTATTTTTTTATTGTACTGACAAGTGGGGCCACGTCAATCGGACTGGTGGGTCCTCCTGTGAGAACTGGTGTCAATATTTGTGATTGGACCCAAATTTGTTTTTTTTTGCGAAATGTCCAAAAATACAAGGTTTTTTGCAAGATTACGTGTCCACGTCAGTATCACGTGTGCCATGCGCGTGACCTCTTGCAACGAAAAACGGACTGACATGTGGGGTTTGTCACCAGCATGCACCAAAATTTCAGTTGTGTGATCAAAAAATTCAGTTCTCCAGTTATGTGACTTAAATGCACATACCCGACGAGTTGTGTGACTGCGGGTGCAATCTATCTCTACTATATAATATGTCTTCAGGTGATGGTCCGTTTTTCACTTTCCAATTTTACCCTTGTGTTGCTAAGTTAATTACCCACCTTGCCACCCGTGAGTAGAAAAAACGGTTCGGTGAGTAGAAAAAACGGTTCGGTTTTGCCTTAGGTCGATGCGTCCTTTGTTTCATCCGCCTTGGATACGTTCTGATGTCTCTTTGTTCCCGAGCCCGTCGATCTCTCCGGCCATGGTGCGCTGCAGCCCAAGGACACAGGCCAGCCAACAATGTCGAGATGATCCGGCCAGAGCTCACCGAGCCGCTCCACGCCGCCATCAGAGCACATCGAGCTTGGGCACGTGGAGGCAGTAGGCGCCATGCGCGTCCGCGCGCGAAGGCCATGTCCGTGCAGCCGCAGAGCGCAGAGGAGCCGACTCGGGACACCAAGCGAGGCCAGGTAGAGGAAGACACGCGCTCCTACTCGTTCAGCTGCAGCACCTCCGATCTATTTTGCACCCCTCTCTGTCTCCTCTGATTTATTATCCCCTCTCCCAGTCTCTCTTCTCCACTAATCTATTTTCCTCTTGCTCTTTCTCTCTGTCTCACGTGAGGCAGTGGATAAGACGGCAACAGAGCAGACTAAATAAGTACAGAGATAACACGACCCAAGCCATGCTTTCGGCATGGAAAGGCCTGCCCAAGTTCCACTTTTATCTCAATTCTCAAAACTTACTAGGTTGACGTTGTCCTCGAGACCTTAGTATTCAACTGACTGTTTATGTCTTCTCCCAAGTAAGCTAGGTTGTTATTATATTTCTGGCCCTTTGAAGAAGTGCCTGAGTCTCATGCACGAATTTCTCCATGTACTGTATTGCAGGCAAACAATCAACGACTTCATGATCGTAATTTGTTAGAGCTCAGGGAGATATGTCACATCATCATTTTGTGATTGTATACGTAATGAGTTAGCATTCAATTATATGGATGAGATAGCACACATAATTTTATAAGTGCAACTGTTCAGTAAATAGTAGTGTTATGCTTCTATCTTCGCTCATGTCTTTCTTAACATACTCGATTGAATAACAGTAGACGCGACGAAATGCAATACATGCTCATCAACTTGCTGAGGTAATAATAAATTATTTTTATTAACCAGTGGTTGTTCCTATTTAGAATCCGCAGCAACACGCGGGCATTTGCCTCATTTTACAATGCAAACGATTAAATGCTCCTTTCATCTCTTAGGTAAAGTGCCCGTTTACCTGTTCTATATGTTAAATCATTTTCTGTTGAACGGACTTTCAAATTAACATATTAATTTTCTCTCCCGTTGCAACGCACGGGTATTTAGCTATACCTAATAATAAAGGCACTAAGTCTTCCGCCGTTTGGTTTGGTAGGTCATTAGATTTGCCCCTATTTCTGATCTAAATTACACCCATTGCCACCGCAAGTAAAAGAAAACGTCGCTCGCCTCACGGCCTCACCCAGACGAGTCCTAAGAGGAAAGGAATACGGAACCACCTTTGACCCAGCCCAGCTGGTGCATTAAGCCGCCCACGTCGAACACGATGTCCTTGTATTTTCGCTCGGCCGCAACAAATCGATCTCGGAAACAAGTGTATAGATCGATCATCTCGGCAGCGAAACCAAGCGATGGCGGACCCGTGTTGCTGAACATGCCCGGTCTCCTCTGGCCAACAGGCAGCAGCCCGAGGGCGGGGTAGAACGACTGGCGCTGGCGCGTGACGGCGGCGACACGGCGGAGGTGCTCGTCGGTGAGGACGGGGACGAGGGACCGGTCCGGCGTCGGTGTACGAGGAAGGGCCCGGAGGAAGAAGACTCTACGACACGTCATCGGTCATGGCGGTTGACGAGGCAGAGGTGTCGCGCCAGCCTGATCCTGCCAGTCCAGCCCTTCCCTCTCGGAGTCTCCCTTTAGTTGAAGAAGGCAGGGAGCGTACTGAAGGCCTCCACAGCCACAGTACAGAAACCTTAACATCGCCGACGCGGAGGTGACCTGCTTCCCAGCCCCGGTGTCCACGCCGAGATCCTGCCCTGCGTCCGCCATCGCCGACTGCGCCTGCTGCTGCGGCGCTGACGCGGCCACCATGGCGAAGCCCCCGTCCATGATGAACCATTGGAACTCCGTCGCTGCAATGGCTGCTCGCCCTCTCTTCCCTGCTCTTCGTCTAAGCACTATGCCAATTTCAGTATGCTAACTTACTCAATGATTGATTATTTCTCTGACATGACTCACGTACAAAACCCAGGAAGTTGCTCCAGCCAGAGAATTTAATCCTTGGATTACTTATTTTTGAAAGAAGTTATCCTCGAATTACCATTTTTCTGTTGCAATCCAGCGGCGACAGTATATTTGAAAACGTGCAGTCTTGGCATCTTGCTCCGCTGGTGTGTTGGGCATAGTCAAACTGGGTTTACTGCTTCATTTTGAAGATTCAAATTGTCCAAATAATTGTTTGTCTGCCCGAAGTCCTGATTCCTGAACAAACTAGCTAGGTCATATATATAACATATTACTTAGCCTGGAAGCATCATACGGCACATGTAGATTGAGGGGGTTGAAGCTGCTTCCTTTTCATTGCAGCAGAGTAATAAAATCCTTACTTGCTTCCTCTCGGAGTTGTTCTCTGCTTTAGTCCAGTATTATTACCTATATGAACCCTTTTTTCAACGTACGGCTGCCCTGGTTCATAATTCTATAATGAAATAAATATCTAACTGAATTTAAATTTATTCATTTGCTTCCCGCTGTCGCTGAACCGACTAAGAGGTGACGACCATGGCGATCAAGAGGTCGTCGGGGAGGTTTGTTGCATTTCACTTTCATGTTGGCGGACCTCCTGCATCAACAGCTCCATGCGTCAGGCACCATGCTGCAGCTATACAATATAAGGTATAAACGCATATTTTTCTCTCCCGTTGCAACGCACGGGCATGTTTACTAGTACCTAATAATAAAGGCACTAAGTCTTCCGCCGTTTAGTTTGGTAGGTCATCCAAAATACCCCTAAAGTTGTAAATAATTACCCACTTGTGCCACCAATAAGTCTTAAAAAACTGTTCGAGCAAGGTTTTTATTTTTTTGTCCGCATCTGCGATAACCCACCGTCACGCCAGCCAGCAAGGGACAACGACCGGCGCTCACCAGCTTCTGGCCTTGCGTCCAGCTGAGACTTGGTCATCCGACTCCATCCCGAAATCTCCCGCCTGCCCCGCCTCCATGGACGAAGATGACGAGGAGGGATTGGAGACGGACGAGGACAGTGTCGCCTGCAGCTATACCGCCCGGCCGGCTCCGCACCTTCGCCGGCTGCCGAGTCAGGGATTCACGAGGCAGCTACCCACGATGCAGACGTGGACGAGCAAAGCCACACGAGCGGCCCCTGTCCCACGACGGAGATATCCATGCCACAAGAGCTTCGCCGGATCGCTTGGCACAAACGGCGTGCCACTGCCGTCCACGAGCGGCAGCCATCGGGGCGTTGTTGAAGGTGAAGTTCTCCTGCCGAGTAGGCCTATCGTCTCCTGGCATCTCGCCCTCTAATGCTCAGGAGAAGAACAGAGGAAGAGCGAGCAGTGCAGCAAGAGCTTCCTCTAGATGTCCTCCCGCTGTCCCTGGCAGCTGGCTACTAGCCTACTACTACCAGGATGATAAGCTCCCCAGCGTGAGCGCCTGGCGGCTGCTCGGAGAGCTCGGCGTGTTGATGCTTTGCATCTGTCCCTTCTTCATTCTACTTTTTTTTTTGCGAAGAGAATACAACAAGAAGCTGACCAAACTTCACAGAAAGGTCCAGGAAACAAAGGAAAATACAACGAGGTCCTCCTGAACCCCAGCTTCGTCTTCGTCGCGCAGGACGACACGCCGGCGAAACCCACCGCAACTCCACCACGCTTTGCCTGAACTGGACGGAGCCCCCTTGCAGCCAGGAAGGCGACGCTCCTCGGTGCCGAAGCACCTCCATCCAGCGCTCCGGACGACGACGCTGGCTTGGTCAACTCGAGCCGCATCCTCGAGATCTTCAAAAGCCGGATCCACCTCCACATGAACTCCGGCTCGGGGTCGAGACGCAGCGCACCTCCGAGGAGACGCGAGCACCTCGTAGACGGCAGATCCGTAGCTGGCCTCCACCGGAACACCATCGACGAAGGAGAGGACCACCGCCAACAAAAGCCACTCCGGCCACGCCACCAACTCCTCAGCGCCGCCGGCTAGCAACCTACTGCTTCCTACTTAATTTCTGATTTGCTGTTGCGCGTGTATGATACGCTTTAATGGCTCGTGATGCTGAAACGTTGTGATGATGCATTGCTCTATCTAGCTTAGTCTACTGCTTGGTGTTAATTGATGCCCAGATCTGTTTGCGCTATTTAGCTGCTGCACCGTCTGGACTAAGCTAGATAGAGCAATGTAATGAGCACCGTTTCGTTTTATATGTAGGCAATAATTATTCTAGCTTCCAATATAATTCCAACACGAGAAGAGGATTGTATAATTCATTTCGATTCTACAGATTCGAGCATGTGCTGCAGACTCATGAATCATGACTGCTCTTTAATCTTGGGCCACTATGGAGAAATCAAGCGATGGTGTGTGCTTTCCAAGGTACAGCAATGGTTGTCATGAACAGTTAAGGTGCAGCTGGGTGGTGTGTTACTTGATGGCGGTGGCTGTGGAGATTTTGCCAATAACAATTAATAGACATGAGTTGCTGAACGTTGTTTCAGATTTTGGTGTCGATCAGTGGATGCAGGAGCATGACACGCTCAATATCGCGTCTTATAGAAGCTATTTCATCTAGCTAGGGTTGAGCCGCAATGCTTCCAAAGTGCTACTCCTACAAGTTTATGGTGTCATCCAGGACCAGTCAAACGCGTTCGGTTCTTGGGTGCTTGGTGAAGAATGGGAGGTTTGACAGCAACTTCAAGCTATCAATTGGGCTGAACATATTATGTGACCACCATATTGACTATGAATTTCACGTATAGAATTTTAAATGATGTAGAAAAATATAATTTTTTGTGTTTACGCCCCTTTCCATATACTATGGCGCATAATTAAGCAGGACACAAACCGGCGAGAATCTCCCGTTGCAACGCACGGGCATGTTTCCTAGTTAACTCTATTAAAGAAGTAGGGATTACATGGCTCTAGAGCCTGAATGACACAATCAGGACCAGAACCCGGCCACAACATTGTTTGGGACTCTGCTCTCGCTAAATTTGCGAGGCAATTGCTAACTCTATTCTGCGTATGTTCCACTTTTACAAAGGAAATAACCCTATTACCATTTAACATTGACTTAATCTCCTCAATAATATGCATGATTGGCGACCGATTTTGAGTTTTAGAAGTCACGGCTGATATCAGGCTGTAGCAATCTGATTCCACAAGGATAGATTTGTCAGACCATTGGAGAGCTAGACGAAAACCTTCTTCACATGCTCTTGCTTCTGCATCTATGGGATCTTCACATACCAAGAGCTGAGATCATGCACAGAACATAACCTGTCCTTCCTCATCACGTAAGACCATTCCAGCACCAGCCGAACCATCCTGAAGCTTCACCGAGCCATCACAGTTCAATTTCACCCAACCAGGAGGTGGTTTCATCCATAATTTTTCAGGAATATTCGGCGGACGAACAGGCTCAGGATTGCACTGGACCAGCGCTCCCTTTCCTCTCAGAATAGCATTAGTAGCAAGTCCCTGATGTTTTCTCTGCGATTCATACATGACTTAGTTAGTCTCACTATGTGCTCAAGTAAGCACAAGCTAGGCTCAATGTGAGTAAAGTGTCAGGTGGGATTTCCCCCAAATCCCACTTCTAGTTCATTTTATGATTTCTGGATCAAATTTTGGTTCTAAAATTTGAGCAAGAAATCACAAATGAATCAGAAGTGTTATTTTGGCGGGATCCCACTTACATCTGTAAATGCGAGAGCCTAATTAATTTAGCCAGTCGGTCCCGACGAGGCAATGTAACTCATATACATGCATTTCCCATTGCGATTTCTTCTTCCTCCAAGCGAAATCCAAAAAGGTCGGCTGTTGGCCGAAAAGTTCCTTTGTATCTCGTCCTACATGTAGCCTTTTTTTTTTTGAAATCAACAGTTTTAAGTTCCCAAAACTTCCGAGATAAATCAAGGAGGTTGAGAATGACGTACTCTAAAGTGGTGCAAATTTTCAACTCGAGAGGTTATGTATTCCAACCTACACAAAAATGACAAATTCTGACAAATCTGGAAAATTTCGAAATTTGCACTGTTCACCGCCTCAGATGTAAAAATTTGTCATTTTTAGACATCCGAAAATACAAAGTATTACGTAGTCCATTATCTACATCTAGGATTATTTTCAAAATTATCTAAAACTATAAAGTATCATTTTTTAATTTTTCAAAAAAATGTCCTACACGTAGGACGAGGTACAAAACGCTGCTCTCGGCTGTTGGCTCCCATACAAAATTGTATCGACTCAATGATCATTCAAACAACAGAGAAATATACTAACTCCATTCTAATGAATAACGCATATACATTTAATCAAAAATAAAATCTTACTAAGTTTGACCAAATATAGAGAAGAAAATATCAATATGTACAATTTTAGATAAATACTTTCCAAAAATATATTTTATGAATCTATTTGATATTGATTTGTAGCGTAAATGTTCATATTTTTAGTAAAAATCATTGGTCAAACTAAGATACCGTTGACTTTTCACTAAATTTATGGACAATAGTCACGTAAAAGAAACTCCGCCCCCCTCCGTATATATTTACGGTTTTGCTATTTCTCACTCGAGTGATCCCTAATCAAATAGCAAAACCGATTTAAGTATAATCTATGGAATTGTTCTTTGTGTACTGTTTGGTGATGTGTCCAGTTAAATATTCTTCTTTTAGAACTGAAATTGAATTTGTTTCATTGATAGAATTTGTACTACAATGGTTTATCTGCTAACATTTCGCCTCAAAATTCATCTGATTAATTTCAGTAATTTGGGTTCCAAATAATGTATAACCAACTATCAGGTAAAAGTAATAGTGAAGGGCTTGCAAAACAGAGTACTAACTCAGTATTTCTTTTGAGCAATCCTCAAGTACAAAGAGTCTCAATCACAGACATGATAACTAAAACTCCAACATGGAGAACTACTGCTACTAGCATAAATAGTTAAGCCAAATGTAAGAACCCAATAAAAATTAAGAGTTCTCCAAAAGAATCGTCTCGATCAGATGACAGATCATCTATCTCCCAGTCAAATAAGTGGAACTGTAGCTTAAGGTGCAGCTGTCCTTTGATCAACCGCCCCTGTTGAAGCTGGCTAACTCATCAGCATCAAGTATATCGCCCAAAGACTCCCAATTTGGCTCTTCCCGGTTATGAAGGGAAAGGCAAAATATTTGCCTTTTTTCAATTAATTAAGAGGAGTAGCGAACAAAGTTTTAGTGTTATAGACCACCACCCTAAAACAAAAGCCTAATCTCCCTGCAAGAGGTGACCCAAATGTTTGGCACCCACAAGTACCCAATTCCTCGCCTCTAACTTAATCCTAGCGAAGATGACCGTCGGAAGAGTGCTCAAGTGCTTGAAGATCCGCGAGTTTCGCTCGTTCCAAATTTCCCAAGTCACAAGCATGAGTAGTGACGGGATCGCCTTCCTCCTTCTCCCATTTGCGATGGCGAGGTGCTTCCACCAAGATTGCACGTCGTTGAAGGCCGCCCAATCCGGGGGGTTGAAGTCCCCAATATTGAGCCAATTCTTAATCATTCCCCAAAGGCGAATAGAGAAGCGGCAAGTGAAAAGTAGATGCCTAGCCGTCTCATCTTCACAACGACAAAGGGGGCAAAGTCGACCATTAGGCCACCCTCTTCTCTCTAGACGGTCGGCCGTCCACACGCGGTTTTGAATTATTAGCCATGAGAAGAGCTTGCATTTGGGCGGGGCCCAATTCTTCCACACCATATTGTCCATCGGCGAGGCGATCTCTCCGGCGAATTGCTCCATGTAGGCCGAGGAGCAAGAATAGATCCCGGAAGGGTGAGCTTCCACGTGATAGAGTCCGGAATATCGTCAAGAAGTTGAAGTTGCGAGGTGAATTCCCAAAGTTTAGTGTACTCCTCAAGATGTTGAACCGAAAGCCCCTCTCCAAAGTCAATATCTAGGATCCATGCGTCATCGGTGATAGCCTCCTTGATGGACCAAGTCTTCTTCTTGGAGAGATCATAGATGAGGGGAGCGATAAGCTTGGGGCTGTTCTCGTCCGCCCATGGTGCCTCCCAAAAAGAGGCTTTGACACCATCACCAATGGTCACCTTAGACATGGCATGGAAAAGATCCATCTCATCTTTCTTGCAAGGGGCCTCCATTCCCACCCACGGTCTTTCCGGCGCCGTCCAATCTAGCCAAGCCCACCTAATACGAAGAGCCTTTGCAAATTTGTCCATGTTGAGAAGGCCTAGCCCCCCCCCCCAAGGATGAATATCCGGTGGCTGCTCCTCGTTAGCCATCGCTGCGGGTTGCTCCTCGTTAGGCATCACCGCAGGTTGCTCATTCAACATCCTCGTAAATTCGGCCATGGACATGCTGAGATTATCCAATGAAGCGTCGGCGGCGACCTCGTTAAGGAGGCCCGGCGACGCAGGTGGAGGGAGCAGTGGAGCGACCCCAAAAAAGGGTTCCTGCTGTTGCTGGTACTGACCAAAACTGCCCACCGGCGGTGCGGCCCCCATCAAGTATTGCTCATGCTGGTGTTGGTGGTAATACTGCCCAAGATACTGGTCTTGCTGCTTCTGGTACTGACCAAGATACGCCGGAGGCGTCGGCGGCGCCTGTGGCAGCTGGACGTTCTCGCCCCGGACGCTCCCCTGTGGCAGCAGGTTGGTGATGGCGTCGAAATACTCCTCCGGGACCATGGCTCGGGCAGACTTCTTTTTCCCGTCGGGCCACTTCTTTACGCCGTCCTCCCCGTAGAGGCCCCTCAGCTGGTCGTCGGTGGCATGCGGCGTGACGTAGACCCTGTAGAGCGCGGGAACGCCTGGCTTGCCAGCGCCGTCGTCCTTGGCGCTGGTGAACTCCTGCATGAGCCACGGCGTCTTGTCCGTGCTCCTGGCAGGCCCAGTGTAGAAGCCGAAGCAGTTCTTGAGGCCGTCGTCGTCCAGCCTCTTCTTGCTCTGCTCCAGGCGCCAGTTCCCGATGGCCCCGACGCGTCGGTCGGTGCGCTTGGAGCGCGCCGTTGGGCTCCGGAACCTCTTGTGGCTTCCCCATCGAAGGAGCTCGGGCGGCGTCCGGCGAGCTCGGCGGCGGCTGGAGATGCGGCGGCTGAGCTGAGGAGCGCGCGGGAGGATGTGAAGCAGCTGCTTAAGGACAAGTCCTGCCATCCCATCCTGGTATAGTTACGCGACCTTGTACTATTATGGAAGCACAATCGCATCTTTACCAGTGTATTCGAGTTCGAGCAGAGGAATGTTCGGATTGGGTTCTAGATTACATTCTGGCAGTCTTGCATTTGACAATAGTTCATCATTGTTTAATTTGGGAACTGGTAGTACAAGTGGTTGGATCTATGCTTAGCTAGCTGACCATGTGTGGTCGCCCTCGCGAGTGCTCGCCGGCGGGTGCCGCTGCCGCAGCGCGTCGGGGCTCTCGCCGTAGACGTTCGCGGGGAAGATGTATCCAGGCGTGTCGGGCAGCGCGCTGTCGCCGGAGATGGACCGGTTGAGCAAACGCAGGCACTCCCCCTTGGTCGGGCTGAAGTAGACGCCGGGAGGGAGCGGCGGCGGCGGCTGGATGCGGTTCGGGCCGACGCCCGGCTCCGCCGTGGCCAAGGGGGAGCAGCTGTCTCCGGAGGCGGCAGAAGCTGGTTTCTTGGTTTCCGTTCTTGGCCTCTTGATTACCATGGAGCCAGGCTCCGCCGTGGCCAAGGAGGAGCAGCTGCCTCCGGCGGCGGCGGAAGCTGGTTTCTTGGTTTCCTCTCTTGGCCTCTTGACTGCCATCGAGCCAGGGCTGAAAAGAAAATCCAAGGAATCGGGGGCGGAGGGTTTGCTTACCGGAATGGATCGACACTTCTCTCTGAAATCGGGATTCGCCCCTCCTGCTCGACCCAAAATCCTAGTCCCACGCTTGTGTCTGATGAAGTGGGAGGGAGGGGTTGCGGTTGTGTTTGAGGAGGAATCGATCGCGGCGGCGGGTTAGGGTTATATGGGCTGCCACGCGCTTACCGTCTCAAGTAGGACTTGAATTGAGTGGGCGGGGCTGGGTTTTATGGTATGTGGGCTGTCACCACGCGCTTCTGCCTTTCCTTTCCCTGTTCGGAGGCGAGCTGTACCAAGAAAAAATATGTCAATTGTTTTTTTAGACTAGCTAATTGCCCGTGCGTTGCAACGGGATATTCTGATGGTTCGACACTAATCGTGTTAAGCATGTAAATTTAAAGTTCTTGTGCATATTAAGCATCAGTCATGTTTGAGTAAAGGCATAACACTGTTTCACAATGTGCTTTTCGATTGAAGTCACGCTCACTGTTTTTGGCTGCATAAAAACACTATCGTATCGCATAACTATTGTCGATCCGAGTATTTTCCCATCCGTCCTTTCCTCCCTATGTGTGTTCCACGTAGTTGATTTTTTCAACGAATTCAGGCAACCATAAATTGGTCCCTCCCTGTGGGTGTTCGACGTGATTGAAATTTTTAACAAATTCAGGCCATGAAATCAAGCATTCACAAGCTGTTGATATGCCGATTCTGGTGGGCTCAACAAGAAAAGGAAAATAAATTGCACTGGCTCAGTTGGGAAATTCTATCTAAACCGAAAGGAGAAGGGGGCCTGGGATTTCATGACCTGCATGGTTTTAATCTGGCAATGCTAGCTAGGCAAGCTTGGAGGATGTTAAGCGACCCAAATTCTCTATGTGCTCAGGTCCTTAAAGCTAAGTACTTTCCAAATTCCTCTATTCTGGATGTTAAACCGATTGGGGGCATGTCATATGCATGGAGAAGCATCCTTAAAGGTGTTGACTTATTGAAAAAAGGGGTGATTTGGCGAGTAGGGGATGGAACTGATATCCATATTTGGAATGATCCGTGGATTCAAATAGAAGGTGATGCACGACCGATAACTCCAAGAAGACAATGTTTGCTCACCCGAGTGTGTGAACTAATTAACCCAGAAACTTGCCAATGGGATGAACAACTGGTCTGAAATAATTTCTAGGACATAGATGCCAAGGTTATTCTGAGAACTCCAATCCGAGAAGATTTTGAGGACTTTTATGCTTGGCAGTATGATAACTTGGGTATTTTTTCGGTAAAATCAGCATATAAGCTTTATGTGAGTATGAGGGACGACCCTCAAACTGGTACGTCTAGTGATACTGATATCACTAAATTCTGGAAGCAAATTTGGAAAATTCCTTGTATGCCAAAGGTAAAGCATTTCATGTGGAGAATTGCTCATAATAGCGTTGCCTTAAAAACAAACATCAAACGAAGAGGGATCGAATGCGATACTCTCTGCGTGTGCTGCAGAAGACTGGATGAGGATGGTGCTCACCTTTTCTTTAAGTGTAAGCAAATGAAAAAAGTGTGTCTACAGCTAGGGAGGCAAGAGATTTGTGATCGCATGCAAGAAATGCAAACTCCAAGGGCAGTGTTTGAGTTTTTATTGCAGCTGTGTGAGGAGGACCAGATCCTAGTCTGTTGTACGATGTGGTGGTGCTGGACTAGACGAAACAAAGTTAATCACAAGGAGAAGGCGTGGTCTAATGACCAATTAGTAGGGCAGATAAGATACTGGATTTCTGAGACAAAACAATACTGCCTTCGACAGAAAGCTCCAATCATCCCAAAACCCATCCAGAAGTGGAGTGCACCAGAGGGAGATGTTCTAAAAATTAACTGCGACGGCTCATTCCTTCAAGATTCTGGTTCTGGAGGCTGGGGTTTCATCATACGGGATTGTTTGGGAGAGGCTAAAGCCGCTGGGGCCGGGCGTTTGGAAATGGTTGCTAGTGCTGCACATGCTGAAGCTGTCGCCTGTGAGGAAGCGGTCAGGGCTGCAGCAAACTGGGGTATGACACAAATGGAGATAGAATCGGATGCTTCCAATCTCATCCGGGGATTACAAGGCATAGACCTCGATCTTGCTCCTGAAGGTGTCTTATATCATGAGATCCGATCGTTTCTTCGACTGAATTTTGCTCTAGTCAAGTTGTCGTTTCGGTCCCGTCAGTGTAATAAGGTAGCACATGTTCTGGCGTCGAGTGGTGTGAGTGGGCAAGTAGCCAAACGTTTATGGCTAAATTTTGTGCCAGACTTTGTAAGTGTGCTTGTGGCCAGCGAATCTGCTGAGTCGGGTTAATGGAATGCTTGCGTTCCCGTCAAAAAAAAAAGCATTCACAAGCTGTTATTCTCCTTCTTCATCCTTCGTCATGGCTAGTTTTATTAAACATATGCACATTACAGCAAGTACAACAAAACTGTTTTCTAGTCCATGGATTCTACTTCCAGCATGCAGGCATACAAAATTGTTAATGTAGTTTTCTCTTTTGTATAGGAAGTTGTTGATATAGTTTTACTCTCATATCAATTGGCCTTCCACAGATGGGACAATATGAGATCTGCGGTCCGCGCTCTGAACAAGTCTGCAGCTAAAGAAGTGCAAGATAATATGGCAAACCTGTCAAAGGTCTCACGTAACCACAACCAAATGCCAATGGCCCGTCCGCTGCAGATATCCACAAAAAACATGCATATATCTTCTTTTATTATCGAAGAAGGCTCATATATTACTCGCTAACAAGGTTTACATAGTCATGATCAACAAGGGCTACAATCAAAGTTGGGAAGGGATGCAACCACATGTTATTGCTTCCAAGTTTAACAAGCTCGTGAGCAGCATAGTTGAGCTTTCTCCTGTTGTAAGACAACAACAAGTTTTTGCCTGATCAATCTCCTTGTAGATGCGCCGGGCTTCAAAGAGGTTAAACCTTAGATGTTGGTAGGTTTAACCACAAAAACACAATCAGACTCCAGCGTCAACACCTTCAGGTTGAGTTTGAAGCCAACCTGAAGACAAGCAAGGATCACCACCGCCTTGGTTTCTTTCGCATCACCGCAGACACCGGTCCAGCGGGTAACCACGACAATGATTTCGACATGGTGATCACGGGCCCCAATCAGACATATATATATATATATATATATATATATATATATATATATATATATATGGGGTGGAACTATTTAGAAACCCCCTTAAGAGATACTCTAAATAGTTATTTAGAGCACCTTTCCCTATCCTAAAGACCTTCTTATCCTGTACCTTCCCATCTTAACCACCTTCTACCTCCCGCCCGCGTCCCAACCTTTCGATCCACTCCCCCAACCCGCTTCCTACCGCCGGCCGGCCACGGCGCCACCCTCCCCCACCTGCGCCCTCCCGCACCTCCCCACCTCCTGCGCGGCGCCGGCGGCTGCCACGACGCCCTACCCCACCTCTCCCTACTCCTGAGCGCCGCCGGCGGCTGCCACGACTCCCTCCCGCACCTCCCCCACCTCCTGCGCGCCGCCGGCGGCTACCACGACGCCCTCTCACACCCGGACTCGCGACCGCCGCCCATCCCCACACATCCGTCGTATTCCCTGATTCCCACGGCCGGCACGAAGCCCTCCTGTCCTCGACCTCACCTGCTGCAAGGCAGCACGCCCCGAGCCGGCTCGTTCACCCGACACCCTCGTCGATCTACCGCCCTCACCCATGGGCGGAGATTACCGAGCGGCGACGCATCCAGCTGGCCGGTCGCCCCTTTCTCTGAATTTTAGTGGAGGCGCATCTGAACTCCATCGCTAGCATGAGCGTCGATCTCCGCCGTGCTCCACCCTGCTCGTTGCCGCGCAGCCCCTGCCACTCCCTGCTCCCCGCCGCGCCCGACCTCTTCCCGACGCGCCGACCCTGTCTCCCACCGCGCCGCCACGGGCCTCCCGCCATGCCGACGACGACTCTAGCGTGCCGTCCGCCATCCCCTGCATCCCGCCATGACCTCCGCTGCCGTGCGTCTCTCGGCGAGGAAGCCGCCCCTGTGCGCGTCCCGGCGAGGACGCCTTTCCCGGCGAGGACGCCTTTCCGTCGACCTTCGTCCCCAACAGAGCGCGCCGCCGCGGTGCTCCTCCACCAGAGCATGCCGCCCCGGTCCCTGCGTCACCGGCCTCTCCCCTGGTGGTGCTCTGAATCACTGCCCGGATGCACATCTCTGAATTCCACCTAGCTCCTCCGGGACATCCACTGCATTCAGATGGAGGAGTTAACGGTGCGACCGTGGGGAGTCCACCTCGCGCCTCCACCCATTCTCAAGTGCGACCAGTTGATTTAGCTCTTCCCTGTGTCTTTTCTTCAGAACCAGTTGATGCCGCGTGGTCCAGGACGGGTACTGCGCACTCTACTCCTCCATTTGTCGACGATGCCAGTTGCGAGGACCTTGAGCTGGAGGACGCCATGTCCACCAAGCGCGCAATGGCCTCCCTCCGAGCTGCGTCTGAACCAAGCCCCGCTCCTCTGAACTTACTCAAGCGAGGCGACGAGCAGCAGTATGCACTCCTGCTTGCTTTTGTGCAATTTGTTTATCGCTACAGCTGCACTATTGTTGCTTCCAGTGTGCACAAACGCTGATGCCTTGTATTGTCCGCATGTATCTGTCTTCACTATTGTGTGAATTTTCTGTGTGCTGTGTTAAGATGATAGCAATATTGTGTGAACAAGGACGTGCAGTTAACAACCGTGGTTCAGTTAGATAGCAATATTGTGGAAGTTCCATTTAACGTCAGAGTACACTTCGTCATTAGACAGTAGTCAATTTTTTATCAAAAGCACACTGAGATTTTTTTGCGAGGAATTCACTTCATCTCTTTACGAAGTTCTTTTTTTTTTCAATCAAATGCAGTTCAAGGCGATAGTACCTTTGTTTGGCGAAGGTTCTCGTCCCAAAAAAATTATTTAAATAAAGTTCCCATTTTTGTTCATACTAAATAGAATTCATTGTGGAGAAATTAAAGTTCACATTTTATTAAACCAAAGTTCACTTAATAAATTGTGGAGAAAATAAAGTTCCCATTTTTGGTTTTATTACTTTTGGGAAGTTTACTTTGACCATGTTCAGAGTTTACTTAAACGGCATCGGAAGTTCACCTCAATCGCGTCGGAAGTTTACCTTTCTATTGGGAGTTCCCTGAAGCAGACGAAAGTTTGCTTTGCATAGTGGAGGAGTCCACTTTAACATATGTCGGAAGTTCTCCCCTGCCATGTCGGATAATTACTTTTTTTCTCGAAAATTCAGCTTTAAAAAAAATCACTTTGTACCGAACAGAAGTTCACCTCGGATGTGTCGGCAGTTCATATGAAAATGCCTTGTACATTACATCTTTGTTGGGAGTTCGATTTGAACAAATCGAAAGTTAACTTTAAACGTGTCGGAAGTTCAGCTCGAATACGCTGCAAGTTTACCTTTATGTCGGTGAAAAAAATTCAAATCCAGAGATTGGAAAAAAGGTTAGAAATTTTTTCTCGTGAAGTTCATAATTTATAGAAGTTTACTCTCATAAAATTGTGAAGTTCAAAGTATACAATCTCGAAATCTAGTCCGAATAACAACATGAAAACAGGAAAAAATCTAAAAAATACAACAGTTTGTATATTTGAAACTGCTCTTAAACTACATATAATTTTAAAAAATGGTCCACATAGTAGGACGCACAATTTTCATACCTTTCCAACGGTATATCATTTGCATCGTTTGGACAAACAGTTTAAAAACTACAAAAAAAATAGTGCAAGATACAGAATAAAAATTTCGCGATCGGAAGTTCACTATCGCACACTCGGAAGTTTACAATCGTGTAAATCATTTCACGACGAAAAAATATCAAAAGTATGGTGGGACTGTGAAGTCCACTGTTTCTGTTCAGAGAAGTTTAATTCGTGTGACGAGCGGAGTTCACTTTTTGGTCGTCATTTTTTTTCAATTTATCCGCATGGAAAAAAAGTTCATAGTTGCTAGAAGTTCACTCGTAGAAAACTTCGAGGTTCAAAATATATACTCAAATAACACCATGAAAACAAATATAATTCTAAAAATACAGCAGTTCGTATATTTAAAACTGATTTTAAACTGCATATAATTTCATAAAATGGTCTGGACAGTTGGGTGTGAAATTGTCATACCTTTCTAACGGTATATCATTTGCATTGTTTGGACAAACGATTTAAAAACTGCAACAAAAATAGTGCAGGTTATGAAATAAAAATTTCGCGATCAGAAGTTCACTATCGCAGGCACGGAAGTTTACAAACGTGTAAAAGGAAGTTTAGATGCTCTGTTTTTCTGGGCGGAAATCGTAGGCATAGAAATCATTGATATGAGTTTCGTTTCTCCAAATCGACCACCGCTACGTGCAATTGGCAATGATATGAGTCTAATTTGACACTCCCATGTTGACTCCTCGAATCCAAACATCGTAAATCTGCCAATTTTAAATCGATTCACATGACGTCTCATTTATCTGTTTTCGTATTTTTAAAATTAATCAAAAACCGTAACGAATTTCGAAAATATTTCTATATGAAAAAGTTGCGTCTAGTCAATATCTTTCCAACGCCATATCATTTGTTACATTTGGATAAGCGGTTTGAAATTAATTGACAAAACAGTGTCCGCTGGACCTAAAAATCTAAAAAACAGAATTCGGTATTTTTAAATCTGCTCTTAAACGGTAGAGAATTTGGAAAAATGTCTAGAGATATCGAAGACTCGCATTTTCCATAGCTTTCCAACGACTTATCATTTGCATTAATCGGATAAACGGTGCGAAAACGGAACCTAAATAACTGTACGAAACCGGAGAAAAACGTTAAAACTTAGTATAGTATTTTTAAAATTAATCAAAAATCGTGACGAATTTGAAAAACATTTATAGACAACAAAGATGCGCCTAATCATTATCTTTCCAACGCAATATCATTTGTGTCATTCCGATAAGTGGTTTGAGAATTATGGCCAAAAAACCGTCCGCTCGTTATACATGTTCGGAAAACAAAAATATGTATTTCAAAAACTGCTCATAAACGGTAACGAATTTTGAAAAAGTGACAGAGATAGAAAAGATGCGCAATATTAATAGCTTTCCAACGGTATATCATTTGCATCAATCGGGCTTGTCGTTCAAAAGTTATGATTGAAAAACCGTCCGCCGAGAAGGAAGTTAACGGTCTCAAACACCGGAAGTTCAGAAAAGGTGCTCTGAATAGTTATTCAGAAACTGGTTCTTGAATAGCTGGAATATATATATATATATATATATATATATATATATATATATATATATATATATATATGTTAGCTCATGTTCACTGAAGACATTTTATGAAAGTTCTCCTAAAGAGAATAAGAAAATAGGAACTTCACTAATGACAAAAAGGGTGCTTCTGGATCTTCGCAAATAATTATCTAGCCTGGCCTGGCTAGGCTGGCCATTTTAATCTAGCAAATAATGTTTGCTTTTCGAGGCTACCTAGCCTCAACGGGCCAGAAAAAACTTTCTCTAAGTAAAAACCCACAATTATGCCATAGCCTTGAAGGGGTTGAATGCTTGACAAACTATGTTTACAATCTGCAATAGGCAAAGAACGCAATTAGTTATTTGGAGCTATCAATTAAAGTGTGCTCGAAAGTAGTAAGAAAGTCCCATTGAATTATTTCAATCCTGCAAAGTCTGCATATTATTAAGAAGATACATAACTGTAGAATTATACAAGATATTTAGCTGGACAGTGGACATATACCTGAAGATCAAAAGCCATTATAAAGTGCATATAACATCAATCATTGACTTTATCAGATTTATCAAACTGATACTCCCTCCGATCCGTTAAAACATTCGCTAGAAACCAACGCAGCTAGCACAACCAGTATGTAGTACCTCCGAATCTTTTTCTGGTTCAGAGGGAGTAATACATTTTCGTGTATTCCTTTCTCTAATGAATCCCCGTTTTCTAAAGAGAAACAAAATGAACAAATATATTCTCTGGTGAGTAGTTCAGAAGTAAGCAGTGGTTCAACACAAGAGTTGTGGTAGATGGTTCAATCAACAGATGAGGGAGAACATGCACAAAAAATGATTACATGTAACAGGCAATATCAAGAAGACGTAGTTTGATTGAACTTGTAAGTTCCCCTTCAGTTAATACTCAAACAAAAAAATGCCCTTTCAATGCAACGACTTGAGGAGACAAATAGTGCGTTGTTACGCTGGATTCAGATAATCCTACTAATGTACACTGATGCGCACGGTACTCGGCTATTTCTCTCTCTGCCTCTTGTTTTGATTGACTAAGCCTTGCCGATTTAGCTGTCAAAGACATCCTATTTCAGTTGATAGGAATTCTTTAATTTCAGCTTCACCGTTGACAATAAGATTCATACAAAATCAAGCCTTTCTATGTTAAATATAGGAACATATTTTGCCAATTAACAAATAAGGAAACAACATATTTCACTTTCTTTTCATGACTTGTTACCGTATGCAAATACGCAAACTATAATTGTACTCAACAGCGGAATTAGATGGCATGACCTATCAAGAAAATAAATGCAACATTACCCAGGAACGAGAGGGGTTCCAGAATGCCAACAAACAAGATGTATCATGAATTTACAATACGATTGCAATGAGTATGGCAGGCAATGCGTAGCAAATAAGCTAGAAAATGCCAGTACATCTTCATTCAAAATCATACAAAATTAGGCAGATCTATTAAAGTATATTGTATTATATCCATTTTAACCAACAGATCATAACCCACACAAATGTGCAATTCATAAAGTACTCACTCCCCAATTTTATTTACTTCCCATCATAAATTAAGCCAAAACAAGAACTTTACCAGCCCTAGCAGTAGTCACAATTAGCTGATCCTCTTGCTCTACAGCCAACAATTGCTGAATTCCGCTTTGGCGCCCTTTTGTGTCCATCTTTGGGTTTTGGGATGAAGAACCACAGTCAATAAAATGCAAAAGGTATGGAATAGTGATACATGGTTAGTATGGATAAACATTGTACCAGCATAAAAACTCCTAGTAAACAAAAGTGAAGCCTGTATCACTATGTATTATGCCAGATATGTAACTACATGTTGTCCTAGAGACCATGATAGCTAGAAGAAAAATCCCACAAATCTGCTCCTCACAGTACCAAAGATTAACACTACCTCCACACAGCAAGCTAACGAACTACCATAGGAGTAGTATTTCGCTTCACGCGGTTCAATTATAGTGGTACGTCCGTGTACAATTGTCTGTTTCCAGAACCATACTATCTTGTGGTTGCAATCTTATCGGGCATAATTCATACATGCCAACAACGACTATGGATCCACCCAAGCAGTTCTTCATAAGCTTATACACTAGCTAGATATTATGGACCCTACCTCAAATTGTATATCCAGATCAGATGAAATAAGATCCAACGACAGAGGCTAGCCCCCGAAGAGATCAGCAATTCCTCAATCCCTTCGGACATCCCCAAACCATCATATCATCAAATTGCATAGCGGGAACTAATAGGATAAAATCAAGAAAAAAAACCCCAACATAATCAAGCGCGACGGATTACAGCCCAGATCCTTCCAAATCGATACAACATTTGTTCAGAGGTGGATGGATCCATTACCTGTAGGAGACACGACTAGAATCACGTGGAAGATTCGTTGGGGGAAAAGCTAATCCGCCGATGTAGCAGTCACCACCCAGCTACACCTGCATCAGCACTTGCGGCGGCGAGCGCCTATGGCGCGACCACGCGAGGTGCTGAGCATTCGGTGCAGGGTGGTGAACATGGTGCCGCGGGTGGTGGCGAGGAGCCGATCGACGCCGCTCTGCGCCGGACATAGATGAAGGATGGCGACTCTGTCTTGAATGGGGATCGGGAGCACGGAGTTGGTACAGAGCACATGGCGCGCGGGGATTTGCAGTAGATCAGAGGCAGGGGTGGCGGCGGCGACGTAGGATGGATGGCATTGGGGAGGCAGGGGGAGCACGAGCAGATTATCTCGGGGCGATGGGTGTTGCGGAAGGAATGCGCGTTAATTACTCCTGATTAGCGCGAATTATCAGTGCGGGGAAAACCTGTAGTGGGAGGATGTTGGACGAAAGGGGCGACGTAGTGGCAGACTAAGAACCAATTGTTTCTTTTAGACTTTTAGATTAGATAGGAGAGAAGATTTGCCTTCCTTATCTCCAAATCGGGAAGGTCGGACTAGTCCATGTATTTCTATGAAGACTGGCCAAGGTTTCAATTCCAACGGAAGATGTGAGATTCCATAGGAACATGTAGACGAACAACTTGTGTGACCTGTGCGGAGAAGGTGACGCATGGCGACACTCTCTCTTAGAGTGTCGAATGGCCAGGAGTGCTTGTGCTTTAATGCCGGATGTGCTTACAGAACACATGGAGCACACAACATAGCCAAAAACTAAACATTAGGTCTTTGCAATGATCTCATCCCTACCTCACGAGGAGCTGATCGATTGTCTGGTCACAAAGTGGGCAAGTTGGCATGCAAGAAGGAAAGCCATCGACGATGGTGTGTTTCATATCAACCTACAACTTTGTGGAGAGTTTCTTGAGGAAGCTGGAAATTGTGAGCATGCAAATAGGTCTAGACTTGAGCTAATGCGTTAGTGAGACGATGGATTGCACCACCACCAGGTTTTGCCAAAATTAATGTGGACGTGGCTGTGAGGAAACAACAGAATGGGGGGGGGGGGGGGGGGGGGGTAGTATGCCGGAGTGCATCTGGGGGGCCTCAGCAGTGATGCACGACATTACAAATCCTGCTGTTTTGGAGGCGATGACATGCAGAGAAGCCTATGTGGCATATGACTGCTTGGAGGTAATAAATAGTTTTGCAATCAAAACCTGGACATTTAGTTCGGTGTTAGAAGAAATAAGACTTAGCTGATGAGATCTAGGAGAGACAACTTTTTTCCATGAACAGAGATCTTCCAATATGGAAGCTCATGGTTTAGCTCGTAGTTCAACTAATCTTGATTATGGCCTTCATCTTTGGTTTATCGAGACACCCACAGGAATTTTGTATACCTATGAACATTTCTGTTGAAGAAGGTGACGCCGGTTCCCTAAAAAACAATATATCTTATCTTTTTGTGTGGTAGATTTGCCTTCCTCATCCCAAATCGGGAGGATGCGTTTGGTACTTGGATTTTGAACCGATTAGTGGGGATAATACCATAAGGATGAGATGAAGCCCAACTCCGGATAGAGAGAGTACAATTTAGTGGGCTAAAACAACCCACCAAAACGTCTTAAATCAGTGAAGAGAGATGGTAAAAGTTTCATGTCTGACTATGAAATTCAGAATTTAAAGGTATGGTGACAAATGAATCGGCTATTCTAATATGTTTTGCTATCTTGAGCGTGATGTTAAATCCCCACCCGACTACATCAAAAAGAGAACGTGCACGAACTACTGTTAAGATTTCTGTTGTCCATTTCCCCAAACACGCGGTGACGCGGACCAAGGAAACACCCCTAAACCCCTCCCTTCCCCGCCGCCGGCGCCGACATGGCCGTCCACCACCTCCTCCGCCGCGGGATCTCTGGGGGCTCTCTCCTCCACCCTCTCTGCGGCCTCTTCCTCGTATCACAGGTACCGACACCTCTCGTCCTCGTCCATTACCCACGCCTACGCGTCGATTCCTGATTCGTGGCGTTCCCTTCTTGTGGCTTCCCCATCGAAGGAGCTCGGGCGGCGTCCGGCGAGCTCGGCGGCGGCTGGAGATGCGGCGGCTGAGCTGAGGAGCGCGCGGGAGGATGTGAAGCAGCTGCTTAAGGACAAGTCCTGCCATCCCATCCTGGTATAGTTACGCGACCTTGTACTGTTATGGAAGCACAATCGCATCTTTACCACTGTATTCGAGTTCGAGCAGAGGAATGTTCGGATTGGGTTCTAGATTACATTCTGGCAGTCTTGCATTTGACAATAGTTCATCATTGTTTAATTTGGGAACTGGTAGTACAAGTGGTTGGATCTATGCTTAGCTAGCTGACCATGTGTGGTCGCCCTCGCGAGTGCTCGCCTGCGGGTGCCTCTGCCGCAGCGCGTCGGGGCTCTCGCCGTAGACGTTCGCGGGGAAGATGTATCCAGGCGTGTCGGGCAGCGCGCTGTCGCCGGAGATGGACCGGTTGAGCAAACGCAGGCCTCCCCTTGGTCGGGCTGAAGTAGACGCCGGGAGGGAGCGGCGGCGGCGGCTGGATGCGGTTCGGGCCGACGCCCGGCTCCGCCGTGGCCAAGGAGGAGCAGCTGTCTCTGGAGGCGGCAGAAGCTGGTTTCTTGGTTTCCGTTCTTGGCCTCTTGATTACCATGGAGCCAGGCTCCGCCGTGGCCAAGGAGGAGCAGCTGCCTCCGGCGGCGGCGGAAGCTGGTTTCTTGGTTTCCTCTCTTGGCCTCTTGACTGCCATCGAGCCAGGGCTGAAAAGAAAATCCAAGGAATCGGGGGCGGAGGGTTTGCTTACCGGAATGGATCGACACTTCTCTCTGAAATCGGGATTCGCCCCTCCTGCTCGACCCGAAATCCTAGTCCCACGCTTGTGTCTGATGAAGTGGGAGGGAGGGGTTGCGGTTGTGTTGAGGAGGAATCGATCGCGGCGGCGGGTTAGGGTTATATGGGCTGCCACGCGCTTACCGTCTCAAGTAGGACTTGAATCGAGTGGGCGGGGCTGGGTTTTATGGTATGTGGGCTGTCACCACGCGCTTCTGCCTTTCCTTTCCCTGTTCGGAGGCGAGCTGTACCAAGAAAAATATGTCAATTGTTTTTTTAGACTAGCTAATTGCCCGTGCGTTGCAACGGGATATTCTGATGGTTCGACACTAATCGTGTTAAGCATGTAAATTTAAAGTTCTTGTGCATATTAAGCATCAGTCATGTTTGAGTAAAGGCATAACACTGTTTCACAATGTGCTTTTCGATTGAAGTCACGCTCACGGTTTTTGGCTGCATCATAAAAACACTATCGTATCGCATAACTATTGTCGATCCGAGTATTTTTTTCCCATCCGTCCTTTCCTCCCTATGTGTGTTCCACGTAGTTGATTTTTTCAACGAATTCAGGCAACCATAAATTGGTCCCTCCCTGTGGGTGTTCGACGTGATTGAAATTTTTAACAAATTCAGGCCATGAAATCAAGCATTCACAAGCTGTTGATATGTCGATTCTGGTGGGCTCAACAAGAAAAGGAAAATAAATTGCACTGGCTCAGTTGGGAAATTCTATCTAAACCGAAAGGAGAAGGGGGCCTGGGATTTCGTGACCTGCATGGTTTTAATCTGGCAATGCTAGCTAGGCAAGCTTGGAGGATGTTAAGCGACCCAAATTCTCTATGTGCTCAGGTCCTTAAAGCTAAGTACTTTCCAAATTCCTCTATTCTGGATGTTAAACCGATTGGGGGCATGTCATATGCATGGAGAAGCATCCTTAAAGGAGTTGACTTATTGAAAAAAGGGGTGATTTGGCGAGTAGGGGATGGAACTGATATCCATATTTGGAATGATCCGTGGATTCAAATAGAAGGTGATGCACGACCGATAACTCCAAGAAGACAATGTTTGCTCACCCGAGTGTGTGAACTAATTAACCCAGAAACTTGCCAATGGGATGAACAACTGGTCCGAAATAATTTCTAGGACATAGATGCCAAGGTTATTCTGGGAACTCCAATCCGAGAAGATTTTGAGGACTTTTATGCTTGGCAGTATGATAACCTGGGTATTTTTTCGGTAAAATCAGCATATAAGCTTTATGTGAGTATGAGGGACGACCCTCAAACTGGTACGTCTAGTGATACTGATATCACTAAATTCTGGAAGCAAATTTGGAAAATTCCTTGTATGCCAAAGGTAAAGCATTCATGTGGAGAATTGCTCATAATAGCGTTGCCTTAAAAACAAACATCAAACGAAGAGGGATCGAATGCGATACTCTCTGCGTGTGCTGCAGAAGACTGGACGAGGATGGTGCTCACCTTTTCTTTAAGTGTAAGCAAATGAAAAAAGTGTGGCTACAGCTAGGGAGGAAAGAGATTTGTGATCGCATGCAAGAAATGCAAACTCCAAGGGCAGTGTTTGAGTTTTTATTGCAGCTGTGTGAGGAGGACCAGATCCTAGTCTGTTGTACGATGTGGTGGTGCTGGACTAGACGAAACAAAGTTAATCACAAGGAGAAGGCGTGGTCTAATGACCAATTAGTAGGGCAGATAAGATACTGGATTTCTGAGACAAAACAATACTGCCTTCGACAGAAAGCTCCAATCATCCCAAAACCCATCCAGAAGTGGAGTGCACCAGAGGGAGATGTTCTAAAAATTAACTGCGACGGCTCATTCCTTCAAGATTCTGGTTCTGGAGGCTGGGGTTTCATCATACGGGATTGTTTGGGAGAGGCTAAAGCCGCTGGGGCCGGGCGTTTGGAAATGGTTGCTAGTGCTGCACATGCTGAAGCTGTCGCCTGTGAGGAAGCGGTCAGGGCTGCAGCAAACTGGGGTATGACACAAGTGGAGATAGAATCGGATGCTTCCAATCTCATCCGGGGATTACAAGGCATAGACCTCGATCTTGCTCCTGAAGGTGTCTTATATCGTGAGATCCGATCGTTTCTTCGACTGAATTTTGCTCTAGTCAAGTTGTCGTTTCGGTCCCGTCAGTGTAATAAGGTAGCACATGTTCTGGCGTCGAGTGGTGTGAGTGGGCAAGTAGCCAAACGTTTATGGCTAAATTTTGTGCCAGACTTTGTAAGTGTGCTTGTGGCCAGCGAATCTGCTGAGTCGGGTTAATGGAATGCTTGCGTTCCCGTAAAAAAAAAAGCATTCACAAGCTGTTATTCTCCTTCTTCATCCTTCGTCATGGCTAGTTTTATTAAACATATGCACATTACAGCAAGTACAACAAAACTGTTTTCTAGTCCATGGATTCTACTTCCAGCATGCAGGCATACAAAATTGTTAATGTAGTTTTCTCTTTTGTATAGGAAGTTGTTGATATAGTTTTACTCTCATATCAATTGGCCTTCCACAGATGGGACAATATGAGATCTGCGGTCCGCGCTCTGAACAAGTCTGCAGCTAAAGAAGTGCAAGATAATATGGCAAACCTGTCAAAGGTCTCACGTAACCACAACCAAATGCCAATGGCCCGTCCGCTGCATATATCCACAAAAAACATGCATATATCTTCTTTTATTATCGAAGAAGGCTCATATATTACTCGCTAACAAGGTTTACATAGTCATGATCAACAAGGGCTACAATCAAAGTTGGGAAGGGATGCAACCACATGTTATTGCTTCCAAGTTTAACAAGCTCGTGAGCAGCATAGTTGAGCTTTCTCCTGTTGTAAGACAACAACAAGTTTTTGCCTGATCAATCTCCTTGTAGATGCGCCGGGCTTCAAAGAGGTTAAACCTTAGATGTTGGTAGGTTTAACCACAAAAACACAATCAGACTCCAGCGTCGACACCTTCAGGTTGAGTTTGAAGCCAACCTGAAGACAAGCAAGGATCACCACCGCCTTGGTTTCTTTCGCATCACCGCAGACACCGGTCCAGCGGCTAACCGCGACAATGATTTCGACATGGTGATCGCGGGCCCCAATCAGACATATATATATATATATATATATATATATATATATATATATATGTTAGCTCAAGTTCACTGAAGACATTTTATGAAAGTTCTCCTAAAGAGAATAAGAAAATAGGAACTTCACTAATGACAAAAAGGGTGCTTCTGGATCTTCGCAAATAATTATCTAGCCTGGCTTGGCTAGGCTGGCTATTTTAATCTAGCAAATAATGTTTGCTTTTCGAGGCTACCTAGCCTCAACGGGCCAGAAAAAACTTTCTCTAAGTAAAAACCCACAATTATGCCATAGCCTTGAAGGGGTTGAATGCTTGACAAACTATGTTTACAATCTGCAATAGGCAAAGAACGCAATTAGTTATTTGGAGCTATCAATTAAAGTGTGCTCGAAAGTAGTAAGAAAGTCCCATTGAATTATTTCAATCCTGCAAAGTCTGCATATTATTAAGAAGATACATAACTGTAGAATTATACAAGATATTTAGCTGGACAGTGGACATATACCTGAAGATCAAAAGCCATTATAAAGTGCATATAACATCAATCATTGACTTTATCAGATTTATCAAACTGATACTCCCTCCGATCCGTTAAAACATTCGCTAGAAACCAACGCAGCTAGCACAACCAGTATGTAGTACCTCCGAATCTTTTTCTGGTTCAGAGGGAGTAATACATTTTCGTGTATTCCTTTCTCTAATGAATCCCCGTTTTCTAAAGAGAAACAAAATGAACAAATATATTCTCTGGTGAGTAGTTCAGAAGTAAGCAGTGGTTCAACACAAGAGTTGTGGTAGATGGTTCAATCAACAGATGAGGGAGAACATGCACAAAAAATGATTACATGTAACAGGCAATATCAAGAAGACGTAGTTTGATTGAACTTGTAAGTTCCCCTTCAGTTAATACTCAAACAAAAAAATGCCCTTTCAATGCAACGACTTGAGGAGACAAATAGTGCGTTGTTACGCTGGATTCAGATAATCCTACTAATGTACACTGATGCGCACGGTACTCGGCTATTTCTCTCTCTGCCTCTTGTTTTGATTGACTAAGCCTTGCCGATTTAGCTGTCAAAGACATCCTATTTCAGTTGATAGGAATTCTTTAATTTCAGCTTCACCGTTGACAATAAGATTCATACAAAATCAAGCCTTTCTATGTTAAATATAGGAACATATTTTGCCAATTAACAAATAAGGAAACAACATATTTCACTTTCTTTTCATGACTTGTTACCGTATGCAAATACGCAAACTATAATTGTACTCAACAGCGGAATTAGATGGCATGACCTATCAAGAAAATAAATGCAACATTACCCAGGAACGAGAGGGGTTCCAGAATGCCAACAAACAAGATGTATCATGAATTTACAATACGATTGCAATGAGTATGGCAGGCAATGCGTAGCAAATAAGCTAGAAAATGCCAGTACATCTTCATTCAAAATCATACAAAATTAGGCAGATCTATTAAAGTATATTGTATTATATCCATTTTAACCAACAGATCATAACCCACACAAATGTGCAATTCATAAAGTACTCACTCCCAATTTTATTTACTTCCCATCATAAATTAAGCCAAAACAAGAACTTTACCAGCCCTAGCAGTAGTCACAATTAGCTGATCCTCTTGCTCTACAGCCAACAATTGCTGAATTCCGCTTTGGCGCCCTTTTGTGTCCATCTTTGGGTTTTGGGATGAAGAACCACAGTCAATAAAATGCAAAAGGTATGGAATAGTGATACATGGTTAGTATGGATAAACATTGTACCAGCATAAAAACTCCTAGTAAACAAAAGTGAAGCCTGTATCACTATGTATTATGCCAGATATGTAACTACATGTTGTCCTAGAGACCATGATAGCTAGAAGAAAAATCCCACAAATCTGCTCCTCACAGTACCAAAGATTAACACTACCTCCACACAGCAAGCTAACGAACTACCATAGGAGTAGTATTTCGCTTCACGCGGTTCAATTATAGTGGTACGTCCGTGTACAATTGTCTGTTTCCAGAACCATACTATCTTGTGGTTGCAATCTTATCGGGCATAATTCATACATGCCAACAACGACTATGGATCCACCCAAGCAGTTCTTCATAAGCTTATACACTAGCTAGATATTATGGACCCTACCTCAAATTGTATATCCAGATCAGATGAAATAAGATCCAACGACAGAGGCTAGCCCCCGAAGAGATCAGCAATTCCTCAATCCCTTCGGACATCCCCAAACCATCATATCATCAAATTGCATAGCGGGAACTAATAGGATAAAATCAAGAAAAAAACCCCAACATAATCAAGCGCGACGGATTACAGCCCAGATCCTTCCAAATCGATACAACATTTGTTCAGAGGTGGATGGATCCATTACCTGTAGGAGACACGACTAGAATCACGTGGAAGATTCGTTGGGGGAAAAGCTAATCCGCCGATGTAGCAGTCACCACCCAGCTACACCTGCATCAGCACTTGCGGCGGCGAGCGCCTATGGCGCGACCACGCGAGGTGCTGAGCATTCGGTGCAGGGTGGTGAACATGGTGCCGCGGGTGGTGGCGAGGAGCCGATCGACGCCGCTCTGCGCCGGACATAGATGAAGGATGGCGACTCTGTCTTGAATGGGGATCGGGAGCACGGAGTTGGTACAGAGCACATGGCGCGCGGGGATTTGCAGTAGATCAGAGGCAGGGGTGGCGGCGGCGACGTAGGATGGATGGCATTGGGGAGGCAGGGGGAGCACGAGCAGATTATCTCGGGGCGATGGGTGTTGCGGAAGGAATGCGCGTTAATTACTCCTGATTAGCGCGAATTATCAGTGCGGGGAAAACCTGTAGTGGGAGGATGTTGGACGAAAGGGGCGACGTAGTGGCAGACTAAGAACCAATTGTTTCTTTTAGACTTTTAGATTAGATAGGAGAGAAGATTTGCCTTCCTTATCTCCAAATCGGGAAGGTCGGACTAGTCCATGTATTTCTATGAAGACTGGCCAAGGTTTCAATTCCAACGGAAGATGTGAGATTCCATAGGAACATGTAGACGAACAACTTGTGTGACCTGTGCGGAGAAGGTGACGCATGGCGACACTCTCTCTTAGAGTGTCGAATGGCCAGGAGTGCTTGTGCTTTAATGCCGGATGTGCTTACAGAACACATGGAGCACACAACATAGCCAAAAACTAAACATTAGGTCTTTGCAATGATCTCATCCCTACCTCACGAGGAGCTGATCGATTGTCTGGTCACAAAGTGGGCAAGTTGGCATGCAAGAAGGAAAGCCATCGACGATGGTGTGTTTCATATCAACCTACAACTTTGTGGAGAGTTTCTTGAGGAAGCTGGAAATTGTGAGCATGCAAATAGGTCTAGACTTGAGCTAATGCGTTAGTGAGATGATGGATTGCACCACCACCAGGTTTTGCCAAAATTAATGTGGACGTGGCTGTGAGGAAACAACAGAATGGGGGGGGGGGGGGGGGGGGGTAGTATGCCGGAGTGCATCTGGGGGGCCTCAGCAGTGATGCACGACATTACAAATCCTGCTGTTTTGGAGGCGATGACATGCAGAGAAGCCTATGTGGCATATGACTGCTTGGAGGTAATAAATAGTTTTGCAATCAAAACCTGGACATTTAGTTCGGTGTTAGAAGAAATAAGACTTAGCTGATGAGATCTAGGAGAGACAACTTTTTTCCATGAACAGAGATCTTCCAATATGGAAGCTCATGGTTTAGCTCGTAGTTCAACTAATCTTGATTATGGCCTTCATCTTTGGTTTATCGAGACACCCACAGGAATTTTGTATACATATGAACATTTCTGTTGAAGAAGGTGACGCCGGTTCCCTAAAAAACAATATATCTTATCTTTTTGTGTGGTAGATTTGCCTTCCTCATCCCAAATCGGGAGGATGCGTTTGGTACTTGGATTTTGAACCGATTAGTGGGGATAATACCATAAGGATGAGATGAAGCCCAACTCCGATAGAGAGAGTACAATTTAGTGGGCTAAAACAACCCACCAAAACGTCTTAAATCAGTGAAGAGAGATGGCAAAAGTTTCATGTCTGACTATGAAATTCAGAATTTAAAGGTATGGTGACAAATGAATCGGCTATTCTAATATGTTTTGCTATCTTGAGCGTGATGTTAAATCCCCACCCGACTACATCAAAAAGAGAACGTGCACGAACTACTGTTAAGATTTCTGTTGTCCATTTCCCCAAACACGCGGTGACGCGGACCAAGGAAACACCCCTAAACCCCTCCCTTCCCCGCCGCCGGCGCCGACATGGCCGTCCACCACCTCCTCCGCCGCGGGATCTCTGGGGGCTCTCCCCTCCACCCTCTCCGCGGCCTCTTCCTCGTATCACAGGTACCGACACCTCTCGTCCTCGTCCATTACCCACGCCTACGCGTCGATTCCTGATTCGTGGCGTTCCCCTCTTGTGGCTTCCCCATCGAAGGAGCTCGGGCGGCGTCCGGCGAGCTCGGCGGCGGCTGGAGATGCGGCGGCTGAGCTGAGGAGCGCGCGGGAGGACGTGAAGCAGCTGCTTAAGGACAAGTCCTGCCATCCCATCCTGGTATAGTTACGCGACCTTGTACTGTTATGGAAGCACAATCGCATCTTTACCAGTGTATTCGAGTTCGAGCAGAGGAATGTTCGGATTGGGTTCTAGATTACATTCTGGCAGTCTTGCATTTGACAATAGTTCATCATTGTTTAATTTGGGAACTGGTAGTACAAGTGGTTGGATCTATGCTTAGCTAGCTGACTTGCGATGCTGTTTATACAAGAGGATTTTGCGGTAGTAAGTTATTGGTGCTGTGAATGCAATTGTATGTAACATGTCCCTGTTGAAATGGTCTTAGTTGTATGTGCGAACTTCCTGCTTTTGCATTTTATTTATACAACATCAAAACTGATGAAGCCTCCAGATGCCTCTGTGTGACTTGTCTGCTGAACTGCTCTGGTTTCAGGTTCGGTTGGGTTGGCATGACGCTGGTACTTATGACAAGAACATCAGCGAGTGGCCCAAGTGTGGTGGAGCTAATGGTAGCTTGAGATTTGAAATTGAGTTAAAGCATGCGGCTAATGCTGGTAGTGCTTCTCTTCCACTTCTTTTCTTTTGGTTATACAATGAGGGATGAGTTTTAAACTAATTCTGCTACAGGTCTTGTGAATGCTTTGAAGCTGATTCAAACCATCAAGGACAAATATGCAGGTGTTACTTATGCAGATCTGTTTCAGCTTGCCAGTGCTACAGCCGTTGAGGTTCTTCATGACACTTAAACTTACCGATGATGATCGTTCAGATTTTTAAAATCAGAAATCGTGTGACTGATTTGATTTCCCACTGTTTTAGGAAGCTGGTGGCCCCAAAATTCCCATGATCTATGGAAGGGTTGATGTTTTGGCCCCTGAACAATGCCCACCAGAGGGGAGGCTCCCTGGTTAGTAATTAGTATCTATAGCCGCTTACGCTATATGCTAGCTTATCCTCTTTTCGATATAATATCTTCGTCTAGAGCTAGAACATTACAGTGCACCTTTTAGTTTTTCTACATTACATAGGAACAGTTTGTGAATGATGGAAGCAATGAAGGATTTTCTTTGCAAACTTGAATGGTTGTTTATTGATTAGTGCAGAAGTTATATCTTCGTCTAGAGATTTTTTTCAAAATGGATCTTCGTCTAGAGATATAACAATAATCAACAACTTCTCACCAATGGAAGCAATGAATGGTCATCTCGCAAACTTGAATTGTTGTCTGCTGATTGGTCCAGAAATTTAAGCTTACTCACTGATCAGAACACAAACCATCTCTCATCAAGCTTGTACCACATGCAATATGACTGAGTTAACATGCCTCCGAGGATATCTCCTGTATTTAAATGTTTATTTTTCTCAAGATGTACTTAAGTGCACATACTAAAACACAAATAGAACATATTGATGCCACACTACATGTCGGGGGGCTACCCTCGGGTAGGGTAAGTTGTGGTATAAAGAGCTCTAGAGAGTGGACCGGATCAAGGTCAAACCGGGTCAACCAAGTCCCGGAGGGACCGAGACATGGTGTAATTACAAATCGGCTTATGACAACCGGGTCACTTAGGCCGGGTCATGTTAGCTGGGTCACCTTAACCGACATACCACCGTCGGTCTACTCTTATTTATTCTCATGTGCAGGAAAGAGACGAAGAGGATCCGACATAGCCTTGCCGGGTCACAGAAGGAAACCAGGCATATCCATGCCGGGTTAAGGAAGAGAAGAAACCTTACCTCGGATAGGAAGTCAAGGGCTTTTGTCTTTTGGCCTGGCAGAGGAGCACGCTTGGCCGGAGAACCCGGAGCCTGGCAAACCGACATCCCGGGATGGGGCAGCCCGGATAAGCTGGGACAAGACAGAAAGGGTCCTGTCATGACAGAGACGACCCGAGATCCCGGAGGTGCGAGTCTCCTGCAGGAATCCCGGAGATCTCTGCAGGAGCATGTGAAGCCACCGTGGAGGAAATAGCCGTTGTCACCGGGGCAGCTATAAATACCCCTGTACCTCCTCCTGCGTGAGGGACGAAGAGGAGATAACTCATTTGCCCCCTTTGTGCTTAGCTTCATCTTCTACCTCGTACCACAACTCCATAGTCTAGCAATACAGCTCAAGGAGCAGATCTTGTACTTGTGCTTGTGCTTCACCCATATACATCGAGAGATAGGCAGGAGTAGGGGTGTTACCTCCTCACGAGGGCCCCGAACCTGGGTAAATTGTGTGTGTGTGTGCTTGTGTGTTCTTGGTTCGATGTTCGTCTGTGCGCTTCTCAGCGTGCAAGCCCTCCCCGGATACCTCCAGCGTCCTATCGGCCCCACACTTAGCCATACCTATGGCATCTGCCGTGACACCACCACGACAGTTGGCGCCCACCGTGGGGCCAGCAGCGGCGCTGGCTGGAGTCTTCATCCGGACGGGTTCCATCACCACCTCCGGCGAGCGTGTGCTCAGCGGGTTGGTGTGCAAGCTCGGCGACATGCACTTCGTCAGCGACAACGCCGGTTGCTTCGGCGGCAGGCCTCTCCCGGCTAACGGCTGCCTCATCGCCTTCGGCTCCCTCCACACCTACGTCGCCACCGAGCTCGTCTGCAAGTACCCCGCGCGGGTGCTGGAGGCAGAAGATCCTCCTGCTCTCTGTGCGGCTCGCGGTCGCGCGTCACTCGCCCCGAGAGCTGCGCAGAGGTCATGATGACCGGACTGCGCTGGAGCCGGTCTGGAGGATGATGCCTCGACTCCGGAGAAGTCAGCTAGGACGGCTAGGCCACCCCTGGAGAGGGTGACCCGGGAGCAGGGCGGCACGTCCGCGGTCAGGCCTCTTCCTCTGGATAAGGTGATCGAAAGACTCGCTGTTCCCATAGTTCCTGGTACGGGTGTAGCCCTGACCGAGGAAGAGTTAGAGCAGCAGCGCAAGGACCTGCATGCTGAGGCCTTGGAAATGGCCAAGACTAGAGAAGAGTTTGATAGATCATGCGTGAGTATAACAAGGCTCATGGCCTTGATGCTGCTCGCATGGCTGATGTGCGTAAGAGAGGCAAAGGCCTCAATGTAGAGATTGCTAGGGATGGTAGATCCGGTCAAGTGCGACTCGGGTAACGGCAGCAAAGCCGAATTATAGCTCTCCTGCCAAGACCCTTAGAGCTGCAGAGGCAGCAAGAGCTGAGCTAGCCGGTTTAACCGGCGAAGCTTACCGCAAGCAGCAAGCGAGAGTGAATGAGTTGGTGGCAATAGCCAACCGACAGAATGAGGCATGTTTGAAGGGCAACACCATGGCTGGGGGTTCCCAGATTGTACACTCGGCTAAGGCCGGCAGTCAGAGGTCCAAAGGTCAAGCTTCTTCGCCGCATCCGAGTAGAGATCGTAAACTCGGGAAAGAACAAGCAGATCCAGACCTACAACCCGGATTATGCTGAGCAGATGGCCGGGCAGAACGGTGCAGGCCGGGCTAGGAGTAACCCGGCTCAGGGAAATCCGGGTCAGGGGAATCCCAATCCAGCTGGCCGAGGTCAACCACCTCGGTATCCGACTCAAAACCATGGTCAGCAACACCAGAATGTTGCGCATGTTCAGGAACCGCAAGGTGTTGACCAGAGGAACAACCGATATGATGATGGCAATTCGGCTCTGGAGAGAGCCGGATATCAGAGATATGATAATGCACTGGGAGCCGGTTAGGACCGCGCATGTTGGCGCCGGGTGATGCGCGCATCAAGTTGGACAGGCTCCATTGGTCGAGATACTGGAAGAGCAGGGCCCACCTGGACCTAGATGCTTCGGGCCCCGAATCATGGGGAGCCATCAGTGCCGCACTTTCAGTTGCCCCGAGGTGCGAAGACCTATGATGGTAACTCCAAGCCAGAGGACTGGCTGTCGGATTATCTCTCGGCAGTAAATGTGGCCGGAGGAAACCGCCGGTGGGCGGTGAGGTACATACCTCAGATGCTGGAAGGACCAGCCCGAATTTGGTTGAACAATCTGAGTGAGGGCAGTGTCAACTGCTGGCTGGATTTTGAAGAAGCCTTTGTGAGTAACTTCTCTAGCACATACAAGAGGCCGAATCGGCCACAGCAGTTGGCTATGTGTGTACAGAGGCAGAATGAGACTGACCGGACTACTTGACTCGGTGGAGTACAGTGCGCAATTCCTGCGAAGGAGTTGTGGAGGCGCAGGCCATTTCTTGGTTTGCCCAGGGATGCCGACATGGCTCCATGCTGTGGCAAAGGTTGCAAAGGGAGATGCCGGCCACCTTGGCCGAGACAATTCGGATTGCAGACAGTTATGCACTTGGAGATCCAATGCAGCCTCTGCTCAACGCGGCTGAGCCGAGTCGACGAAACCCGGGTAACAGCAGATCCGGACAGTTCGGGCCTAATGATAGCCAGAACTTTGGACACAAGAGAAGGGAAGATCGGCCGGATCTTCGGTACGGGTCAAACATGGTTGCTGCGGTAGACCAAGAGCAACCGAATGCTGGTTGCAGCCAGAGGCCGAAGAACAATGGCCCACCTTGGGGCCAGAACCAAGATGGAAAGAAACCCTGGAACCAAGATGCACAACTGCCTGCCACTTATGAGCTGATGCTGGATGGACCGTGCAGATACCACACCAATGATAAGCGTGGGCCGGCTCATCACTCGACTCGGCAGTGCAGTTGGTTCCACCGCACCTTGAGGGAAGGAGCTAATCCGGAGGGAACCAGAGGGGTGGTCCTCCGAGGCAGCCACAACCGAAACCTCAGCAGCGTGTTGCGCTAACCGGAGCAAACAACACTCCGGTGAACCGGCCGAATCAACAGCAGCAACAGAGGCCGAATGATAACAGGAGGGAACCGAATGATGTGAATCAGGTGAACCACGGAGGCAACTATGGCAATGCCGGCCCTAATCGCCAGAATGAGTATCATGAAGCTCATCATAGTTATGTGGTGTTCGTGACCGAGGCAACTGACAAAAAGAGTCGGGCGCGGCGCCAGATGGAGGTCAATGCTGTTATGCCGGCTGTGCCAAAATATATGCACTGGTCGGATCAGGAGATTACCTGGGGGATAAAAGATCACCCCCGAATCATGCCAACCCCAGGAGGTTATGCTCTGGTGGTGGACCCAACATTTATTGGGCCCAACCAGAATGTCAGATTCAGCAAGGTTCTGATTGACAATGGCAGCAGCATCAACATCATGTACCGAGATACAATGGTGAAGTTGGGTATTACTGCCAACATGTTGTTACCAACCGACACAACTTTTCATGGTATAGTGCCTGGTGTCTCATGTGCACCTATGGGTAAAATGTGGATTGATGTATGTCTCGGCACCAAGGAGAACTCCAGGACCGAGACTGTCCTGTTCGAGATAGTAGACCTCGAAAGTCCATACCATGCTCTACTCGGCAGGCCAACTCTGGCCAAGTTCATGATATCCACCCACATGGCTTACCTGAAGATGAAGCTGCCAGGACCGAATGGTATCATTACCATTGCGGGTAACTACAAGAGCTCCATCGAGTGTGCCTCGGCTGGCTCTAACTTGGCCGAGTCTCTGATCATAGCTGCTGAGAAGAAAAAGATGAAGCAGGTGGTGGCCATGGCTCAAGCTGCGCAACTCGGCATGCCGGGAATGGCCCACATGGAGCAAAATGCGGCGTTCGAGGCGCCCAAGGAGACCAAGAAGATCACTATTGACCCGGAACACCCCGAGCGCAAGGCTATCATAGGGAGGGTTAACGGAGAAATAGGAAGGCGAGCTCATCCAATTCCTCCGTGAGAACCGAGACATCTTTGCATGGTCGAATCATGACCTGGAAGGTGTTCCGAGGGAGTTGGCTGAGCACTCATTATTTGTGAGGCCCGAGATGAAGCCCGTGAAGCAGCCGATGCGGCGACTTTCGGACGAGAGAAGGCAAGTGATACAAGATGAGCTGACCCGGCTACTGGCAGCCGGATTCATCATGGAGGTACTGCACCCGGACTGGTTGTCTAACCCGGTCCTGGTAGAGAAGAAAAAGGATGACCCAAATGTAGCCAAAGTGTGGCGTATGTGTATTGATTACACGAACCTGAACAAAGCATGTCCTAAGGATCCATTCCCGCTGCCTCGGATAGATCAAGTGATCGATTCCACAGCCGGGTGTGAGCTGTTATCCTTTGTAGATGCTTACTCTGGTTTTCACCAGATACCGTTAAATCCGGATGATCAAATGAAAACTGCATTTATCACCCCGTATGGGGCTTATTGCTATCGTGTCATGACATTCGGTTTGAGAAATGCCGGTGCTACTTATCAAAGGTGTATGCAAAAATGTTTGCAGAATCAAATAGGAAAAAATGTGCAGGTGTATGTCGATGACATAGTCATTAAAACTAAAGAGAAATCAACCTTGATCGATGATCTAAGAGAAACATTCGCAAATTTGAGAAAATACCGGATGAAACTTAACCCGGATAAATGTACATTTGGTGTACCAGCAGGAAAATTACTCGGTTTCCTTGTATCTAGCCGAGGTATCGAAGCTAATCCGGTAAAGATTCGGGCTATTGAGAATATGAGGTTGCCTCAAAATCTTAAAGATGTGCAAAAGTTTACTGGTCTTGTCTTGCATCCCTAAGCCGGTTTGTAAGCCGGTTAGGAGAAAAGGCCTTGCCCTTGTATCAATTGATGAAAAGAACCAATAACTTTGTGTGGACTCCACAGGCAAATGCGGCTTTTGCCGAGTTGAAAAAGATGTTGGTCACTGCTCCGATACTTGCTTCCCCACTGCCCAAAGAGCCGATGTTGCTCTATATTGCAGCCACAAACCGAGTTGTGAGTGCTGTAGTAGTGGTGGAGCGGGAAGAAGATGGCAAAACCGTGCAGAGGCCGGTGTATTATCTGAGTGAGGTGATATCGACATCCAAGCAGAATTACCCTCATTACCAGAAGATGGTGTATGGTGTCTATATGGCAGCCAAGAAGTTGAAGCACTACTTTCAAGAGCATCCAATAAGGGTGGTGTGTGAAGCTCCTATCTCGGAGATCATCGGATGCAAAGATGCAAATGGCCGAGTTGCCAAATGGGCAATCGAGTTATCCCCTTACACTCCACAGTATGAGAGAAGAGATGCAATCAAATCTCAGGCACTGCCGGATTTCCTTGTGGATTGGGCCGAGATGCAGTATGAGCCACCAGCCCATGACCCGAATTACTGGACAATGCATTTTGATGGATCCAAGACAAAGATTGGTTTGGGTGCCGGAGTAGTTCTTACCTCACCGAAGAAGGATCAACTGAGATATGTGCTGCAAATTCATTTCACCGCATCCAATAATGTAGCCGAGTATGAGGCACTCATCCATGGGCTTAATGTGGCCAAGGAAGTGGGGATTCGCCGAATTGAGTGCTTCGGTGATTCGGCTCTGGTTGTACATCAAACCTCGGGAAATTGGGATGCAGTGGATGCCAACATGGCATCATATCGATTTCATGTCCAGAAAATTTCGGGATTTTTTGAAGGATGCGAGTACACACATATACCTCGGGCAGAGAATGAAGCTGCCGATGTACTATCCAAACTCGGTTCATCCAGAGATCCAATTCCACCCGGAATAGCTTTGGAGCATTTGAGAAAGCCGTCCATTAAGCCATCGCCAGAATCCGAATCAATTTATATCCCGCCGATGCCAAAGTCAGATGCAGTTCCAATGGATGTTGATGTCGGTTATGTCGGGGATAACTCGGGGACTGCCAAGCAGAACCCGGGGACTGACGAGGAAATGTCGGACGAGCCAGTAGATGCTGAGCCAATGGATGTAGATATGCCAGTGTTTCCTGTAAGACCTGTCCCGGAGTGGGCACAACCTATAATGACATATCTTGTTAATGGGAGCCTGCCGGATGATAGAACCGAGTCTAGGCAAGTGTTGAGAAGAGCAAAAGCATACACCATCATCAATAAGGAGTTATACAAGAGAAGCACAACCACAGTGCTGCAGAGGTGTGTTGACCCGGCAGAAGGAGAAGAAATGCTCCTAGAGATTCATCAAGGGGAGTGTGGACATCATGCCTGCTCAAGAGCCTTGGTGGCCAAAGTATTTCGGCATGGGTTCTACTGGCCCACTGCTTTGCAACAAGCCGAAGACATAGTCAGAAAGTGTGAAGGATGTCAGAGATTTGCAAAAAAGATTCACATGCCAGCCTCGGCACTCAAGACAATTCCAATCACTTGGCCTTTTGCTGTTTGGTGCCTTGACATGGTGGGAGAATTCAAGCCAGCCCGAGGTAACATGACTCATATACTGGTGATGGTGGACAAATTCACCAAGTGGATAGAGGTAAAGCCAATCCGGAAATGTGATGGACATACAGCAGTGACTTTCTTGAAGGACATAATTCTGAGATATGGTTATCCACACAGTATCATCACAGATAATGGAACCAACTTTGCTGTGGGAGAATTTGCTCGGTTTTGTGCCGAGAAGAGAATTAAGCTGGATATAGCTGCAGTTGCACACCCACAGGCCAATGGGATGGTAGAAAGATCAAATGCCTTGGTACTAGATGGCATCAAGGCTCGGTTAATTGCACCATTGTTACGCACTCCGGGTTGTTGGATAGATGAGCTCCCAGCAGTATTATGGGGTCTCAGGACCACACCGAATCGATCGACTGGCTACACACCATTCTTCTGGTTTATGGAGCAGAAGCTGTTCTGCCAACCGACATACAATATGATGCACCGAGAGTGACAATGTACACTGAAACCGAGGCAAAAGAAGCCCGGGAAGATGGTGTTGACCTACTTGAAGAGGCCCGAGAGCTGGCCTTATCTCGGTCAGCAATATACCAGCAAAATCTCCGACGCTATCATAGCCGGAAGATCAGCCCTCGGGTGTTCCAAGAGGGAGATTTGGTACTGAGGCTGGTGCAACGCACTGCAGGCCGACATAAGTTGACACCTCCATGGGAGGGACCATTCATTGTGAGCAAGGCTCTGCACAATGATTCATACTATCTTATAGATGCACAGGAACCGATGAAGCACAGGATGGACAAATCCGGAGAGGAAACCAAGCGTCCATGGAATATAGCTCTACTCCGACCCTTTTACTCATAAAGGGCGCAGTGTATGTATCTCGGTTTCTATATGAATGAAATGTCGGCACCCCGAATCAAAACTCGGGGACTGCCTCGTCTATATGCTTGTGTTATCTTTGTTTTTTCATTTATGTTTTTCCTATGCCGAATGATTTGAAGCCTTGCCTCGAAGTTCAAAGTATGTATGCTATCTTGTGATCTTGTGACTCGACTGACAAACGCCAAAAAAGGCAGTCAAGAGCTGAGGTGATGGTTCGTAGTGAACATGAAAATGAACTCGGGACTCGGCCCAAAAATGATTCGGCATAGCTTGTTTACTAACCCTTTTTTCATATTTGTTTATGTCGGATGACTTTAAACCCCAACTCGAATGTTATGAAGTATTGTATGCTATAATTCCTATCTTGTGACTCGACTGTCGAACGCCTAAATGGTAGACAAGAGCAAAGATTGACAAGTATAGTGAACAAGAAAATAAACTCGGGGACTCGGTTTAAATTGATCCAACATAAACCTCGTCTTGTTCGAATTAAGCAAAATAAAGTAGTCTCGGAGGAACTTAAAATGTATATTACATCTGCACCCGGCATTCCGGGGATTTAACAGTTTAAATTCATCTAAGTTAAGCGGCAGCTTCGGAGGAAGGAGCAGCTTCGGTTGCAGGGACAGACCCGGATGACGCAGGAACCTCGGTTGAAGGAGGAACCTCGGTTGAAGGAGCAGCTCGGTTCAGGGACAGACCCGGATGACGGAGAACCCGGTTGAAGGAGGAACCTCGGTTGCAGGGTAGCTTTGGTCAGCGGAGTAGCAGACTCGGGGCAGTCGGAGTGATCTTGCTGCTTGCTGAAGCATCGATAAGTCAGACATAGTCTTCAAGGAAATGTCGGTAGCACTCTGATTGGCCGAGTCAGGCGTTGGCTCATTGGAGATCTCGGCAGCAGATTGTTTCGCAGTCTTAGCCGAGGCATCAGGAGTTGATTCGGAGTCATCAGACTCGGAGTCAGACTCACCATATTCTTGCTCGGAGTCATCATCACGTTGACTTCTTCTTCTTCTTCGTCTTCATCATCCGAGTAAACCACACCAGGTTCAACAGACCGAGTGTTGGCAAACCTGGCCATGAAGGTAGCAGCTTCCCCACGCCTCGCAATTAATGCCGGGTCGGTAGCCCATGGGGAGCCATCGCGCAGAGTACGCAAGCCGTCGAGGTTGATTTCCTCATACCAAGACATCAGAAAGAGCAAGGCTGCGTCGGCCCCGGCACGAGCAGAAGACCTCCATTCCCTTAGCCGAGTCTCGGTTTGATGCAAGCATTTGGATAACTCGGCAATAGTCTTGACACTGGGAGATCGGGCCACAAAACATGGTAGGCTCGGATACTGGCATTAAGAAGCTCGATGCCGATACTCTTCAAGGGAGAAATGCGAGCTTTGAGTGCAGTCAAATGATCGTCGATATCCCAAGCTTCGGGTAGCGGAGCCCCAGATGCCTCGGCTCTACTAGCTCGGGCCTTCATCACAGTGTTGGCTGCTGCAGCTTTGCAGTGCTCAAATTGTTCTGAGGATAAATAGGCTGACGCCGAATCAAATGAGATACCGACACAAAATTTCATGTCAGGAAGGTATAAAGAAAAAGGATATGATTCAGAAACTTACTATCCATCTCATCATTGAGTTTGGTGAGCTCAGCCAGCCACTTGGCAACATTTGCCTTGAGGGCATCCGACTCTTCTTCAGCTTTGGTAGCTTTAGCCTCGCATTCAGTAATGTGCGCTTGAATCTTCTGGTCACCAGCAGCACGCTTCTCCAGAGCTTTCTTCAACGTGTTCTCTCTTCTTCAGCTCGGTCTTCTCTTTCTCGACCCGGTCAAGATCCCGCTGAGCCGAATCACCTCGGACTTTTCTTCTTTAAGAGCACGCTCGTGCTCAGTTTCCTTCTTCATTTCCTCCTGCTGGTTCTGGAAGGAGAGCTTAAGCGCCCGGTGCTCCAAGGCTAGATTCTTGAAGATCCGGCTCCGAGTGTTGGTGCAATCCTGCCAAAAGGAAAGATGTTAGTGAAGCTAAAAAGAATCTCGGGGACTGGGAGCCGAGATTGATAAGAGATCATACCGAGTCAGCTAGACATGAAACTCGGGGACTGGTCGTCCGAGTTTAATGTAAGCTCATGCCGGGTAAACTCGACATGAGACTCGGGGACTGGGCATCCCAATATTTTTTTATATAAGTTAAGTTAATGATCAAGTTTTTGAAGATTCGCGCCGAGTTACCTATTACTCGGACGAGTATCAGTTACTCAACCCGAATCTCGGGGACTGTGGATAGTGTGACTATTGATCATTGTAAAGTAAGTGCTAAGTTCGGAGAAATTTACCTCGACAACCCTGCTAGCCTGAAGGGCCGAGACCTGCATAGAGTGTAGGGATTGTGCAACAGGCCGGGGCCAACCGGGTGTGGATTCGCCGGAGTAGAAGAAACTTCGCTGGGGTCCGCGGCGTTCCAATCCATCACGTACTGTCCAACCGAGCCGAGGCTGTTATCACTCGGAGTGCGAAGACTCGGAAGAACATGGTTGTTGACCCGGGGGCGGGAAATCATCTCGGAGAGGTCTTGGTACGCCCGGTTGGCTGTTGGAGTCACAGTAATTTGCCTGCTCTGGTCAGTTGAAGGTTGGCCAAAGGCTTGCTGAGTTGGCACAGTTCGACGCGGTGGTGCCGGAGTATGGACTGGTACTGGGGGCTGCTGCTGCTTCTGCTGCTTCTCTTGCTGCAGCTTTTGCTGTTTCTCTTGTTGCTGTTTCTGGTCCTTCTCTTCTGCTGCTGCGGCTTCTCTTCTGCTGTTGCTGCTGCGGCTGTTGCTTCAACTGCTGCTGTTGCTTCAACTGTTGCTTGTTGTGCTTATGCTGTGCACGAGGTGAGAGTCGGGGATCCAACTTAGACGAGGTCTTAGTCGGAGTCTTGACCCGCTCCGTCTCCAAGTCCTTAAGAGGCGAGATAAGAGATTGGTCTCGACCCGGAGCCGAGGTTTGCTCGAGGCCTTGGTCCCCTCCCAGATCCGAATCAGGATTCGGGCGAATGTCGGCCGAGGTAGCGCGCACCGGGGAAGGGATTGCCCCTCCGGGGCTGCTAATCCCGGTGTTGGCCGCCAGGGGTGGCGATGAAGGAACAGGAGACAAAATAGAACTGTGGGTCTGTTTTGCGGCGATGGGATCGCTGCATAAACCGAGATAAAGTGTTAACTCGGGTAAGGTTAACTTCGGTTAAAGGAAAGAAGGAAAAAGGAAAGCAAGAAAAGTTATACGAAGTTTATCTTACCCCTTGCTGGTTGGTAGGACCTTAGCCTTACGCTTGGAAACGACCTGCTTGGGTTTCTTAGCCGGAGGAGCCGCTGACCCGGACGCACCGGAGCGTTTTCGGGATGTGCCTTGCGCACCCGGATTGGCTGTAGCAGGAGGTGCAGACCATGAAATAGGAATAGCATCAATGGGATCTAGGATTTGACAATCATCATCTTCGTCGTCGGACAAGTCTTGAACGAAGACACGGGCGGATGGCTTACCCGAGGTAGAAGCCTTGGCACGAGGAACCGGCATATAATCCTCGTTGTCCGGATCTTCAGTCTCCTCGGGTCGCTCACGGCGATCTTTTGTCCACTTCCTGGTTTTCAGGTCCCCATCTTCGGTGATTTGTCGAGTAAACAGCTGCAGGAAAAGCGAAGTAGATTCGGATTAGTCAGATGTGCATCACCGAGATAAAAGTAGCCTCGGAAGGCAGAGTTATGTCAGTTCAAAGGTGACAAACTAACCCGAGGCGGAAGCCGGGATCGGTTATACGGCTCTACGCCCCATTGCCAATTGTCTTCCATCTCGGTCTGGGCGATGGCCTTGACCCGTCTCCTAACTTGGGGGTGGGTAAGATCATGGGTGCTGACCCGGATAGGGTCCAGCAAACCACTCATGTGGCAAATCTTGTGCACACGGTGCTGAAGAGGGTTGACTCGGCGCATGACGAAAGTCCTCAAGAGGTCGTCTGCGCACAACTTCTTTTCCAGCAACCCTCAAGGGTTTGGTGGATCAGTTGGACCTCAGGAAGGGTGTCCTGCGGGTCATAGTTCCAGTTTAACTCGGCTGTGGGGGGAGTGATGTTGAACTCCGGCAGGTTGAGAACATCCCGCTCTGCTGGGCTCTTCACATAGAAAAAGGACCTTTGCCACTTCCGGCAAGATTCTAAGCCAGTAATCCGAGGAAAGATGGAGTGCTTCCTCGGAGTGATGCTAGCCGCTCCGCATGCGGTCATATCCTTCGCGACCTCCTTGTCCTTATTCGGGATAGTTTGCTTCCGGAGGCGGAAGTACTTGGCCCAGGCGCTAACAGTGGGCCAGAGGCCGAGATACCCCTCGGTGAAGGAGGAAAAGGATGAGGGTGATGTAATGGCGTTGGCAGGGAGATGGTGAGGTTGTAAACCGAAGAAGTCGAGAAATTCCAGGAAGAAGGGGCTAGCTGGGAGTCCAAACCCGCGCTGAAAGTGCGCAAGGAAGACCACTCGTTCACCCGTTTCTAGAACCGGTTCAAGTTCCGAACCTGGAAGCCGGCATATAGCCTCGGCCGTAGTGCGCCGGGTCTTGAGCAACCAATCGAGGTCATCTTGTACTACGTCGGATCCCTCCCATCCGCCTCGGTTGCTAGGTGCCGCCGATGACTCGACCGGGTCGGGAGTACTACGGCCTGACATCTCAGGACCAAACCTGCAAAAAAGTACAAATACAACCGAGATAAGTAACTCGGAGTTATGAATCTAGAATCGAAACAAGTGACTCGGAGAAACAATGCAAACGACTCGGAAACCGAGACAAATGACCCGGAAGAGCCGTGCAACTGATTCAGGAGTAGAGCACAGAAACCGAGTTAAGTGATTCGGAAATCGAGGTAAAGTCACTCGGAAACCGAGATAAGTATCTCGGTTTAGATTATCTATTTATCTCGGAAAGATGAATCGGGTAAAAGTTATAAACATGAGTTTGCATGAATCTGTGAGCAAGTAAGATCTACCGAGCAAGTAAAAAAGGAAATAAAACATGAGTCTAAGGCAGAGAGGGATGAAACTATCAGGAGCCGTGTCAGGATATCAGTGCGAGAAAGATCTAGAAACAGATCTAAGTAGTTTCATCTATGAGCAAACAAAGCTAATCCTCGCAAGTCTAGTATTTGGAGATCTAGAACACCCTAAGGATGAACTAGGAAGAACATGCTAGGAAGAACACTTGAGATGATTCATGAAGAAGATGGAGATTGGGAATCCATACTAGAATGCAGATCCCGCGGGAAGGAGTTTGGCGGCGGCGGCGCGGTCGATTCCGGTCGTCGACGGCCGTGAAGCGTTCCCGACGTCGTGCGAGGGCCGTGTGCTCTTCGCGGTGGCGGCGGCGGAAGTGTTTTCGCAGTGGAGAGGAGAACGAAGGAAGAAGAAGGCCTCACCGTTCCTCTTTCCCCTATTTTCTAGGTGCGGAGGCGTGCGGTTGGCGAAGCGGCGGGAGCGGTTCCCCAAACCGCGCTCGGAACCGTCCGTTAGTGGGGTAGTGGTGGGCCCGCCATCATTGGCGCGGTTACCCATGCGCCGCGCGGGGTGGTCAAAAGTGGTCGAAAGATGTGCTTGAGGTGACCGGACACGACACGTGTGACGTATGCCACGTGCGGTGCGCGGCGCGCGCAGAGGCACGGTCGGCCGTACGCGCGAATCAAGGCAAACCAAGACATCCTTGCGTCGTATTTCGTGACTGGAACTCGGTGGAGTTAAGAAGAACCTCGTTGTGTCGGTTAGACCAATTTGAGGAGGAAAGTCGGACAAGGTTACTAATTTGACTCGGAGAAACTCGGCCAGACCGAGACATACTTGAGTCGGAAAGGCTGTTGGTTTGATTTGTTTTGTTAAAACCTGGTGTGGCCCTCCATCCGAGGCTGTAGGACCGCACCAGCTTCGGGGACTAATGTCGGGGGGCTACCCCCGGGTAGGGTAAGTTGTGGTATAAAGAGCTCTAGAGAGTGGACCGGGTCAAGGTCAAACCGGGTCAACCAAGTCCCGGAGGGACCGAGACATGGTGTAATTACAAACCGGCTTATGACAACCGGGTCACTTAGGCCGGGTCATGTTAGCTGGGTCACCTTAACCGACATACCACCGTCGGTCTACTCTTATTTATTCTCATGTGCAGGAAAGAGACGAAGGGGATCCGGCATAGCCTTGCCGGGTCACAGAAGGAAACCAGGCATATCCATGCCGGGTTAAGGAAGAGAAGAAACCTTACCTCGGATAGGAAGTCAAGGGCTTTTGTCTTTTGGCCTGGCAGAGGAGCACGCTTGGCCGGAGAACCCGGAGCCTGGCAGACCGACATCCCGGGATGGGGCAGCCCGGATAAGCTGGGACAAGACAGAAAGGATCCTGTCATGACAGAGACGACCCGAGATCCCGGAGGTGCGAGTCTCCTGCAGGAATCCCGGAGATCTCTGCAGGAGCATGTGAAGCCACCGTGGAGGAAAGAGCCGTTGTCACCGGGGCAACTATAAATACCCCTGTACCTCCTCTTGCGTGAGGGACGGAAGAGGAGATAACTCATTTGCCCCCTTTGTGCTTAGCTTCATCTTCTACCTCGTACCACAACTCCATAGTCTAGCAATACAGCTCAAGGAGCAGATCTTGTACTTGTGCTTGTGCTTCACCCATATACATCGAGAGATAGGCAGGAGTAGGAGTGTTACCTCCTCACGAGGGCCCCGAACCTGGGTAAATTGTGTGTGTGTGCTTGTGTGTTCTTGGTTCGATGTTCGTCCGTGCGCGCTTCTCAGCGTGCAAGCCCTCCCCAGATACCTTCAGCGTCCTATCGGCCCCACACTTAGCCATACCTATGGCATCTGCCGTGACACCACCACGACACTACACTAACATCAACAATAGATGTCACACACAATCCAGAATAGTTTCCCCACTAACTTTTCATGCCAATGCTTTTCAACAACCATGATTCCTTGTATTCATCTTAAAATATGCCCTTGTGATCCCTATAAGAAGTTGTTTGACTCCCTCCAACATCAAGTTCTTGATGTGTCATATGCTTATGGGTTAAAATGTATTCATGGATGCATTTGTCTTTTTTTTAGTGAATTTGAGGCAGCAAAAATGTTAAAGGCCCAGAAAGAGGTCATGTCATCTACAACTTCTTATGAAATTACTGTTCCATGGTCTTTGTCTGGTGGTTTGGTCAAATGACATGAGTGATGAATCTGCAAAACTGAAACAAAGATTGTGCCAGCTGACAATGATGTAAAATGATAGTGAAAAGTTGCATCGCCTGTGCAACACTGAATTACGACTGTGTTCTGTCTTTTTCCATGAATATTAAAAAACGTAACCAACTGCCTTCTGAAATATCGCAACTTCTCATGTCTTTGACTTTGGTTTCTCAATTCCATAAGTGCTAATATATTTATCCCTTTTTATGTAATATATGCTGATGTTTGGAAATCAAATATGGACCATAGTGAAGACCTTTTTGATGCATGTTGATGCTACAATATATTGTTGCCACTCTTTCAGCTGCTGGCCCGCCTTCACCTGCTGAACATTTGCGGGAAGTATTCTACAGAATGGGCCTGAATGACAAGGTACTTGGAGACTTCTGTGTTATAACTTTAACTATTTCAACAGAACCTAACGTGGATTTGCTTTTCTCATCTGCGATATGTAGGAAATTGTTGCATTGTCAGGAGCACACACACTTGGACGGTCAAGACCAGAGCGCAGTGGTTGGGGTAAACCAGAAACAAAATATACTGTACGTAAAGCACAGCTATGACTCATTGTTCCCATTTTAAAGATACCTTAGATTGAAATATTTTCAGAATACTTGGTCCGTGTGCTACTACAGTGTAACATAAGTAACAAATTTGAATGTAACCATGTAGGACAAAGATTCCATTCTAGTCCAGTGGTCGATTTAAACCTAAATCAGGAAACTTAGAAATGGAAACATAGTCAATGAAAAATGACCAACAATTGTACTATGTCCTTGCATATATGCTTCCTGCAAAAGCACAATTTCAGATTGCTACTTCGTGCTGTGTGCTGACAAGACATTCATTTTCATCAGGAAGATACATTATCAGTTCTTCTTTGATTCACAAGAACAAAACATAAGACATGCTGTATTCTTTTACACTGGAAAAACTGTGCATCTTCAATTGTGAATGAACTATATAAAAACAAACTTTATTCTTGTTAACATCATTAACTTTTGTACCACGAAACTTATCTATTTTTACAAAGTGTTCTTATTGGTACCAGCATGTACAACATTTTCATGTCCCTGAAGAATGTTTTGAATGCTAATATCACATTGTTCGCCTAATTGAGTGTTGTATTTGACTTCCAGAAAAATGGACCTGGTGCACCTGGGGGGCAGTCTTGGACATCTCAGTGGCTCAAGTTTGATAACAGCTATTTCAAGGTGAGATGACCAATTTTCTATATATGCTATAGCGACGCCTACAGTTATCTTACAGTTACAAACACACATAAAACTCAGGATGTCAAAGAACGACGGGACGAGGACCTCCTAGTTCTGCCCACTGATGCTGTACTCTTTGAGGATCCAGCATTCAAGGTCAGTGAGCATTCTCATATTGCCAACAAAAGAAACAAAAAAATGCACACATTTAGCTGATTCTCTGAACTGAAATGTTTGTGCTGTCATGCTTACAGACTTATGCTGAAAAGTATGCCGAGGATCAGGATACATTTTTTGAAGACTACGCGGAAGCTCATGCGAAACTGAGCAATCTTGGGTCTAAGTTTGATCCTCGGAAGGTAGATGGGATTAAAAATATATTCATGGTAGCGAGAAAATAACCATGTTTTAAGTCATCTGACATGCTTATCATTGAAATGGTGCAGGGCGTATCTCTTGACTAGCTGATGAAAAGCACTTTGGTGTGAAGATGGCAAGGCACTTTCTTGCAACTATTTTTGAAGTGTATGCTCATAGAGCCTGGTTGTGATTTTAGACCGCTCCAACCGATATGATCCACCAGGGCAGTATTTTGAAATGTGTGCTCCGTTACTAGGAATAAAAGCATCATTGGACAGTTTATGCTACTTACATGTTGTATTACACTGCATCCCCTTCTTACAGAAGGGTGATCAAATTATAAAACAATATCAGGCCGTTGGCCTTTTGTAATATGTTTGGAATAGAATGGTACCTAGCCAACAATCGGATATTTTAGCTTTTGTTTGAACATACATCAATGCCCCCACTGTTTCCCTCGGATCAGTTCATTTCCCTCTTGGGAATCCCAGGATAGCCTGAATCATGGCAACAAGTTTGCCATCGAGCACGCCCTTGAGGATCTTGAGCTTTGCTGACGAGTAGGGAGGGTACCTGGCCTTTGCCTCCCTGCCGAAGCCTCGGTGCAGGACCGCCTTCTTATGGCTGAAAGCATCAAAGCTGAATTTCCCATGGTAGGCGCCCGTGCCGCTCTCCCCGACTCCTCCAAATGGAAGGTGGGGATTGGTGAGCTGCAAAACAAAATCAGAATTCATTTCCTGTAAAACTCTTATGCTCCAAGCGGTCTAAATTTATGCTCCCTTACATGCATGCTTGTGTCGTTCAGGAGCATTCCTCCTGCAGAAACGGTCCTCTCGAACTGCTCCTGGAGCTTGCTGTCCCTGGTGAAGAGGTAGGCTGCAAGTGGCTTGGTCATGGAGTCGATGATACCAAAGCTCTCATGGATCTTATTAACCTGAAAAGGAATAAAATAAAACACTCAGATGGGATGCATATTAACCCTGCTGCATTCTACTATAATCTCCGCTGAGTGAGACATCAGCTAAAGCTTTGTGAATCTGAGAGGGTTAGCTCTGACCGTGATGATAGGAAGCAATGGCCCGAATATTTCATCCTTCATCATAGCGGAGTCGAGTGGGACATCTAGGAAGATTGTAGGGGCGATCTTCCTGCGGTAAGACCAAGAAAATATTTAGGAAGATCGGCCAAACACATGCTGACATGATGAGTTGCCAAAGTTGGTAATGTAAAGATTGAATCCACTGACAGCTCTTGTTCATCCCTCTGACCACCAAACACGATCTTGTCCGAGACCATCTCATCGTCCATCAGGCCCTTGAGTCTGTTGAAATGGTTTGAGTTCACGACGCGTGAGAAGTCTGCCGATAGTAATGAATCCTTCCCGTAGAACTTCTCCAAAACTTTCTTCAACGACTCGAGCTTTCAAATTACCATAAACAATAGTTTAGAGCTGTTCATCAGTCCTCGAAAAGAAAGGAGTTAGAATTGTGGGCATATATGTGTGTGTACCAGCTTTGGGGCAAAAGGCTCCGTGGTTATGATATAATCAGGTGCAATGCAGGCCTGGCCATTGTTGCAACCCCACTTGCCCGAAGCTATCCTCTTAGCAGCAACCTTGGTTAGAAACAAAAAAAAGTTTACAACACTAGTGAAAAATACGCAACGTCTAACAAGAGGTATAACTGGGTGAGATTTGTTGTCTGGAATTTTGGTAACAGTTCTGTCTGGAGATGATTAAGATCAAAGGGTTTATACATCGAGATTGACGTTCGAATCGACGACCACCGGGCATTTCCCGCCGAGTTCCAAGACGACCGGTGTCAGATGCCACGACGCCGAGGCCATCACGATGCGTCCTACCTTACTATTGCCTGCAATTTTTCATTGGCACATAAGTTGGATGCAGTTAGGAAAAGAACCGTCGTACGTGGATATGTATTGGCACTGACCCGTGTAGAAGATCTTGTCCCACTTCTGCTCCAGGAGCGCGGTCGTCTCGGCGACGCCACCCTCAACGACCTTGATGCAGGCGCTGTCGACGTACCGCGGCAGCAGCTCGGCGAGCAGTGACGACGTGGCCGGCGAGACCTCCGACGGCTTCAGCACGACGGCGTTGCCTGCGGCGATGGCGCCGATGACGGGGTCGAGGGACAGCACTGGGACGATAGAGTAGCCACATGAGTGAGATACACACCGTACGTGGATTGTTTAATTAGAAGGGATCATTTTTGAAATATCATTGAACTGGATCATCTCCAGCCTTTTTTTCTAGTTTTTTTACAGCTATATGATATATGGACATTCTATTATCGTTAAAGCATAGTAACAGAGAGGTCAAATGATCAGATTCCAAAAATTTACAAGTAAACCCTGCCCTAAAACAGAGGGCGGCGTACTTGTTGTTGTCGCGTACAAACTACAGTTCTAGCGCATGAAAGATGCATGAAACCAGATCAAAGAAATGCACGAAAGATACCCCGAAAGATACATGCCATAGAAGGAAATAAATGAAGCTACATTTCATTGATAGCTTTGCGCCCTTCAACTAACTATTCCATTAACTGAAACTAAGCTTTTCTCGAAGAGATATTTTGATTGGTGTCACATGAAGATGAAGTGATAGTAGCAGTACTAAAAAGAGCTGTCAGCCCTATTGATCTAAAAAAAGATATATCAGAAGAGCTGAAATCGACCAAAGCATAAATGGCGACAGCGATGGAACGCAATCGCAGGACGCCAATCACACAACCTTTCCTTTACTAGTTACGTGCGCACCAACAAAGTACATCACATGCCATGCCAGGAGCATGAACATCCATGTGACTATGTGAGCTAGCTGAGCAAATCATTTCCACGCTTGGACATCTCTCACCTCGTGCACACATGTCGCATGAATGAATTTTAAGGATCAGCTACCGGCAGCTGAGCTACTGTGTTCCTCCCAATTTTTTGGGTCCTTTTATATTAGTGAACTATGTTTATCATTTAGTATATACCCATGATCCTGTTCAATTTTTTATGTATATTCTGAAAATGCAAATAATGGTACTAGCTATATATGCGAGTTTTAAATAGGTTAAAGGAACTTTAAGTTATCACTGAACAAAATGAGGTTGTCAACAGTTTCTACGAGTTGACTGAACCTATTTGAAGATCCAATTACGTCAACAATATTTGCATATATGCGTCATCGAGAGATCCTCCAACTTACAGAAAGGGTAGTTCCATGCGGAAATGACGAGCACGACACCGAGGGGCTCGGCCGTAATCCTGGCTGTCGAGGGAAAGGTCATGAGCCTTGCATGAACCTGAAAAAAAGAACCTTAATACGGAGTATCATAATTTCTGATACATAATGATTAGCTGTCGCAGTACAAGCTATTAGTCAGTAGGCTGTGTGCCCATACAGCTATAATTAATAAACTAATTAAGTATGCTAGCAACATCTCATTAACATGGTCAAGATACTGAAAATCACAACGCTGAATCGTCAACATATATACTAGTAGTAATTTTGGTCTACTGGGAGCAAAACAAAGCTATAAGGAAACAGTTCATTTACGTAAAAATTTAAGAATCCGATGTTACTATTTAAAATGCAGCACATGATATACACCTTCTGGGGTTTCATCCATTTCTTGAGATTCTTCAAGGCAAACAAGCACGACGACTTGACCAAAGATATCTGCGTCAGAAAAATACAGATTGAAAAAAAAAACTACGAGTAATGATGGGACCAGGAGAGTTAATAACATGTGAATCTTAAGCTCAAAATCATATAAAAACTTCAGGACAATATACAGGAAAAAGAAAACGAGGATCATATACACTGTTTTTTTCTTCTGAAACAAGCATTATGAACTTAAAATTTTGTGTATGTCTCAAATTACTAGTTCTACTATATATAAAAGGGCGCAGAATCGCTGCCTCCTCGTGCGTCCACGTCGCCCCCAAGCGAGAGCCGTCCGATCGGCGCGACGGACAGCCCAGATGAAGCCACGTCGCCCCATTCGCGGGAATCACTGTAGCACCCGAATTTCTGCCAATGGGAGCGTGACGCGTGGCCCCGGTTGCTCGCCGGTCGCCTGCCTCACAGCCGGTCGCCCACCCGGTCGTCGTTTCAATTTACAAAAAAAACCTCCCACTTTCGGAAATTGCTGCGCGGTCCAGGCTTTTCCTCTGCGCGGGAACCTAAACGTAATTTGTAGAAAGTACAGGGGCTTTTCTGCAAAACATCCCGTGAGCTCCTCCCTCCCCCGCGCGACGCCGTGGTCGCCATCGACGCCGCCGCGCTGCTCCCCCGTCAAACCTGCGGCCACGAGGAGGTGCGCCGTCGCCGGATCTATCACCCCGCCGGCAACCGGTCGCCGAAACGTCGCCACGCCGCCGGAATCGACGCCGCCGCGTCCGCCGTCCTCCGCCGCATTCACGTGGCGGCGCGGCCGCTCCGGCGACCATCCGGAGGCGGCGCCGCCATCCGCGGACTCCCCTCGGCGAGCCGCTTCCGACGTGCCCACGCGCGCGTCCTGGAACGCAGCGGCTCGCCGCCGGCGAGGTCGGCGCGGCCGCGGGCGATCCAGTCCAGGGTTGGCCACTGTCACGTCAGCACGACGTCATAGTGGGCCCACGCTGTCGGTTTTCCAGTTTTTTTTACAAAAAAGGCCCAAATTTGATTAAAATTTAATAAATCATAACTTATTCATTTAAAATCAGAAAAATAAGAATAATATATCAAAATTTTCAGAAAAAATGCGACCTTTCTTTTAATGCCATAATCATACATGTTTGAAATATTTACATGGATGCCATTAGTCAAACACTAATAAACCCTAAATTTAAATCATGGGTATGTTTTACAACCCATTTAATTTGGCTATGCATATAGGGCTGGAAAAAATTAGTCAAGATGGCATGCCATTCGTGCGTCTACGCGTTGCATTGGCGCCATGAATTAATAGTTTTTTATTTCTTTCCCGTGTTTTCGTTCTTCTCGATGATACGTTTAGGGTATGAATACGAGTTCAACATGGTACTCGGCTACACCAGAAGAATGCAGATTACTTGATCATCAACAATCAAGTCATGCAGAAGATTTCCGATGATATAGCATTTGGTTCAACTTCTGAAACTGCGTAATTTTAAAATCTAAACGTTTTCACAATTAAATATTGCCACACGAGTGGGAAAAATATGACAAGTATATCAGCATGATCACAAAATAAACGTTGCCTATTCACGGCATATGATCAAAATTTAAATTATTCCAATATGCCTATTCACGGCATATGATCAAATTTTAAATTATTCCAATATGTTAAATGCATTCCAAATTTGAGCATGTAATAAACGCAAAAAAAATCGAATGCCTTCCAAATGTGAGCACTAACGAAATGTAAATATGATTCAGATATTAAAAAATTCCCAACTTTACTAATTTTCGAGATTCGAACGATTCCCAAATACAAACTTTTTGTTGATTCTCACTAAATTTAAATCTGAGAAAATTTGGACGATAGATCACGGCCATAAAATTAAATCATTTAATAAACGTGAAAACAATTCAAATGTAAATACCTTCCCAATTTGACCATTTCAAAAATTTGAACAACTTCTCAACCTAGATAATTTTTGAATTTCAACAATTTTATAATTTAATAATTCCAAACGTTACCCACGGGGGCGGCGGAGTCCGCGCCTAATCCCCTAGTACAATATAACGGATACTAGAGAAATATATGTACAGTCAGAGTCTTAGGCATGATTTATCTTTTTGTACGCCCACTTTTTTTGGGGGGCATGGAATCGACTTTCTCATGGATCCAAGAGAGACGAAATTTCGTTGAATTTGGTTTCGTACGACACACAGATGCTTAATTAAATCGGTTACGTGCATACACCGCGCACGTTCAGTTTCTTCAATTTTTCTGGTGCCATAGTTTATAAAGCATCCGATCGATTTTAGTAAGGAACAAATTAAAACAAAGTTGTCAAATTATCATGCAGCAAATTGTCAACCGAAGCATGGAAATAGAGCAGATAGAGCCATTAGGTACCGAGATATTTCAGATCGGTTTACCAATCTGGTAGACCAAACTACTACTAGTACGTACTAGTAGCAATAATATTATCAGAACAAAAAAAAAACCGCGAAAAAATCTGATCTTAACAAACCAATTAATGGCCCAACGTATGATCTATCGTAACAGATTACGAGGATATGTCGCCGAGGCCGAGTCACCTACTTCGTGGACGTGTGCTTCGGTTTTGGGCTTGGCGATGTCGACGTGGAGGGCGTCGCATATCTCCGCCTCCATCTCCGTCGCCATCCGCAGCACCCCACGCAGCTGCGCCGCCCGCCACTCCGCCGGCCGCGTCTGCCCCGCCGCGAACCTCGCCCGGAGCTCCTGCACAGCCGCCGCTGCCGCCGCCGTGGGCTCCTCCATGCTATGTATGTAATCTAGCTAGACTAATCCTCCGAGCAGGGCTCTGTTGCAAGCGAGCTTGGGAAATGGGAATGGAGGACGGAGGCTGTTTGTGGGAAGGGCGCGGCGCGTGGAGTATATATGTGTGACTGCTTGCTCTTGTAGATTTAGAAAAAAAAACAAAGCGGTTCGTTTTGTTTTGGTCTTATCACTTGATATTGTTGTGATCTATCAGAGCCCTGCTCGTGTCCTTCGAAAATATGGAACGGTTTGCAGGCTTACAAAAAAATAGAAATCAAGTTCGTCGCAACAATACATTTTATGAGTTTTTATCTCTCATTATGAGTTTTTTTTATTAATATGGCGATTCATGCTGTTAGTACAATATTTACGGAAAAATAGAGAGCATCATGCAAATAAGCATAGAAACCACGGATAGGCAAATAAACAAATTAAGTCATGCCCAAGAAACATCATCACCCAGTCACCTTCATCTTGTAGCGTCAAATAGTTCAACACCACGGCCTCGAGTTGTCCGCTACTTCTTTAAACCATTGCTTCGTGAAACTTAGTTTTGTAGAAGTGTTCAAGATGGGCACAAAGCATCACGTCTTTAGACCAGTTTCGGATGATAATACTCCTTTTGTCAAATATTACATCGCAGAACCAAACATACCAACAGACATACAACCGAGCGCATAACATTTCCTCAAAATCAAAACACGGCATATGGTAAAACATTCGTGCGCGTGCGTGCGTGTGTGTGTGCGCGCGCGCGCGGGGGGGGGGGGGGGGGGGGGGTGGGGGGGATGGCTGACAAACTTTTTCTCCCTGGCACCAGGCTTCACATCGTCCGGTTTGGCGAAACCAGTTCGCTGAACCATGTTGTGCATATGGTTTGGTCGCCTGCATGTAGCGCAGACAGATCCAGTAGTGCACATCTAACCAAATTGCATGCTTGTGTTTTGTATGATGATTAGTCTTAGCTTTTCCTACATGGGTGAAGTTACCCTACCACATTTGGAACATGTATATCTGACAGAGACATGAGAAGCGGCGAGCAAGACGAGGCGGAGATCACTGCAGGAGCTGCGTCGACACTGACGGAGTTTATGGTGGCTGCAAACGACGACAATGGAGTGCACTTCATCAGGGAGGTTGAAGAGGTTAGGTGAGACACACAAGCACACCATGAACATGTTCAATAACCAACACACCACCAACACGTTGAATAACCAACATACCATGAACGCATCAAGCATAGACTAGTAGATGCTGCTAGAACGATGGAGTTTGTAACGGTGAGCGGCGGGAGCTGAGTGCAGACGACATAGAGGTTGAATAACACACATACACCAAACAAAGCCCAAACACGAACATACGTATTATAAGACCTACAACACGAAAGTTGTGTAAAACATCGAGATGAGCATACTACTCAAAGGAAATTTCAAATGGTCAGCCGTGTGAGATCATTTTGATGAAATTAGTATAAAAATGTTTCAAACATGAGGAGGAAATTAAAGGTTAGCGATTAACGAAAGTTGGACCAATTGCCGCAATGGAATCACATCTTTAGTGTGTATCTTTTTTGTGTAGACCTTATTTTGAATGAAGCACTTACAAATTGATTAAAAGAGATGAGCTGAAGTAGATTAAGAAGAGTTAGTGGAAGCAAAGGCCTTGTACAAGGTTGCATAAGGGTTGCATCGCGCCAACCTGACACGCCGGAAACTGCAGATTCGAGCTTATCCAGTGAGTCTGTCCCAGAGGTGCATCAATGAGCGTGATAGCCTGGCCCAACGAATCATGTAGGCATCTAAACACCAGGCTTGTGCATATAATAACACACAACGTTGATCATATTTTCACTTATAATTAAAAAAAAATATGAAAAAATTATTCCACAAGACAAAATGCAACGGTGCCATTTGTACAAGCTCAGTCCGTACACTTTGGTGTTATTAGTGGTCAATGTAGTGAATGAAAGATGGTGAAAAAGCATGCACACCTTACATTTGGGACGCGGGGGAAACACACAATACAAACCTCTTGGCACGTAAGAACAAACCAATGTAACATGCGAAAACAAGTTTAGTTACCATACTATTATCTTTCCTCTGGAAGTTTTACGGGTTTTACGAAAATCGCATAACTAGGTTTTCATGCTTAATTTTACGCAACACATTTTTATGTCATAAGCTGGTAGCAGACTTGTTTACACTTGATGATAACAAGCACATTGCATATGAGCATATACAGTAATAAAAGTTTACATATCCGAACATACTGGAATCCACACTTTCAATTTTATTTCCATTGGTGATACGTCTCAAACGTATCTATAATTTTTTATTGTTCCATGCTTGTTTTATATCAATGCTACATGTTTCTATTATAGTTTTATATCATTTTAGTGCATTTTCTGGGACTAACTTATTAACAAGATGCCCAGTGCCAGTTCCTGTTTTCTACTGTCTTTTTTTCCAGAAAAGTTATTAAGGAAATATTCTCCAAAAGACCTGGTAATTCACAGGAATTATTTTTTACATCATAGAGAAGTCGCAGTCCAAATATCAGCCAGGGGGCACAGCCTCCAGGCGGTAGCTGGGCGCGACCTAGGGTGGGTCCGCGCCCAGGGGTCGCCTAGGCCCCTGGTGGCCTCCTTCTCTTCGCCTAAAATTGCCTTTATCCCCGAAACCCTAAAACACCCGAGAATTCCAGAAAAGATATCCGAGGTCGCCGTCAACTCGAAACCCTATTCGGGAGGGTTCTGGAGCTCTTTCTGGCACTCTGCTGGAGGGGGAGATCGTCACCGGAGGCATCTACATCATCATGCCTGCCTCCGGAGTGATGCGTGAGTATTTAATCTTTGGACTACGGGTCCATAGCAGTAGCTAGATGGTTGTATCTTCTCCTTGTGCTACCATGTTTAGATCTTGTGAGCTGCCTAACATGATCAAGATCACTATTTTGTAATGCTAGATGTTGTGTTTGTTGGGATCCGATGAATTGTGAAATTATGATCAAGATTGTAATTATTTATATCTATATTTTATTTAAGATCTTGCATGCTCTCCGATCCATGTGGTTACTTTGGCCAAGTAGTTACTTGTATCTCCAAGAGAGGGTATTTATGCTAGATAGTAGGTTCATGCCTCCTGTGAGTCTGGGCTCGAGATGACAGAAACGACTAAGACCGAGGATATGTTGTTGCTACTAGGGGTAAAAAAGTGGTGTTTATGTCTATATGATTGTAACCATTGCTTACATTATGCACCTTACTTATTGCAATAATTTGTTGCTTGCAACTTAATACTTTTGGGTGACAGGCTGGATAGAGATCCCAGTGTGGATTATTAGTCATAGATGAAGATGGATAGCGGTAAATGTATTTTGTTGTAATGCCCAATTAAATACTACAGTGAACTATATCTTGTCATAATAGCATTGTCATGCCTTCACAATTTGTCAATTGCCTAGCTGTAATTTGTTTACCCATCATGTTTACTATTTTATGGAGAGACACCACTAGTGAAACTATCGCCCCCGGTCCATTATTTTACATTGTTTATAACACCGTTTCCATTGCTTTCAATCACCACTTTATCGCTGTTCCTTTTTAGTTTTATAATTGTTTTCCACACCATACGTTTAACCTCTTTGATTTCAGCAAGCCAGGAAGATTGACAACCTTCCTGTTTCGTTGGGGTAAAGTAGTTTGTTTGTGTTGTGCGCAGGTCGAAGTTAGCACAGGAGCACTTTGTGGCGCCTAGGTTGACATCGTGTTCAAGCCTCTCAAGTCCTACTGTTTCGATAAACCTTGGTTTCATAACTGAGCGAAACTTGCTACTACACTGCTTCACACCTTCCTCTTGGGTTCCCAACGGGTGTGTGATCCACATCATCAAGCACTTTTCTGGCGGCGTTGACGGGGACTTGGAAGTTTCAGCAAGGGGAATTACATACTACCTCTCTCTCCCTATTTTGTTGTTGTCTTGCTTAGTTTACTTTTGTTTAGTCATGTTTTGCTTGTTTACTTTAAAAATCAAAAAAATATAAAACTGAAAACTTTTGCTATGGAAGAACTTGCTAGAACCTCCATGTTAATGGAAGCTAGAGAATTATATATAAAGTATAGAGAATCAAGAGAGGGTAAAATCTTGAGAGGCATGTTAAAAAAGTTAAACCAGACTGTTGAAGTTTTGCTTGAGCTTCATGATATAAATTGTTGCTCTGAACAACATAATAAACATTTTAAATTCCAATGTGGCTTTAGTTGAGAACCTTTAATTGCAACCTATCATTGGTTCAACTATACTCATCTGGGAGCTGAACAAGTAGAACAATTTGTTACATTTATGGGTGCTTCTGAGATAGATTCCTTCATGGCTAAAAACTATAAAAAAAACTTTGTATTTCTTGTAATAAACTTAAATTTACAAGCTCTTGGATCCTTAATTACTGCCTAGAAAATTTCAGCGATGATGTGTATATCATTGATTATAAAGAGAGACTCCTTGATGGACAAGAGGGTATTCACAAATTGCATGAAGAAGGAGATGAAAATATACGACTAGTATTACGGAACGAGGCGGACGAACAAGGATATTCAGGGATTCATACCTGGGAATAACATTATAACATCATTATTATAACCCTAATAGACCATAGTGTATATACACAGGAATAGGCAGAGAAATTCAGGGTTTAAGCATCTCAATTAGGCTGCTTTCAGAGAAAGATTGGAGCTATGGTTTGCTCTTACAAAGATGCGGTTTAGGCCAGCCAGAACATGGCGGTGATACTGAAAGGACAATGATGTCGCCTAGAGGGGGGGTGAATAGGCGATTAAAACTTTTCCGGTTTAGGCTTGCTAATTGTGGAATAAAACTAGGTGTTTAAATTAACAAGCCAACAACCTAAATAAACTAGGTTCACCTATGTGCACCAACAACTTATGCTAAGCAAGACAAGCAACAAGATGATAGCAATATAGAATACTTCAAGCACGAAGGCTATCACAATGTAAGTTGCATAAGTAAAGAGCTCGGGTATAGAAATAACCGAGGCGCGCGGAGACGAGGATGTATTCCCGAGTTCCTCCTTGAAAGGGAGTACGTCTCGTTGGAGAGGTGTGAACCGACACAACGGTTCAACAACCACAAAGGTTTCACCCTCTTCTCCGATGAACCGCACCACAAAGGTTTGGTTCACCTTCCACTATCGGTATTCCTTCGAGGCAGAATCCGGAGCCTTTCAACAACAATCCGAGGCACAACCCACAATGGGTTGGGGGCTCCCGAACGGCTCTCAACAACAATTCGAGGCACAACCCACAATGGATTGGGGGCTCCCGAATGGCTTCAATTGACCACACAAGGGTCCAACCACCACAAAGGCGTCTAGGGCCCGAAGACCCAAGAGTAACAAGTTCACAAGCTTTCAACTTCCACGAATCCTCGTGGAGAGCACACCGATGCACCAAATGCAAAAGGCAAGAGCACAAGTGCTTAAGTCCTCCACTCTCAAATTCCAACAAAGCAACAAATGCTTATGGGGGAATAAGAGAGGAAGAATAAAGAGGAGAACCACTCAAGAACTCCAAGAACTAGATCCACTATGTTCCCCTCACTTAGAGGAGATATTGATTGGTGGAAATGTAGATCTAGGTCTTCTCCTTCAATCCTCCAAAGATAAAAGAGTTTGGGTGGAGGGATTGGGAGATATCAAGGAAATGAGCTTGCAACAATGGAGGAGAGAGAAAGCAAAGGTTGCTGGGCTAAGCTAGCTGGCTGGAGGAAGGTGGAGGGGTATTTATACCCCTCCCAGAAAAGTAGCCGTTGCAGCCAGATTCACACCGGAGTTTCCGGCCAAAGTGGCCGGAGACTCCGGCCTGCACCGGAAACTCCGGCCCCCTGGGGGCGGAAACTCCGGCCCCCACCAGGGGGTGAACCATTTCCAGACGAGAAAAGCACAGGCATAAACTCCGGCCCCTGGGACCGGAAACTCCGGCCTGGGGCGGATACTCCGGCCTATTGGGCCGGAAACTCCGGCCCCCACCAGGGGCTGAACAAGAAAACACTCTTCGAGGAAAACCAAGGACCGGAGACTCCGGTCCAGAAGACCGGAGACTCCGGCCTGAAAGCAGTGAAACTGCAAAGCCTGAAATGCAATAACTTTCTCGTATGAACTCCAAATCAGGTGAATCCAATTGCGTTGGAAAGGTAACGACGAGTGTTATCACACAGAAAGGGGATACCACACATGGGAAGGGTCACAAATATTAAGGGTCACAAATATAGAGGGGATACCACACATGGGAAGGTGTGGACCCTAACTCGAAGGTGGATCGGTAATATTTCCAACACGAAAACGCAACAAGTTTTCAATAAGAAATCTGTTTTCGAAGAACTTGGGCTTGTCATGAAGATCACGACAAGCACCAAAACCCAACAAGGAGAAAAGCCAAATAAGAACCAAGAAAGATGATATGCCAAGTATGCAAAGGTATGAGCTCTCCACAAAAGATGCGATCAAGTTACTCACTTGAGAACCCCTCTTGATAGTACGCCGTCTATCCTAAAACCCGGTCTCCCACTAACAACATGAGACCGGTAAAATAGAAAACCTATCAAGATCATACCTTTGCCTTGCGCATTCCACTTGAGCTCGATGATGACGATCTTGACTCTCTCAAGTTGGAACACCTTTCTTGATTGTGCTTGCTAGCACATGCTTGATGAAGACTTCTCCAAATGCTCCCCATACTCCATTATGGGAAAGCCTCGCTAAGCTTCGTCTTCATGTCTCCTTTGCACTTCATCATCTACACATGACCATTCTTCATATAAACCCTTAAATAGAGCATTGGTCATCATGCCATCTTCAAGAGTCCAACACATGAACTCCAATGGACAAGATCTATAAGAATATCTCAATGTAAACATTAGTCCATAAGGAGTGTCATTAATTACCAAAACCACACATGGGGGCAACCATGCACTTTCAGATACGTCTCTAACGTATCTATATTTTTGGTTGTTCCATGCTTGTTATATATCATTGCCACATGTTTTTATAATGTTTTTATATCATTTTGGCATATTTTATGAAACTAACCTATTAACAAGATGCCAAGTGCCAGTTCCTGTTTTATGCTGTCTTTTTGTTGCAGAAAAGCTAGTCGAGAAAGTTTCTCCGAATCGCCTGAAAATTTACATGAATTATTTTTACATGGAAATAAAGACTGCGCCAGGAGGGGGCCTGCAGGTGGCCCCACAGGCCCCAGATGCCACCCAGGCATGGCCCAGCCCTTGGCCGCGATTGGGTCCCACCTGGGGGGCCTCGGGAAGATTCCAGAGCTCCCTTTTCGCCTATAAATTCTATTTCCTCCGAAAACCCTCGGGACCTGATCACTTTTCCAGAAATACATCCGAGGCCACCGCCATCGCCAACCCTTGATCGGGAGGGTTCTGAAACTCTTCCGGCACCCTGCTGTAGGGGGAGATCGTCACCGGAGGCATCTACACCACCATGCATGCCTCCGGAGTGATGCGTGAGTAGTCCACCATGGACCTACGGGTCCATGGTAGTAGCTAGATGGTTGTCTCTCCTCTTTATACTTCATTGTTTTAGATCTTGTGAGCTGCCTATCATGATCAAGGTCATCTATATGTAATGCTATATGTTGTGTTTGTGGGGATCCGATGAATTGCGGAAATCATGACATTCTTGTTCAGTTATCTATGATATGTTTTATTTATGATCTTGCATGCTCTCCGATGCTTGTGGATGCTTTCGCCGAAGTAATTGCTAGTGTCTTTAGAGGGAGTATTTATGCTAGATAGTAGGTTCATGCCTCTCTTGTCTGAGCTCAAGTTGACAGAAATGATTAAGGCTAGAGATGTGTTGTTGCTACTAGGGGTAAAACAGCGGTGTTTACTTCTTTATGTTGTTCTCATTGCTTACATTATGCACCGTGCTTATTACGATTATCCGTTGCTTGCAACTTAATACTTTCAGGTGACATGCTGGATAGCGATCCCGGGGTGGATTATTAGTCATAGATGCAGTTGGATGACGGTCTATGTATTTTGACGTAATGCCCATATTAGATAGAACGGTGAACTTTATTATGTCATGATAGTATTGTTATACGCTCATGCTTTGTCAATTGCCCCGCCGTAATTTGTTTACCCAATATGTTTATCTTTCGGAGAGACACCACTAGTGGACTGTGGACCCCGGTCCTATTTTCCTATATTGCTTACAACTGTTTTCATAGCTTTTACTAGTCATTTGCTTTCTGGTCATTTTTGCTCTCATATTATTTTCCACCATACATTTAATTTTTTATGTTCAGCAAGCCGGAGAGATTGACAACCTCTCTATTTCGTTGGGGCAAAGTGGTTTGTTTGTGATTCTGTGCAGGTCCGCGTTAATCTACAAGTGCCAGAGTAGAGAGACACCTTGTCGGAGTCTTCTCCAAGTCCTACTGGTTCGATAAACCTTGGTTTTGTAATCAAGGGAAACCGCTACTTTACTGCATCATACCTTCCTCTTGGGGTCTCCCAACGAATGTGTGAATCACGTTATCAAGTACATTTTCTGGCGCCGTTGCCGGGGACTTGGAAGCTTCAGCAAGGGGAGTTTCGCACGTCCTTACACTCCGTTTTGTTATTCTCTTGCTTAGTATATTTTTTGTTAGTCTTGTTTTGCTTTTCGTTTGCCTTAAAACTCAAAAACACAACAAAAAAATCCAGCAAGTAGTTTCTTTTTGTTTTGCTCAGTTATCATGTCCAGTTCCACTCCTTTTGTTATGTCCCCTGAAGTTGAAGTTTGTACCTTTAAACAATAAAAGATGCTTGGTATAGAATTAGTAATGCTCAGCACTGTTCCACAAAAAAATATTTGGAAACTATACTTCTTAGAAATTTTTATGTTGGCATCACAAATTGGTATAGGTATGTGCTAGATATTTTGACAGGTGGAAATTTCCTAGGCACTTCCTCGGTAGAGGCTTGAAATATTATAGAGAGTGTAGTTGGAACTCTACCTATTAATGAACCTAAAACTGAAATTACTATGGAACACATTATGGAAAGATTAGATGTCATAGAGAAAAATTTGTCAAATCTAGAAAAGATAAAGGATATGGATAAGAAATTACATGATAATAGTAACAAGCTTGATGGGTCTTTAAAGCATATTAATAAGAGAATTAATGTTCTTGAAACTAGTAAAGGCAAGGCTGATCAAACTTTGAGAATTGGCAAGTTAGAAGAAGTTATTGATACTTTGGGTGCTACTTTTTCCTCCTTAAAATCTAAAAAGAAAGAAACTCCAGTAGGTAGGAGACATAAGTTCATATATGTGCCTAAAATTTCTGAATCCAAATCCTTACCGTCTAAAGAAATTATAAAAAATGAGGAAGTGGTGTTGGATAAGTTGATTAATGAATCAAATATCGGTGAGACTATAAAACTTGATTTTGTTCCTGAAAATTATGATAATAAAGAACCACCAAAATCCCTCTTAGCAGGACTAGTTGTTCCTTTGAGGATGTTCTTGATGATTTTGACGTTGGTAATATTGATAATACTTGATTTGGTTCTTGTGCCTAGCTAAAAGGCGTTAAAGAAAAGCGCTTATGGGAGGCAACCCATTGCTTTTACTTTCATTTTGATTTTTGTTTCTTTTGTTTTTGGGTGATGTTACCTACGTAACAACTCCCGTTTATCCTTTTTTAGTTTTGGTTTTTGTGCCAAGAATAGCCTCTAATGAGAGGAAAGTAAAAAAATTGAGTTACTGTTCAGAAACAGATTTATGTCCGTCACCGTACGAAATTCAAAAAATCACAGAACGTCATCTGGGTCTGAACATTTTTGACAGTAAGCATTAGGGTTTTTCTAACTTTCATTAGTTTTAAGTTTTCTGATTCGAGGTGTCCTAGTATCCAGAAAAAAATCATCTTTACATTCTGATATGTTTTTGGCAGATTTTGTCTTAGTTTTTTGCCTTGCGTCTTTTACAGGCAAAGTGGAGTTCTTTTGATCCTAGAACGTCACTTAGATCTTTGTGACTGTAGCTAATGTTTAGAAACAAGTTCATGCAATTTGTTAAATGAGAACTAAAGGTGGATTATTTGGTTTGAGAACTAACCCCTCTAATGAGTTTGTGAGAAGTTCTGTGTGAAGGAAATTTTCAATTGTTGAGAGAACGAGGTGATGAAAGAAGATCAAGAAGGGATTAAAGTTCAATCTTTGGGAGGCTCCCCTGGACCTCCACCAAATATTCAAGAAGTCTCAACCGTCTAAGCTTGGGGACATAGTAGTTGGGTTTGTTACTACTCCTGTTTTCGTGTGCTACCTTAAAAATATTCAAAATGTTACTACTCCTGTTTTGTGCCACTGCTTCCAAGCTCATGAGGACGTAGTAGTTGGGTTTGTTATCTTCCATGCCAAATAAGTTCTCCAAGGACTTTTATGCTTCATCTACTTGTCTAGTAATTTTGTAAAAAGAGCTGGAAGAGGGGTGCCCAGCCCCATAAAAGATAAAATACAACTTTCATAAAAAACTCTCCTCACATTTTTTTCCTTAGAATTCAGTAAAACATCTGCATGTGTAAACAAATGAGATAGAGGAATGATCTGCTTGCTGCAGAAATAACATTCCTCATGGGAGTCTCTTAAAATTTGTTTGGTATGGAAGATATCAAGAACTGTACTACCATTCGTTGCCATAGTATGCACCACCCTAAATAATATTTTTATGTCTCTATATGCTTTCAAAAACTAAAAAACTCTAGCACACAATTAATCTCTCCTTCCCTCTGTGAAGGGCCTTTCTTTTATTTTTATGTTGAGTCAGTTTTCCTTTCCAATCTTTATCTCTCAAGCGAACGCATAGTATCAATTTTGGTACAAGTCTACTACATTTTATCTTTACGTTTAATCATGAAAACTTTGTGTTGACATTATCCAGTGATAAATATGTTACAAGTTGAAGCTTTTGCTGAAAACTTAAATCTCCCTTTGTGTTGGTTAAACAAATTTGACGAAAGAATGTTGCTTTGTAAGCTATCAAGCATGACGAGTTTTATAATATTCAAGTCTCCAAAGTACTATTCATGAAAAATTCTTGCTTAGATGTTACACATGGTTAATCATTGTTTACTTCATTTCAACTATAGACCATTGTCTTGGATCACTTTCATTCAGTTCATATGCTTTACATTATTATTTGATCAAGATTGTGTTAAGCATGTCACTACAAAAATATTTTGTTATCATTTACCTAATCGAGGACGAGCAGGAATTAAGCTTGGGGATGCTCATACGTCTCTAACGTATCTATAATTTTCAGTTGTTCCATGCTTGTTATATATCATTGCCACATGTTTTTATAATATTTTTATATCATTTTGGCATATTTTATGGAACTAACCTATTAACAAGATGCCCAGTGCCAGTTCCTGTTTTGTTTTGTCCTTTTGTTTCAGAAAAGCTAGTCGGGAAAGTTTCTCCGAATCGCCTGAAAATTTACGTGAATTATTTTTATATGGAAACAAAGACTGTGTTGGAAATATGCCCTAGAGGCAATAATAAAATGTTATTGTCATATTTCCGTGTTCACGATATATGTTTATTTCCCATGCTATAATTGTATTAACCGGAAACATAATACATGTGTGGTTGCATAAACAACACCGCGTCCCTAGTAAGCCTCTACTAGACTAGCTCGTTAATAGATGATGGTTATGGTTTCCTAACCATGAACATGCGTTGTTAATTAATTAACGGGATCATATCATTAGAAGAATGACGAGATGGACAGACCCAACTAAGCATAACAATATTGATCATTTCATTAAGTTTATATTGTCATGCCTTTTATTGTCAAGTATCCTGTTTCTTAGACCATGAGATCATGTTATTCCCGGGTACGGGAAGAATACTTTGGGCCTTTGGGGACATCAATCATCGCTTCGTGACAGGGTGATCATAAAGGTGTCTTACGGGTATATCAAAAAATACTTGTTGAATTACATGTATCAAGACTGGGATTTGTCCCTCCGTGTTTCGGAGAGGTGTACTCTGGGCCCACTCGGTAGTGCACATTCAGTAATGCTTGCAAGCACGTGACTAACAAGTTAGTCACAAAGAATGTTGTATTATGGAACGAGTAAAGAGTACTTACAGATAACGAGATTGAACTAGGTATAGTGATACCGACGATCAAATCTCGAGGAAGTAAAATATCGCGTGACAAAGGAAATTGTATACGGATTATAGTAGTCCACGACATAGTGGTTCAACCGATAAAGATCTTCGTTGAATGTGTGGGAGTCATTATGGATATCCTGGTCCCTCTAATGGTTATTGATCGGAGAGGTGTCTCGATCATGTCTGCACGTTCTCGAACCCGTAGGGTCACACACTTAACGTTCGGTAACGCTAGAGTAGCTCTGGGATAATTTTTATTAATAGTGTCCGAATATTGTTCGGAATATCGAATGAGATCCTAGACATCACAAGGATCTTCGGAAGAGTCTGGAGGTAAAGATTTATATATGGCAAATTGATTTCAGGGTTCCGAAAACCTCGGGATTTTTTCGGCAGAGTGTCAGAATGTTCTAGAAGGTTCCGTAGGGTCCCACTAGGGGTCCCACCTGTCCCCGACGACCAAGGGTGGCCCACTGGTCCATTTGACCAGCCCTACTTGGTCCATGCAGACATTTAATGGGTAGCCCTTTAAAAGGGGTGTTATCATTCTTGAAAGATGGGGTTACCACCTTTTAAATGAGAGGGGGTTACCACTATTGAAAGAGGGAGTTTCCACTTGGGAAATAAAGTGGCTGCAGCCCCTTGCCTATAAAAAGAGAAGGAGAGGCGCACGAAGAGGCAGAGGCTTGGCCGCACCACTTGCTTGCTGCTCCTCTACCTCTCGCGCACCGCTTGGCGAAGCCCTGCCCGCGGGAACTCTCCACCATATCCACCACCACACTGTCGTGCAGCTAGAATCAATCCCACCTACTTCTCCCTCTAGCTTGCCAGATCAAGAAGAGGGATATGTCATCGAGATGTACGTGTGCAAGCCTCCGGAGGTGCTGCTCGTTTGCGGTGCTGATCGGATCGAACATCGTCAACAACTTCACCGAGTTGTGTTGAATTAAATGTTCAACGCGCGTGTTCTTTGAGGGTATGATGAACTACTCTCCCCATTACTAGCATCTTCTAGATTGGATCTTGAGTGTTGCTTCCGCATGTGAGAGAATTTTTTTGTTTTCTATCACGCAAACTCCTACAGACTGCGCCAGGAGGGGACCTACAGGGGGCCCCAGACGCCACCCAGGCGTGGCCCAGCCCTTGACCGCGGCTGGGTCCCACCTGGGGGCCTCGGGAAGCTTCCAGAGCTCCCCTTTCGCCTATAAATTCTATTTCCTCCGAAAACCCTCGGGACCCGATCACTTTTCTAGAAATACGTCTGAGGCCACTGCCGTCGCCAACCCTAGATCGGGAGGGTTCTCAAGCTCTTCCCGGCACCCTGCTAGAGGGGGAGATCGTCACCGGAGGCATCTACACCACCATGCCTGCCTCCGGAGTGATGCGTGAGTAGTCCACCATGGGACTACTGAAAGTGCATGAGCCCTCATGTGTGGTTTTGGTAATTAATGACAATCTCTATGGACTAATGGTTGCATTGAGCTATCCTTGTAGGGCTTGTCCATTGGCAATTCTTGAACACCATGTGTTGGTATCAAGTTTGAAAGAAGAAATTAAAGTGATGACCAAAGCAATATCCAAGTCATCATATATATTAAGAGAAGAAGTTGAAGTGCAAGTTCAAGAGAAGCATCTCAAAGAAATCATATGCTTGAAGCTTGTCACCCATTTGGAGATATTGGTCAAGTGAAGATGTGCCTTATAGAGTCTCTCCCATATTGGTGTATGGGGGAGCGATATGTGAGTCTACACCAAGCAAAGCGCAATCAAGAAAGGTGGTCCACTTGAAGAGATCAAGATCGTCATCATCTAGCTCAAGTGGAATGCGCAAGGCAAAGGTATGATCTTGATAGGGTTTCTATTTTACCGGTCTCATGTTGTTAGTGGGAGACCGGGTTATAGGATAGACGGCGTACTATCAAGAGGGGCTCTCAAGTGAGTAACTTGATCGCATCTTTGTGGAGAGCTCAAACCTTTGAATACTTGGCATCATCATATTTCTTGGTTCTTATTTGGTTTTTCTCCTGGTTGGGTTTTGGTGCTTGTCGTGATCTTCATGACAACCCCAAGTTCTTCGAAAACAGTTTTTGTTGGGAAAACTTGTTGCGTTTTCGTGTTGAAAATATTATCGGTTTATCCGTGAGGAAAGTTTCACACCTCCCCATGTGTGACAACTTAACTTTTGTCGCTACCTTTCCAACAAAATTGGTTTGACCTGATTTGGAGTTCGAACGAGAAAGTTATTGCATTTCAGGTTTTCCTAATTTCTGCTGTTTTGCCGGGGCCGGAGTCTCTGGCCTCAGGGGTGCTCAGGGGCCAGAGTCGCTGGCCCATCTAGTTTTGGAGCGAAGAGCTCCACCGGTCGGCGCTCTCTGCCTTCGGTCTAGAGTGACCCCGAGTCTCCAGTTGGGGCTGGAGTCTCCGCCCCCTCGGGGTCTGGAGTCTCCACCCAGGCCGGAGTCTCCGGCCCTCCTGGACTGGAGTCTCCGGTGTAAGTTTTCTGCAATGGCTCTTTTTACGGGGACCTATAAAAAGGCCCCCCTTCTTCCCCCAAAGAGTCAGCTCTTCCAAGCACGAATTTTCCCCCTCTCTCACCTCCATTGTTGACCTTGGAAAGCTTGCCCCTCTCCCAATTCCTCCCATGATTCTTGCATATCTTTGAGGGATTTGAGAGAGGAGATCTAGATCTACAATTTCACGAATCCATTCCTCCTCTAAGTAAGGGGAACCTAGTAGATCTTGATCTTGGAGTTCCATTTGTTGAGTTCTTTTTTGTTCTTCCTCTCTTCTCCCCCCACAAGCATTAGTTACTTTTGGTGGGATTTGAGAGTGAAGGATTTGAGCACTTGTGCTCTTGCCATTGCTTTTGTGCATCGGTTTGTGCTCTCCACGAGGATTCGTGGAAGTGAAAATTCGTGAGCTTGTTACTCTTGGGTCTTTGGACCCTAGACGCCTTTTGTGGCGGTTGAGGCCTTTTGTGGCCACTTGGGAGCTCCCAGTCCTTTTGTGAATTGTGCCTCAAGATTGTTGTAAGGGACTCGATTTCCGTCCAAAAGGGAAATCAATAGTGGAAGGTGAACCGAGCTTTTGGGCAAGGTTCATCGGAGAATAGGGTGAGGCCATTTGTGGCGTCTTGAGTTTGAAACTCCCTCCAACGAGACGTACTCCCCTAAAAAGGAGGAACTCGGGAATACATCCTCATCTCCGCGTGTCTCGGTTATTTCTATAGCCGAGCTCTTTACTTATGCACTTTACATTGTGATAGCCTTCGTGCTTGAAGTATTCTATCTTGCTATCACTTTGTTGCTTGTCTTGCTTAGCATAAGTTGTTGGTGCACATAGGTGAGCCTAGTATATTTAGGTTGTTGGCTTGTTAATTTAAACACCAAGTTTTATTCTGCAATTATCAAGCCTAAACCGGAAAAGTTTTAAATCGCCTATTCACCACCCCCCTCTAGGCGACATCCTTGTCCTTTCAACTACGGGTCCATGGCAGTAGCTAGATGGTTGTCTCTCCTCTTTGTTCTTTATTGTTTTAGATCTTGTGAGCTGCCTATCATGATCAAGGTCATCTATATGTAATGCTATATGTTGTGTTTGCGGGGATCCGATGAATTGTGGAAATCATGACATTCTAGTTCAGTTATCTATGATATGTTTTATTTATGATCTTGCATGCTCTCTGATGCTTGTGGATGCTTTGGCCGAACTAATTGCTAGTGTCTTTAGAGGGAGTATTTATGCTAGATAGTAGGTTCATGCCTCTCTTGTCTGAGCTCAAGTTGACAGAAATGATTGTCCCGCTGTAATTTGTTTACCCAACATGTTTATATTTCGGAGAGACACCACTAGTGGACTGTGGACCCCGGTCCTATTTTGCTATATTGCTTACAACCGTTTTCATAGCTTTTACTAGTCATTTGCTCGCTGGTCATTTTTGCTCTCATATTATTTTCCATCATACGTTTAATTCTTTGTGTTCAGCAAGCCGGGGAGATTGACAACCTCTCTGTTTCGTTGGGGCAAAGTGGTTTGTTTGTGATTGTGTGTAGGGTCCGTGTTAATCTACAAGTGCCAGAGTAGAGAGACACCTTGTCGGAGCCTTCTCCAAGTCCTACTGGTTCGATAAAACTTGGTTTTGTAATCAAGGGAAACTGCTACTTTACTACATCATACCTTCCACTTGGGGTCTCCCAATGAACGTGTGAATCACGCTATCAGGCAGCAAGGGTTTCAACATAGTACAATAATTATGCCTCTTACAATGCTCGGATCCAAGCTAAATAGCCAGAAAGTGGCGACAAGGAAGTGAATTGTCGAGAAGGGAAAAATAAGTGTTGCAAAAGTAAATTGGCCATTCTTCTACAATGACAGAATAAGCAAGTAGGCCATCTGATGCTTGATTAACGGTTGATGGAGATGCCCGAAGATGTATCTTCCGTTTGTAGCAATTGGATGGGGCTATGAGAGACCGAAGGTCAATCCGATAATGATTACATGGCGAAATTTAGTGTTTGTTTCGTCAAGTTAGATAGTGAGTCTGAAAACTCCCCCGTAGTAAGATTAGACTTTTTCTCAAGATTAAAATTCAGTGAAAACTTTTTGAATGAACGTTGAATCTTCCGAAGTAGCAGATTCTTCTGGCAGGTTGATGCATATTATGAGCAATTGAACAACAAGGATGTTAATATCGCCCTGGAGTCTGGGAATCAATTTCCTTTGAGTATCTTCTCAGGTCCAGTTTGAATCTTTCCATTTGCATCAATAAGTGGCTAATATGGTGCTCGAATTGCCTCTGGGCCAGTATGTGTCTTGACTCTTGAGCTGCCTGACATGCAAATTGGGTGCAGGAGGAAGCCTTCAGGTAGAAGCATCTTATAAGAAGTATTTCCCACTTTTACCAATACACGAAATGGTCCATAGAATTTTGAGTCGATCTTAATGCATTTGTGAGTACTCAGAGAAGATTGTTTGTATGGTTGCGCCTTGAGGTATAGCATACCTCCCAGTTCTAGTTCTATTTTTGTCCTATTTTTGTTGGCATACTGCACCATTCTTTCATGGGCTTGCTGTAAGTTTTCTTTGATAACCTGATTTGCTTCTTGTCTTTTCTGAAGCATGGAAATAGCATCTCCAGAATTATCATCAACTATAGGAACATCTCTACCTTGAGGAGGTGGAATTCCATATAGAGCTGTGAAGGGGGACATTTTCTGAGAGGTATGAAAAGCTATGAAGACCATTCTGCCATGGATCCAAGAGTGCCATTTCTTAAGCTGAGCAAAGGACATGCACATGAGAAAATTTTCTAAGCACTAGTTAACTCTCTCGGTTTTCCCATATGCTTGTGGGTGGTAGGATGTACTCATGTGTAGCTTGATGTTGAGTGACTTGAACAGATCTTGCCAAAGATGGCTTGTAAAGATCTTGTCCACGTCAGTGGCAATTACGAGTGTTAGTCTATGTAATTTGAAGACCGTGCCAATGAATGCTTTATCCACCACTTTAACTATAATTGGATGTTTCAGCGGTATGAAATGAGCATATTTGCAAATATGATAACCACAACAAGTATAAGATGTTTGTTCTAAAACTGGTAGTCCTTCTAAAAAGTCCATGCTGAGATGGGCCCATGCCATATCAGGGATGGATAATGGGTACAGTTTTCCAGGATGCTTAATATGATATGGTTTATTTATTTGGCTAACTGGGCATTCTATGATGAAATTTTCAATATCTGCTCTCATCTTTGGCTAGTAGAAGATCAAGTGGATTCTATGGAAGATGGCTCTTCCTCCTGAGTGTGTCCACCTAGTTCAGATATGTGAAATGATGTAATGATTGTTTCAGTGAACTATCATTTCCAAGCATGGTCTTGTCCTTCTACCTGAGAATGCCATTTTTGAGATAATACTCAGGTTGTGCTTGTGCATATAAAGCCAAGACAATGATCATGAACTTTCATTTCTCATTTGACTGATAGCTATTTACCATTTCAGTCACTGATGCATGTAAAATGCATACATGAACTTTGCATTATATTACTTATATTTCAATCATATTTGCATCATATAAGGGTTATATCATTGATTTATATTGATTTTGGGAATATTTCATTGTTTCCCTATTTTTCTGGAATTAACCCTGCACAGGCAGAAAACCCTATTTTCTATATTTTGATGTTTCAGGGACCCAAACGACGTCCAAATGACCTAATAATTTACGAGCATCAGTTTTTGGAAGGAACAAAGCGTGGGAGCGAAGGAAGCGAACAAACGGAGGCCCGAGGGCCAGAAGAGGGTGGCCCACGCGGCCAGATTCCTTGGCCGCGTGGGACCCACCATCTGGGCCTCGAGGCTCCGTTGCCGTCGATCTTTTTTCCCGAGCCTCCGTCTTGACCTAAAAACGACTATAAAAATAGTCCCCGACGCCCTTCGGAAAGGAGCGCCGCAGAAACACAGAAACCACGAAACAGAGACCTGGAGTTGCAGATTGGAGGGGGAAAACTCCGGCGGGGCGCTGCCGGCGTGGTCTCCATCTTCTCCAACGACTTCTCCACCGTCTCCATGATGAAGAGGGAGTAGTCCACCCCTGGACTATGGGTTTGTGGAAGTAACTTATGTATCTCTCCTCTCTTGAGCTTCACTAATTAGTACCGTATGAGCTGCTGAACATGATTACGGTCATCTATGTAATACCTTTGTGGTGGATCTTTTTATGAGTTAATATATGTTTGAGATTGCAATAGTTTTGTTTCAGTTATGAAAGTAGATGCATATTATGTACCCCGTTCTTGTTACTTGTTATGATCAAGCATGTGTATGAGAGCGTGTGAGGGGGAACGTGTGCATTAGTTGGAGTAACGGGGGGTGGCTAGTGCGGTGAACGTGAGAGAAAGTTCCGCGATCCACTTGGGTGTTTTACCTTACTTTGTTGCCTCACTAGGGATAAAGAAAAATACCTTGCTACCGGAGATGTGGGTGTGACCATTGCCACTACTCCATGACTAGATCTAGCATGTTCTTATTTTAACTTCATGTCATGAAACTTAATGCTATGCTCTGATTTATCTTAATTACTAAGGTGTTATGATTTAGTTCGCATCTTGGTGGAGTATAAGAGAGATTAATAAACAAAAGATCTCTATGTTAGGACGTGATGCCCATATAATTAGTAACTTGTCATGAAACCTTTTTGTTGCAATCTCATATGTCAATTCTAGTGTTCCATTATCTACCACTTTATTAAAGAGAGAGTGCATTTGTGAAACCATGAACCCCGGTCCATTTTTAATCATAAGAAACACCTTTCCAACAACTTTTATCCACTTTACATTTTCTGCCATTTAAAAATCCGAAAATACAAAAACACTTTTACATCTTGCATTCACAATACAAAACCCAAAAATATCATCCATCCTTGCATATTTATTTATCATCATTGCATATTTATTTACTGTTTTGCATTCATTTTATTTTATATCATTCTCACACCTTGTGCTTGACAACCACTGGTGAGGTTGAGGGCACAAACAATTTACTTTGTTTTGTAGGTTTTCAAGAGAAGGATAAGAAGATAAATCTTTCACTACTGATTCCCCGAGAGTTCGATATTAAACCCTCGAGTCACCCCTCGTGGGGAAAACCGTCTTTCCTATACTATACACTCTGCACTTGGAGTCTCAACCTAACCCATATTCTTTTGACGCAGGTAACTACGTCAAGGGCCATCAAGACAGTTTTCTGGCGCCGTTGCCGGGGAATCATTGCTGTAAAGGTTTATCCAAGGGTATCTCACAACAAAGTCAACTTCATCACCAACTTGTGCAAACACCTAAGCTTGGGGAGGTTGCACCTACGTGAGCATCATCTTATCCATCTTTACCTTCAAAGCATTTTATTTTGTTTTGTTATTGTCTTGCATATCATATTTATATTTCGGTTTGCATTTTTATTTTCAGTTTTGCATTTTGTGTTGCATTTGTTATTTCGGTTTGCATTGTTTAGTATCATTTTATTTTCAGTTTTGCATAAAAAATTAAAAAACATAAAAACTTGCAAAAATGGGAGAAAGAACTAAGTTGTGTGATTACACAAACACTCCAAATGATCAATTTATTGCTAGGCCCATTGCCACACCTGAGATAAAAGCTGATAGTTATGAAGTAAGTCCTAGTTTGTTGAACTTGATAACTAGGGAACAATTTGGCGGTAGTGCTATGGAGGATGCCTCTATGCATCTTCATGATTTTGTTGAAATATGTGACATGCAAAATTTAAAAATGTGGAAAGTGATATTCTAAAACTGAAGTTATTTCCTTTCTCACTTAGAGGAAAAGCTAAAGAGTGGTTGCATTCATTACCTACTGGTAGCATTAATTCTTGGGATGATCTAAAAGAAGCTTTCATTAAGAAATATTATCCTCCTGTTAAAATTTTGCAAAATAGAAACAATATTCTTTCTTTTAGGCAAAATGAAAATGAACATGTTGCCATGGCTTGGGATAGGATAAAACTTATGCTTAGAACTTGTCCATCACATGGGGTTAACGAATGGACCATATTACACTCTTTTTACAATGGTCTAAATTACATGTCTAGAAATATTCTTGATTCCGCTGCTGGAGGGGCTTTTATGGGAAAAACTATAGTAGAAGCTAAGAACATATTGGAAAGTATTTTGCAAAACTATAGTCAATGGCATACTGATAGAGCACCTAATCCATCTAAGAAAGTAAACTCCATAGAAGAAACAAATGATTTGTCATCTAAAATGGACACTATTCTTGCTTTCATTAATAAACAAAATATTGAAAATGTGCCTTTGCAAGAACTAGTTGGTAATAATCCTGAAAATGTTGATGTTAACTTCATTAGGAACTATGGTAATAATGGGTATGGTAATAACAATTATAATTCCTATAATAAACCCCCGTATGTGCCAAACAAATATGCCACTAGTAGTAATGTTTCTAGTGATTTGGAAAACACCATTAGATCATTTATATCTACTCAAAAGGAGCTTAATAAGGAATTTATATCTAAGTTTGAAAAACAAGACTCTTTGTTTGAAAGGGTAGATCAGCTCACTAAGGAAGTTTCCTCATTAAAGAACACCATTATAGCTCAAAAACATGAGGAAACAATTAAATATTGTCAAGAGGTTATAAATAAATCTTGGGAACATATTCATGAGCAAGAGAGAATTGCTAAGGAAACTATTATGGTAATGAAAGAGAGAAAAGTTGAGGAAGTTAAAATGCTTAGTGAAGTCAAGGAACCATTACTTGACTTAGAGAATTGTAGCTTGCATGAATTAATATCTATCTTACAAAAATTTGCAAGTGATCCTTCCATCAATGTTAACCAAGCAGGTTTTGGTTCTTATATTGCTAATCATGTTTTAAAAGAAAAGATTGCTAGGTACAACCAAGAAGCTATGATACCACCTAAGCTTGGGGATATATGGATTCCCAAAGTACTAGTAACCATTGGAAAAGAGACACACCATGCTATATTAGATCTAGGATCTAGTGTCTCTGTTTTATCTAAAGAATTATATGAAGTACTTGAATTAAAGAATCTTGAAAAATGCTCTATTGAACTTGCACTTGCTGATGATTCCATTAAACATGCTTTAGGAAAAGTAAGTGATGTTATGGTAGAGTTGCATATGACATTTGTACCTGTTGATTTTCTAATCATGGATATGGGGAATAAAACCTCTAGTCCAATTATTCTTGGAAGACCTTTTCTTCGTACCACAGGTGCTATCATTGATTCAAAAGAAGGGAATGTGAAGTTTCAGTTTCCACACAAGAAGTGCATGGAACACTTCCCAAGGAAGAGGGACACATCAAAGTTCAAGCTCCCTCATGAGCTTCGTCCACAATAAATATCAAGTAAGAAGCCTAGCTACATGGCTATAAAGAAAGCGCTTTACGGGAGGCAACCCGGTTGTTTTTATTTTTGATTTTCTTTGTGTCCTCTTGCTGTAACAAGAGACTTAGTTTTTAGTTTTGTTTCTGGAATTTTTAATAAAGTGCCAAGTTTTACCTATTTTGGTTTGAAAAAGTTGCTATTTGCATTCGGAGATTTTATTCCAGCACGAATCTGTGCACGGTATGATTTTTAATTCCTATTCTGTAACTCCGAATGAGCTGATATTTGAACTGTAGTTGCAACTTTTCATCCTCTGTAAGCATGAATTTTTCAGAATTTTTCGACATATTTAAGTAGGGTAGAAAAATACGTTTTGCTGCTGCTGTTTTTCTGGACAGATTCTGTCCCATTTTGTTTGATGCATTCTTTGAACTTTTAACTTGAATCTTTTTGATCCAATTGAGTTTATAAGTAGGCATACAACATTATACACTTTCTGGACATTCATATGAATTTTTGTTTAAGGATTTTATGCAGCAAAATTCATTTGTCTATCACTACTAATGTCACCCCACAGAAAAGAAATGGGAGAAACGGTGTTTTGAAGTTTTTTCACAGGGATTAGAGGAGATGCACCAAGAGCTATCCAAGGATGGTGAAGACCATAAGCTTGGGGATGTGAAGACAACCCCACTGGACCAACACACTCTCGGTTTGCACACGTCTAACTTCTGTTTTTCGATCAATGCACTTTATCGCATAAACTTGGAGCGTCTTTTATTTGCTTTTTATTTCGGTTTGATTTTTGTTTGTCTTGAGACCACCACTATCATTTATATATGAGAGAGCTACTGGAAATTTGGGTTGAATTAAGTTGGATGCTATTAAAAAGATTGGGAAAGGGATGTTTGAGTTGATTCAAAAAGATACATATAGTTGCATGATTCATATGCTTTTAATGAATATTAATTTGCAAGTGTTTTATCAAGAGCTATCTTTTATTCATGTTTTGATGCTGAATGTTACTTTACTTTGTTTAACATGGATTGGTTAGTTCTATGGACACTTATGCATGCATTTAGACGGTCAACTTTCTCCCTCTTGCTAGCCCAAAAATTCCAACAAGTAAAAACTTGTTTTCCAACACCTTCAACCAAAGTTTTTCCAGTGAGTCCACCATATCTACCTATTAGCTTTATGCTATTCCGAGTATGTTTATCATGTTATTTTGTATTATCTATACTTCTGAATTAAAATGCTTATGTTATTGATTGTTATGGGAAAAGTTGGTTAAAGAGCTCTCACGAACTTGATGCACACCTTACTTTTATTGCACTTAATAAACATGACCCATTGTGATTAAAATTATGAAGTTGTGAGCTTGACAAGAGTCTTGGTTGGGAGTTAGCTCATATGTGCTGTCACATGGCAAGCTTTCAACGTGCTCTTTATATTTGTTGATATCATGTACTTTTGTTTATGGATGCTTATCATGGTGCCAAATAAATGTGGAAACTTAGTAAGTTTAATGAGTTTGTATAAATGGCTAGAGAGACGCCTGGGCCGCTAATCTAAGCCATGCATCATTCATGGTGGAAATTTACTTACATGCTATGGTGAACCTTCAGTGATGCACCCCACAATAAAAAGCTATACCAATAGTAAATAAAAAGGGTGTGGAGATTGTTCATTTTGTTTGTTTGTCTTGTCATTTTGACATGGGCTTGTTCCATGTCCTGGGCAAGAGGTACCCCAGTTGACGCTCTTGATGACGCTATTATATTACTTACAATGACCTTAACTTGAACTTGCTTTTGTGTCCCAAGTTGAGTAACACCGTGGTGTAGGTACTCGTATTCACGGGGCATGAGACATTCAACCCATACTTTGTCAAGCATACTACTCATATTTGCTTTCACTTTAAACTTTAACCATTCAAGATGCTATGATAGGGGTAATGAGAGCTTGACACCAATGAATACCACATTGCAAACATTAACTTAAGTAGAAGCATTTGGAAGTTAGATGAAACTTATTCATGTTTTACCTCTACTCATTTATATATCTTTCCAAAGTGTCCACCTTTTATATTCAGATTTACAAGAATACTCTATGACCATTATAGGATGTTTTTACTTTTCATTATGCATACATTTGGTCCATAGTACTTTCTTCTATGTTACACTTTGTGAATTATCATTGAACATCCTTACATTGAATATTTGATATCACTTCATAATCTATCTTGTATATTGCTACTCCTTTGAAGAATGAATCATTTGACTCTATGTAGCAATAGTAATCATCTTTGATATCCTTTGATAGTATTAAATGCAAAGTCCATGTTAGTTTTATCACCTTCATACTCGAGGACGAGTATAGGTTAAGCTTGGGGATGTTGATGCATGTAAAATGCATACATGAACTTTGCATTATATTACTTATATTTCAATCATATTTGCATCATATAAGGGTTATATCATTGATTTATATTGATTTTGGGAATATTTCATTGTTTCCCTATTTTTCTGGAATTAACCCTGCACAGGCAGAAAACCCTATTTTCTATATTTTGATGTTTCAGGGACCCAAACGACGTCCAAATGACCTAATAATTTACGAGCATCAGTTTTTGGAAGGAACGAAGCGTGGGAGCGAAGGAAGCGAACAAACGGAGGCCCGAGGGCCAGAAGAGGGTGGCCCACGCGGCCAGATTCCTGGCCGCGTGGGACCCACCATCTGGGGCCTCGAGGCTCCGTTGCCGTCGATCTTTTTCCCGAGCCTCCGTCTTGACCTAAAAACGACTATAAAAATAGTCCCCGACGCCCTTCGGAAAGGAGAGAAACACAGAAACCACGAAACAGAGACCTGGAGTTGCAGATTGGAGGGGGAAAACTCCGGCGGGGCGCTGCCGGCGTGGTCTCCATCTTCTCCAACGACTTCTCCACCGTCTCCATGATGAAGAGGGAGTAGTCCACCCCTGGACTATGGGTTTGTGGAAGTAACTTATGTATCTCTCTCTCTTGAGCTTCACTAATTAGTACCGTATGAGCTGCTGAACATGATTACGGTCATCTATGTAATACCTTTGTGGTGGATCTTTTTATGAGTTAATATATGTTTGAGATTGCAATAGTTTTGTTTCAGTTATGAAAGTAGATGCATATTATGTACCCCGTTCTTGTTTACTTGTTATGATCAAGCATGTGTATGAGAGCGTGTGAGGGGGAACGTGTGCATTAGTTGGAGTAACGGGGGGTGGCTAGTGCGGTGAACGTGAGAGAAAGTTCCGCGATCCACTTGGGTGTTTTACCTTACTTTGTTGCCTCACTAGGGATAAAGAAAAATACCTTGCTACCGGAGATGTGGGTGTGACCATTGCCACTACTCCATGACTAGATCTAGCATGTTCTTATTTTAACTTCATGTCATGAAACTTAATGCTATGCTCTGATTTATCTTAATTACTAAGGTGTTATGATTTAGTTCGCATCTTGGTGGAGTATAAGAGAGATTAATAAACAAAAGATCTCTATGTTAGGACGTGATGCCCATATAATTAGTAACTTGTCATGAAACCTTTTGTTGCAATCTCATATGTCAATTCTAGTGTTCCATTATCTACCACTTTATTAAAGAGAGAGTGCATTTGTGAAACCATGAACCCCGGTCCATTTTTAATCATAAGAAACACCTTTCCAACAACTTTTATCCACTTTACATTTTCTGCCATTTAAAAATCCGAAAATACAAAAACACTTTTACATCTTGCATTCACAATACAAAACCCAAAAATATCATCCATCCTTGCATATTTATTTATCATCATTGCATATTTATTTACTGTTTTGCATTCATTTTATTTTGATATCATTCTCACACCTTGTGCTTGACAACCACTAGGTGAGGTTGAGGGCACAAACAATTTACTTTGTTTTGTAGGTTTTCAAGAGAAGGATAAGAAGATAAATCTTTCACTATGATTCCCCGAGAGTTCGATATTAAACCCTCGAGTCACCCCTCGTGGGGAAAACCGTCTTTCCTATACTATACACTCTGCACTTGGAGTCTCAACCTAACCCATATTCTTTTGACGCAAGTAACTACGTTAAGGGCCATCAGTCACCCATGGAGTCTTTGATGTTGTACCCACCAGTAGAGCATTGATATCATGTTTCACTCTTGAGAGATAATATGCCACTATATTTTCTTCTCATTTCTTGTATTCCACAATGTAATTGTAGCCCAACAATTTAATTAACAGCTTGTGTTGAATGCCCCCTGTCAGTTTTTGTTCCTAGATGTATTTTTGGCTTTGCAGATCTATTTTGAGGATCAAAGAGGAGGCGACAAAGTAATATTTCCATATTTTTAGTGACTCAATAATTGCAAGGTCCTCCTTGTGATAGGTAAATAGGGCATGTCGTGGGTTAACACGGCAGATGTCATCCGGTGATTACTTGATTGTGGGGTTATGGCGCTTCTATTGTTCAGGAGATTGTCTAGCTCTACGGGGATAAAGAATTTACCCAGGTTTGGCCCCTCGCTATGGAGGTAAAGACCTACTCCTACTTTGTTGTATTTATATGGATGATCTCGATTACAAGGTGTGATTCCGCTACTCGGGTATCGAGAATTAGGTTACGATGAGATTTTCTCGATCTGAGACCCAGGAACCCCCTTATATAGATGGCCGGATCCCTGGGAGTACAAGTTACCGCAAGGTTATCTCGCAGTCGGAGTCCTACTCTAGGTCCTTCGTATCTTCCAAGTCTTGAGACACCATCTTGTACGTGGACTCCGGGTCTCCCATGTCCTTCCTTCTATGGCCGGCTTACCAACAAACTCGTCGGCCCATGTGTAACCCGACCCAGGTAGCTGATGGGCTAACCTAGTCTTGGTCTCCCGCCCGACGGGTTAAGCTTCACGCTCCATGGGCCTACCGGGTTATCATTCCCCCAATAGGGCCTCTACTTTAGAACCTAGTGCCTTAATGAAGAAGGATAATGGTCTGCCTTTTTGCATAATGACAACCCCAATTCCATAACCTAAATTATCTGCCACTAGTGTAAACGGGAGAGCAAAATTAGGTAATGCGAGGACTAGTGGTGTGATCATGCATTGCTTTAGTTCTTCAAATGTTGCTTCCTGAATCAGTCCAGACAAATGCATACTTTTTCAATGAGTCAAAGAGGGGCCTGCAGATTATACCATATCCTTTGATAAATCTTCTGTAATATCCAGTGAGGCCCAAGAAACTCCTTAATTCATTTATATTTGTGGGGTTGGGACACATCTAGAAATTGCTTCCAATTTGACTGGGTCATTGGAACACCCTTGCCACTAATAATATTTCCAAGATATTCTACTTGGTGTTGACCAAATGAACATTTTGATAATTTTGGAAGAGAACTTTGGCTGGCAATTTTTGAAGGACAATTGTGAGGTGCTCTGCATGTTCTCCTTCTGCCTCTCAATATATTAGTATATCGTCAAAGAATACCAATACAATTTTCCAGAGGAATGGTGCTATAATTGTGTTCATCAACAACTGAAAAGTTGCATGTGCATTTGTGAGGACGAAAGGCATAACCATGTATTCATAATGACCCAAGTGAGTAATAAAAGGTATTTTTCGAATGTCCGCGGCTTGCATTCTAAACGGCTCGAAATTCTGGAGCCCGCGCCTGTCTTCAAAGCGGTATTACCGCTGGAGGCAGCGGTACCACCGCTGCCCAGCGGTACTGCCGCCGCGGTACCGCTGCAGCTACCGCCCAATGAAACAGAAGCAGCAAAACGGCGGTACCTCGGGCGGTACTGCCGCTGGCCAGCGGTACCACCGCTGGGGATGGCGGTACTGCCGCTGCCCAGCGGTACTACCGCTGCAGTACCGCTGGAGCTACCGCTGATGGAAACAGAAGCTGAAAAACGGCGGTACCTCCAGCGGTACCGCCAGCGGTAGCTGGCAGAAACCCTGCGCAGCGGTACTACCGGCCCTCCTGGCGGTACTACCGCTGCCTGGAGCAGAAAACTGCTAAGAGCAAATTGCAAGCTCTATCCGATGACGCTTATATCAGAAATTCCTGGAAGCTCAAAATACATCGTTAGATACATAATTGTGTTATCACTAACACCAAAACATCATCTAGGGAAGATGCACTTTCAATCTCCCCCTTTTTGGCGTTAGATGACAACACAATTATCGCAAGGCAAAAGATTTGTAAAAGATAGACGGAGCTCCCCCTAGACATGTGCATTATTCATGAAATGCTTTTGAATGCACAAACGCACACAACCTAGGATCAATGCTCCCCCTAGCTTTTGCAAACTTTGCAAATAGAATAATATAAAGAGCTTGCAACAAAGAATAAGACATGAACAAAGATAATAAGCTAAGCAATTAAGGTTCACATGTCTTACACCACATGGAGAGATCCATAACTGAAAAATAAAAGTGTTCACAAGCATAAGAGAAACAACACGAATAAAGAACAAGCTTGTGACACACAACCCTTGCGAAACCCCGTACGAGCTACTAGATATCTCTCCCCCTTTGGCATCGAGACACCAAAAAGGGACAGACCGATGCTAACGCCCCAAGGGTCACTCGAAACCGAACGGAGGCTGCTGAGAGGTGACTTCATCTTCTTCATAATCTGCCCAAGTGATCACCTGCCCTGCACTGTCCTGAGCTTGCCACTCCTCCCATGGAGTGATGTTCTTCTCCGAGCCGGACTGCACTTGTTCTCCTTGAGCACGACGGTGAGCAATTTCAGCTTGGCGAGCCTTCATCGTGCTCTCATAGACATCATATTGGTTCCTCTCAACTTTCTTGGTCAGCTTGAAGAGCTTCTTCATAGAAGTAGCCATCCAAAGGAAAGGCCCTTCCTTCTTAGTGTGAGAGGGACCGGCTTCATCCACAACTTCTTTGCTCTTCTTCTTCTTCGGATGGGGCTTAACAAGGAGCCGCTTACTCTTGTGGGGATCCATTCCTCCGCATCCCCAAGCTCCGCAACATCGTTCTCCTCAACCCACTTCCAAATGATGATACGCATGATGAGAGGAGCAAAAGCGATGTTCTTCTTCTTGATAATGACCTCCCAAAGTTCATGCCAAATGAAATCCATGACATCCAACTTCTTCCCTTTTCCTTGCATCTCCCTTGTGAGGAGCATTAGATTCTTGAGATACCATGAATTTCATCAATGTTGCCCACCTTTGGGTTGATGGTCTCGCGATAAATCCTGTGCATGATGTCCCAAGTGGGAAAAGTCCCTTGACTTGCCAACCTTCCACTTCTCAGCGCTCTCCGGGTCATATAAAGGCAAGAGCTTCTCCACTTCTACAGCCTGCACCCCCACATGATGGACACGGAAGTGAGTATCGTCAAAGTCGTCGTAGAGGACGGAACCAAACTCCTCATAACCAAGCATCTGAGCAATTGCAGACCACTTCTCTTCAAACTTCTCTCCTTTGTCATCCATGTGATGGTGCGCTCCGTCTCATTGCCAAAGTGAACGGTGGCTAGAAATTGAGCCACAAGCTTCTCATCAAAATCTTGTTCCAACTCCATCATGGGTAAAAGCCCAAACTCTTCGCAAATATCAAGGGCTTCTCCAAAGTAATCAATCTTGTCCCTCATGTGATCCATATTGATGAAGTGCTGCTCCACATAGTTCTCCACCGGCTTCTTCAACAAGATCTCATTGTAGCATTGTTCTTGGAACTTGTTGTGAAAGAAAGGATTGTTGCCCCGAATGGAGGGAATTTGATCCATCCTCTCAATCACATAGCAATTGACAGCCCGCTTGACCGCAAAATCCTTGTCCGACACTGACTAGCAGACTTGGTCCTCTTGGGCAGGGTCTTCTCCGGAGGTGGAAACCTCCGGCGAGTCACGGGAACCCCATCAATCTCATCTTGACTCATCAGCACCATCGGTCCTTGGTTTCTTGCGCCCACAGACTTGGTGCGACACGAGACGCACTACCTGTGAATAGCATGGGAGGGGCAAGCATATAGGTAAGAATGCACCATTTCATTATTTTGGAGAAAAAGAACACATGTCTACAAAATTGTATGAAATTAAAACTAGAGGGAGAGTGCCAAACTAGTGTTGGAGATGTAACAAGAGGTAATATTATGGCTTTAAAAAGCACTAACATTATCTAGGGTTACTCCTCTAAATCTAGGAAGAGGAACTTTCAATCTAGCCACAAATTTCGCAACAAATTTATAGACAAGGTTCTAGATCCACAAATACACATCTCTACCTACTCAATCTACCACGAATCCAAGAGGAACACCACTAATTTCATCTCTATCCATCAACTAGATGAGAGAGAGGGATAGGGCATACCGGAACTCATGGCAGAGGATCGAGGAGGAGGAGAGATGCAGGAGGCGTCCCGGGGCGTGGAGGTTGAAGATCCAAGCCTGGGGAGAGCTCCTTCCCGGCGGAGGAGTGGCCGGCGGCGGCGGAGGTGGGAGGAGAAGGAGTTGGGGAAGAAACGAAATGAGGGAGGAACCCTCAAAAACGAGTCTCCCCGAGCCTTATTCTGTCCAAACTCCGCGAGCGGTACTACCGCTCGATCCAGCGGTAGTACCGCCCTGGTAAAAACAGGCCCAGTGGCGATACCGCGCTGCACAGTGCTGTGAAGCACGCGCAGCGGTAGTACCGCCAGGGTGCCCGGTAGTACCGGCGCCTGGGGAAAAATCAGCTGGGCTCAAAAATGAGCCCCGAAGCCGATTTGACCGCCGTTTCCGACCATCCAAACAACCAAGAGCATGAAAAAGGCATTTTTAGAGAGAGATAGGGCTGTTTTAATAAAGAGTGTTGGCTTGGGATAGACAAGTAGCTGAGAAAGGAGAAGAAACTCAAGTTTGCAAAAACCAAACTTGAAGACCCAAGCTTGAGTTCTCTCCCCAAAAAGAAGTCTAAAAGACCAAATAAGATCCAAATAAAACCAACTCCTCAAAAGGAGGAGGGCGGTGGCCTAGGCCACCATGTATGAGCAATTATCAACCCAAAACCGCGAAGATATATCTTGGGTTTAAGGCCAATACTCATCGTTTAAGCACAATTTGTCACCGGAGTGACCAAATAAAGCACGAATTGTCTATGTGCGCATAATAGAAGTAGTGTTGACTCATGAGTTGAGCTACACTCCCCCTATGTCCATGCATGCATCTAAACTAGTTACGATGTCTACTATGGGTACTTGTGCAAGGCGGTCAAGCAAAGTTGCTCGCATCAATGACATTTAGTTCATTCCTCAACTCTCGAAATCTTGGTTCATCAAGGGCCTTGGTGAATATATCCGCAAGTTGATCCTTGGTTCCTACAAAAGAAAGGTCAATGTTGCCCCTCTCCACATGCTCCCGGATGAAATGATGACGAACTTCAATATGCTTCGTCTTGGCATGTTGCACGGGGTTGTGGGCGATCTTGATAGCACTTCATTATCGCACATGAGGGGCACCTTGGAGAAGATAATACCATAATCCTTCATAGTTTGCACCATCCATAAGAGTTGAGCACAACAACTTGCGGCGGAGATGTACTCGGCTTCGGTGGTGGAGAGAGCAACACAATTTTGCTTCTTGGAAGACCAACACACCAAGGAGCGGCCAAGAAATTGACAACTCCCGGATGTAGACTTCCTATCCTTCTTCTCTCCGGCATAATCCGCATCCGAGTAACCCATGAGATGAAAGCTTGAACCCTTGGGATACCAAAGACCAAAGTTTGGGGTATGAAGCAAATATCGAAAGATGCGCTTAACCGCCACTAAGTGGCTCTCTTTGGGAGCCGCTTGATACCTTGCACACTTACCCACACTAAACATAATATCCGGTCTAGATGCACAAAGATAAAGCAAAGAGCCAATCATAGAGCGATAGAGTTTTTGATCGACATCGTTACCCTCGGTGTCGGTGTGGAGGTCGACGGAGGTGGACATGGGTGTCTTGTAAGGTTTGAGCTCCGTCATCGTGAACCTCTTGAGCATGTCTTGGGTATATTTGGCTTGATTGATGAAGGTACCTTCCCTATATTGCTTCACTTCAAATCCTAGGAAGTACTTCAACTCCCCCATCATGGACATCTCAAATTTGCTTGTCATTAGCTTTGCAAACTCATCATTGAAAGCATTGTTAGTAGAACCAAAAATGATGTCATCTACATAGAGTTGGCATATGAAAAGATTGCCACCCACCTTCTTGGTAAAGAGGGTGGGGTCAATAACACCAACTTGGAATCCACGGTCTACAAGAAACTCTCGAAGGTGCTCATACCACGCACGTGGGGCTTGTTTAAGGCCATAGAGTGCCTTGTCGAGCTTGTAAACATGGTCCGGATGGTTGGGATCCTCAAACCCGGGAGGTTGCTTAACATATACCAACTCATTAATAGGACCATTAAGGAAAGCACTTTTAACATCCATTTGTTGCAATTTAAAGTTATGATGAGATGCATATGCAAGCAAGATGCGAATAGATTCAAGACGAGCAACGGGGGCATAGGTTTCACCGAAGTCAACACCTTCGACTTGAGAGTAGCCTTGTGCCACCAATCTTGCCTTGTTTCGAATGACAATGCCGTTCGAATCTTGCTTGTTCTTGAAGACCCATTTGGTGCCGATGACGTTCTTGCACCCATTTGGCCTTGGCACCAACTTCCACACCTTGTTGCGCTTGAAGTTATTGAGTTCTTCATGCATGGCATCAATCCAATCATGATCTTCAAGAGCTTCATACACCTTCTTGGGCTCGATGAAGGACACAAAAGCATGGTTGGTGCTAAAGCTTGCCAATTGTTTTCTTGTGACGACCTTGCTTTGGACACCTCCAAGAACTTTGTCCAATGTATGCTCTAAGCGAGTTAATTTTTGCTCTCTTCGCAATTCTCTTCTCTTCTTGGTCTCCTCCGAAGTTTCTTGAGAGATGACTTGATCATTTCCTTCATCATCGGAGTCATGTGCATTGTTTTGATCTTGAGCTTGATCTTGATGAGGACCACCTTGATCTTGTTCTTGATCATTGTCGTGTGCACCATCTAGAGCTTGGTCTTGAACATCAAGTTGTGGAGAGGAACCACTAGGTTGATCTTGTTCTTGACCTTGCTCACTTGTTTGAGGGCTCGGAGTTTGTTCTTGGTTACGGGGAGGATCTTGAGTTGGTGATGGTATGACTTGAGGAGGAGCTCGAGGAGGATCTTGAACTTGAGGAGGATCCTCTTCAATGGGACGAATGTCCCCAATTGCCATCCTTCTTAGAGCGAGCTCCATAGGTACATCACCTACAACATTAGGATCAACTTGCCCCACTTGGGAGCCATTATCCTCATCAAACTTCACGTCACTAGATTCTTCAACTTGACCGGTGGTCTTGTTGTAGACTCTATAGCCGTGAGAGTTTGTGGAGTAACCAACAAAGATACCCTCTATAGATCTAGTTCAAACTTAGATAACCGGTTACCTTTCTTGCGAATGAAGCACTTGCATCCAAAGACACGAAAATAAGAAAGATCCGGTTTCTTCCCAAGAAGAATCTCATATGGGGTCTTGTTCAATAGCTTGCGGAGAAATAACCGATTTGTTGCATGACAAGCGGTGGAGATGGCTTCGGCCCAAAAGTTAACGGAGAAGCATACTCCGCAATCATGGTCCTAGCCGCATCCATAAGAGTCCGGTTCTTCCTCTCCGCAACACCATTTTGTTGAGGGGTGTATGGAGTGGAATATTGATGAGCAATACCCTCTTCACTAAGAAACCCCTCCACGGTGTAGTTCTTGAATTCGGACCCATTATCACTTCGAATTGTCATGATCTTCTCTTGATATTGACGTTGAGCCATGTTGATGAAGTCAATGACTCTTTGTTGAGTCTCACTCTTCTTCTTGAAGAAATAGACCCATGTGTATCTTGAATAGTCATCAACAATCACCAAGCAATACTTCTTCCCACCAAGACTATCATAAGATAATGGACCAAAAGGTCCAAATGAATGAGCTCAAGAATCTTGTCGGTGGTAATCTTCGTCTTTGGTGGATGGGCTTCTCCATGTTGCTTTCCTAGAACGCATGATCTACACACACGATCTTTGGAAAACTTAATATCGGTTAGTCCAAGAATGTGATTACCACTTTGAAGATCATGGAGTGTTCTCATATTGGTGTGGGCTAGTCGGCGGTGCCAAAGCCAACCCACATCAACTTTAGCCATTAGACAAGTCGCGGCCGACATGCTCTCTTTCGAGAAATCAAGCACATACATGCCGTACTCGACATGTCCAACAAAGACTACTTTAAGAGATCCCTTCACGGTGATGATCACACTCTCGTCATCAAAATAACACCCATAACCACTTTTAGTAAGTTGATAGACGGAGAGTAAGTTGTAACCAAGGGACTCAACGACAAGTACATTCTTGATAGAGACTTCTCTAGCAACAACGACCTTGCCTCGTCCCAATACCTTAAGCTCGCGGTTGTCACCAATTTTGACTCGTGAATATTGAGGTAGAGGAGGTTCAATATCATCCACCAAGTCAATGCGTCCGGTCATGTGTTGGGATGCGCCACTATCCACCGTCCATCGACCCGCACCGGACGCCACACCCTACAAGGAATCAAGTCTTTGATTTAGGTACCCATTTTTCGATGGGTCCTTTCTTGTTAGTCACAAGGGTCTTAGGAACCCAAATAGCCCAATGATAATCATCACCATAAGAAGACCAACATATTTAGCATAAACATGACCATCTCTAGATTTCATAAGAACATAAGATGGGTTATATTTGCCGGCAAAGTCATTATGGGTAGGAAGGTCCCTTGTGACCTCACCACCCACAATGGTGTTGGTCTCCTTCTCTTTAGCCAACTCCCCCTCCTTCACAAAGATAATAGCTTTTGAAGAGGGAGAAGACTTCTTCTTCTTCTTGTTCTTCTTCTTTGACTTGGTAGAGAAACCAAGTCCTTCTTTTCCAATTTGATCCTTTTGATTGCTCAAAAGGTCATTGAGGTTCTTTTCTCCTTGGGCACAAGCCATAATGCCCTTCTCAAGTTGAGATTTCAACTTAGCATTCTCTTCAACAAGGTTAGCATGCTCACAACAAATAATAGATTTAGCAATAATTTCATTTGATGTGGAAGCAATAACTTCTTTCACTTGTTGACCTAGGAATTGATCATGAGACTTCTCAAGTTTGGCAAAAGACTCTTTGAGGGTTTTGAGTTCCTCATCAAGTCTCTTGTTTTCCTTCTCAAGTCTAGCATGTTCAATGCCTAGCTCAAGCTTCTCATTCTTATAGACTTTAGAAGTAGCAAGAGCATGTTCATGATCCTTTTTAACTCTAGACATGTCAATAGCATAGGATTCCTCGGAATTAGATAGGGCCTCCTCAAGGGACCTTCTACGAGTTTGCTCCTTTTCAAGAGCAATAGCGAAATCCGCTATCTCATTAGCATAGTCAACCTCACGGTTTGCCATGCCCGAAATGATCTCCTCCTTTTGATCTACAAGAGAGTTAGTTTCCTCAAGTTGCTCCAAAAGAGCATCAACATTCACTTTGTCTTCTCCTTTAAGATTGCTAGCCACACGTCCACCTCATTTGGACTTTGGGGCTCCTTCACAACATTCTCTACACAATCCAATAAGGAAGGAGGTGTAGAGGCAATAGGTTTAGGAGAAGGAGTTACCGAGGTGGCTTTTGCCATGAGACATGTGTAGGGAATGGACTCATTTTCATTGGGGGATTCAAATAGGGATGACGGTGTAGAGGAAGGTGTAGCTATGGCAATGCGAGCGGTAGCTACAACTTCATCTTCATCACCGGACGTGTATTCTTCCAAAACTTTTCTATCTTGAACACACAAGGCATTGGTAACCCTCTTCTTCACGTAGTTCTTGTTGCCGTTGCCCTTGGACTTGTCTTTTCTCACAAGCTTGCCATTGTGGTCCTCTCGATTCTCCCAAGGACACTCGGCAATGTAGTGATTGAGATTACTACAATTATAGCAAGTCTTTGGACGGTCTCCTCTTGGTCTTGCAACGAAGTTCTTCTTAGCAAAAGGTCTTGAAGATCTCTTGGAACGGTTGCCCCAATAGGCTCTTGAAGCAAGAGCCATGTGCTCACAATAGTCTTTCTTGACTCCTCCGTATCCTCCTCTTCACCTCCATGTTCAAACTCTTCTTCACTAGTGATGGTGGTGGACTTCAAAGCGACATTTGGAGATTGTCCCGCAAGTCCCCTTTGCCGAGCTTGAGCATGAATAGAGCTCTTGACAACCATCCCAATGGATACAAACTCGTTGAGCACGGTGTTGGAGTCAAGTGTTGAGAAGTCCGGTCTTGATCGAATGGTTTGAGCTAAGCCTTGATTTGAGGGAGTGATGGCCTTGAGAAATTTGCGCTTGATCCAATTATCACTAATCTTCTCAAAACCGAAATCATTCAAGGTGATGGCAAGAGCGGAGAGTCTTCGATAGAGATCTTCGGGGGTCTCATCTTCATTCATCACAAACTCATCGGCTTCATCTTGAACCGCTTCATACTTGGAAAGTTGAATGCTTTTGTTCCCCAAGAACAAGTTATGAAGATTCTCCCAACATTGCTTTGCCGTCGTGCACATACGGATATGCGTGCGATAAGTTGGGCTTGCGGCCGTTTGTATCATGTGCATGGCGGTGGCGTTGAGTTGATGATTGGCCTTCTCCGTTGGAGTCATGTTGTGTGGGTCTTGAGGATGGAAGCCTTGCTCTAAAATGTCAATCAAGAAAACACAACAACTAGACATGTGTGAACGCATAGAGAATTGCCAATTAGGAAAGTCTTTTGGATCAAGCTTAGGAGGTGCGCCCATATTGGCGATGTGTGGCGGAGAGACGTGTTGGTGGATTGTGTTATACACTTGTTCCGGTGGAACATTAGCATACACCCCCGGCGGCTTCCTTGGGGTTGAGTTACCATCCTCGGAGTTCTTTGTTTCGGGATTGGCTTGCGCCTTTCCGTCCGCATTGACAATACCCGTAGAAGGAAGAGTATCTACTTCCCGGGACATTTTCCAAGGAGGGTAAATCAACCTTAGGAGGATCCGGTTTCCCTAGGAACTCCTTGAACATTTCTCGCATCGATTCCTTCATGCTTATGTTGAGGTTGGTAGTGATCTCGGTATTGAGATTCGATATCTCACTCTTGAGTTCACTAACAACCTCACCAAAGCGTTCATTAGTAACCGATGCGAGAGGGTCCACGACGTCCGACATATTCTCTTAGGCGGTGAAGCCTTAGATAAGAGACGAGGCTCTGATACCAATTGAAAGATCGATATGTCGACTAGAGGGGGGGTGATTAGGCGACTACCAAATTTTAATTCTTTTTCGATTAATTAAGGCTTGAGCAAAGTATAACAAGGTTGACTAGATGTGCACTAGGTGATAGCAACCTATGTGATACAAGCAAGGTAAACAAAGTAGCGGAAGCAACAAGTAAAGGATAGAGTAACCGCAAAGTGGAGACACGGAGATGTTTCCCGTAGTTCCTTCCCAAGGGAAGTACGTCTACGTTGGAGGAGTGTGGAGCCACCTAGGCGCTCCAATAGCACGGATGTGCTCACTCTATTCTCCGTGAGCTTCACCCGTGGGGGTTTGGCTCATTCACTATGAGGTCACCTTGATGGCGTTGACCAAGCCGGTACACAAAGGTCGGGGAACTCCACAATGAGTTGAAGCCTCCCAACAATGCCTCGGACTTCCTCCGAGACTCACAAAGGCACCTCGAGTTACAAGCAACCCAAGATGCAAGTTCCACACTATCCGTGTGGGGGATTTGAAATTCCTTCGGTGGAGATGTAGATCTAGACCTCCTCCTTCACTCCACAAAGTATCAAGAGGTTTGGGTGGTTGGAGTGGGAGATCTTAGTAGGTTGAAGCTTTCATCAATGGAGGAGAGAGAGCATAGGAAAACTTAGTCTTCAAGTGGGGAAGAAGACCCCTTTAAATAGCTCCTCCAAAAGTGGCCGTTGCACAGCCAGAATTCCCGCGGCGGTACTACCGCTGGGGGCAGCGGTAGTACCGCTGCCTTCTTCGTCTTCAATTCAAACGGCTCGAAATTCTGGAGCCCGCGCCTGTCTTCAAAGCGGTACTACCGCTGGAGGCAGCGGTACCACCGCTGCCCAGCGGTACTGCCGCCGCGGTACCGCTGCAGCTACCGCCCGATGAAACAGAAGCAGCAAAACGGCGGTACCTCGGGCGGTACTGCCGCTGGCCAGCGGTACCACCGCTGGGGATGGCGGTACTGCCGCTGCCCAGCGGTACTACCGCTGCAGTACCGCTGGAGCTACCGCTGATGGAAACAGAAGCTGAAAAACGGCGGTACCTCCAGCGGTACCGCCAGCGGTAGCTGGCAGAAACCCTGCGCAGCGGTACTACCGGCCCTCCTGGCGGTACTACCGCTGCCTGGAGCAGAAAACTGCTAAGAGCAAATTGCAAGCTCTATCGATGACGCTTATATCAGAAATTCCTGGAAGCTCAAAATACATCGTTAGATACATAATTGTGTTATCACTAACACCAAAACATCATCTAGGGAAGATGCACTTTCAGGTAGTACCAGGCATGTTCGAGGAGGCGGGGCTAACTACCGCTGGCGAACGGAGTCAGTGCCCGCCAGCGGTACGAAACTTACCACTGGCGGACGGTTTGGGGTGCCCGCCAGCGGTAACTGGCTCGGTTGTGCGCATCCGGGGAAAAAATATCCCAGGTTACCGCTGGCGGACACGCATATGCGTCCGCCAGCGATAACTGGAAAAGTGGCATAAGTGCGGCCACCAACCCCTTCCCTCCATTATTGCACTTTACACTTGCTTCTCTCACTAGCTCGAGTTTTGCTCATTTGTGGCTAATTTCCCCCATCAAATTCATCACTTTTAGCCAATAAAAACTTATTTAGTTGATAGATCCCACTAAATCTCTCTCCCACATCCAACATTGACCAAAAAAAATCCACTCAAGTCACTCTTATCTCAAGATCTAGATTTCATCTCCGGTCGACTTCCGCGGTTTTTTTTTACGTGTGTTTTACTTATTAAGGTGATCTTTTATCGATATAAATGCATATTCTTAAAATTTGGTCGGATAAAATGCGCTCGTAACCATGCAAAATGATGAAATGGCTTGGAATGTGTGAAATTTTGTTGTGATGAATAAATTTGTGTTGTGATGTGTGAAATTAAAAATGAGGATGCCAATACCATGCCAGAATGTTGATTCATTTTCCGTTTCGGCAACTTTTGGCACTCTCCTTAGGTCCTATTTGCAGGAAGGTCATGGCGAATTTTTTCGTGAAACCCGATAAAATATAAAATGGTGATTAATTATTGTCTTGATTCTACAACGTGCAGGTGCTAATGGTTATTATGAGTGAACGTGTCATGAATACATACTTGAGACACGCGACAGAAGACATGCTGCAGAATAAACGCAAAGATATTAAATGTCCGTGTCGAAGATGCAAATTGGAGGTCAGCTTCACTCCATTTACCGGAGATTTGCTGGAACACCTGCTCAGGCGTGGTTTCATGGATGGCCACACTCGTTGGATAGAAGATGATGAAAATGATGGTGCGGCGGCAGGAAATGATCAGGAAGGGTAGCAAGACAATAACGACGAGGGGCAAGAAGATGAAGAGCCTGATCCCCAACATGATCACGTTGAAGAAGACGATGATGATCATCAGGTGGTAGCAGAAGAGGAGGACACACGGACACCGCTAACTTCAGTCGTGCGGGACCCTCATCTAAAAGAACTGTTTTTCAGAAGACGACTAACATGAAATCTAAGTTGGCGCAATTGGAGAAAGACTCAAATACTCCGTTGTATCCAGGTGCGACCCGGAAGATTCCCGCTTGATGTTCTGCAGATGAAGACAAGACACAAATGGAGCGATAAAAGCGTCGATGCTAATCTGGAATACATGCATGGTCTCCTTCCGAAGGGCAACACGTGTCCTAAAAATTGTGACGAAGCCAAGGAAGTCGTGTGCCCCTTTGATTTACCGCACGAGAGGTACCATGTGTGCAACTTCGACTGCTACATATTTCGGAAAGAGGACGAGGAAATGATCAAATGTCCAGTGTGCAATACTGCTCGATACAAGACCGGGAAGAAAGCCCCTCGCCAAGTTGTGTGGTACTTTCCGCTCATTCCTCGTCTGCAGCGATATTTCACAGACCGTAAGGAAGCAAAGCGAATGCGCTGGCACACGGAAAGAAGGGCGGCAGTGCTGCAAGATTCAGAGCGGAGTGAAAAGATAATTCTGACACACCCTTCGGATGCAAGCCAGTGGAAAGCATTAGACGCTTACGATGCAGAGTTTGGAGACGAGCCAAGGAACATCAGGTTGGGTGCGAGCACCGACGGTCTCAATCCGTTTGGAAACCAGAGCAGTACACACAGCACGTGGCATGTGTTTGTATGGATATACAACCTCCCCCCCCCCCCCCCCCCGGTTGTGCATGAAAAGGAAGTACATACACATGAGCATGCTAATTCAAGGGCCGAACAACCAGGCAGCAACATCAATCTGTATCTGAAGCTACTGAAAGATGAGCTAGCCACGTTATGGGCACCAGAAAGGGTCTCCACTTGGGACGCAGTCGCAGAATAGTAGTTTCCTATACGAGCTGCCTTGTTGTGTATGGTGCACGATTTGCCCGGCGGCGCATACGTTGGTGGCCAGGTGTCCCACGGACATAATGGATGCGTCAGGTGCATGGATGATCTGACATTCCACCAGCTCAAGAAAGCCGGTTCTTCGAAAACAATCTACATAGGCCATCGAAGGTGGCTACGCAATATAGACCCATGGAGGAAACGTGGAGACCTTTTCAACGGTAAAGATGAGCCCAGAGGACCTCCACGTAAGAGGATCGGCGATGAAATTTACGAGTTGCTGGATGGTTAGGAAGAGTGCCCTGAGCCGGGAAAGAAGCGACAGACGCCAAAACCACTCCATGGTGTTTGGAAGACGAGGTCTGTGTTTTGGGACTTGCCATACTGGCCCATCTTCAGTACGCCAAATTGCCTTGATCTAATGCATATCACGAAGAATGTGTACGAGAGTTTGTTTAGCACTGTGCTCCACATGGCGGACATGACCAAAGATGGCCCGAAAGCAAGACGTGACCTTAAACATATGAACATTAGGGAAGAGCTTCAAGGGGATACCAAAATGGGGATGACGACCAGTCGGATGAGGAGACGGATGGTCACCCTGCTAAAAGGGTTAAGAAGAATGACTATTACTATCCCCCCTCTTGCTTCACTCTTAGTCCAGATGAGATCGAACAGTTGTTCAAGTGCCTTCTAGGAGTCAAAGTGCCTTTGGGTTACTCGGGGCTGATAAGCAGATTCTTAGACTGGCAGAAAAAGAAGTTCAGCGGTATGAAGTCTCATGATTGTCACGTGATGATGACGCAAATATTCCCAGTTGCAATCCGAGGGATAATGGACAAGCACGTCCGTGACACCCTTTTTGGCCTCTGTAACTTCTTTGACGTGATCTCTCGAAAGTCAATCACAGCAAAGAGACTCTCAAGGCTGCAGGAAGAAATTGTTGTGATACTATGCGAGCTTGAGATGTACTTCCCGCCCGCATTCTTCGACATTTGCGTGCATCTGTTGGTCCACATCGTGGATGATATCATTCATCTCGGACCGTTGTTTCTCCACAACATGATGGCGTTCGAAAGGATGAATGGGGTCATAAAAGGATTTGTTCGTAACAGGGCCCGTCCGGATGGAAGCATCGTTCAAGGCTTTCTCACTGAAGAGTGCATCTCTTTCTGCACCATCATCTGGAGATAATTGATAACCCTGTTGGTTTGCCTCCTAACAAGCACTTTGGCAAGTTAGGTGGGTCAGGTCACAAAATGGCGCACGGGACTTACATGTGGGCTTCACTCATCGAATGGCCGACTTTAACAGGGCAAACTTAGTAGCTCTCCAACATCTTGAAATGGTCGATACTTGGGTGAAAAAGCACAAAATCACGATTAAGCAGAAGTACATTGACCAGGGCAGGCAAAGAACCGAAGGAGAAATAATTAGAGAGCACAACTCCTCTTTCTTGCGTTGGTTCAAAGATGAGCTTGTCGCTCCGCCAACGGATTGTGCAGAAGGTAGACTCTTATACGACTTATCACGTGGCCCCGCCCCCAACCTCGCGATGTTTCAAGCATATGATATCAACGGGTTCACTTTCTACACGGAGGAAAAGGACAAAACTTCTGACTATCAAAACTCACGGGTAATGATGAAATCCTACATCGGTGACAAGAAGTTCAGATACTACGGAAGGATAGAGGAGATGTGGGAGCTTAACTACTCTGGAGAGAAGGTGCCGATGTTCCGCGTGAGATGGGCTAGGTTATCCACCGTCAAAAAAGAAGACCAATACTTCACCACCATGGTTTTACCCGAAGCCGGCACTTCATCAAGCACAAACGTCACCGCACAAAATGAGCCATGGCTATTGGCTAAGCACGTGTCTCAATGCTTCTTCATAACCGACCCGTCAAAGCCTAGCCGTGTGGTCGTGAGGAGAGGCAAAAGAAACATCATCGGAATGGATGGAATCGCCAATGAGGATGACTTCGACCAGTTCGGTGGCCCTAATATTGAAGATGATGAAGATGATGAGACAACATACACATTCAGAAGAAGCAGAACCATGCTACCCATGAGAGGTCTTCCATTCAAAAGAAGAGGTCATAATGTGGGGCTAAATTATGCAACTGCGACTAAAAGAGGCAAGAAGATGGGCAAACGCTAAGAGAAAAGCGCTAGACATGTATGTTATTTTAAATTTGTATTTGAAATGTTTTGAATAATGATGTGTATGAATATTTATATAAATGCACCCAAGTATTTTAAACGTATTTTGCGATGCGCAATTCTACTTGAAAATACTAAATAACAACAAAAACGGAAAAGAAAACAACAAAACAGAAAATAATAAAATATACCGCTGGCGGACACAGCGCACGTCCGCCCGCGGTAATGTCCACCCGCCCCACTTACGCGCGGGTCCCTCTCTCTTTCCCCATTATCCCCACAGGTGGTAGCATCTCTCTCCTCGCCCCCCCCCCCCCCCCCGATTCAACCCGCCGCCGCGTCACCGTCCCACGCCGCCTCCGCCGCGCCACCGTCCCGCGCCGCCTCCTCCTCGTCGGCCATCTTCGAGCGCCTCCGCCTCCTCCTCCTCCACTGCCTGGCCCCGAGCGCCGCCGCCTCCTCGCGCCCCCCCCCGGTTCAAACCGCCGCCGCGTCGCCGTCCCGCACCGTCTCCGCCGTGCCGCCTCCTCCTCATCGGCCATCCCCGAGCGCCTCCTCCTCCTCCACTGTCTGGCCCCGAGCGCCGCCGCCTCCTCCTCCACGGCCTTGCCCCGACGCTGCCGCCACCATCGACCTCCGCCTCCGGCGCGCTGCTCCCCTCCTCCACCATCGAGCTGGAGCAAGGCTGAGCCCCCTCCTGGTGAGCTCGCTCACCCCCTCCTCTCTTCTCCCCTCCGGTTGACATGTGCACACAAGGTGTTTGGTGAAATGCCCATGTGTTTTTTCTTCAAATCTTGTTACTGTTGTACATGAATGTCCATGTGGTGGTGGTGATGAATGTTTGGTGATGGTGGTGAATGTGTGGTGGTGATGAAATGTGGTGGTGGTGGTGAATGTGGTGGTGGTGGTGGATGTGTGGTGGTGATGAATATTTTTTGTGTGGTTGTGATGAATATAAAATGTTATGCAGGTACCCTTGAGACCTTTGAGATTGCCGGAACGTTGATTAGCTTCCGTTCCGGCAAATTCGGGTACTCCATATGTCCTATTTTTAGCAAAGGTCATGCCAAAAAAATCGTGAATTTTCGCATGACCTTTTCTAAAAAAAGACATATTTGAGTGCCTACACTTGCCGTGGCGGACATTCCGGCAAACTTAGACTCATGGGTATCTTAGTACTTAATTAAGTGAATTTTCCATGTTATACTAAGTTCGACTTTTCTCGTTAGTGTGAACATGGCTGACAATGACGAGGCCGGGGGTTCTCAGATAGGAGGCGAGGATCCGATGCAGGCGTTCATCGAGAACGAACTCACAAGCACCTTCAAATCCATGTTTCCTACCGTCTGTGAGTTCGTTCGGACTTGGATGAATGGAGGCCAAGTAGGGCCTCCCCCCATGATCGGCTACGGCTACGACAACTCTATCACCAATTTGATGCCTATTGTGCAAAATCATGATACGCCAGAAGATGCGCCGGTGAACAAGCCTAAGAAGGCACGGAAAAGATACAAGAAACATAAGTTGGACGACTCCAACAGCCGGCCGGAGCAGGGGACTGATTTCCGGTTTGTGGACAGGATACCCATCAAGAACTGGCATACGACGCATCACTTGGGTAAATCGATCCTGCCGGCGGATTTGGTCGAAAAGTTGTCTGGACATTTGTTGGACCTACATGAGCTTGTTCTTGTTATGGAGACGAGACTTCTCGAGCAAGAAAATCCAACATACCAGTTTTTATTGCAAAGGTACCAAAACGGTTGGGCTTTGTCACAGAAGATGGCGCAGACCTGCTCTTTGTGAGATTTGATGATATCTTCAGAATATTCCATATGCTCCCGCTCCACCCATCCATGGTCCGCCTTGTTGCGCTCCATATGGCGTACCAAATCAAAATGGAGGATACACCCGAAATCGTGGTAGTTGACCCCTACTATTTACAAGAAATGTTCGTGAACAACCCTGAGGGTAGGAAAAACGCGACGCGTTACCTAAAAAATCTCTTCCTCGACAATGTTCACAAGCACACCTATCTCTTGCCTTATTTTCCCGAGTAAGTCATTCATACCTGTCATAATTAACATGCTTCCATAGATTTCCATCGTTGAATTTGCATCTACAATGGTGAAATTTCGCAGAAACAAACACGGCACCCTCATCTGGTTGGACATGGTAGATTGAGTGCCGTGTATCTCGACAGCGGGGATCGTTATGAAGACAAGGCTACTAGAAGGGACTACACTGACGTCAAGATTGTTCTGAATAATGCTCTCAACGGCTACGCCTTAAAGGGTGGCCCGATTAAAAAAAGACATATGATGAAAGCTATAAATTCTCCCACATAACGTATTTCCCCTGCATCAAGCAGGATTCAAGGAGTTTTATGGAGTCATGGTACCTACTATCAAATGCGGTGGTCATTAAAGTTTCAACGACGAGGCCAATTTGTTGGTGATATTAACAAATGGTGCCAAAGGCTGAAGGAACCCACTGATTATGTTATCAGAGATGAGTTCCGTTACATCCAGAAGATGATCGCGCGAATCATCATGTGTGACGTCCTAGAAAAAGATGGGGAGTTCTACTTCGGCTTTAAACCACCACCTAACGCCGAGATAGAACATCGCATAAGATGTTCGGGTGATTATAGGCTATTCAACTCGTTAGATGGTGGTAACGCGTTCCCGTAGATACCTAAGAGAAGGTGAGCAACAATTAACAGTCTTCGTAAACTACATCCCTAAATTAACTTGCCTAGTTTCGAAAGTCGTTTGATTTTGTGTGATCGATGCTATATTTTCTTCTATCTTATGTACACACATCTTTTTTCTTACAACTCTTATTTGGCTTATACTTTTATATGCGTCGTACAGAGAAATGAAGAAGTGGTATGTGGTGTACCAAGGTCATGTTCCAGGAGTCTATGAAGAGTGGGAAGACTATCTAAAGCAAGTGAACAAGTTCAAAGGCAACAACCACAAAAGCTACAAGAGTAAAGCGGAGGCGGAAGCTAGGTACTTCAACCACCTTCTTGCGGAAGAGTGGAAGAACCAGATGAAGTCCAACATCATCGTGAACAACCACAATGGTTACAACTGTAAAGCGGAGACAGAATCTAGATACTTGAATCACCTGCTTGCGGAAGAGAGGAAGAACCGGATGAAGTCCAACTTCATCGTGATCCCCTTCTTACTCATCGTCATTGTCATTCTCTTGTATGTGGTTGTGGTTTAGATGACAGTAGTTGATTTGGAAAACTTCCGTGGATGAATCTATCGACATGTATTCGTGTATGACAACTTTTATCATCTTGGCTATTATTATGTGGTTTGTAATGCATGTGATCGATGAAACAACAATGTCATTTGTATGTGGATTTGTCTATATTCCTGTTGTTTTGTCGCCTGTACACCTGAATATACTGTATTTATACTAGATATACTGCTGGAATAGGATTTTCTAGAAAAAAATAATACCACAAAATTCTACCGCTGGCGGACACACAGGCTTACCGCTGGCGGACAGAGCACCCAGAACCCCTAACCAGCGACTAGTACCGCTGGCAGGCGTGGTGGATTACCGCTGGCGGACGCATGCCCGCCAGCGCTGTGGCATATACCGCTGGCGGGCGCTATGGGATGCCCGCCAGCGGTAACAGCCCTTACCGCTGGCGGACGGCCGCCCGCCAGCGGTATATATTACCACTGGCGTAGTGATCGCTGGCGGGCGCCCGCCCACCAGCGGTAGGCCATTTCCGTCCGCCGGCGGTAGGCCTTTTCCTACTAGTGTAATCATCATGCAGTGTTGGATTGTACCTCCTCGTAAGATTCATAGCTTCTCAAATTTTTGAACATAATTATCAAAGTGCTAGTTTGAGTGAGCTGGTGGAAGTTTTTGACATTGTCACAGACTGATGACTCAGAAAACCTGTCAGTAAGGTATTTGCTAAACCTTAGGAGTGCTGGCAGTGAGGCCTTTTCCTCTCCACAACTGGACTACTGGGCCTTTCGGATAAGTGACGTCTACTTCAGTTCTTTGCTCCAAGGGTCGTCTTGCAGAGTCGAAGTACTGTTCTATGTCTGAATCCAAGAGTCTGCATCTTCTCCCTAAAATTTAGTTATATTCAGCTTGGCTGGTTTGACAATTAGGTGTAGTCTCCCGAATTCTTGCTGGCCAGCTGGTGTGAATCTATTTGCTCTTCTGTTTGCCTGCTCCAATTGGTCCTCATCATTCTCAAGTTGGTTAATTGGTTGACGTTGGTGCTGGTTTGCAGCATTGCTAGGGATATTGAAGTTGGGGTGACGATATGGTGGTCTAGTTGTGCTAGTTTGCAGCATCGTCACTATGGACGGAGAGAGGAGAACGGCGTTTTGTCACACGGGTGCCATGGCACCGGTATTTTGATTATTTTTTTGTCGCCACTACTTCTGCGTCTGTAGTTGAGCACTGCGTGTATGACTTTCGACCACAATCTCGCTCCACACTTTTTTTTACCGGACTCGCCGGCAAATGTGTACATATTTGATGGGAAAGAGAAGCCTTTTTTAGGAAAAGCAGACAAGTCGGCCCTTCTTTAAGGGCAAGCTAGCCTTGATGCTAATGGGCTTCCGAATTTTTTTTGCGAAAAGAAACCTAGCATTAAAAGAAACACCAAACACTACAGAACAACTCAACGAAAACAAAAATTACAACGAGATCCTTGAGATGCCCTTCATCTTCAACCACCAGACCGTGTCGGCGGCGCGCCGCCGCTGCCGCTCCTCCCAGAACCGGCTTGACGTTGTTGGTTGCGGATGGGAAGTCGCCGAACGGGTCAAAAAGACCACATATGTCCCAGAGCCGAAGAAGAAGGATGGATCGCCGACAAAGCCCCATAACTATCCGAAGATCGCCACCGCCAGAAGAAGCCCTTAAGAACCACACCACTCCCACGGGCTTCTCGACGTCGCCGCCGAGATGGGACTGAAGCCGGGGAGACATTATTGTAAGAAGCGCCGCCGCCGCCACCAAAACGACGCCCCAACAAATCTGGACACTAAAATCTAAAAAAGGAGCCCTCCCGCCTATGAGCGCCGAGCTCCACCGCGCCTCCATGCCCCGGAGGCCACAGAGGCAGGGCGGACCTACGGCGGCGCCGACGGGAGGCTGGACGATGCGATCGCCTGGGCTGAGATGGGATCGCCTCGGCTTGGCCTAGAAGTGAAGCGGTACGTATGGGCTTCAATGCGCTTCCGAATTAAGAGCATCTCCACCGGCGCACCCAACTCCGCTCCCAATCGACGTTTTGGGCGCGCCGACACCAAAATCCCCCCCCCCCCAGCGGAGCGCCCAATGGGCCGAAAGTTACCGGCACGTCCCAATAGAATGTCCGGCAACCCCGCTTCACGCCCAGTTTCTAGGGACGCAAGCGGGCGTGCCGGCAACTCGCGGCAACGCAGCCACGTCTGATACTGACGAACGGGCCTGACGCGTCAATGACACGACGCGCACAATATCACTTTCCCCTCCTTCCCCACCATTTTCACTCTCCTGCCATTTGCTTCCCCCCGCCCACCCCTTTCCCGCCTTTCTCACCTTGGGTGATCCACGTCCGGCCGGCGATGTCGCCCATCAAGCGCAACCGTGGCGGTGCTCGCGGCGGCGGATCGGGCCGACGGGGCGCTGCAAGGGGTGGCGGCGCTGCCAAGGGTCGCGGTGCCGTCACCGGTTTTGCCACACCGTGAAAATCCCGCGGCCGGCTAGCTGATATCTCCGATGATGCCTGGACAAGGAGCTGGAACGTCGAGTGGCGGCCACCATCGACAGGAGGAGACGGCGCATGAGCGCGGCTGCCAGGAAATGGCATATCGATTCCTTCAGCGCGTCCATGGCGGCTGCTGGCGGCGCAAGTCAAGGGAGCACCACCGCGTCAGGGGCCGCATCGCCGTCGAACCCCGTGTTCTTCGATGGCGGAGCGACTCCACGATCCGGGATACACATCTCGCTGGGATTCGCTGAGAGCAGCCGCTCCGAGTCGCCGAACGTTGGCCTCCTCGTCGACCTCAATCGGGCTTTCGTCGACTCGCCTATGCTGTAGAGGCGACGCCCAGTCGTCGATCCCAGCGGCCGCCAATGCCTCTTTGGCGTGGACGGCGATGGTGGCGGCGTCGGCTACGGGAACGACGTCGACATGTTCGACGAAATGCCGTCCGGCGTGGACGACGAAATGGTATGAAATATACGTCCATTGCCTCATGCTCGTCGAGTTCACGACATGAAACCGACGTGCGTCTTATTCTTTTCCAATAGATCGAAAGTTCGGAATTATTGCATGGCATGATCTGCGGGGGGGCGACCATGCCCGGCGCGGTGACCAGGAGGAAAATTACGAGTGGTACGAGGAGGAAGCGGTCGACGGCGTCGGGGAGGAGGAGGTCGGTGATGAGGACGGTGACCAGGAAGACGGTTACGAGGAGGAGGGCGACGGCGAGGACGTGGTGACTGAGCTGCACGACGTCGAGACCGGGACGACCACACGTCGCAAGACGAGGAAGACCGGGATGACTACAGGCAAGAGGTGGAAGACCAAGGAGGACGAGTGCCTAGTCGACGCATGGAAGCTTGTGACCAACGACTCCATCGTCGGCTCCAACCAAACCTATGGCCGGTATTGAAAGCGGGTTGAAGAACAATTCCGCGAGACGATGATCTACGGCGACTATGCCAAGGTTTCAATGGATCGCAATTGGAACGCAATGTCCCATAGGTAGAGGACCGTCCAAGCCAAATGCAACAAGTTCCACGGCGATCTTGAGCAAATCCGAAGGAGGAAGGCGAGCGGCAAGACCGTGAAGGACGTGTGGAACGACGCTCTGTTGTTCTTTCGAGAGAACAACAAGCACCAGGACTTCAAGTTCATGCATTGCTTTGTGAAGTTAGAGAACAACAAGAAGTGGGAGAAGACGCGGATCGACCTCAACGGCCTCCACGGCGCGCAGGGGCCGAGCGACCCGGCCATCCCGGCGTCCGATGGGCGCCCTGTTGGAAACAAGAAGGCCAAGGCAGAGAAGAGCGGCGCAGCGGCCGTGCAAGCGTCCATCGACAAGTGCCTCGCCGACGTCACAACCATGTCGAAGCAAAACGCAAGCACCTTCGCCGACAGTTGGTCGTCTTTGATGTCCAAGCATGACGAGAAGATGGCCGTCGAGAGGGAGAAGGTCGCCCTCGAGAAGGAAAGGCTCGACGTCGAGAAGAACAAGGCATACGCCGCTCTGATGCAAGCCGACACGGCAAGAATCCAGGCGATGTCGGGGGCGTCGCAATCCGTCACTCGGAAGATGATGGAGGAGTCCAAGATTCTCACCGCCGACCTCTCCGGCTACACACCTGAGGTGAGGGCTTGGTTTCAGCTCTCACAGCAGCGCATCCTGCGTGAGAATGGTCTTCTGCCGCCGGAGCCGATGGGAACGACCACGACGCCGATGGACACGGCGGGGGAGCCAACGACGAGCTCGTCGTCCTCTGAAGCGGAGCCAACACCGGGCTGGCAAGACGCCGAGACACAGGACAACATCGTCTTGACGATCGATTGATTTTCATTCGACGTGTTGTAATATGATCACCGGACCTGGCGATGCTTTTGGATGTGATTCTTTTAGGCGCGCGAATTTGACCGGCCGACGCTATTCGAACTTGTCTTTAATTCCATTTGAATTTGTGGGACCGTCTATTAGGAGCGACCGGTGGACGGCGACGCTCTCAAAACGCGGCAACGGTTGCCGGCGCGCCCAACAGCGCATGTCCGGCAACGTTGTCGGACGCTGTTTTGGATGCGCCGGTGGAGATGCTTTAAACGCAACTAGCCCGACCCTCCCGATTTGGGGAAGAGGAAGGCAAATGTACCCCAAAAAAATGACAGTATTTTTTTGTTGGTACAGCTCGCCTCCCTAGTCCCAACATGGAAAGGAAAGGCAGAAGCGCGTGGCGTGGCAGCCCACATACCATATAACCCAGCCCGCCCACACCATCTTGGGGTAGCCCGTATAAACCCTAGCCCACCGCCGCCATCGATTCCTCCTCCGTGGCTCCGTCCCACTTCATCAGACACAAGCGCGATTTCGGAGGCGAATCCCGATTTCAGAGAGAAGCGTCGATCCATTCCTGTAAGCAAAGCCTCCGCCTCCACCTCCACCCCCGATTCCTTGGATTCTTTTCAGCCCTGGCTCCATGGCAATCAAGAGGCCAAGAGAGGAAACCAAGAACCCAGCTTCCGCCGCCGCCGGAGGCAGCTGCTCCTCCTTGGCCACGGCGGAGCCGGGCTCCATGGTAATCAAGAGGCCAAGAACGGAAACCAAGAAACCAGCTTCCACCACCGCCGAGGCATCTGCTCCTCCTTGGCCACGGCGGAGCCGGGCTCCATGGCAATCAAGAGGCCAAGAACGGAAACCAAGAAACCAGCTTCCGCCGCCGCCGGAGGCAGCTGCTCCTCCCTGACCATGGCGGGGCCGGGCGTCGGCGCGAACCGCATCCAGCCGCCGCCGCCGCTCCCTCCCGGCGTCTACTTCAGCCCGACCAAGGAGGAGTGCCTGCGTTTGCTCAACCGGTCCATCGCCGGCCACAGCGTGCTGCGCCTGGTTACATCTTCCCCGCGAACGTCTACGGCGAGAGCCCAGACGCGCTGCGGCAGCGGCACCCGCCGGCGAGCACTCGCGAGGGTGACCACACATGGTGGTTCCTGAGCGAGGCGAGATTCCAGAGCACGACGTCAAGCACCAAGCGCACCGACCGCCGCGTCGGGACCGTCGGGAACTGGCACATGGAGCAGGCCAAGAAGAGGCTGGACGACGCCGACGGCCTCGAGAACTGTTTCGGCTTCTACACTGGGCGCAGGAGCACAGGCAAGACGGCGTGGCTCATGCAGGAGTTCACCAGCGCCAAGGACGACGGCGCCGGCAAGCCTGGCGTGCCCGCGCTCTACATGGTCTACGTCTCGCCGCGCGCCACCGACGACCAGCTGAGGGACATCTATGGCGAGAACGGCGTAAAGAAGTGGCTCGACGGGAGAAAGAAGCCTGCCCGAGCCATGGTCCCGGAGGAGTATTTCCACGCCGTCACCGCGCTGCTGCCACAGGGGAGCGCCCGTGACGAGAATGTCCAGCTGCCACAGACGCGGCCGCCTCTGCCTCCGCCTCCCGCGTATCTTGGTCAGTACCAGCAGCAGCAGGAGCGGTATCTTGGGCAGTATTACCACCACCAGCAGCATGAGCAGTACTTGATGGGGGCAGCACAGCCGGTGGACATTTTCGGTCAGTACCAGCAGCAGCAGCAGGAGCCGTTCTTTGGGGTCGCTCCACTGCTCCCTCCGCCTGCGTCGTCGGACCTCCTAAACGAGGTCGCCGCCGACGCTTCATTGGATAATCTCAGCATGTCCATGGCCGAATTTACGAGGATGTTCAATGGGCAGCCCGCAGTGATGGCTAACGAGAGCAGCCCGCAGCGATGGCTAACGAGGAGCAGCCGCCGGAGTTTCTTAAGGAGGAAGAGCCAAATTGGGAGTCTTTGGGCGATATAGTTGGTGCTGATGAGTTCGCCAGCTTCAACAGGGGAGTCTTTGGGCGATATAGTTGGTGCTGATGAGTTCGCCAGCTTCACAGGGGCGGTTGATCACAGGACAGCGGCACCTCAAGCTACAGTTCCACTTATTTGACTGAGGGATAGATTGATCTGTCATCTGATCGAGACGATTCTTTTGGGGAGCTCTTAATTTTTATAGGGTTCTTGCAGTTGGCTTAACTATTTATGCTAGTAGAAGTTATCCATGCTGTTGGAATTAGATATCATGTCTGCGATTACATTCTCGATTCTTTGTACTTGAGGATTGCTCAAAAAGATATGTTGATTTAGTGCTCTGTTTTGAAATTCCTTTACTGTTGCTTTTACTTGATAGTTGATACTTGGTTATATAATCTTTGGAAGCCAAATTATTGAAATTAATCAGATGAATATTGAAGAGAAAAATGTCAGCAGATAGACCATTGGAGTACAACCTCTATCAATGAAACAAATCCAATTACAGTTATGAAACAAGAATATTTAACTGGACACATCACAAAATATCACCAAACAGTACACACAGAACAATTTCATATATTATACTTCAAAATAACAGCCGTGTTTTTCCAGATTAACAATCCCGGTCCTCTTTTTTTCATCAAAACAGAAACCACAGTTCAACAGCTGCGATCCAAGCACGAACGACTGGCATTCGCTACATATCTGGAACTAGCATCATCAGCATAACCCAGATCTAACCAGGACACCAAGCATAATCTTCCCTTGTTCTCCATCTATCATCAGGTAATGAATAGCAGGGTGCCAGCAACATAGGTCTTCAATTACTTGTTGAAGTTTCAGTCTTGAGCACTAAAGTAGCCACTGCTTCATCAGTCCCCAAACTCACCTCCAGAATACCTGCAATGCAGTCCAGGTTAATGTGCAATAGTGCAATCCATTCCTCATCTTTCATATGCTCCATAAAACATCCAAGTAAACACAATACATCCGTGCTTCATAAAACAGAATAAATATATTGATATGGACATGGCCATGATTACAGGCTACTAGTTTTTTTCTCTTTTCTAAAGAATACATGTTCGTAACTTTGTATACAGCCTCCCTGGGATGATTCCTTTTGCCCTTCCTCAACCCTTGGCCTCCCCTTGTTAATCACTCTTTGTTTGAACGGTAGTAATTTGCACACTCTTCGTTCTGAATACCAAAGATGCTGGGGAACTGGGGCCTACAATAACCTTCCTCAAATCCATGAATGGTATTTTCACTGTTTGAATAAATAGAAAAGAATTAAGGGTATATATGTTCAGGTGTGTGAAATGATCACAGAAGGGAAGATCCGAACTTGGGGATTCTATCACAAGGTGCACGGATCCATCCAATCTGCCCCCTCTCATTGTCATATATGATCATCTGATCCTGCATCGTAATATCTGCAACAAGAAAAAATTAACATCATTTGTTCCAATGCTTTGAGAGATTATGGCTTCTCATACTATGTTGATTGGTTGTTATGTCTGAACTTCCTACCTCCAACAATGTTCAGATCCTTGAGTCCAATCTCGGATCCGTTGAGGATGCCCAAGCACGCATTTCCGTATTTCTGGCACAAAAATAGAAATAAAAGTAAGCCACCAAGACGTTGGAGTTAATTACTGAAAAATCTACTGAGTTGCGGAATGCTTACAGTGACAATGAGGTAGTTTTCAGGGGAATCTCCATGAGTGCTTTCTTGCCATTAGAAAAGCTCAAAACCAATGATTTGAACTCCTTTTTTACATCAAGCACGGTTTTGAATGGTTTCTTTCCTTTCCAGCACAGAGGCAGAGAGGGGTCAGATACCTCTTTCAGCGTCTTGCTTAGATCACCCTTAAGCTGCAAGAGACAAAACCACGTGAGTTTTATGTTTCTCCGAAAATCCTATCATTTAAGAATAGAATTTTTTCTGAAATTTACCGCGGTGACAAGCGCTTGATATGGTTGAGCAGAAAAGTAGGTGAATGAGCTTCCACTGTCCAGCACAACTTCCATTGGTCCCACACCAAGTGTCGGCCACCAAAATACAGGCTTGCTGAGCCAGGTGAGTAATAATTCCTGGAAATGCAGGTTATGCCATTCAGAACTATAAATGAGAATCTGGTCACAACTTTTTACTAGACTAACCATTGACAGATTATACATAGTTAAATCCCCTAAACAAAATGGAAATAAAATCAGTAAAAACTGATTGTCACTAGAATTGGCTTGCTCCATATGGTTGCAAACAGCAAAGTATATAATTGGTAGTGATTTCCAAGAAAAATCACCATGATGTGGTTAGTGATAGTTTCCACAATAGCTGTTACTGGATTTCAAAATAAGTAACCAGAAACTATAATACACACACTATAATTAAATATTATTACAGGCAGGCAGCATGCATGTTCTTTCTAGAATATATTGTGGAACAAAAACAAAATTCATCATAAATAAGAACTCACCTGAATGCACTTCTAACCATTGGTACCCATGTTGCACGTGAATAAGGCACAAGATTATCTCCAAAGAAGAGGAATCCCCCTCCTCTCATGCTGAGGCAGTGGCCAACCACGTTCTTGGTAATGCCATGCAGCTTGAGCTGTGAAAGCAGACTAATTGATCCACTCCCAAGCCCAAGCACACCATCAGTGGGCGCCACCTCAGTGCTGCTCCCGACCTCCTGGTCATACCCACAACTGCACACACAAGACATCAGAAACAATTCAAGTGACCCACTTTGGAATGTTGTAACATGTTCCAAGTAACATACCCGAATGCAAGACTGGGACGGACAACGGAGGCATTCGCAAGGCGGAGTGCAAAACTGTCTTTGATGAGCACACCAAGGGATGAACCGTGGTCAGCATACTTAATTTCGTAGTCGCACTGCTGCTTCGGTGAGTCGCACTTGTGGTTTCTACCGTGCAGAGATGTGCACATCTGATCCACACATGGTACCAGCTTGTTCTTTGTTGGTCGGTAGAGCGGATGTGGCACCTACACCGACCGTTAACATGCAAAACATGAAAAGGAAAATCAAATCCTTGATCTGCAAGCAAACCAAATTTGGTTTTCAACATGACAGATCAGAAAGGGGGGTGACTATTTCTCGGTTATTTCTCACTTCTCAGTTGACGTTCATAGGCATAAGATGGTCTTCTCACCCCTTTATCCTTACACGAATCTCAATGTTTAGATCAGATGATTCTTATCATCAACTTAGTTAGCAAAACCACAAAGAAATAGCGTAGTGACTGTAATGGGTAATACCCAATCAAGACATGAGCAGACACTAAATCTTGAAGTCGAAACCACAATAAAATTGCGCAAATGCCGGCTCTTAAAGTGAGGCCAATAATAAACTTGTGACCCCAAACTTATACAATCTTCTTGGACCAGTAAAGTAAATAGGTCATGTACCGGATACGCATGAAATTCATTCTAATGTTTCCCCCTGAGTTCATTATATAAGCTCGATCCAACTTTCTGGACCAAAGTAATACCACAAGGGCCCCTGATTCCTAAAACGCCAACTTTTGGAGCAGACCAGAATGACAAGGACTCATTGCCTAGCATCAAGTCGACGGTCCAATGGCATCAATTCGGAGATTGGCCGCGACATGTAAATCCTATCTATCGTATTGGATAAATAAGCAAGGGAATGGTGAAGGGATGGTACCTTGGAGCAGCTGACGCAGGGGGCGTCGCACTGCAGCCAGGTGAGGTCGCTGCCGGTGTCGACATCGAGGAAGTAGGGCTTTGGTGGGTTGCCAATGCTCATGGCCACGTAGTACAACCTGCACAAGGGAAGCATCATCAAAGAAAATCAGGAGAGATCAATGTTTTCACCACAGCAACTTGTGTTGACTCGTCGAGGCTAATCGATATTAGTGGGTGGGTGGGTTCATCATCACGGCTAATAATTCTGGAACCGAGTACAAAAATCCGCACGGAGATCTATGGCTATGGATGGCACTGTCTGTCGAGTAGAGCCAAAATCCGCAATCAGTTGATTGGTCAGTCAGAGAAGAGGAATGGGGAAACAGGACAGGTCGGCCTGGGAGGGAGGATGCAGTACCCGTGCGGGTACACGTTGCCGTGGAGCTGGAAGACGGCGGACGACGCCTCCGGCTCCGGCTCCCTCGCCGGCCTGTCCGCGCGCGCCACGGCCAGCAGCAGGAGCAAGAGGAGGCCGGCCGGCGGGGCCCGCCTGGTAGCCATGGGAAAGGGAGAGCTCGGCCTGAACAGAGGATTGAATGGTTTGGCTTGCCCCCCACCCTCGGCCGGCTCAGGGAGAAAGAGAGGTTCTTTGGGGAGGGAAGGATGGGGATGGATGGCGACTGGCGAGAGAGGGGAAGGGGCTGGTGGGTTTATAGGGAGCAGACGAAGCAGTGCGATGGAAGCTTCTGCAGAAAGTGCTGCCTTTCTTTCAGCAAGGAACAAAAAGGCTTTGCCCCCCGGTTTTTGGTGACCTTTTCACCCAGGTCAAGTAGCTCTATGCTGCCGTCTTTTCTTTTGGCTGATTCGGTGCAGAAAGGTATTGCCTTGCCTGGTTAATCAGCTTTGCATCATTTTCTAGTGTGCCTTTGTGGCAATCATGGATTCAGAAATTGTTGTTCTTTGCTTGCTCCAAACGGCATATGGAACGAGGTGAACGTCCGGAAAGAGGATTGGTTTTCTTTAATGTAGAAAGTATCTTTGGTCTTGGATGGTTTTAGTTCTGGTCTCTAGACTCCAACATCCTGCAAGATTGAGACTTTACTTTTTAGGGATGCTGGTGTCTCAGTTTTACTTTTCAACTATGTCTTAAGTTACAAATATTTTGGTAACAAATAAACAACACAATAAAACATGGCACCTAATGTCACTAATTTCAATGATCTCACTAACAAATGACAAAACTATTCACATACTGCAACTTATTTCAGTGATTTGATTAACAACATATGAACAAGAGCAAGGACAAGAAAATTCACAAATTTCACATAGAGCGTGTCATTTTGAGCATTAGGGCAACATGGCCTAGGCGAGCATGCCGACTGATGTAGAATTTAGAACATCTCTCTCCCCCCCAAGGCCCAATGGGGGTCCGGACGCAAAAATTGCCCACATCGGCACCTTTGGGTCAAGCCATTTTTTGTCCGGCACCCCCGAGAGGCCCGTCAAACTTGGGGGCCTCTTTGGGGGTGCCGGACATTGCATTGCTCAGACATGCCCTCCGACAAGGGTAGCCCGCTCATCATACACACACAACGCCCCGCCCGTAGTTCATTTGCCCCCCACCCGTCCTTTTGTTTCCTCTCGTCGGTGAATCGCACCATCGCCGCCACCCCTGTTGTCGCCAACTCGATTCACACCGCGGGGTTCGGCCGCATCAACCACGCAGACTTGCTTGCCGCCGGTCCCCGCCGCTCTCGCTCTCGTTTTGCGTCAGCGCAACTCATTCACGCGGCTCCGCCTCTTCCTCCCTGCCACCCCGCACGCAAGGTGCTCAGCCGTTCGCCAATAGACTCATTTGGTTGATTGTTGATTTGTGGCCTTGACGTGGGCATACCCTCCGGGCACCCCATCATTGGCGTACCCGATGCGGCCCAGCCGAAGGCACACCTGGAAGCCTAACAATTACTTGAAGCACAAGACAAGAACTTCAAGACGTAGTCGACTAGGACTCATGTAAACCCCATGCCTGACTACCTATATAAAGCAAGGTAGATGACACAAAAAAGACAGGGGACAACCACAACAGATAGACTAGAACCCTAGAGAGATCACATCTTACCACCACCATCGCCATTACGGCCACCATGTAATCATACAGCAATACAGATCAGAAGCAGGATGTAGCTCTTTACCTCACAATGAGGAGCCGGACCTGGTTAAATCCTTACTTATCAGCCGACGGAACTACCAGCGCGCCCAACTTCTCCCCCTATACGAAACGCTAGGTATCACACCATGGGATTTGCCGTGGTAACACCCACGTTGGACCTAGTTTAATTGCTTTATTTTGTCCAATAGGCTATGGATAGTGACGATGATTTCATAATTTTTCAAATGATGGGAGAGGCTACCACCCTTGAAGCCGACGACGAAGAGAATGAGATGGTCATGGCCGCTCTTCTAGATGCACAAGCGGCTGAGATTGACGCCGTGTCGAAGCGTGGAGGATCAGCAAAAAGGGCGGCTGGCCAAAAAGAACCGTTATAAAAACAACTGGTCACATGCTCTTGTTCAGCGACTACTTTGTCGAGAACCCGGCTAACTTCTCTCATGAATTTCGCCGACGCTTTAAAATGAAGAGGGAAGTATTCAGGAGAATTGTGCATGGTGTTCACGATGACTACTTCGTGTTGAAAAAAGATTGCACTGGCCATCTTGGTTTCTCATGCCTTTAGAAATACACGCCATACGCTGTCTTATATATGGAGTTACCGCAGATTCAGTGGATGACTATTTCTGTATGTCCGAAACCTATTTTGCAAGGCAGTATCGCCGGCCGGCCGCGCAAGCGCCAAGGGTGCGAAAGGTTTCAATCCGATTAGCCCAGTCTGAACACTGTGAACCAGATTACCCTACCGGAAATAAAAATGACCCCAGCAAAAATACCTCAATTACCCAGTTTTTTTTTTTTTTAGGGAACCTCAGTTACCCAGTTAATCAACGGTGGATCTAATCCAATACTAGTGCCTCCTAGTAGTAGTAAAACCTACCGTCGTAAAAGACCTCATCTCCAACCCCCAGCTCCGGCGGCAGCCCCTCGCCTGTGGATCTCTTCGTCTCCGTCCGGTTTGATCGAAAGGCAACCTTCTATTTATTTTGTTATAACGAAATGTTTGATCGTATCTGAACTTGTGAAGAGAGAATAGGAGGATGAGGCTATTTCTGATTTCTTTTGTTTAATACATTCATGTAACAGCCCGAAATTTGAAAACCTAAAAACCCGAGTAAAATTTTCGCTTTTGTGTTGCATTGCATCATGGCATCCATATTAAATTTGCGAAACAATAAAACAAATTGGTCTGGCACCATTTCAAAACAAATGGCTAGAAATGCCAAAACTTAATTACAATGAGTTTGACAAAATGGTTGACACATAAAAATTAGTTGGAGCTAATATATCTGTCAACGAAGTTCCAAAATACTAATCCTATAAATTGTAGTTGCAAAATACAATAGCAACAAAACTGGTAATAAAGAGAAAATGAATAAAAGGGGCCATTTTCTATGAAAACTAGTTCAAGAATACAAAACAAAAATAGGGTGAGCTTCTCCATGAGTTGAGGAAGCCCCCTGAGTAATTCCAGGAATTTTGGACAAGTTTTGATGCTTCGAATAAATTAAAAACAACCACAAAGAATTCTAGAACAGAAAAGAAAAGGAGAGGAGAAAAAGGAAATTAAGAGGATAAAAGAAAAAGAAAAGAAAACCCAGCTCTTATCCTCTTCCTCACCCTCGTTCCCCATTCCCGCACCTCACGCAGCGCCATCCCCGCACCCGTCCTCGCGCCGCCTCTGGCCGTCGACCACCGCGCCGCTGCTCCAGCCCGCAGCCGCTTGCGCCGCCCTCCTTCTCCTCCCTGCTCTCTCTTCCTCTACCGCGGGCGCCCGCTCCCGCACATCGCCGGCCCCGTCGCTGAGCTCCTCTGGCGAGCTCCGGTCGAGTCCGTCGCCGGCGTCTCCCGTTGCTCCCTTCCCCATCCTCCGCACGCTACGCCGCCGTCTGCTTCCTCGGGGTCGACTCCACGCCGCTTCACCCCTACGGTCGCCGTCGTCGCGGACAAGTCCTTCGCCGTCGCATAGCCACCGTTGGAGAGCTCCCGTAGCTAAACGAGCATCACCAGCAGCTCCGCCAAGACGTGTTGCTCCTCTCCGACGGAGGAATCGCGCCGGGGCGTTGAGGATCGAGAGATCCGTCCGTGACTTTGCCGCCGCCGCCCGAGCTTCGCCACGCTCGAATTCGTTGCCACCGAGCCACCTCCGGCTTTCCCGACCTCCCCACCGTGCAGAGGGTGAGCTCGCCGTCCCGTGACCCTCTCCATGTCCTCCCCCTCGCTCTAGCCTCGCCGTGGCCATCATCGCCATCGACGCCGTACGCCGAAGCTCCTCGTCGCCGAAGCATCCCGTGCCTGTTCGTGCTTCAGAAATTCCGGTATCGATCCCGGAACGTTTTCCAGATTCTATACCGGAATAAGGATTTGGCTACTGGACACTGACGTTTTTACCCGGAATTGAACCGGAAGTGAACCGGAAACATTTCCGGATTTATTTTCAGCCGGTGCAAAATCCGGAAATTTCCGGGCTGGCATCCGGAGTTCGATACTGATTTTGAAAATTCAATTTCCTTTTCACCCTTGTATCCCTAATCGATGTATATTACATATTGTGGTTATTAAAATCATCAAAAGGTCATACAAAAAGGGAGTTTAATAAAAATCATAACTTGTATCGGTGTATCCGAAAAATGCGGGTAATACACCAAAATGTCCAGTAAATTGTGATTAAAACTTTAAAATAAATGTTATGAATATTTGATCACAATTGAAATATGGTGCCTCTAGTAATATTATAATCATAATTTTACAAGAGAGATTTATAAAATTAATAACTTTTTAACGGGACCTCCGAAAAATGTGTTCTTTATATCAAAATGCTCAGAAAAACATGAGTGATCCAGAATCATCATCATCATGCATTATTGCTCACAATTACAATAATGTGCTCTAGTAGTAAATATAATCACTAAGTTTAAATATGGGGTTTATTCCAAATAATGCTACAAATATAATGGGGACCCCATTTAACTTGTTGGTCATGTTTAAAGCTTCTAGGGTGCATTTAAAATGTCATATCATCATCCTTGTATGCATTGCACAATTGCCATGTGTTGAATGTTTTTCCGGTGTTGTTTGTGCATCGGTAGATCAAGGAGGTGAAGTGCCACCCCCGTCTCGTGACGATCCGTACTACCAGGCGTATCAACAAGGCAAGCGTAATCCCCCCTCTGAGCATATCTTATCCTATGTTTCCGCAAATATTTTCTCTACTATAATATTGCATGCGGTTCTAAATGTCAATTTTGTTGGATTAGAGTATCATATAGTTGCATTAAGTTTCCGATGCCAATACCTGTTTTCCCTCCTATTATCCATAGAATTGTTTTGTGACCTGAGATACTTACTACGCTATGTTGATGCTTAGCCATGCTTAGTAAATTGCATAGCTATACGATGGATGGTTTGTGTTGGGAACAGGTGTTGAAATAAATGGTTGATGGTGGAGAAATTGTGGTGATGGATATTAAAATGCTAAAAGGTGGGGATGAGAGGCCACTGTGGTTGTGGTGCTTTGTCTCGTTCTCGCCGCCTAGGTGCGAGTTCTGTACCTCTTGAACCAAGACTGAGCGTGCAACCATGCGTGAGGCCTATGCATTCGCAGTGCAGGAACCCTCATAGACTAAATAACTCGAGCGGGGCTAGCCAGGGTCCTCTAGTTCGGGCTTCCATTTACGCGTGCGTGATGATGATGGAATGAACTGAGATGAGGATTTGTGGTGTTAGGAAAATAAGTGGCCGTGGGGCGGGGTGTTGTGATCCTGGCAGTCCTGCCGCCACTGATGATCCTGAAAAGTCCTTAACGAGGGAGAAGTCGACACCGCTCCCACCCAGCCGGCTTTCCAAGGAAGAGAGCTAATTGTACAGGTAATGGGCCGGACGGTACGCGTGGCGAAGGAACTGGGGCCCCTCGGGACTCCGGGGACTTCCACTTTGTACACCCCTGCAGGGATAAATCTTTTCGAAAAGCCGTGTCCGCGGTTATGGACGACTTGGGAATGGACGACGATCATAGAATAAATTTAACGGAATGATTAAAAACTGAGTACTAAAGGTACTACTAGTAACCAAGGTTGTCTTCCTCGAGGGTGATTCGGGGAGGTGCCTAGTAGATAGGTGATGAGAATGGTGATGGTTATGATGGAAATGGTTATCAGAAAAGATGTTACTTCTTACCCCTTTTTCAAAATAATCTGATTAGTCGATGCCATGGAATTATGTCTTTTTGAAATAAAATCAGCTTTATGCAAAACAGCCATAAAACCTTGAAAGCCAATCATCGAGCATATATTAGCTCTTAATCTTGCGAGTTCGTCGAACTCAACGTCGTTTGCTTATTTTCAGGAGAGGACTTCACCGCACTCGAAGGTGGGTTCTTTGTGGACGTCGACGAGTAGTCTGGGGTTTCCAGGTGGCAGCTTGGGACATCCCGGAACAGCTGGCGCTGTGATGTTTAATTGCAGGCCTCTTAGGCCATAATTTGGTTCTTGTTGTTTAGAACAACACACTTCGCTTTCGCATGTTGTAATGTTGGGTCTGTGACCTCTGGTTGTCATTTGCTATCTTTCTCTATTATAAGAGTTGAACTATATGATTTTGTGTCGTAGAGTCTGTGATGTGCCAGTTGTTCCACAAGTCTTGATCTCTCTATTATGCTTTGATAGTGTGCCTGCTGGTATCGGATAACCGGAGACACAGTATCACTGTATAGCAGTCAGGTCGGGGCGCCACAATTCAGATATCTACCGACTCGACGGCGGCGCGGACAGGTTCAAAGAAGGATCTTGTAAGCCTGCTATCATGAGCAGCCGTCGTTTCCTGAATCTGCTGGTGACGAACTGTCAAAAAAGCATGTTTTCGCTAAGCCGATTCGACCTGTCGCGCAACCAGTTCTTCTACACAAAACCGGAAGAAGTGGCGTCCCGGGTGCGCCCTCTGCTCCTACGAAGGGATGTCGACGAAGGATTTTTCCTGAACAAGGGCAGGAAGAAGAAGAAACGGAAACAGGATGATCTGATAGAGAAGGTGGGCACCTTTCGGCTGCCGGCGCCACTCTTGAGCATGCGACCGACTCCATGCCTGACGGCGCCTCTGTGGCAGCAAGACCAGCTGCATTGCTTCCCTCTTTCCGAAAGCAAATTCTTGTTCGCTGACGCCCGCGGGAGCATGTTTAACTACGACACCGACTTACGGTGCGTCCTAACCATGCCCAGCCTCCAGGCTCCCAAGGAGTCTCCATTGGCTTTCACCATCTCCCTTGAAGACCCTGGTGACAGCCTCTACATGATCGAGAAAATCATCCGTCCAGAAGACAGCTTCCAGTTCGAGGCCTTTGTCAGCAAGCGCCGCAATATGCTCCATCCATGGAGGACCTGGCAACGCCACTCACTCCCACTCCCGCCCTACGTTTTAGAGCAAGGCTACAAAGCTCCTTTGTCGCCCATATGGGCTTCTGCGGTGGTCGACAACCGGTTCATCTGCATCTCCACATTGGGCGTCGGTACCTACTGCTTTGACACGGTGAGCCACGTTTGGAGCCGGGCTGGTGACTGGATGCTGCCCTTCCGTGGCATGGCAGAGTATGTCCCGGAGCTCAACCTCTGGTTTGGCGCCTCTGCCTATAATAACATCCTCCCTGGCGCCGCTGATCTCTCCGCGGTCGTCAGAGGGCAACCGCCGGAGCAGATCTTAGTCTGGGAGGATACTGACCTGCCGGAAGATTGGTTCCCTTGCTTTCCTCCCGCTAAAATTGTCAGCCTGGGTTCTGGCAGGTTTTGCATTGCCAGGTACTTTCAGAATACGGTGCCTAGTAAAGATGATGCGGACGAGCTAATTCCTGTGAACCTGTTTACTGTGCTTACTGGTCTTGAGTTGTTACCTGGCAAGGGCAAGGGCAAGGGGAAGATACAGAGGCTGCGCATGGTTAAGCACAAGTCCAGACGTTTCAACTGGTCTGACACCGGTTCAATAGCGTCTTTGTTCTGAACCTGGTGTCCATCCATACGCTTCATCTATTCCTCCGTGTCGATGTTTGTTGTTACCCTTTTGTTGTATTAATTGCCTCTTACAGTCTGTAAGAGACTAGGTATCTTAATTTGAATAATCTGATTTGTACTCTGATTAGTGATTATGCATGACTTGCGTAAATTCCAGAGAACTGTTTAATGGATAGGGTAAAACTTCAGTGTGTGGTACTAACTTGTTGTACTCCATATTATATTATGAAACGGATGGAATATATATTTAGCACCAAATCTCCCAATCAATGGACAATTCCCAGAGCCACAACGCTCTGCAAAAAAGCATGTTCTACCTCAGGTGTGCGGTGTAACCTAAGAAACTGTGCAAGCTATTCCTAGAGTAAAACGCTTGGAAGGTTATCAAGTTGCCCTGAATGAGCGGATTGGTCACCAGCTCAGAAAATGTTGTGTCAATCACCAAGTTGTATGTTTGTGACACCTTGGTCATTTCTAGCAGAAGCGGTCGCTGGAAAGGAGACATAAACACACGAACGAACGCACGTTGATATAAATAAGAAAGAAGAGGTTCACGTCATAGAAGACCTACATACAGCGACCCAAAACAGGAAAAAAATGGAGGGGAAAAGTCTAGACAACCACGACCAAAAAACAAGAAATAAGAAAGGAAAAACTACAACCAGGGGCACTACGCAGCTACTACTGAAAACTTAGACGACCCTTGCTGATGACCGTCCATTGAAGTGCTTCAGACTTGATGTTCTCGATTAGAATATGCATCGGTTTAGCCATTTTATCAAACACTCTTTTATTCCTTTCACACCATATCGTCCAGATTACTAGCAAGATGCATGGCGAGGAATATTTTCCTGTCATTTCCGTGCAGTCTTTTTTCGCTGTGTAGCCACCATTTATTTAGCGAAGAGCTCGCCCGCGGCTTGATCTGGATTAGACCGGCCCATCCCAGGATATTGCACTAAAGCATATTGATCACTGCACCAAAGAATTTTAACTATAGGGACGAATAGATCCGAAGAGACAAAAATATTGTGAGCATTCTGTAAAAAAAACTAAACTTGGTGACCGATAGTTAGCATTTTCTGAATTGTTGGCCAATCCGCTCAGTCGCGGCAACTTGATGACCTCCCAAGCTTTTAACTCCTATTCCTGCATAGTTTGCAAGTAAGAACGAAATGCCATGGCCTCAACCATGGCCCCGGGAATGATTGGTGCTGCTATGGCCACCACTCGTGCCCAGCCCTGGAACGTCCTCGTCCTCGCCGCCAGTACGCCGGTGAACGTGCAGACCAGCAGCACGAGCATCGCCAGACGCCAGGAAGCCCTGATAACAAACAAAACATATATACATATGCAAATGCAATACTGATTAGTCTTAATTAATAGAAGGTGAGAAGATCGGAGAATTTTTATGCGAATAAATTACGATGCATCGAGGAAATTAGGTAGATCGGATTGGAGTGTGGTGCGTACAAAGATGAAGCGATTGAACACGACATCTGCCTGCTTGTTGTTCTTGAGGGCCGCCTCGACATCGAGCTCCGCCGTCGGGGACACGAGCGGCTGCCGCATGTCGCCGGAGTGCTTAGGTTACGGAGCGTCACAGAATTCGTAGGATTTCTCGCCGGAGTGCCTGCCCCTGCGGAGAGACGATCTATCAGTTCGTCTTTGTATCTATTTGGAGTCCCTGTTTCGTCTTGCACTAGACTACGACACAACTACTCCCCGAATCTCAGCTGGTTTTATAGAGAAAGAAAATTATGTCACTCGGATGGACGATCCGTCGGTCTAATCATCCGGCTCGTTATGCTGGCGTTGCGTTCCTTTTATCGCCCCGGCACTTTGGGTTAGGTGGATGCATATGCATATGAGAGTTAAGCCCCGCAAGCACCTTTTTTTTGCAGGACCCACAAGCACATGTTTATTGCAGCTAAATCAACAAAAATCGCAAACCTAGCATTACTTTTGTTCGAATCCTGACCAAAACTAAATGCTTTACCGTATACAGGCTCACCCAGACTCCCAAATATAAACCTCAGTTGACTTCCAGTTAAAGAATGCAAGTGATTTCAATTTCCGTCACTTCATAGCATCAGTTGGGAGCAGCAGTTACTTGCATCAGGCTGAAACTCCCGCTTCTCTATAACACAATCTTACCTATTAAATATGGAACTTATCCGAGAGATTATGTAACAAAGAGAACTAAAATGGAAAACCTAGCGACTAAATGCATCTACCTGTGATTGTGCAATTGAATTACAATAGTCGGCGACCACAAATCGGAGCTACAAAACACAGATAACTAGGACAGCAGACAAAGAATCTCTCCTTAACCAAAACTCGAATTGTTCCCCGAGGGCGGTCTCAGCATCCCATGATGGTTAGGGGTATTCGAATTGGGCATGCCAGGGTTGAACATGACGCTTGGTGCTGATGACGTTGAGCCAGGGTGGATAGCTGATAGTGGCAGGCGAGGCCCAAATGAGAGCATATGTTGTTGTTGCTGCTGCTGCTGACGCTGTTGCTGCTGCAAGAAAGCCATCTGGGCTGGATGCCCCTGCATATTACTCGCGTAAAACGCTTGCATGCTGGCCGGAGGCATTGAGCCTTGATTCATTGCTGGTGGTCGAGGGTTGGCTTGATTCATTGGATTTGATGCCATGGTACTGCTGCCTCCAGGCATTGGACCTCCAGTGGAAGCAAATCGGGCTGACATCACCCGGACACGCTGAGCTGTAAGATTCTGCCTTGCCCTCTCAACCAGCTCGCTTTCCTTCAAAAGCAAGGTCTCGACCTCTGCGAATTGTTTCAACTTCAACTCCAATCTCTTTAACTGCAAATCAGTGTTACAACAACCATAGTTAGAATAATGAAAGCAACATTAATAGGAGTATCACCTAGTATGTCCCAAGATCACAATGACACCATTAGTATTAATTTCAAGGTGATTAACAGAAGCAGGCTGGCTAAGGTTTCAGACCAATAGTCAAATGATACTTCGCTGGAACTTCCTGGCTTCTAATAAAAGATGGTTTTCCCTTTCGCATAGACATCACCTAGTTACAAGAACTTTTTAAAATATATGACGGAACAATTTTTCTTTAACCACGTTCACAATTATCCAGAATCAGCAAGACTTGTCAAAACCTCATCTGCAGCAGAAATCAATACTTCTGAATCGGGGACAGTGTTCTTTTTGCTCGCGTGGCTCTCTTTCATTCCCGAAAGATAGTTTGTTTTTCTCAGTGTTTTTATCTGAAGTGTGGCACGAACTCTGAACTACCATTGCCAAAAGGCAAGGCCAGGAAACCATGTGGGCGCTCGTAATTTGAGGTTTAATCAAAAGAAACAAAATATGTGCAGTGTTACAGCAATTGCAGTGTCAAATTAGATTTTAAGGCTTCCATTTTGACTCATATTGTAAATGTGCAAGAAAAGGTACAACAGGAGCACGCACTAAATGTGACAAAAAGAAGAACTAGAGTATCAGCACCCTCACAGCAAATTGCAGCATGCTGATCTTTTGTGTTCCTACGAACCTGGTGATTTATTATGGTGGCTGCCAGTCTCTGAATTTCACGCTCCTCCTGATCTGCAAAAAGTTTGCACTTTGTTGCCGCTGCTGACAAGCCACACATTGCCGCATATTTGACGTTTTCGGGGGAGACGGATGATGAGGCATCTGTTTCAGAATAATATTGTACTTACAATGATTTTGTATAAAACATTATACACAAATGACATGCTAATTCGGGGAATAAAGCAGTTACCATAGTTTGGACGAGCACCATGACCCATAACATCATTGCCTTCTGGACACATCCTGACAGTAAAAAGTCATGGTAAAAGATACTCAATAAAGGAAAAAAAAACAAGCATTGTTGCATATCGAGGGGTAGTCCAGAATTAGTTGGCGATAGTGCCAGCCAAACTCGCCGACTTGACTAAGTAAGTTAGTATCCTGTGTCCCGATAGTGCCGGATGCCAAAAGAGAGTGCCAAACCAGCATTCTTTATGCAAGACACCCTCCGTGGGCTATCAATACTAGTATATCATTACTTGCATTAGTATTGTTAGTAAAGTAATCAGCAGTCAAAAACAGCACCAAAGCGCAAGTGATGATACTTATATGTCATATGCATGGCTCACCTGGAATCATCTCTCGTCAAAACAGATAATGCTGCATTTGCACAGGATGCTGCTATTCTTGGTCCTACTGCAGAGGCCAAAAATGCGACCTGCAAAACATTTCTGAACAGTGAGACCAGCTATATAATAAATCTACAACAACCTGAACAGATGAACAACAATGACAGGAAATTGTATCTGTTAACTAGCAAGAAGAACCACTGTGATCCTGAATTTGTAACGGTGTTCTCAGCAAAATTGTCGGCATATCTGCTCCTCACTCTTGAGGTCCATCTAAATATGATGCTTTCAAATTTCATTCAACTGTTGGCGTTCAAAGTTATCATGTCAGAACAAAAAATTGCCGTGCACTCAATATTCCACCTATCATCGGGGTTGCATATTCCCTATAATTCACCTTCTGTTCCCTCAATCAGGTGTTTTTTAGTTAGAGCGTTCAATCAATGACAATAAGCTATTTATACTCACAACTACATGTTTTGCGGCTTTCAATCCATATTTTTATGTTGTTCAACAGCTTTTGATCTTTGAATAGGAAAATAAACTACAATAAGGTAGAGTAAAGCTCAACAATGCCTCAAGGTACAGCATAGATATTCAGATTAGCAGTGCCAACACGTGGTCAGCAACTACTAGTGTACTAATAGTCACAGCTCAAAGTTCGAGAACTGGTTCATCTTAAACCCAGGGCCGGCTTTGATTCACAAACAATTCAGTTAAGACAATTTTGAAATTTGCAGTATACATACATGTACATCACTAAAAATCGACTATGTAAAAAGAGCTGGAAATAACTATAATGCGACTAATCAAAGGCATTAAGACTTTGACAATAAAATAGCATTAAGCAGTTCAATGAATTTACAGATAACAACACATAGTGTGCAATTACTCACCAGTGACATGACTGGATTAGCGGCATTGACGAATGGAAGCTGTTGTCCAGGTTGGCTACTTTGAGGAACGCTTCCTAAAGTAAATAATTGTCACGGTTACGAAACGGAAGCAGATAAACTTTACCACCATCGAAACTGAAATGTAACCTAATTATAAGTTTGCCTACAGAGCAAATAGTGAGGCTACCTGAAATGCTGCCATTGGAATATGTATGCAAAAATCCATTGCTTTGTACTCTAGATGAAACAGATGCTTCTGGTACTTCAATGCTCTCTAGCAAGCCATCTTCCACTGGAAGACGAATAAAATGGTGAATACATTGCGCCTTTGACTTCGTTCCGACATGATCAGCAATACCATTCCAGTTATCATTGTATTTTTCTACGCCCTCTAGCAAGAGTAGAGTTTCCTCATCAGTCCAGCTGTCCCCATCATTGTCTAATCCATCTTTCGTTCCATCCACTTTCTGAAAATCTAAGCTTGAATGCCCAGGAACAAATCTTGCATCGTGGAAGCAATATGAGCAAAGAGCAATGTCTGCCTGTTCAATCAGTAAAAATGAGTCACCTCTCTCTCAAAAAGAGGAGTTTACAAAAGTAGAGTAAAACTGCTATGATGGCAGAGGAATAAAGATATACATGGACATCGACCAAGAAAAGAAAAATATACTGCAATATACTCCCTCCGTTCCAAATTAGTTGTCTTCCATTTGTCCACATGCGGATGTATCTAGACATGTTACAAGTATAGATACATCCGCATGTGGACAAATGGAAGACATCTAATTTGGAACGGAGGGAGTAATAGCCATCATTCATAAAAGCAGTACGTATAGGAACTAATCCTATGTATCCGGAAATCATCGTCAAAGAGATGGAACACTAAAATTACAGCAAACATACCCCCCCCCCCCCCCCCCCCCTGGTCATTTACAGCCACTGCACTGTTCCTGGTACCACTAACTTCCCCTCCATTATGCCCAAATAGGGTAAGTGGTATGATTTCTGTAAGCTGTTGGATAACGAGCTTAACTCTAACAGCGCGTTTGGTTGGAGGGAGTTGGCCTTAGGGAATGGGAATTAGAGAGATGTGGGCTTATAATCCGTTGATTGGTTTGTGGGAATGGGAATTGAGGAGAGAAGGGGAAGGGGAATTAAGAAGGCAAACTCCCTCAGATCTCTTCCCTGGGGAGAGCGGGTAATTCAGCTAGGGATTGGGAATTGAAAGAAAAAATCACCGGATTGGTCGTTAATCAAGACGTGACCAATGGTGGAGTCGGACAAGTCCTGGGCATGCACTGGGAATCTGCGAGCACCTTGCCGTCGCTACAGTGTAGAGGCCAAGCAAGGACCCCGATGCTCGCTCCCGTCGCTGCCCTCTCGACGACCGGAGCAGTGTTGATGCACGCGATTGCCGAGGAGACGGCGACGGGTGACACGGATGAAACGCGTTGCTTCCTGCAGTTGTGCGGTTCTGTTGGAGAGGCTCGATACTTGCCAAAGTCAGTCGCGTGCGTGCCTGTATTGAGCTAGCAAAACAGATCGATGTAGATTTGTTGCCGTAGCTAGCTAGCTTGCAAAATTGATCACGGTGAGCTAACTTCGTACGTGGGTCTCGATACCGACCAAAAGAAGGAACGTGCTCGTATAGAAATCGAGTTGTCGTGGTTGGTCTCGGCCGGAAGTAATCGTCGGCACCTGCCTTACATCGCCGGCGATGAAGACGAAGTGACAACTAAACTAACAAATCTCAAATTCCCATTGTTAATTCCCAGGAGACACCAAATGTGGGATTGGGACTAGTAGTCCAATTCCCTAGCCCTATCCTGCAACAAACTCCCCGCTCTAAACTCCCACTCCCTTTCCCCAGAGTTGCCAAACACGCTGTAAGGACTTTACGATGACTATGGATAAATAGTTGAATACCTTATAGGTCGACGACCGACTACATATAGGTTAACTCCACGGATGCTACTGAATAATGTTCATTCACTGAGAAATGGCATATGTGTCATCATTGGAGTTGGATCTGATAAATGTGTGCACTCCATCACCGGCTACGGACAACTCTTATGTAGCACTCATCTCCTAGACTCTGACTTGTTGCCGCTGCGACGACAACGCCAGCCATAGGCAAGTTGCATGTTTTTATTAATTTAGGGTACATTTTACATGAGGTGTTACGTTTTCATAACTTTTGTGTTGTGTTAGGTTTTCATAACTTTTGTGTTGCAGCTTTTTCCAACTGATATTGTTTTACCACTGTGTGCACACTTCACAAATTGTTTGTACTTTATGCAACTTACAAACATATCTATGATAGGTATCCGGAGAATACTACTCCCTCCGTTCCTAAGTATAAGATATTGTAGCCTTTTTCCAGATTCACATGTATCTAGACACACTTTAGTGTGTATGTTCACTCATTTTATCCCGCATCTAGTTAACATGTGAAGTAACTAAAACATCTTATATATTTAGGAACGGAGGGAGTAGAATAGATGTGCATTTAGATTGAAGCCAATAACATAATGACTCATTGTAACAATTTCAATTAAAGCTAACGCTTCAGATGACCTGGAGGATGAATTCCGATCAGGGAAGCTAACTATTTTAAGATAATTTATCTGTTGGAAGATCTGAACAAATGCCCATATACAAACATCTCTAGGATAGTTATCCCGATAATAGATATGCATTTAGATTGAAGTCAATAACACAATGACTCATTGTAACAATTTCGATTCAAAGCTAGTGTTTCAGATGTGGAGGATGAGATTCGATCAGAGAAGCTAACTATTTTAAGATAATTTGTCTGTTGGAAGATCTGAACAAATGCACATAAACATGCCAGCACAAAATAAGAACACTATTTATTTATCCGACAAAAACATGAGCTTTTGATCAAATTTTGTTATCATTACCACAGCATTTTTCAATGGAGTACAACATTTTATTAGGACTATTCCAAGTTGGCAATTTTTCAACAGTAGCACTACACCGTGTGATAGCATAAACATTGCAGTGAACAGCATATTATAATATTTTCAATACCTACTGTGTGTTAAGACTTTAAATTACTGCGACATTATTTAATGCAGTTACACATCCTACGGAGGTGCATACTTGGTAGTTGAAAAGGTTCACCGACACATCTCACAAAAACAGAGAAGGACAAATAAAAGAATCGATGTATGTTCAGGAACTGAAATGTTAGCTGCCCAATTCTTATTCTAGGGTAATTCATATCCAGAAAATAAAATGTGATTTGTACTGGACTAACATGATAATTGTCACAACAAAGCAGATACATTGATAACTTGCAACAGCGTGATGACTCAAATATACGCCTTTTAACCAAATCATCCCATAAATTTATGACTTTTGGTAATTAAAATGCAAATGAGCTTAGAGGTTGAAATGTAACCATCAAGCATCGCATATAGCCATAATCAGTTCCTTCCCACATGGTAGCTCAACCAATGTGAAACATTTAAATGCAAGAGACTCAATAATATGGAATCATTCTACAGAAGAAAATAATTAAGGGTAAATGTGAAGAGAATTACATAATCAACAGTTGTAGTGGTGTGGAGAAAGATTTCTCAAAATGTGGATAAAAAGGCTCCATAACTGAGAATAAAAATCTTCATAGAGTGACAGTTATATTATGCGTACCTCCTTTTGTGACTCATAGTGCAAGCTGGGCAAAGGTTGTAAGCAATAAGTACAAAAATTCTCAGACAAACGCTCCCAAATCTTTTCATCCAAGTCTGAAAACCAGTATCACCATTTGGCACCTCCAGAGCAGAGGAGGTTGATGCCACTGAAGTGATATCTCTGCCCGGGCACTGCACTTTGGCCGATCAAACAAAACCAAACCATCAATTGATTTCAATGGCGCGGACGCCAACTGCAGCTCTCCTGTCTGGACCTCCTTGATTAACGATGATGCCAATCTCAATCCCCGATGCACAGATCCAGCCGCAAGGTAATTAATGATCCCCCAAGTGTCCAAGAACCTGACAATCCTACTCAGGTCATACAATTCAGCCGTATTGGTGACAAGCCCCTGGCACTCAGCAAATGCAAGTCTCCTTGCAGGACGCTCCAAATACTTCACAATCACCTTATTCCTCAACATAATGTACTTCTCTGGTGTATTCCCTGGGGACTTCCCTGAGAAGAAATGTGGCACCACCTGCCTCTCCAACCTGTGCACCGTCGCTGGCGAGAACCAATCTACAAATTGCAAATCAGCCCACACGATCAACAATGTTTTTAATTAGCAATTTGTTCAAAAAATGCTTTAGCTCACTAGTAAGGATCCTTGGAGTGAAGAACAAACCTGCGTGTCTGGGCACGACAAGTAACTTGCCATAGAACTGCTTGGGCACGCCTTGGCCTTCCATGAGTGGAGGCACGGTGCAGACATAGGATGATGGCTTGTCAGGGTCATTGGACAGGGATGGATGGTCCGGGAGCATGGCTGCAAGCACCTGGAGCTGGCCGTGAGAGATGTTCTCGAGCGCGGGGCCAGGGGCAGCCGCGGCACAGCTGTCACCAGACACGGCACGGTCGGCGGCGATAACTGCGAGCACGGATGGATGGACCCGGCTGATAGTACGGCGGACGGCCACGGGAAATCCGGAGACGGGCACGGCCGAGGAGAGCACCTCCGCCTCGCGGGGGTCGTCATCGGCGCCTAGGGTTTCGCCCCCGTTGGCGGAGCCGTGGAGCGCGTCGTCCTCGTCGTTCGCCGCCGCGGAGTCGGAGTCGTCGGAGTGGTCGGCCCCGCCGGACTGCTTCGACGGGGAGGGGTCCTGGGAGCGCTTCCGCTTGCGCCACTTGAGCTTCGCATCTGGGAGGGAATTAGGGTTTTGGGGAGGGAGGGGCGGCGTGAGTGCGGGAGAAGGGGCTCGCTTCGGGGAATTGCGGGCGCGGGGGGGTTGGGACGCGTACGTACCTGAGGAGGAGGAGGCCTTGCGAGGCATCGTCGCCGGCGCCGGCGGAGGCGGAACCGGTGGTGGGAGCTTGGACTGTGTGCCCGCGAGTGAGGGGGGCACGGCGGGAGGGGCAGGCACGTCACGTGCGAGAGGAGTGGGGAGGAGGATTTGAGCTCTCCTCTTCGAATTTCTTCTTCACTTTGTAAAGCTCTCCTTTTGAATTTGTGCACCTGCCATCCTCCTCATGTCCCAATATCTTCAAAAACCAAAAACACAAAATATCTTGGTGCATTTTGAAAGTAAAAAGGGGATATAACCGGCTCTTACATAAAAAGCATAACTGTCAAAAGTGTCAAAATGAGTAATTGTTCATCGGAATCTATTCTCCACATCCCCTAAAAATCTTTACTATTAAATGGGAGTTAGTGATGGTTGGTTGTCTCTAAAACACTCAACATACATCATCGGGAGCATCTTGTCCGTCTGATTGACCAAAACATCTCCCACTCAACGCCGGAACGATCCAAGCCATCCATCACTCAAACGCCAAAAGTTCACGACGTGGTCCTACGCCAGAATCAGCATCGCTAGAATCATGGCCATTTAATTAATCTTTCCTAACGCAGTCGTTTGGTGTCTCGCAATAATTCACTTTCCTTAAAAAACGTTTTTAATGGATTTGTTTGCGGTAAGATACGATTGAGAAGACACGACAATGCCACATGATCGTTCGCTGTATCAATCGATCCATCCTTTCCATACGTATAGGCACTAGTTGAATGCCCGTGCGTTGCTACGGGCGTTCGCACCGAATAATCTCTAGGTTCATCCAAATATGGTAAGAGTAAGGTCACTATCTTATTACTAATAGCAAAATATGCCCGTGCGTTGCTACGGGCTTTAAATTAAATCAAACATACACTGATTGTGGTTTTATCGTCATTTTAGAAGTAGGTTGGCTTTGTCTCGGATGTCATGTTTCTTACATGCCCCATTACACAACGATCTTGTCGAAGGCTTAATCTCTAATATTCTTTGTATAAATCATGGCTATCCAAAAGAAACACATATATATTCTCGAACCAATTATTTTATCTGATCCACAACAAAATTCAATCATAAAATTATAAGTGCAACTCGGAGCAACGTGAAGCAATTAAAACTAAACATGTGCTTAAATGAATTAATGAGTCAAAATAGAAGGGAAGGGAAACAAAAAGGATTTTATTTCATATAGCAAACATGACCATAGTGATTTATACTGAATATTACATATGTTCAAAAAATATAAAATGTTTTGGTAGCTATAGAGAATTTCACTAACCAAAGTCGATTTCTTGGCCGGACCAAACCTTTTTTAGGGGAGACTACCTGCTACTACCGAAATTATTATTTTTTACATAAAACCAGTGTGCTAGGGACCGGGTCACCAGGAAGTTTTATGAATTTAAATGACAGTGGGTGTCCAACATTGTTTCCTGAATCGTCAAAAGAATCCACCAGTTTGAAAAGGGATAATCAGAATATGTAGGAAACATTCAGTTTTCTACTAACCGTGCATAGAAAATCCCAAAGTAATATCGCATTTTGCACGATAACTGCCATTTACAGACCATCAACTTGACACAGGTATAGTGGGAGAAGTACTATTTTTTTTGCTGCTATGAGGAAAAGTCATTTCTAAAGATGTTTATATCCAGATTTCCTTTGCACGATCTGGTACAAAAAAATCATACCAGTGGATAGATCGCTACCGCTGCCAAGGACCAAGATAAATTATTGCCAGTTCTCAGCGTCAGCTGGTACCAAAGCTGGACACTTTGCCTGTAACTCTTATCTGGATATATTCAGTTAGCATTCAGTTAACTCAAATTCAGCTAGCGCTGCTGCGCCGCTGGCGGGCTCAGGTGCTCCGTGCTCAGGTCACCATCAAGGATGGAGTCGGCCGGCTGGAACGCCGTCCTTGCGGCGTTGGACGGCGGGCGGAGGCAGGTGGCGTTAGGGACGGCGCCACGCCGCCGTTACAATCTTCGCACAGGAGCCTGACCGCGACCCCGTTCAAGACCAGCATCCATCGGGAGCATGGCCGCGACCCCCGTCCAGACCAGCAGCCACCGGAATCTTGGCCGCGACCCGTCAAGACAAGCGCCATGCTCCTGGCCGCTATGTTCGTATTTGGAAGGGAAGAGGTGGAGGTCGTCGCGCCAAGCCGAGCCCACGGCCGCGTGCCCCTGCCCGCTGCTGACACCGCTGCTCGTCGTGCACCGTCGCGGGCGCGCCAAGCCGAGCACCCACAGCCGTGTTCCTCGTGACCGAGCTCGCGCAGGGCACCCCGCCGCCACCACCTGATCTCCCATCTCCGGCCACATCAGGCCCAGCCAACCACAGATCCGAAATTCCACCTGCGTCTTTTCTCCATCCAGCCGGAACACAAGCTTCATCGTCGCCGTCCCTCCCGCGGAGGAGCTCGATTCAGGCTCGAGAAACGCCCCTGCAGGCTCGATAAATCGCCCCTGCGCCTCTCCTTCTGCCCGGGCGACGCAGCGGTAGATGGAGGCGAGAGTTCATGGGTCTTCGCGGTCGAGCAGAACAAGGGGAACTGGCGCAACTCTGGCCCCGCGTCCAAGGCCAACCTTGTCCTTGAGGCACAGCGGTTCGCGTGGGAGGAGCGCGTCGACGATGATGTGGACGAGGAGGATGGCTTCTCCCGTGTGTTCAAAGCCATGGAGGAGAGGGGTGGATTTGGCCGTGGGCAGTCGGGACGGACAGGGGCAGGAAAAATAACACCGAAACGTTTTTTCCACTTACCGGTGGCAGTGGTGGGTAATTTGTGCGATTGGTGGGAGGGCAAAATCGGAAAGAAAAATGATCATACCAACACCTCCTCAAGCCGTATTATATAGTAGAGAAGAGATACCATAGTACGATATCTTTTTCAGTCTGCCACGGCCAGCGTATGCATATATGACCAGCATTGATTCCATGGCATTGCGCGTGTACGTAAATCAATGACCAGACTATACTTGTCTGCATTATCGGTGCTGATTGCGTAGATCCGATGTCAATTTAAAACAAAACCCTTTGCTAAACAAGTAACCTTGCCAAACACTTTGTAGTATTTGTGAATGCTGCGACAAACTGTAGTATCCTTCGACTGCCGATTTATATAGTGGCATCTGATAAATATAGTTTGTAATGTACTCTGAACACAATTAGATTTCTCAATGTTCATAATAACACGCTTTATGGAACTACAATATTTCTCTACTACTTATAAAAGAGCAAACATTTTCTTTTCTAAAGCCACCCCACAAATGTACCCCGCTTGATTTGCACCGTCAGATTAGCCCCAGATAACCAACGCTAATGGTAGCGATTAACATAATCCCGAGTCCAGTGTGCAATTAGCAATTTACGGCGACGGACGAAAACTCTGCCAACCCCAAAGGAATTCCATGCCCGCGTCCAACGCCTCCTTAATTAACGCAATAATCACTACTCCTTGCGCGTGACTCTTCTTCCCCTGGCCACATGGTTGCCCTGCCGGCCCGCCGCCGCCCTGCACGCCGCCGCCGCCTTGCACACGAGAACGCCTCCTCTCAGAGGAGTCCTCTGCATCCTCTGGCCGCTCTTTCCCTACACCTGCATCCCGCACGCCCCAGCCTTTATCCTCTCCACGGCGTTACCTTCGCCGTCGAATCGTCCTTCACACCCCAAGATTGCCGCGTCGTCGCCGATCCGCCATTTTTCTCCCGTATTCGCTGCCAGCATGACAGCCAAGTTCTTATCTCATCGTTGGCCACGTCGTGGCGTCCAGGAGGACCGCCTCCGCCGTCAAGTCGTCCTCCTCTGTCCTCTCCCCGTTTCCGCTGCCAGCAGAACAGAACTGTCGTCACGAGGCCTTACTACCCGAGGGCTCACTGTCTCGCTCCAGCTCTACCCAAGGGCTGCCGACGGGCGCCTACGCGATGAGGCGAGAGCTGTGTCCGGGACGTGCTGATCCCTCTGCCTCGGGTGGATCGCCGTCGTCTCTCCGTTCGCCATCAAGGTACAAGCCGTGGGGAAAAAATCCCCTAATCTTGCTCGCTATCCTGATTGTGTCGTCACCCGTGCGTAGCTCGCTATGGAAGGTTTATTTACTGCAGGTTAGGGGCTACTTTCTAAGTAGGAGATTCATGTATAAGAAGTTCTGACAGTGATTAATTCTTCATTTGCTGGAACCTGGAGTGTTAGGAGCTTCTATGCAGAAGTTCGGACTTGGTACGGTGATTAATTCTTAGATGCAACATAAGTATGTCCATCAATTTGTGTAGCGGCCATACCAAAATCCATTAAATAAAGTTGATTTCTATGATTTCGTGCTCTTGCTAAACGGTGAAGTTTTCATGCTCTAAAAAATTCCTGTACATAAATTGGTTCTCACTTTTTCTCATAGCATTTTATCATCTCATGATTTATTGATTGTCCTCCGTTGATATATCTGTTTAGAAAACGAATTATTAGATTTTGGAGAATTATCGAGGTATGCCTACTGCCAAGTATGCTCTCAGAAGTACAAGATTCAAGAGATTTTCTATTTTGTCAGAATTGGGTGTGCCCACTGACAAGTATGTTCTGAAAATTGGTCAGTTATTGCAGCTAACTCATATACTCCATGAGCTTGGTATTAGGTTTAACAAAACATAACAATCGGCTGGACTTACGAATCGGTTCACAAGGTTCTTTCTGGATAGTAGTTATGGTTTAATACATTGGAAACATGTATGATTATTTGATTCATGAACAAGACAAATCTGTTCTGCACTTCTAGATTCAGGCCCAGAGATTTGTCTTTACTTCTATTAACATGTGATGATGAAAACTTAGACCATTGAATGTTTGTTGTTGATGTGAAGGTACTTAATATGAACAGAAAACTAGGTTTCTAAAGAACAATGTTGTTATGTCTGTTAATAGCCTTCGATATATGTTTTTGCGTTACAGTCTTGTAAGTCTATTTCAAAGAGCTATGGATGTACGTACCAGCTGCCGTGGTTCAACCAAATATTAATGTGTGAGCAACAGGAAAGCGGGAAGAGTATCTACTTTCCTTTTTGAGGTATTTCTTGTTAATTTTACAGCTCCAGCAGAAGCTATTTTCGCACCTAAATTCCCATATACAGAGATAGTTCTTGTGCACTTCTTGTCCATTTCCTAATGCTATAATTAGGGCAGGGTGACGGTTGTTCAGACATGACGCTTTAGTCATCATGAGACACAGTTTATCTCCTTGGACTATAAGAAACTTGCAGTTAGCTAGAGCATTGTAAAAATTATAATTTATGTCTTTTTTTACATCTAAAATTGTGCTTCGTGTTGGAGAGTGCATCCCAGTAGATATTTTTACTGCCTATGTGTCGGTCTATTTATTTCCCTTTATTTCGTAGCTCCACTTGTTTTTATTTCATGTACATCATAGCAAAGTGAAATAGGCAGAAGGTTATTTTTGGTTTGGCATGGTTTTGAAACGGATATAGATCCACTATATGTTTTGGCTTCTTGCATTTTGTATTCCTGGCATTGCAAAATTAGTCTTACAGGTATAAGTGTCTAGCTCTGTAAATAATCATTTTCAACTGAATAAAGACTAGATTAGATGACAGGAATAGCTAGATGAAATACTTATAATTTCTCTAAAAAAAGCAGGCGCTCCGTAATTAATTCCAAAGAACAAAGGCGAGGGTACAACAGCTTAGATCAATTTGATTGTGCAGAACAAAAGAAAGGCTACATATTTTTTTCGCTGGATTTTGGTCTGCCATGTTTCTAGAGATACTGATTACTGAACATAATGTTCTGAAAAGAAGACTCTTTTTTTAGCCTGGAAACAATATGCTATAACAAGTGAGAATTCTCTACATGCTTTTAAGTGTCGTCTATTCGTATGCATTCTGTGTACAACATCAACAATGTCATGTGTGCGTATTCTGTGTACAACATCAACAATGGCATGTGCGCGCGTTACTTTAATACGAACCAGGTATGAGTTGGTTGCCTTGCTAGCGCAATGATTCCCTACCCATGTTCAGAGGAGGTAATAAGATGTTTGAAGGCTTGGTGGAGTCACTCGAAGCACATGGCTATCTGCTCGAGAGCATGGCGTAATGTTGACAACTTGATTTTCAAAATTCGGATGTAACTGAATGTTGTTTATGGTTCTAGGTAGAATGGTGTCTCACTTTTGATTCCTACTTTGTCTTGAATATTTATTTTTGTTTTGTAGGAGCATGAATTTTGGTTGTCAATTTTTAAGATGTGCACTGCACGTGCACACTGACATGGTTCATTATGATACACTTTGGATATTAAATTATGCAATGTGTGTGGAATGTATGTTGTTCACGCATATTTACATGGTTTAGTCATGAAATATTTTGCTTTGGTAACGAAAAACTCAGTAGGCGATTATTTTATAGACGTGCATTGCACGTGCACGACTACTAGTTTGTATAGAACTCCAAAATATTCAAAGTCTATTCTACTAATAAACCATAGATTTCAACAAATATTTTGCATCCGAACATGCATGTGATTATTTGAAGTGTCATCTCAGGAAACACTCTTCGATTCTATCGAGAGAAATAATCGTAAGCCGATCTTTTCTCGCGCACCACATTGTTCTAAATGCTACAAACCTATCATGATGCATCAGCCACTCGGACACGATTAGTTAACTACAATATTTAGTAGAGCAGCGGGGCCTTCGATTGAGCCTTAATCAGGGGAGGGTTTTGGAATTGCATGTTTTTGAAGTGAGCTTCTTAAACCGAACCTGAGGGAGTACCAAAGTAGAGTCTGCGGTGACATATGGTGCCGCCTTCCCCTACCTAGACTCAAGAAGTTAATTCGATGAATTGCACGTGGATTCGGGACGTACGATATTGAGTAATTATGTCATATCTTCTTCTAAAATCTTGGTACTCTACTTTCTCCCTTGCCAACAACACTTCAAAAATCTTAGTAGTAATTTGCGTGAAGGAGCTCATGGCCAGAGAGAGAGAGAGAGATGGTAGTAATTTTGTATTATTTTGTCTTGCCTTTTTAAAACGGTACTAGACACTAAATGAGATACTAATTGCTAGGCATATACCCCTTCGTGTCTGACCCAACGATGGCAGAGGTTCGAGCACTTCGGGACGGCTTAATCCTAACTGTCCAGATAGGGTGCAACATAATTAAAGTGAATTCTGACTGCATGGAGATGATCGACGTGAAGAAAAATGACGGAAAATTCGCTTGGTCCAGCTGTTGCTGAATACGCCTTGCGTTTTCTTTTTTAGAAATTGTTTTCTGTCATAGTTTTGGGGAAGCAAACATGGATGCTCATGTTTTAACTAGCCACGTAGAGGGTACTATGTCAGTTGTTTGGCAAGAGGAGCCCCGTGACTATCTTGTAAGCATTTTAGCGGATGATGTATAGTTGATTTCCAATTAAGAAAGTCCACCATGATGGCTTTCCCTAAAAAAGAGATAATTGCTAGGCTTTTGCCGACACTAGGGGGTCCTCCTTGTAGCAACATAAGAGGGGCATGTAACATGTAGACAACGTGCATGTTGAATATAAAACATTCTTAAATTCTTCATATGTTTTTTATTATTCCGTAGCAACGCACGGGCATTTAGCTAGTACATGAGTAAAGCCGCTGATCTTCCTCAAGATTTTTGTTTCAGCCAACGGGTCATTGGACTGTCTACAGATAAGAAAGGGGTGGCGGCACGACAAGAAGCGGTGTAGAAGCCGAACTGAGATTTCAAAGGATGGTGGTTGATGGCTACGACAAGTAGAACGATGATGGGTAGGAAATGAGACAACAAGGTGGCAAGGGTCATGGGCGGTAGAAGCAACAAGATTTGCCCTTTGACGCGCTTGTGATGGAGTACATATGTCTGATCTAACTGGAGGCTCATGTGAGAGGATGCGGTGTCAGCGGTGAGGGAAAATGTTGGAGTTAAGGTTCAGGGTTTGGTTTGTATACAAAATAGAGGTGGGTGAGGGGGGCTATTGGATCTAGATCCAAGGGCACAAGTTTTTACTAGAACCTCGTGGTTATTAACATGTGCTTTTTCACATTTTGTTGTATAATATTTCCAAAAATAGGCATGGCATGTGAATTGATTGACGGCTATGTGCTACACTTACATGCACTCCTAAATGTCTTTAAAACGAAAAACACAAAACATCTTAGTAGATTTTGAAACTGAAAAAGGGATAAAAGTGGCTACTGATGACGGGCTCTTACATAAAAACATAACTGTCAAAAGTGTCACAAATGATTAATTGTTCATTGGTTTCTATTCCCCGCATCCCAAAATATACAGGAGTAAAGCCGATAAGTGGAACGACAACGAGTAGGAAATGGGACAACAAGGTGGCAAGGGACCAAGGGTCATGGGCGGTGGAAGCAACTATGAGGCTATGAAGGTATTCACCTATCAACACTGGGCGGCGACAATAATAGTTGCCCTTTGACATGCTTGTGATGGAGTATATATGGCAGATCCAACTCGAGCCTCATGTGAGGGGATGTGGTGGCGGCGGTGGGAGAAAATGTTGGAGTTACGCTTTAGGGTTTGGTTTGTATACAAAATAGTGGGTGGGTCAGGTGGCTACTGAATCTTGATCAAATGGCATGAGTTTTTACAAGAACCTCGTGGTTATTAACGCGTGCTTTTTCACATTTTCTTGTATAATATTTCCAAATATAGTGGTGGCGTGTGAATTGATGGACAGCTATGGGCTACCCTACATGCACTCCTAAATATAACTCGAAATAGGCTTGCGCCCCGCTATATTAATGTAGCAACCACCCAATACAACTGTGATCGCTGGGGCAAACAACACAATCACGCCCAAAAGGAAAACAAGAGAAAGGAAAGAGAAAAAAACGTCAACAACGCTAGATCGACGAAAGCAAAGATGATCCACAACCGCTGCGCCCACCGGAGAATTCCCACCACGCTCCCGTGCCGTCGGTTTGCCGCGTACCAAGCAACACCTTCAAGAAGGAATACGACGATGACGACGCTTCTGCCCGGCCTGATCCTAGGATGTATCCCGGTACACGAATGGGAGTGGGACAAGGGTACACCCGACGTCCTTCAAGAAGGATGGCGACGCCTAGAGGCGTCACCACGTCGGTACCGATAAGAACCGACAGGGATTTCTCCCGACCCCGGCTCTCCACACCCCGGCAAAACCGTCAGCTCCACCTAGCTCGCCGTCCACGAACATACGCCAACGGTCTTGAAATCATCCACAACGTCTCACCATGGCAAACGTTGCGAGGCCGGCCGGACCGTAAAGAAGGAGCCGTAGATAGTGGATGACAACACCGCAGCCTCGTGGGAGGGCACAACCTCCACCGCTAAAGGCAGTAGCAGACCGGACGCAGCAGCAGGAGCACACCGGGCCACACTGCCGGCCAGGCCCAGATCGGGCCCATGAAGTTCCCGCCGCCGCGCTGCAGCAGACATGGCCGTCGTAGTCGTCATCCCCACCGCGAGCTGCTCTTCAGCCCAACCGGAAGCAGCGGGACGGAGCCCGAGCCGGCCCACCCTTACCCAGATCAGGCCCAAAGGGCCTAGATCTGGGCCTAGAGGGCATCAACGGCCAAGCCCGCCCCATGCCACCACTGCTGCCAAGCAGCAACGCCGCCGCCATCCGGCATGTGCCGGAACGTCGTCGGCCGGATGATCCACACGAATCCCCTCCGAGCACGCTGGAAGAAGTAGTCCGCCGCCGCCGGCACCGCGCGGGCGTCGCCCGGCGGCCCTCGCCGGCGGCAGCGGGGAGGGAGTGGGGGAGGAGGAGGACTTGGCGCGACGGCGCCTGATGGCTCGTCCCGTTGCCCGCGGGGGCGAGCGGAACGAGCGAGCGTTGCGAAGCGTTTTTCCTTGGATCGTAATTCATACTCCTAAATATAACTACTATGTTGTCACTTGTTCAAGCGAAAAATACGATGTGACTCTCGGGTACCAGCGCACCCGATATTAAAATACAAATTCAAAAAAGTTTGAAAATTACGATCAGTCGGGCAAATATAATCAAGTATTATACGCGTACAAAAAAATTGTGAGAGAATAACTTTAGTTGCAACATGTCAAAGATTTGTCAAAAAAGACGCTCTATACAGGCTATATTCGTCAGAGATTTGTCTTTTTTGCCCAGAAGTCAACAAAAAGCATTTTGTGGCCAAATTTTTATACGAGTATAATACTTGGTAATCTTTGAGAGTGAATTTTTTTCAGAATTTTTTGACCCTTTTAAGATTTCTAAAAAAAAATCCGTCTTTCAGAATATTCATGTTCGTCGAGATGATAGATCGGTTATGTGAACCGTATTATCTACACGTCATAGATCGGTTATGCTCTGAATGTATTATCTCGCTTGCTCATGTTGAGTCGAGATCATCTACTGTTGGTGACTGTCCGAGGGACCGTGCACGTGATGACTCTGAGCCGAACGATCGGCTAGTTGCAGCAGCTCGACAAGTGGGGCAACGACACAGGGGTGGTGCTCTTTGAGCTCCGCGAGTTTCCGAGGTCTAGCCTTCATCGTTTGTATCAGACAATGACGATTCTCTAGTTGTTTCCTTACTGAAGGCGTTGTTCTGGATATCGTATCTATCCAAGGTGAAAACCCATGTTCTGACTTTTGTGGTTAGAACCTTACACGCAGTATTAGTGTCGTCAAATTTTGGTGGTTTGTTCATGTTGCTACGAGCCTCTGAATGGACGGGTCTTGAGCATCAGAACGGGAGTTGCTCCTCCTCGGCTTCTCCTCCTAGTTACTGTTTGAGAGTCGTAGTAAGTTCTCCTTCCTCTCCGCCGGCTCGCTTCCTGCCTCTCTCCGGCGGCGATGCCGTTCGGCGTGAGTGCGGATGCGTAGCTAGGCGTGTACATAGTAGATTTAGGTTTAGGTTTTCGTTAGCCTCTATGGCTGTTGTTGGCTTTATCCCGTGGCTTGAGAGTAGGTCGGGGGATCGTTGCGGCCAGATCCGCCGCTCCGGAGTCTTCTTCGTCATCGCTGCACTCCGCCGGTGGCAAGCGGTGCTGCTAGTGGTGGCGCTGGAGCTCCGCACCTCTCTAAATAAGACTCGCAAGGGAAGTTTCGAAGTCGGGCTCTCTGGCCAGCTCCGGCTTCGTGCCGCTCTTCTTCGTCATTCAATCCTCTCGTGGTGGGAGCTGATGGTGAAAGCAAGGGCTGGCAGCTTCTTCAATAAGGCCAAATCCCTGGTCTTTGGTTTATACCTCCATGATTTGTCTCCTCTAGCTCGTGGCAGTAGCTTGGAGTTCGATGGCGAATCAGTGCTTTTCTGTTGGCTGAAGGCCAGGTTCGTGGGAGCTCGTGATTTGAGGATTTCTTGTCTTCTATGGCGCAAAGGAAGCGGGGAAGAAGACCAGAGCTTCGAATCTACGGCTTCTTGGGGAAAATTTCTGGCTGCAATTCTCGGAGATCCTCAATGGCGGCGATTTTGCGCCGTCGTTATTCCCGGCCGATGGGGCCGCTCCGAGCCATGGTGCAACTTGTGCCGTGGCATCATCAACCTCCAGACCGGCGTGCCGATGCGGAGGCCCCTCTCCAGCTCCACGGCAGCGTTCATCGTCGTGCTGTCTCCAAGTGGCATCGTCCCCGGCGACGGCGTCGGCGGCCGTCGTGTCGAGCTGCTCTGTTCCTGCGGTGGAGAAGGACCTGATTGTATTTCCTTCTATTTAGCTAAGGTCCTTTCTGTAAAAGCCAAGGGCTTGGTTGTAATTTCTTTTTATTTTCTGGTCCTTGATGTAATTTGTCCCACCGTTTAGTGCAGTCGGGGTCCTCTTTCTCTCTCTCTTTTTTTTTTGGCTATGTGCTTCCTTAATGTCTAGACTAGCTCTAGACAACACAATATTGGTGTCATCATATTGATGTCATCAGTGGTACGAGCCTCTGATAGTTCCGTCAGGGTCTCTTTCTTTTTTGCATTTACTTTTCGGATTTTATTGTTACAGAGCCTAGGCGTACGCAGTATCTTCTTGATATTAATGCATACCCTTTATCAAAAAAATGAGGTCCAGTCTAAAAAATTAGATTCAGCTGAGACTGAAACCGTCGAGGTGGTAATAAAGCGCCACTATTGCTCTCAACTTGTAACATGATTGTTACACGTCATATGATGCAAGAGAATGGTTAACACACTACGACAAGTCGAAACTGTTATTGTGATCGTTGACATATTCAGTTGGTCGAAAAGCATGAGTTCATTGCATTTAAAGCTTCACAAAACCAGCCTAAAAGTAGCACAATAGTACGATGAGAGAGAGGCGCTCCTCCGCCATATTAAACTGGAATGGAGACACAGGATAGACAGCCGGCATCGGTATCACTGTTCATCTCCATGATCTTCCCTTAGAAGACCAGCCCTTGGGGGATGTTAAAAAGAGCGCGGATCGTCTCGCTAGCCATATCCAGAAGTTGTAAATACTCGTCTGCCCCATCGACCAAGCACTGCAATTTCCAAATATAAAAAAGATAATGAGAAGAATGGAACGGAAGGACCAACTCTTCGAAGAGATTCTTATCTTGAGTGTATCATTACGCCATAGCACATAGAAAATGTGGAATTATTTCAACTGTAAACCAAAGTTTTATTCTATTTGATTGATACTGCTGAAATACTCATGTGGACCTTCCAGAAACAGAGAAGCAGAGGTTACTTATCCTGCATCACAATCCTCTGTCAACCAATTTTCCTATGCTTACTTTAATCTTTCCTGATGTCTAGGTTTCTCAACAGGGACATGCAACTCACGAGACAAGGGTGAAAAAAAAGGGTTGTTTTCATACTAAAATTTAGGTTGGCTATCCAGTGCAAACTAGCATATAAACAACGAGACAAACCTTATCAGCTTCCCCAAGCTTTTTACATATTCTTGCCTTGTGCTCATCTGGAATATCATCCGCGCTAACAATCACGTCTAGAAACTGAATGTGAGCACTTCAGTTAGCGGTACTTGGTAAGATGAAAACAACAAGTAACTACATTATGGCATCGATGCACAACATAAACATAGCTGACCTGTGAGAGCAGCTGGGAAACTGGATATCCATCTGCAATAATATTGCTAACCTCCTTGTTTGCCACATCAAATTCACCAGATTTGCATGCCACCAGCAATGACTTGACAATATCTTCAGGGATAGACTGATACAGGAAGGCCAACTTGATGAACAAAATAGTGTGACCTCCCAAGGGAAGACAAAGAAAAAACAGTTTCATTTTCAAACAACCAACTCTTTTCACAGTATAAGTTATCATGACTTCAGTTTGCAACTAAATAATTTTATCACGCATGTGCAGAACCTTATCAATCCTGGTCCAAGATCCACGTTATTAAGTTCAACAGAACAAACTTATCAAGCAAGCAGGTTATGGTATAACAATATTTACAGGAAGTACCAAAACTGGTAACGTGACATGTAAGTTAGCCATTTGCAAGAAAGTGAGTGGTGAAGTACCCCTGAAACACTAATCAAGTCGCTGGAAGAAATAGAAGATCCGAATAAGCGAGCTGCACTCTGCAACAACAAAAGGTAATACAAAATGAACACGCTTAAACCAGAGCATAATGCAAAGGGCTTACTAAGGAAACCATCAGACCTGAAGATAAGTTATAGCACGACGAAGATCTCCTTGAGAGATGGCACTTAATGTGGACAATGCCTAAGATGGAAAATACAGTAGCCACTCAATAAGTCAATATAAGCCAACAGCTGATTAGAGGATTTGTAGCAGCACTTGAGCTTGGAATATGCTTGATTTAGATATATATTTTGAAGTGAAACTGTAAGGTTACCTGAGCATCCAGAGTGAGTCCTTCTTCACTGCATATGCAAAATGCGGTTGGTCATCACATCTTCTGAGAGAGGCTTGAACCTAAACTTTGCACATCTTGATGCAAGTGGCTCTATTATCCTGTATTGCACAATGATCATGGGTTCATAGATTCAATAAATAATGTACCACAGGAAAAAGTCTATGGATAGATTGACAAATACCTGCTGATATAATTGCATATGAAAAAAAATCTTGTCACTTTGGAATAAGTCTCCATAGTACGCCTCAACGCATTCTGTGGAAAAGATCACGGTATCAACAACTCACACATGCCGTATTAATTATTGTAACAATAATGATATATGAGTGCTACACATGGTGATATACCTGGGCATCTTCTGTCATTGAATCTGCTTCATCTAGTATAATAATCTTGTATGGTGGGCAGGGATAACCACTGAAGGCCATAGCAAATCAGAACGGACAAAAGTAGTCAATAATATAACTATAAGATGAAAACAGAACATTTCTATTGCATTCAGCTTACCCTTTTCGTGCAGTACCAACAGCCACAGCAGCAAAATCTTTGATCTTTGTCCTCACAACATTAATTCCCCGTTCATCGCTAGCATTGAGTTCCAAAACTCTTGACTTGTAGAGCTCTGGACTGAGTTATCCAACGAGGACGAGAAAATGAAAGTGAGTCTCTGGTCATGCTGACAGTAATCTCATAAAGTGCAAGAACAAAACATCTACAAATCTTATTTCCTTGTTTAGTATGTTGGACAAAATGTAACTTTGCTACTATCTGTACTACTTTAAACATATACTTCACATTTTTATTGTGTACTATCACATGATATTTTGCTATTGCAGCTATGGCTATTGAAGTATACTTCACAATGAAAGATACAGTCTGCTAAAGAGTAAAATACACCTGTGATGTAGGTGCGAGTAGCAGAATACTAATTATCCAAATGTTTCCGAAATGATGAGAGATGCCTGAACCAATTAGTTATCCCATCACAAGAAGACTATCAGGGGAAGCATCTATAAAGCTAAACTACTGAAGTTCTGATTTCTTAACTTGAGTTAGAACTGAATATACATCATTCAGAGCTGGTGAAGAATTAACACTGTATCTTCTGGAGTATAGCCATGTCTACGGCACAACCATATCCTTGCTGACCCAATAATAAATCAGGCATCCTACCCGTCATATGGCCCAGTGAGTATTGACATATAACAGAATAAATTAATCATACCCTCGAAATAATTGTTTCCACTTTTAAAATATGCGCCAATTCTTAAGATTGAACAAACTCGACATGCCGATATCTACCAAACAAACAAACAAAATCTAACATTGTGATTGTCCATTCTTATCAAAATCTCCACCTTTCGACAGAGAAATGCAGTCCCAACACCACAAACTGTCCACGCACAACTTCCAACAAAGTTAACACCCCATTTTGATGAAATGGATCAACAAACTATATACACAAGTAGATCTGACCAAAGCTCGGCATCCATTGACTTGACCATTGCACAATGCACCCTGCGCATCTAATGCTCCCATTACGTTGATTTGTTGCACATTGCTCATACTTGACAAGTATGACACCTTACAGACTTATTGAGTACTACTAATACAGTAATACTGACCGAAGCAAACAAAAGAAACACAAAACCAAGGGAAAAAAATGGCCAGCAAGAGAGTACCCGTAGAGCTGGTACGCGATGGCGAGCGCAGTGGTGGTCTTCCCCGTGCCAGGCGGGCCGTAGAACAGCATGTGCGGCAGCTGCAAGGGACCAGACCCAAATAAGAGATCTCCCAAGGGGCTCCATCAACAGATTAGGATGAATCAAATGGGGAGTTAGGTTAGAGCGCCGCGCCGGGCCGCGAACGTACGTCGGCGGTCTGGAGGGTGTTGGTGAGCACCCGGACTACCTCCTCCTGGTGCGCGACGTCCTTCACCTGCCTCGGCCGGCTGCGGCGCCAGGAACACGCAGGATTAGGGCACACCACGAGGGCTTATTCGCAAACTGCGCAGGAAATGGGGACAGAGAAGGGAGAGGGGGCGGCGGCGGCGCTTACTATTTCTCCACCCATGGCTGCGTAGACGGCACGAGCGGCGCCATCTCCTCCTCAGATGCCGCGGCGGCGTAGGGGCTCTAGGGAGACGGTGGCGCGGGTGAGTGGCGGGCGGCTGCTCTGTTTTCGCGCGCTCTTGTTGTTTTGGGCGGAGGTTGTGGGGCGGGGAGTGCGGTTTTGGCGGACTGTGATTCAGTGACTGGCTGTAGGCCTGACTGGCTGTAGGCCAGTCACACCGTAACTGGATCTCTATCCACCCTACATTTTCCATCCAACGGTTCCAATCAAGCGATTCTAAAATTTTGTCAAATTTGTCTTTTTTGCTGCGCTCAAAATACAAAGTATTTTTGATTGAAATTTTCGTACTTACAACATGATTCGCGTTGGCAACACGTACAATTTTTTGTTTTGAATTTTTTGATGATTTAATCATGTTGTAAGTACGAAAATTTCAATCAAAAATATTTTGTATTTTGAGCGCAGCAAAAAAGACAAATTTGACAAAATTTTAGAATCGCTTGATTGGAGCCGTTGGATGGAGAGTGTAGGGTGGATCTGAGATCTAGTTACGGCGTGACTGGCTGATCCCAGTCCGGTTTTGGCCCCCCGTCGTCTCAATCGAGGGTTTTTGTGGTCTGGGCCCACTGCAAGTCACACCATAACACTAGTCATAATGGGAGTAACTTAGAGTAGTAACATACTGTAACTTACTACCTCCATAGTGGGAAGTAACATATGTATAGTGTCATATTTAATATGTTATACACTCATCTTGTCTTGAAATGTGTGATGTTATGGTAACATGGCTAGTTACCACACCCATCTCTCTCATCATTAATTACCCGCCACATCAGATTTTTTACCTATGTGGCACTGATGTTACTCCTATGTTACTTCCCATTGTGACTAGTCTAAGACATAACTGGAACCCTTTTATCCATCCAATGGATGAGATTGATCAAAAAGAAAATGAACTCGTAATTCAAATATTTCAGAAAAAATGAAAAAAAATCAGTCATATATGGTTCGTTGTGTATTCTGAGAAACTTTCGTGTCATTTGGTACCTAGACTGGATGGAAGCGATGTCTTTCCCGTGTATTTCGTTTACACATGTCGTTTGTTCAATATTTCCCGGCACTCACGGCTCAGATCGTCCAGACATATGGGATGTGTTAGGTTGGTCGCAAGGGCATCTCCAACGGCGCCCCCACACCCGACACGAAAAATGTCCGTTCTAATATGTTTATAGTGCTTTGTGGACAGGTCGGAGTCCCATATCCGCTTGGGTGGGGTGCACCCAACGGCACACCCAATTCGGCACAAAAAAAAAACTTAATTTTACATAAATTTAACACATAGTTCAACACAAATAAAAACTAAAAACATACTAAAAAGAAAATATGAACCCTATCTACTCGGTTCGGGGGCTTCGTCGGTGGCCTCGCCATCCTGCAACTGCTTCGGTGGCCTCGTCATGGTCCGCCAATGGCCTAGTCATCGTCCTCAATCTTGATGACGATGTGTGGCCATGCATGGAAGGTGACCACGCAAGCAAGGGTGCGGCGGGCGGGGGTGTCTATAGCGCATGTGTGAAAGGACAAGGATGTCGCCTAGAGGGGGGTGAATAGGCGATTAAATTTTTTCCGGTTTAGGCTTGATAATTGCGGAATAAAACTATGTGTTTAAATTAACAAGCCAACAATCTAAATAAACTAGGCTCACATATGTGCACCAACAACTTATTCTAAGCAAGACAAGCAACAAGGTGATAGCAATAGAATACTTCAAGCACAAAGGCTATCACAATGTAAAGTGCATAAGTAAAAAGCTCGGGTATAGAAATAACCGAGGCACGCGGAGACGAGGATGTATTCCCGAGTTCCTCCTTGTTAAGGGAGTACGTCTCGTTGGAGAGGTGTGAACCAACACAATGGTTCAACAACCACAAAGGTTTCACCTTCTTCTCCGATGAACTGCACCACAAAGGTTTGGTTCACCTTCCACTATCGGTATTCCTTCGAGGCGGAATCCGGAGCCTTTCAACAACAATCCGGGGCACAACCCACAATGGGATTGGGGGCTCCCGAACGGCTTTCAACAACAATCCGAGGCACAACCCACAAAGGGATTGGGGGCTCCCGAACGGCTTCAAGTGACCACACAAGGGTCCAACCACCACAAAGGCGTCTAGGGTCCAAGGACACAAGAGTAACAAGCTCACAAACTTTCAACTTCCATGAATCCTCGTGGAGAGCACACTGATGCACCAAATGCAAAAGGCAAGAGCACAAGTGCTCAAATCATTCACTCTCAAATTCCAACAAAGCAACAAATGCTTATGGGGGAATAAGAGAGGAAGAACAAAGAGGAGATGCACCAAGAACTCCAAGATCAAGATCTACTAGGTTCCCCTCACTTAGAGGAAAAATCGATCGGTGAAAACGTAGATCAAGATCACCTCTCACTATCCCTCAAATATGAGCAAAAACCATGGGAGGGATTGAGAGGAAGAGCAACAATGGAGGAGAGAGGAGAGGAAAACTTGCTCTAGTGTTGTCTAAAATAAACAATGGGGAAGAAAGGTTGTTTTTATAGTTGCTTTGGAAAAAATGTCCGTTGGAAAGGAGCCGGCCGAGCTGCTGAGTGGGCTAGCCTGGGGGCGGCCATGTCCGGCCAGAGAGCTGGCGGGGCGGCAGAGCGAACCAGCCAGGGGGCCAGCCCTGGCTGGCCTGGGAGCTGGCCGCTGAGTGAACCAGCCAGGGGGCCAGCCTTGGCTGGCCTAGGAGCTGGCGGCCTGGCAGAGCCGGCCAGCCCTGGAGCCGGCCTTGGCTGGCCTGGGGGCTGGTCACCCAGCTGAGCCGGCCTAGGCTGGCCACCCAGAACCCGACACGGAAACGATCATAACTTGAACATCCGGACTCCGTTTTCGACATTCTTGGGCTCATTGGAATTGCAACGAAAAGCTTTATAAGATCATGCAGAGAAACATCATAGTCCAACAATGGAGGATAAAACCAAATGGGGAAAGGTTAGACCTCTCGATAAAAGAACAACCGATAAAACCTCCAAACCAAACCGCAATATGTTTCTCATCCGGACTCCGTTTTCTATGATCTTGGGCTTGTTATAAGATACTCACAAGCTCTACAAGATTATGCATATACACATCATAGTCCATCATGTGAGGAGGAAACCATAAGTAGAGAGTTTGACCTCTCTTAGAAAAGACAAACCGGTAAAACCTCGAACATCAAAACGCAATAAGATATACATATGAAATCCGTTTTTGATGCATTAGAGCTTGGTATGGAGATGAACACAAGCTCTAAGTCCTCACATGGATAAAAGCCAAATAAGAACCAAGAAAGACGAAATGCCACATATGCAAATGTATGAGCTCTCCACAAAGATGCGATCAATTTACTCACTTGATAGCCCCTCTTGATAGTACGCCGTCTATCCTAAAACCCGGTCTCCCACTAACAACATGAGACCGGTAAAATAGAAAACATATCAAGATCATACCTTTGCCTTGCGCATTCCACTTGAGCTCGATGATGACGATCTTGACTCTCTCAAGTTGGAGCACCTTTCTTGATTGTGCTTACTAGCACATGCTCGATGAAGACTTCTCTAAATGCTCCCCCATACTCCATTATGGGAGGGCCTCGCAAAGCTCCGTCTTCATGTCTCCTTTGCAAGCTTCAATCAAATGATATCTTCGAGATGCATCATATTGAGCTTGCGCTTCATCTTCTTCTCTTGATATGCATGATGGCTTGGGGTTAAACATGATTGTTCACTCAACCTTCTTTTCCAAGACATACTTGCAATAAGCTCAACATGATATGTATATTGAGCTTGCGCTTCATCTTCTTCTCTTGATATGTATGATGGCTTGGGGTTAAACATGATTGTTCACTCAACCTTCTTTTCCAAGCCATGCTTGCAATAAGCTTAACTCTTCTCATGACCATTCTTCATATAAACCCTTGGATGGAATCTTGGTCATCATGTAATCTTCTAGAGTCCAACATATGAACTCCAATCTTTTCCTATGGACAAGATCTACAAGTATATCTCAATGCAAACATTAGTCCATAAGGATTATCATTAATTACCATAACCACGCATGGGGCAACACATGCCCTTTCAATGTGGCCACACAGGCATAGGTGCCCAGGTCTGCATCGCCTCGTGGTTGGTCCACGGCGATGTCGGTGCGGTCGCCCGCCTTGTCGATGGCGGGATGGAGGTTGGGGCCCATCTCCTCCTCTGCGGTCGTGGGCTAGGCCTTGGCTTGGTCGCGGATAGCTCGGTCTTGGGTTTTGGACGGGCCCGATCCCCATTAAAAAGGATGCGGCGAGATTGACGAGGGGGTGCTGGGTCATTGCCAGCTACACTGGGGGCAGACGTGTCCGCAGCCAAATGACCATTTGCGGTGCCCCGTTGGGGCTTCCTATCTGTCCGTTCGGACAGAAACAGACGTGTACGGTTCGTTTTCTGGGGCCGTTGGTTGTGCCCTAAGGCTCGGCTGCATGTAAATTTCATGTGTTTGGTAGACTTTCCTGTATGTGGAATTTTGCATAGCACGAAACTTAAACAATGTTGGGTCTGGGGGCGTTTCTGTGGATCCATGTTCATAGGAATGAAAAGTGCCATGCGGGTGAACGCGCGGGAAGGGCGGGATAAGGTGCGTCTCTTCAGAAACACACGACATAAATACTCGTCACCGCTCACTATCCCCTTTCACTTCACTCGCTCATCTCCTCTCCTCTCTTCGTCAGCGATTTCCCTTCCGCTGGCAGATCGGGCGCATTGGAGCCACCATCTTAATCAGATTTCCAAGGCTAGCCATCATCTCCCTCTGTCGTTCTCATGGGCTTCATCCATGGGGTAAGATAATCTCTAACCCCTCGCATGCCTTGCATACCTCGTAGGTCTGTAGATCGCCACTGATTTTCTGTGCATAAAATGACATGCACGGTAGATCTACGTGTTTTGGGGGTTCAACGTTCGTCAATGGTTTGATCTTTCGGTCGTACTCATCGATTTGATCTAGGTTTAGGCATGCAACAAGATTGACACGAGGATTTCGTTGGTAAGGGTTTAATACCCTACCAATTTGGGTGTTTCATTGGGTAGGACTTAGTTTGGAGGATTTGCTTGGTTTAGGGCTTAGATTTGGGTTTTTTTGCTCGGTTTAAGTCTTAGATTTTTTTTTGCTCGGTTTAGGGGTTTTGTGGCTTAGTTCATCTATGGCCAATGATGAACACTTTGGCACCTTTTTCATGGAGCTCATGTCCGGATTGCACCCGCCGGGTTCGGGTGCGGGTTTGGCACCCCCATACCCGCCCCGCCCCTTCTCCCCACCCCCGTACCCGCTGGCGGGTACAGAGTTCAACCATACCCGCCACCCGCCGGGTGTGCGGGACCCGACGGATACCCGCCAAATTCTTGTGGAATAGCAAAATGACATTGTTTGTGCGCATTTATAGCAACAAATTGATATCAATTTACATAAACAAATTCATAGCAACCAATTCGCAGTTTAACAACAATTCAGAGTTTCACAGCAATGATGGTGTCGAGGATTTGGCGCGATTGGCGCTGGTAGTACTCCTCGACGGTGTGGATCCAGCCGGGGTCGTTGTGGGAGTGGGGCGCGACGAAGACATGCAGGAGGGCGAGCGGTAGGAGGTGCGGGGCGGCGCAGGAGCGGAGGTGGAGGGAGTCGGCGAGCGGCGCAAGAGGTGCGGTGGCCGCGGCGTAGAAGACACAGGGCAGCGCAGGAGCGGAGGAGCAGGGAGCCGGCGAGCGGCTCAAGAGGTGTGGCGGTAATGCATGTAAAATGCATACATGAACTTTGCATGTTATTACTAGATATTCCTACATATTTGCAACTTATATGATGTTATATTCATGTTTTATAATGATTTCGGGGATTTTCTAAACAATCCCCCTCTTTTGGTTCTAACTCTGTTTTCCAAAAACGTCTTTTTTAGTGTTTCGGACTTTCCGGGAGCTTCGGGACTCCAAAAAGGGCAAGGCCAAAGAGCACGGTTCAGAATTTTCGAGACGAACGCAATGGGCTGAAAATGAAGACCAGAAGCCCAACCAGCTGGAAACTAGAGGGCCCCACGCGGTCAGATTCCCTGGCCGCGTGAGGACCCCTCTTTTCCCCCTCGTGGCTCCGATGCCGTCCGTTTTCGTCTCCGTGGCTTCGTCTTGACCTAAAACCGGCTATAAAAATAGTCCCCGGGAGTTTCGGGAGGAGGCGGCGGAGAAACACAAAACCACGAAACAGAGAGTCAGAAGGCTGCCGCCGGAGAAGATCGGAGGGGGGAAACGCCGCCGGAATCACCTCCGGAGGGCTCCACCCCCCTCCGGCGTGTTCATCATCAACATCTACAGCAAGATCATCTCCATCTCTCCACTGTAAACTCTTGGCAAACATGATATATGATGCAATATACTATTCCCTTGATCTATTGTGTCTCCCCATCTATGTTTGAGAAGTGATTTGTTCATGGCAATAGTGAAATAGTTCGTTGATTGGTTGCATACAAGTTTTGTTATCTTTTATGATTGTCTTTATGTACAATATATGAGTGCACACATATGTTGGGGAATGCATGTAAGGTGATCACCGGTAATGTAATGGAGTGAGGGAGACTTGGGAGGACATGTAAACCTGAGACCGAGTCATGAAGTTACTTTATTGGGGGATATATAGGGGACCTTAGAACTTAAGGCTATGGTGGGACTTTTATGTCTTAATAATTCTTGTGTGCTCATTTACTTGGCCATGAGATCCATCATAAGGGGTTTTAGTTCATTTACTTGGCTACACCTATTTATGGCTCCTTCCTAGAAGAAACAATTAAGACTGAAACATGTGCTTCACTAATTGTGACAACCACACGAATGAAATAACAATTGCTAGAACATTTGCTCCCTTGAGATATTTGCTACTTGAGATATTTGCTACTTGCTACTTTGAGAAACTTGCTCTAAGAAACTTGATTGAGAAACTTGTTACTAGATAAACCCATTCCACATCACTTGCTTTCATTAGTTAGTTCCTTTCATATTTAAACTTATTGCTTTGCACAAACGGCCATATAAGAGGGTTATAGGGCTTTAGAGAATAGATAGTTTACCTTCAGCTCCTCGTGGGTTCGACACTCAAATACTTATCGAATTGTGCTACAGTGATTCCTTGCTCTTGGGGATTATCAAGCACTTTTCTGGCGCCGTTGCCGGGGAGCGTTGTGCTAAGCTTTTATTCTTGTTTGCATTGCATACTAACATATAAATCTAAAACATTATTATAAAATGGAAAACAACCAAACAATTATAGAACTGTATAATATCTATCTTGAGTTAGGACATGAAGTGTTTGAGGAGAAAATTAAATTTTATTTGCATAACAATCATGTTTGTGGTAGTACTAATTCGTTGAACACCTTTATTGCTAATGCTAAGGAAAACCTTAAGCTTGGGGAAGTTTGTTTTGATGAATATGATATTTTTAGTCCCCCAAGTTTGGAAGAGAAAATTTATTTTGATGATACTATGTCTCCCATTTATGATGATTACAATGATGTATATGATATTTTCAGTCCACCTACTATTGAGGATGAAAGTGATTTAATTGAGTTTGATGATCCATTATGCTCATTAGATGATAAGTCTTTATGTGGTGATTCTATTCAAAACTATGTGGTTATGTTTAACTTTAATGCTTGCAACTATTATGAGAGAGGAAGAGATAAGAATCCCCTTTATGTTTCTATGTTATTTAAAATGCAAGCTATTGATTATTATATGCATTGGTTACCTCAAATTTGTTGTTATTTATTCATATATAAAATTCCAATGCATAGGAAGAGAGTTAGACTTAAAAGTAAATTGTTTAATATTCTGTGGTGTGTTCCTTATGCTTTAATTTCCTATTCGGTTTGAGCACACCTTTATATCTTTACAACATGTAAAATATCTTTACCTACTGTTTTGTGACAATTAGTTTAAGATTTTCATTTTATATAAAATTTGGGAAAGTAAATGAGAAGGATGAGTAATGGAGAAGTTGGGGTCGACCTTGAACATGTGTTGTTCATGCCAATGGAACCGTTGCAAAGTCTCTATCATTAAAACTTTTCCCAAAGCTAAAACCAAATAAAAAGAGTGTTTATGTTGTATATATTTGCTTCTCCTTTTGCCTTTTTGCTAAATCAAAAACAACAAAAATATTTTCCTTCTTCTTTGATTGTTTCTCTTGATTCTTGCTTGGTTCTTTTTGATTTTTATCTTCAGCTTAAGTTTTGGGTTTTTGAGTCAAGGTGCTTGTTTACTACCGTAACATCACCTTTGTATCTTATTTTTCATCTTAATGGCAAGAATAACCTCTTTTGAGAGGTAGGATTAAACAATAGTGATTTGCTGTCCAGAAAACAGATGCCTGAGCTTCACTGCGAAAAATGTATAAAATCACAGAAGAGGAATTTTGACCTGATATTTTACGACAGCAATATTCAGTTATTAATACACATTTCATTAGTTCAAAGTTTTCTGATTTGAGCAACGTAAGTGCCTCTGAAAATTCACTCTTTACGGGCTGTCCATTTTTGACAGATTCTGTCTTTATTTTGCATTACTCTCATTACTTGTGTTTTGTGTGGTTCTATTGATCAAAGAGCAATACACAACCATAGTAATATTAGCTAATGTGTAGAATCAACTCATGATATGTCTTTGCTGTACCTATGAGGATTTCATTTATGGAGACACTAACCCCTCTAATCAAGTTTTAAGATGAGTTTTGTGTGAAGAGAACTTTCAAGTGGAAGAGTTGAGGGTGATGAATAAAGATCACGAGGGACAAACACTCAAGCTTGGGGATGTTACCCCTAGGCTCACCCTACATATATCAAATAAGTACAAGAATTTAAGCTTGGGGATGCCAAGCCACCTCACTCCAACCATCTTGATACCAAGTAAGTAAGCCTAGCTATATGGCTATAAAGAAAGCGCTTTACGGGAGGCAACCCGGTTGTTTTTACTTTTGATTTTCTTTGTGTCCTCTTGCTGTAACAAGAGACTTAGTTTTTAGTTTAGTTTCTGGAATTCTTAATAAAGTGCCAAGTTTTACCTATTTTGGCTTGAAAAAGTTGCTTTTTGCATTCGGAGATTTTATTCCAGCACGAATCTGTGCACGGTATGATTTTTAATTCCTATTCTGTAACTCCGAATGAGCTGAAATTTGAACTGTGGTTGCAACTTTTCATCCTCTGTGAGCGTGAATTTTTTCAGATTTTTTCGACATATTTAAGTAGGGTAGAAAAATACGTTTTTGCTGCTGTTTTTCTGGACGGATTCTGTCCCATTTTGTTTGATGCATTCTTTGAACTTTTAACTTGAATCTTTTTGATCCAATTGAGTTTATAAGTAGGCATACAACATTATACACTTTCTGGACATTCATATGAATTTTTGTTTAAGGATTTTATGCAGCAAGCAATTCATTTGTCTATCACTACTAATGTCACCCCACAGAAAAGAAATGGGAGAAACGGTGTTTTGAAGTTTTTTCACAGGGATTAGAGGAGATGCACCAAGAGCTATCCAAGGATGGTGAAGACCATAAGCTTGGGGATGTGAAGACAACCCCACTGGACCAACACACTCTCGGTTTGCACACGTCTAACTTCTGTTTTTCGATCAATGCACCCTATCACATAAACTTGGAGCGTCTTTTATTTGCTTTTTATTTTGATTTTTGTTTGTCTTGAGACCACCACTATCATTTATATATGAGAAAGCTACTGGAAATTTGGGTTGAATTAAGTTGGATGCTATTAAAAAGATTGGGAAAGGGATGTTTGAGTTGATTCAAAAAGATACATATAGTTGCATGATTCATGTGCTTTTTAATGAGTATTAATTTGCAAGTGTTTTATCAAGAGCTATCTTTTATTCATGTTTTGATGCTGAATGTCACTTTACTTTGTTTAACATGGATTGGTTAGTTCTATGGACACTTATGCATGCATTTAGACGGTCAACTTTCTCCCTTTTGCTAGCCCAAAAAATTCCAACAAGTAAAAACTTGTTTTCCAACACCTTCAACCAAAGTTTTTCCAGTGAGTCCACCATATCTACCTGTTAGCTTTATGCTATTCCAAGTATGTTTATCATGTTATATTGTATTATCTTTGCTTCCAAATTAAAATGCTTATGTTATTGATTGTTATGGGAAAAGTTGGTTAAAAAGCTCTCACGAACTTGATGCACACTTTACTTTCATTGCACTTAATAAACATGAACCATTGTGATTAAAATTATGAAGTTGTGTGCTTGACAAGAGTCTTGGTTGGGAGTTAGCTCATATGTGCTGTCACATGGCAAGCTTTCAACAGTGCTCTTAATTATATTTAGTTGATATCATGTACTTTTGTTTATGGATGCCTAACATTGTGTGAAATAAAAGTGGAAACTTGGTAAGTTTGAGGAGTAAGTATAAATGGCTAGAGAGACTCACCGGGCGGCTAACCCAAGCCATGCATCATTCATGGTGGAAATTTACTTACATATCACGGTGGACCTTCAGTGAGGCACTTCACAATAAAAAGCTATAACAATAGTAAATAAAAGAGTGCTGAGATTGTCCATTTTGTTTGTTTGTCTTGTCATTTTGACATGGGCTTGTTCCATGTCCTGGGACAAGAGGTACCCCGGGAGCAACTCTTAATGATGCTATTATTACTTGCAATGACTTTAACTTGAACTTGCTTTGTGACCCGAGTTGAGTAGCCAGTTGGAGAGGTACTTGTATTCAAGGGGCATGAGGCATTCAACCCATACTTTGTCAAGCACATTACTCATATTTGCTTTCACTTTAAACTTTAACCATTCAAGATGCTATGATAGGGGTAATGAGAGCTCCACACCAATGGATACCACATTGCAAACATTAACTTAAGTAGAAGCATTTGGAAGCTAGATGAAACTTATTCATGTTTTACCTCTACTTATTTATCTATCTTTCCAAAGTGTCCACCTTTTATATTCAGATTTACAAGAGTACTCTATGACCATTATAGGATGTTTTTACTTTTCATTATGCATACATTTGGTCCATAGTACTTTCTTCTATGTTACACTTTGTGAATTATCATTGAACATCCTTTCATTGAATATTTGATATCACTTCATAATCTATCTTGTATATTGCTACTCCTTTGAGAATGAATCATTTGACTTTATGTAGCAATAGTAATCATCTTTGATATCCATTGATAGTATTAAAATGCAAAGTCCATGTTAGTTTTATCACCTTCATACTCGAGGACGAGTATAGGTTAAGCTTGGGGATGTTGATGCATGTAAAATGCATACATGAACTTTGCATGTTATTACTAGATATTCCTACATATTTGCAACTTATATGATGTTATATTCATGTTTTATAATGATTTCGGGGATTTTCTAAACAATCCCCCCTCTTTTGGTTCTAACTCTGTTTTCCAGAAAACGTCTTTTTTAGTGTTTCGGACTTTCCGGGAGCTTCGGGACTCCAAAAAGGGCAAGGCCAAAGAGCACGGTTCAGAATTTTCGAGACGAACGCAATGGGCTGAAAATGAAGACCAGAAGCCCAACCAGCTGGAAACTAGAGGGCCCCACGCGGTCAGATTCCCTGGCCGCGTGAGGACCCCTCTTTTCCCCCTCGTGGCTCCGATGCCGTCCGTTTTCGTCTCCGTGGCTTCGTCTTGACCTAAAACCGGCTATAAAAATAGTCCCCCGGGGAGTTTCGGGAGGAGGCGGCGGAGAAACACAAAACCACGAAACAGAGAGTCAGAAGGCTGCCGCCGGAGAAGATCGGAGGGGGGAAACGCCGCCGGAATCACCTCCGGAGGGCTCCACCCCCCTCCGGCGTGTTCATCATCAACATCTACAGCAAGATCATCTCCATCTCTCCACTGTAAACTCTTGGCAAACATGATATATGATGCAATATACTATTCCCTTGATCTATTGTGTCTCCCCATCTATGTTTGAGAAGTGATTTGTTCATGGCAATAGTGAAATAGTTCGTTGATTGGTTGCATACAAGTTTTGTTATCTTTTATGATTGTCTTTATGTACAATATATGAGTGCACACATATGTTGGGGAATGCATGTAAGGTGATCACCGGTAATGTAATGGAGTGAGGGAGACTTGGGAGGACATGTAAACCTGAGACCGAGTCATGAAGTTACTTTATTGGGGGATATATATAGGGGACCTTAGAACTTAAGGCTATGGTGGGACTTTTATGTCTTAATAATTCTTGTGTGCTCATTTACTTGGCCATGAGATCCATCATAAGGGGTTTTAGTTCATTTACTTGGCTACACCTATTTATGGCTCCTTCCTAGAAGAAACAATTAAGACTGAAACATGTGCTTCACTAATTGTGACAACCACACGAATGAAATAACAATTGCTAGAACATTTGCTCCCTTGAGATATTTGCTACTTGAGATATTTGCTACTTGCTACTTTGAGAAACTTGCTCTAAGAAACTTGATTGAGAAACTTGTTACTAGATAAACCCATTCCACATCACTTGCTTTCATTAGTTAGTTCCTTTCATATTTAAACTTATTGCTTTGCACAAACGGCCATATAAGAGGGTTATAGGGCTTTAGAGAATATATAGTTTACCTTCAGCTCCTCGTGGGTTCGACACTCAAATACTTATCGAATTGTGCTACAGTGATTCCTTGCTCTTGGGGATTATCAGGCGGCCGCAGTGCAGGAGGCGGCCAGGAGGTGCGACGGCTGGGGAAAGGAAATGAGGGAGGAAATGAGCGAGCCTCGCTGGGGTCTGGGGAAGTTAGGGTTTTCTGTCCACTGACAGGTGGGGCCGCTTGGGTCTGGGGAAGTTATGGCTGCTCTTTACTCAATGACAGGTGGGGTCGCGGGTATGCGGGTTAAAGGGTACGGGTTTGGTATCCCCATACCCGCCTCCGCTAGACCCGTCGGGTACGGATTTTCCCCGCTAAGCTCCCCTGCGGGTTTTTTCTTCACCAAACCCTCCCCATTTGACGCGGGGTACCCGTCGGGTTAGCGGGTATCGGGTACCCATTGCCATCCGGAGGCTCATGATTGTACCGAAGCAATATGTACACATTTGTTATCCATTTTGGTGTTGTCGCACCAGCTATATAAACTAGTTGTGCCTTAAATTTACTGAGGTCAATAATTATACCGAGCCTTATTTGCTATGTGCTCACTATTATGTGCTAATGATTAAACTGTGACATGATAATCCTAAGGATTGCCCTAGAGAAGCTAGTGTATGTAGGGACATTGCTTATATTACTACCTGATTCTGTGGAGCACTCTCTTGGCAATGTGTCTGCAATGTTTTATGAGGCCTCTAACGCACTTCTTTTGCATTGTTACATCTGTATTTGATCTGAGTTGTCAAGGATTAACATGTGTCACAATTAATGTTAGAGATGCCCTTTAGTATCTGAGGTTGTGCACACATGAAAATATTTGTGCATGATCCCTGGTACTAAGGGATTATCTCTTGAGTGTTGTGTGATTCTGTGGCCAATGATGAAAATGTGGCACAATATTAGTGAAAGAGGTGATGCTATTGTATCTTGTGCAATCGTACAAAACACGTTGCTTTTGCTATAGGATCAGACGGTCCAGAGAAGTGAAGCTAACCCATCGCAGCTAGAAGGAGGAAATGATAAAAAACCACCATAATTGAACACAAGGTGACGATGAACCACCACCTTAGGGCTTTGTGACATATAAATGTCTCTTTTGGGGCCATGTCGTGACACGGAGCACTAATCACCCGTGGTTAGCATTCTAAGCATGTTTCTGACGGATTGGACCCAGTAGTCAGATCTAGGTGGCAAAAAAAAAGAGGGGAAGAGAGAGAGGACCCTGGTCAACGCACGCCGCCCCCGCCCTGCCCTGGCCGTTGCTGGCCCCTGGCTGCGCGCGCGCCTGGCCGCGCGCGCGCCCCTGGCCGAGCCCGCCCTGGCCGCGCCCACTGAAATTTCTGTGAGAAATTTCGAGCCTACTCGAACATGCTCTCACGTTCGTCATGAGATCATTCATTCAAGACTAGTATGAATGTGCTTAGCAGCAGTACGTCTCAGACCTCAGTTCATGAGTTTGGGGCACAATCGAATCAAGCACAGATTCATTCAAGGATGATTCAGTACTTAGAAACGGAGTCCAACACAAACTTCAAATGTCCAAGACTATGATTGTTGCCAAGAACAAAACATGTACGAGATCAATTGAACCTGCCAAGAATCAAGAAATTGAAACGTCAATCGATGGCGCCAGCCGAGCCGCTCATTCGAAGAGCATCTGGGCGTGCGGGGTGAGGTCCTTGTGCGCCTCTCCTTGATAGTTCCCTCGGCGACGCCGGTTGCAGCGGACACGTCCTCCACCGTCTTGCTTTTGCCGGCGCGTTGCAGGACCATGTAGATGATGGCGGCGGCGATGGATTCCGGGTTGCGGCGCACGTCGAGGCCTTCCTCGAGCCTCAGAACGGCCTCCCCGGCTTCAAGCACTTCCTTGTTGCCGAGTTCGCCGACCCGGGAGCAGAAGCGGCGCATGTAGCCTTGGCGTCGTCCCCGCGCTCACCCTGCCGCTGGCCGCGCCCGCCACTGGCCTCTGCTACCAAGGACATGTGAATTCCGGCTACTCGCCTCCGTGGGGGGCACCGCGGGCGAGGCTCCGGCCAGGCGCGGACGCGGCCGAGCTCCGACCATGGCGGCGTCGCAGCCGCGGAGGGTGAGCGCTTGGGGAGTGAGTTGTTGGTGGCGGCGGCGTCGGCAGGGACGCGCCGGCGGCGGGAGATCTCCGGGCGGCGGCTAGGCTCGAGCGGCTGGAGGTGGAGGAGGTAGAGGATGTGGTGGCGGCGGCGATGTGCTGGGGTCCTGAGCAGGTGGAGGGCGTGGCAAAGAAGGAAGGGGAACGACGGCAAGATGCAGGGGTGGATGCGTCGGCGAGATGAAATATGTGTGTCTCGACATTGACCATCTTTTTTTTCTTTATTTTTTTGCCACGTAGACCCGACAGGGGGACCGATCTGTCAGAAAACGTGTTAACACGCTTAAACAGACAAATTAGTGCTCTGCGTCACAAGGTAGCCTCAATAGTGGCATTTATATGTCAAAAAATTCTAAGGTGGTGGTGGTGGTTTTTTGTCATTTTCTCCGGCTGGAAGCGCTTCAAAAGGTGAGATCACATGTACAGTGTGCAGCCAACGCCGCCCCCAGCAGAGTGTAAACTATAATGTATTTTCTGTCACTAGAAGAAACGAAAAAACTGTATGTACAATTGCATACCAGCAAAGCTGTAAAAAATCGACAAATTTACACGATGCAGTGGAGGGTTGCAAGAATCCATCTACAAGGGGAAGAACCTCCTCTTCTTAAAGTACCATATGAGACAGGCGAATATGACCGCGCCGCAGGCACCTGTTATGACGAGCGTCCACTCAAAAGCGTGCGGCACCTTAAACACACCGACCCCCTCAAAGTTCATGCCGAAGACTCCGGAGACGACCCCAAAGATGGCCACCACAAATGTAGCGGTGGTCAGCAGCAGCTCGAACTGGATCAGCTGGTTCCGGACGTTATCCTGCAAGAACAGCATTATGATGATCATGATCCCTTGGGGAACATATATCTAGTTTACTGAACGTAACTACAATTTGATGTTCATCACCAGGTACAATAATAGCACAGCTTAGCATGTTCCCGAAATGTATCTACTCTCTCTGGTCCGAAATAAATGACGTGAAAAAAGAGCTACCGCTGTACAAAGTTGTATAGGTCTGGCGACAATAAATTCGGATCGGGGGGAGTAGTTGAAACTCATCCTCAGTGGAAACTTGGAAGCCCAAACACAGGCATCACAATTTTACAAAACTACGTCTGCTTGCCAGCTACTCCAGTTTAGTTCTATTGCAATTTGCGTACTATATAGATTTGAAGTGGTGTATATTAACACATTTTCCTATAACTTTGGTCAAACTTAGATAGGTTTGACTTAGGACAGCCTAGAACATCTAATATTTGGAACAGAGGGAGTATATATTTGCACAAAACCTCTCCGCTGTCCTCTCAACAATGCCCCAGGAACCATTGCACGTTTCAAACACTAGCAGCCCCATTTGTGGATCGAAAGTTCGAAACCAGCAGCGGGGATGGGGATTGTGAAGTATGGAGGCGCCACTGTCCTAGATCTGGAGCCTTTACTCTGAGGCTAAGCCGCGACAAGTTGTAAGGCAGGGGATGGTGATTTATCTTCTGCTGGCCAAGGAGGGATCCTTGGGTCTGTAGGCTTCTGCAGTTCTGGCAGATCTGGAGCCTTTTCCACTCAGGCTCATGTTCATGCCGGTAGCCTCCAGCTTTCCCTCATGGATGGACAAGGACGAGATTCTATTTGCCTAGTTAGAAAATTCATAATTTGATTAAACATGGAAGCAAGCATGTTCTGGGTTGAGATTAAATTGCCTACTTCTTTAGAAACTTGGCAATAGTATATGAACCTACTGACACAAAAATTTGAGATGAATGAGAGATTAGGAGCAGCCCCGCTGATATTCATTGCAGGGAGGAGTAGCGGCTCGATGTCGGGAAAGATGACAGCACGCAGCTACCCCTGAACCCAGAGGCATGCAGGTCGGGCCCACGACTCAGCATCGCCGCAGGCTCCAGTACTTCTTTACCAGCGATTTCACCGGGCGGGCTCCAGTTTCCAGCATCCGCCTCTGATCAAATCTGATGACTTTTCCTCTTTTATTAAGTTTTCTTACTGAACGCATGGGACATTTGAGGGATTGTGATGTAAGAAGTGGAAGATTTATGAGGGATTCTGTGCCAAAGTGGCACCATTGAGTCAGGCGCTTTTTTGTGAAATGCATGGAATGAGTGGATAGGTGATCCAGTTCGCTCATCTCAGATCTGATGGCTCGCTGTTTGGTTTCCAGGTGTCCACCGAGATGTTGGTTTCCAGGGGATACTTTCTCCATGCTCCCAAAGAAAGTTATTGCTTGGTTCCACATTATTTATATCGATCAGCTAAGTTAGCCCTTTGCTTTATTGTTTGCCAAAATTTCTTATCAACAATGTAGATTTGTGCAAAGGTAACCCCATCCAAGAACTGGTCAACTGAAGCTAGTATCTCTCTTAAATAACTAGCGTCTCATCCTGCCAGGATATTAGCGAGTAATGACTCTATGAGAACAACTGTTGTTTGTCAAAATAAGAAACAAAAGAGTATTCTAAGAAAAAAGGCTAATAAATAATTGCAATACATGACAAATAAATAAACCCAAGTGGAGGATTTTGTTTTAGTTCGGGGCTAATTAACTTGTGTTACTTGTTACATGTCTACCTTACCTACATAATTCATGTTGACAATCATGTATTCATGTTGTTCTCTAACATTTACAAGTTGACTTTTTCAGTTATCATTTGGGTGGAGACAAACAATTATTATGTTTAGTCCGTCAAACTGAATTTATGTGTGTTTGAACAACTAAAAGTATTGGAGTTAAAAAAGAAGTTAAAAAGCCAGTGCCAGTATTAATTATCAAGAAATGTGCCACTGAGAAGCTGCATATCAATCTTGTAAATAACACCTGGTAACTGGCACATCATTATCTCGCTTTGGTGTAGAACTACTAAACCGGACAAAATGAAACTTGCAGATTTTGATGAAGAACGACTTTATTTTGAAATGGATCCATTATCTGAACTCAAAGCAATGGCCATGTTCATGTGATAGAAGAAATCTGGGGACTATACCAGTTGGATGTTGATGAAATCCTCCGTGTCATCAATATATTCCTTCAGCTGTTTTTTAATGTAAACAGCAAATTTGTCAGCAAATGTTTGCTTAAACGAGAAAGAACAAGAGGCTAATGTAACTAGAATTCACGCTGCATACCGAAGTTAATTTGTTGAGAGTGTAGTCAGTAACCACAAAGTAAGCCTCCAATAACATTTCCAGTTCTTCTATGTTATACTGACTGCTCTCTGAGCTCTTGAAGCTGTCGTGTCTGCTTCTAGCAAAACTAAATTGCTTCTCAAGCCGCCGAGATGCAGGGGGTGATGAAGCTGGGGAAACTGGAGCAGAGAAGGAAACTGGAGCAGAGAAGGATGAACCAAACAAATTATTGCCAATTCCTTGAAGGCCCTGCTCGTCTAACATTGATGCTTCCATCCTCCTCTTCTTCTCGGTGAGGTACATTTCAGCCATATCACCATCATCGTCCATCAGCTGCTCTATCTCGTCTCTGACCTTTTTATGTTGAAAATTGGGGACTTCTTAAGACTGAGAATAGATCTTGTTGACAACTGTATAATGAAACGAGGGAAATTATAACGGAAGTTCATTTACCTTTTGGACCCTCCTAGTCAACGCGACCAGCTTGCTCTTTAGGCGTCGAGCACGCTCCAAGTCAAGGGTACTGATTTTTGCTGTTAACTCGTCTAGCAGCGGATAAGCTTCAGCCTCCAATTCAACAGCCTGAGAAAATATGCAAGCATTTTTAGTCCTCCAATCAGATGCCAAATCATTATGCTTAAAACATAACAGAAAGTGGAGAACTAAAACCGCTCACTACAGGATTTGTCAGGTGGGCCAAATTTGTGACTGTGGCTTAATTTTCATTGACAATTGGTGGTAATAGTTAATTCTATTTTCTGGAAAACAATGTAACATTAGCTGTTTGGTTGTAGGACAAACAATTCCACATAACTGATGCTATGTTGGTTTCTTTACTCCTATAAATATATCGGTCAGTGCAATGGTCCGTTCACCTCCTCCCCTTATGTGAGCAAGTCTAGCAAACAAGTAAGATGATTGACATATTTGTCACCAAAGTTGGGATAAAATTGTCTGCAAGTGCCAATAATATATAACAATAACAATGAGCATGTAACATATGTTAAATTGGCATCACCAGTTGTCGTGGCTCGACTTATTTGGTAGTCTAATTTGCATCACTGGCAACAGCGCGTGGGCAATCTAATTTGTTTTATACGTAGCAATGCACAGGTATCTAGCTAGTAGGGTTGTCATTACATAAAAGATTGAGAATTTCTAAAATTCAGATGGTGCTATGCAACCTAGATAATCTACTCAGTTTATTTCACCATAAAATACCTTCCTATAAGTCCAGGAGGAAATTCTTTCCAGAACACAATGTGAATTTATGGATGTGTTAAGTAAATCATAGGATATGACTGTTCAATCAATCAAACAGTGTATGCAACGTTTCGCTGTATTTTGGCAATCAAACAGTAGTGCAATGCAAGAATCCAAATTAACAATTCATAGCCACCATTAGTTCGATCCTCACATGCTCCCCAAGGACGGACTGATCAAGCGCACCATGCACCAAAACTGTAGGTCGGCTAATACATTACTCCATTACTAGAGACAGCAGCACAAGTAAAAAAAAAGCTTCGAACGCTAAGGTGGGTAGAGTGCGACGTGGCACCTGCGCGTCGAGGAAGGAGCAGGCGGCTTCGAGCGCGACCTCGAGAGCGATGAACTCGAACGGCAGGTCGTCGGCGCGGTCGACGAGGCGGCGCTGCAGCTCGTCGACGTACATCCGCACGGCCGCGTCCGCGGCGGCGCCGCCGTCGGCGTCGGGGTCGCGCAGGACGAGCGCCTCGTCGGCCGTGATGATGCACCGTATCCGCTCAAGGTTGCAGACGACGGCGCGCTCGCGGCCGAGGATGGCGGAGGGGTAGACGAAGAGCGGGTCGAGGAGGCGAAGGTCGCGCGCGGGCAGGTCGAGCCGCCGCATGAGCGCCAGCTTGGCGACCTCCACCGGCTCGGACGCGCCCGTCGCCGCGTCCACGCGCACCCACGAGCGCCGTCCGCCGCCGCGCTTCTTCAGGCCGTGTACGTCGATGGCCACGCCGCCCCCTCCTCCACCGCCGCCGCCGACGCCGACGCTGCCTGGCGCCGCGGGCTTGCCGCCGCGGCGGTGGGGCCCGTTGGCCGCGGCACGGGGCGGGAGGAGGAGGCGCTCCTTGGGGTCTTGGTCCATGACGGCCGGGATCTGTGGTGGGGGCGGCGTATCAGTGACGGCCTCCGGCTAGGAGGTGGAGTGTGTATGTGGAGAGGAAGGGATCTCCACGCTGGTGGGGATCGGCGCCGAGGAAAGATCATCGCATAATTCCCGTGGTGACGTGGCCCTTTCCCGGACGTTGGATCCAGTAGGTCGCTGGAATCTCCGATTTTGTTACCTTGAAAAAATAAAATAAAAGTGCATGGAACTTAATTTATTACTCCGTAGGTGAGTAATTTGGTCACGTCAGTCTCAAAAGTGTTTTGAACGGGTCTATATTGGTCACAATTTGTCCGACGGCGTCCGACGTGGCATGCTGAGCAGATAGTTGACGGCATTTTTTTTTGCCAAACACATTATGACATGGATGCTCACATACACGCGCACACAGCAACACACTCACCCTTAAAAACGCACGCATACCCTATCCCTATGGGCACCTCCAAAAGACTGAGCCGGCGGACCGAGTCTTGAGATTGACGAAGTCATCGCAGACGCCTCTCTATCGACGGGTCTTAAGATTGACGAAGCCATCACAGGCGCCTCGCTATCGACGTTGGATCCAGGCTGCCACCCTTCAAGTGCTCGTAGACCAGTATCTCCACGATGCAGGAGAGACACCACCCGTAGAGCGTGACGAGTTGGGCGGGTCCACACGGAACCCATCCAGTTGGCAAACACCTCAATCTCAGGGCGGAAATCCCGCTCGCCGTCGTCGCTCCCGGCGCCGTCACGGGATAGACAATTTCTTCGCAGTCTTACCTCCTTTTGTTTATTGGGAAGAAAGAATTGGTTGGAATCCAGCCCCAAGGATCTGTGAGCTTTTCCTAGGGGTGTTTGCAAATTGTTGGGTCTACATGGGTGGTCAACTATTCAGTCAGCGTGTCATGTCGTACGAAATTAGTTCCATTGGACAGACTTTTTACTAATATAATCATCTTTGAAAGTTTGCGTGACCAGTTCATAATACTTTGAGATTTATATGACCAAAGTACTCATTTAAATTAAGTTGAGTGACCAACCATGCCTTAATCTCGGATAGATGGTGCGTCTGCGTTGTCTTGTCATTCATCCATGGTTGTGTTAGTTTTTTTTTTTGAAATTTACCAACCACTCTATTAGGTCAGCAGGCTGCCTCATTAAAAACCTTACCAGACCCCTTAGGTACCCTGATAAGGAAAAGAGTGCGTCTGGTACCTGCTGCCTCAATCAAACAAAGATACATCATTCATTACATCAGTGATAATAAAGCTAGGGGGATTTGAATCCCAAAAAATGGTAGAATCTGAATCAAAAGCATATCTAGCTACTTTGTGTGCTACAACATTTGCTTCACGGGGGCAGTGTTGCACCACAACTTGGCCAATTCTTCTTGCGGTAAGGAAGCAGTCCATTAGGATGGAGGTGTATGGGCTCCAAATTTCGATTTCACCATTGAAAGCTTCAACCAACTCCAGAGAATCCGTTTCTACAATGACCGGGTGGCAACCCAAATCATCGAGGTGCAGCCCTCGTTGTAGCGCCAATGCTTCAGAGGTTGCAGCATCGAGTAGATTGATCCTAGGATCTCCCACCCCCGCCACAGCCTCTCCTTTATCATTTCGGATCACAGCACCTAAGTGATGAGGAAAAGTCCTCTAGGGTGGCCCGATCTTCACGGATTGACGGGGGATGTGGACGAACGCACGCAAGAACACGAGGAACATGAAGAACACCAAGAAGAACGCCCTGAACACAAGAACACACACAAGATACAAGAACCGTTTCCCTTACCGGTCGGTCCAACCGGCCCAATAGAATCCACACGAAGGTGGGAGATCGGCAAGTAGATACAAGAAGGGATCTTGGAGGTTGTTTCTCTCACGGTCAACCGAACCGCTCCAATAAAGTCACCCGAGGATGAAAGATTGGCAAGTAGTCAAACTACAAGTAGAGGTCTTGAATCCACGAAGGGATCTTCTCCACAAGAGGAGGAACCATCCCCATAAGGGGAGGAAAGAGACACTTTGAGAAGAAGGAGCAAGGCTCTACTTTAGTTCCCAAATCATAGTCTGTCCAGATCTGAGCCCAAGGGGTCCTATTTATAGTGTTGACCAACAGGGGGTAGGTGGGGAAGGGATTGGGTCCTCCAACCCGTGCTGATTCCCGCAGCGGCGGTACTACCGCTGGGTATAGCGGTAGTACCGCTGGTGCGGGCTGGGCGCCCGCTTCCCACCTCGGCGGTACCGGTTGGTACCGCTGCAGCGGTACCACTTGGTACCGGACAAGCGCTCCGAAGCTGGTTCCAGCGGCAGCGGTGGCGGTAGCTTCTCGGGCGGTAGTACCGCCTATCCCAGCGGTACTACCGCTGGGTGGGTCTTTTCTCCTCTTCCTTCTTCTCTTCCAAGCCACCGTCTTGTCGTCCCTCATTCCTCTTGCGTCTTGGCCATCTTCCCGTGGACTCGTACCCGCCATGACTAGCAATACAAAGGGACAATGGTCAAGTAGTATACCATTCCAAAGTGTCATATCGAGGTTCACATAGAGGAAGGAGTTCACCTTTGATGTCCATGGTGACTTGTGGAGTGTTGGAGTACTTGACATGGTGATGGACGTGACTCGGGCTACATCACTAAGGCTCCTGTACCATTGGGAAAAAAAGCAAGCATCAGTATTAACTTTGTAAAACCCCAGCCTAGGTCTCGACCAATGTATATCACGGGGTACTCCCTTAATGGCTCCTTTATAATTTTGTGTTAAGGCCTGAATAGCAAAGCTTGTTCGTGCTGGAGGCGCCACCTTTTCACCCTTGACCACCTCACGGCGTTGCCACCAAATGTACCATGCGCCAACAGCAAGCAAATCTTTAATACCAATATGATTTAGATCAGCTGGTGTTTCAATATTGCTTCGTAACATATCTTCCAAGGCCACAGATCCCGATCGGTCCATAGTAGCAAAACTTTCTATGATGTGCAGAACACCCATTGAATTCCACACCTCCTTTGCTCGAGGACAACGGGAGATCAGATGACTGATGTCCTCCGTGTCCGTGAAGCAGATGGGACACTGTCCAGATACTGGAATGTGTCTATTAGCAAGTATAGACATACCTGGGACGATACCATGGAGTGCCTTCCATATAAAGATTTTTATTTTGCTCGGCACTTGCAACTTCCATAGAATCTCCCACACCGGGTTATGAATAGACATCCCCTGATCATCTCTTCGTGTAAGTCTATGTCCATTTTGGTGATTCCATTCAGCATAATAAGCCGTCCTAACAGAGAACTTGTAGCTTTTCGTCATGTTCCAAGCCACAAAATCTTCATGTACCAGTTCACTTAAAGGGATGCACAAGATCCTATCAACATCAATAGGACTAAAGAGGTCACGTATTAGACGAACATCCCATGCTCCTGTCGATTGATTGATGATTTCATTGACCATCCGTAAAAGAATAGTACCACGAGGGGTGATAACCTGTCGATTAGGTCTCCCTGGTATCCACGGGTCGTTCCAGATGTTAATGGACTCGCCGTTACCAATTCTCCAGATAAACCCTCGCTTAAAAGTGGGTAAACCCGAGATTATACTCTGCCAAGTGTATGATGATCCCTTCTTTGCACCTGCGTTCAGAAGGTTGCCGATGACCTTGAACAAGCCCTCCATGGTCACATAGCTCTTGCAATAAGGACTTTTTGGCGTGACCCGGCCAAGGCAAAGGCTCAAGTTGATCTAGCAAACAATCCAAGCGGGAAGAAGGAGTTGGCTAATAGAACAAAGACTTGCTACAATTGTCATAACAAGCATCACTTCATCAAAGATTGTCCATATGAGAATAGAGAGCAAAACGGTGGAAGGCTTGTCCTCAAGGGACAATCAAACATGATACAAAAGAAGCCTTTTGTCAAGAAGAAGCCATTCTTCAAGAAAGCATCAAGAATTGTGCTGATGACTCAAGAAGAGTATCCTTCCGAGGACTCCGAAAAAGAAGAACCCACTCGTGAGGTGGCCGCATTGGCCATTGTATCAACTCCACCTCCTTCTCTCTTCGAATCCCCCAATGAGAATCTCTCCATCAACACCGCTCGTTGCCTCATGGCTCACGTCACCGAGGACTATGCTTCCGGTGGGTCGAAATGGGTGGTTGATAGTGGATGCACTAGTCATATGACCGGAAGCATGGAGATCATGACGGAGTTGGGACCAAATATAAATCAAGCATCCGTCTCCTATGGTGATAAATCAAAAGCGGAGGTAAAGGGTCTCGGCAAGGTGGTAGTTGCAAAGGATATCACCCTTGTAAATGTCATGCTTGTCGAGTCCCTCGGTTACAATCTTATGTCCGTTCGTGCACTTAATAAGATGAATTTTGATGTCCATTTTACTATTGATATGGTGGTACTCTTGAGGAGCAAGACTCTAAAGGTCATGTTCGTTCGGTATGTTGAAAATGAGTTGTTCGTGGTGGACTTTTCGGGGTCTACCAACACTCAAGCAACATGCCTATTCGGAAAGGCCGACGTGGGATGGTTGTGGCATCGCCGCTTGTCCCATGTCAACATGAGAACTTTGCAAAGTCTTCACAAGGGTGGCCACATTCTTGGACTAAAAGACAATGTTTCTTTTTCTAGAGATCGTCTTTGTAGGGCTTGTGTTGAAGGAAAGATGCATGATTCTCCCCACCCAAGCAAGACCATCATTTCATCAAAGAGGATATTGGAACTTCTCCATGTTGATCTCTTTGGTGCCGTGCCCCAACCAAGTATTGGTGGGAAGAAATATTGTTTGGTGATTGTTGATGACTATTCAAGATTTACTTGAGTTTATTTCTTCAAGACGAAGGATGAGACCCAACAAGCCGTCATCGACTTTTTCAATGAAGTTCAATGCCAACACAATGTCCCTATTTTAGTCATTAGGAGTGATAATGGCTCCGAGTTCAAGAACTACACCCTAAATGAGTTTCTTAGTGAAGAGGGGATTCGTCATCAATATTCCGCTGCATATACCCCTCAACAAAATGGTGTAGCCGAAAGAAAGAACCGGACTCTCATGGATATGGCAAGGTCTATGTTGGCGGAGTTTAAGTCTCCACTTTTCTTATGGGCCGAAGCTATCTCCACGGCGTGTCATTCATCAAACCGGCTATTCTTTCGCGTTGGCAAGAAGTTTACACCTTATGAGATGCTCACCGGCAACAAGCCCAATGTCTCCTACTACCGAGTATTTGGTTGTAAGTGTTTCTATAAGATCAAAGGTGTTCGTTTGTCTAAATTCGAATCTAAAGCTTTAGAGGGTGTTTTTGTTGGGTACGGTGCCGAATCTCACACCTATAGAGTCTATGACAAAACCGTTGGGAAAGTCATAGAATCTTGTGATGTGAGGTTCGATGAGAATGACGGCTCCCAAGTGGCGCAATTTCATGTTTGTGATGTAGATAATGAAGAGCCTCAAGATGCTATAAGAAGAATGGGCATTGGTTTCCATCGTCCCGTTGAGATTCATTACGAGTCTCCTCAAGCAAGTTCAAGCTCCATTCAAGTGGAGACCTCTTCATCACAAGTTGAAACGGCGCCTATCATGGAAGCAAGTGATGCACCACCCCAAGAACAAGTTCAAGACCCTCCTCAAGTTGACCAAGTTGTTATGCAAGAACCAAGTTCTCCTATTGTTGATGCTAGCCAAGGTCATGACCAAGATCAACCCTCTCCTTCCATTGTTGAAGATGTGCATCAAGATGATCAAGGTCAACATTCCGGTCAAGACGGGGACTCAAATGATCAAGATGATCAAGAGATTCCTCCAAGATGCAATAGAGATATCGAAACCCGTCGTATAGCAAGAGTTGCAAGAGACTTTGAATTAAAGAGTCACCATCTAGAAGACATCCTTGGTGACTACAAGAAGGGTGTTACCATAAGAAGGCAATTGGCAAACTTTAGTGAACATCAAGCACATATTTCCATGGTGGAACCAAAGAAAGTGTTTGAAGCTCTTGAAGATCCGGATTGGTTAGAAGCTATGCATGATGAACTCAATAACTTCAAGCGCAACAAAGTGTGGAATCTAGTTGAGAAGCCAAAAGATTGCCGCAATGTTATAGGCACAAAGTGGATATTCAAGAACAAGCAAGATGAGCATGGAATGGTCGTGAGAAACAAGGCAAGATTGGTTGCATAAGGATACTCTCAAGTTGAAGGCATTGATTTTGGAGAGACTTGTGCACCCGTGGCTCGCCTTGAGTCCATCTGTATCCTTCTTGCATATGCATCACATCATAACTTTAAATTGCAACAAATGGGTGTGAAAAGTGCCTTTCTTAATGGTCCTCTAAAGGAGTTGGTATATGTTAAGCAACCACCGGGTTTCGAGGATCCCAAATTCCCTAACCATGTCTATAAACTTGATAAGGCGCTCTATGGTCTAAAACAAGCACCTCGTACTTGGTATGAGCACCTAAGAGAGTTATTGCTAGACCGTGGATTTGAATTAGGGCAAATCGATCCCACCTCTTTACCAAGAGGGTTAAAGGGGGAGCTTTTCATATGCCAATTTTATGTTGATGATATTATATTTGGCTCATCTAACAAAGTTTTCAATGATGAATTTTCAAAGCTTATGACCGATAGGTTCGAGATGTCTATGATGGGCGAATTGAAGTTCTTCCTCGGTTTTGAGATCAAGCAATTGAATGAAGGGACTTTCATCTTTGAAACCAAATATACCCAAGACATGCTCAAGAGGTTCAATATGCACAATGCTAAGGAGAAGCGGTTTCCCATGGACACCAAATGCCATCTTGAACTTAACCCCGACGGTATCGATGTTGATCAAAAACTTTATCGCTCTATGATTGGTTCTTTGCTTTATCTTTGTGCATCTAGACCCGATATTGTGTTGAGTGTAGGAGTGTGTGCAAGGTATCAAGCCGCTCCTAAAGAAAGCCACATGGTGGCGGTCAATAGAATCCTTCGATATTTGGTTTATACCCCAAGGTTTGGTTTGTGGTACCCAAAGGGCACTAATTTCTCTCTTGCCGGGTACACGGATTCGGATTGGGCCGGTTGCAAGGATGATAGGAAATCAACTTCCGGGGCATGCCAATTTCTTGGTAGGTCCTTGGTGAGTTGGTGTAACACCCCAAAATTTGGATCCCGAATTTAGCGGTGTTTTCTCACACCCGAAAAACTTTTCCCTCGTATGTGGCGCCCCGACCCGACTGTCATACAATGATGTTGTGTGTCACCGGTTAAGCGATACAACCGGAGGTTACGGGTTTACCAATCCCCGGCCAAAACCTTTGGCAGGTGTTGCTCGGAATGGATCATCGGCAACACAACACCCCGATTGATGCCTTAACACAGGCACAACCCTCACTGCATAATAGAGAGATCAAGACTTGTGGAACAACTGGCACATCACAGACTCTACGACACAAAATCATATAGTTCAACTCTTATAATAGAGAAAGATAGCAAATGACAACCAGAGGTCACAGACCCCACATTACAACAAGTGGAAGCAAAATAAGTTGTTCTAAACAACAAGATCCAGATTATGACCTAAGAGGCCTACACATAAACATCACAGCGCCAGCTGATCCGGGATGTCCCAAGCTGCCACCTGGGAACCCCAGACTACTCGTCGACGTCCACAAAGAACCCACCTTCGAGGTCGGTGAAGTCCTCCTCTGAAACAAAACAAACGACATTGAGTTCAACGAACTCGCAAGATTAAGAGCTAATATATGCTCGATGAGGCTTTCAAGGTTATATGGCTGTTTTGCATAAAGCTGATTTTATTTATGAAAAACATAACTCAAATGGCATCGACTATTCAGAGTATTTTCAAAAGAGATAAGAAGTACTCTTTCTTTCATCACCTTTCTCATCATCAACCATCAACCTCAACCATTGTACCTGTTCATCAAAGGCACCTCCCCGAATCACCCTCGAGGAAGCTCACCTTACAATCTTGAAGTGGTACCTTTAGTACCCAGTTTTTAATCATTCCATTAAAGTTGTTCTATGATCTTATCGTCCTTTCCCAAGTTGTCCTTAACCGTGGACACGGCTTTTCGAAAAGATTTAACCCTGCAGGGGTGTACAAATGTTTGCCACGCGTACCGTCCGGCCCATTACCTGCGCATTAGCTCTCTTCCTTGGAAAGCTGGCTGGGTGGGAGCGGTGTCGACTTCTCCCTCGTTAAGGACTTTCCAGGATCATCAGTGGCGGTAGGACTGCCAGGATCACAACACCCCGCCCCACAGCCACTCATTTTCCTAACACCACCATCCTCATCCCAGTTCATACCACCATCATCACGCACGCGCAAATGGAAGCCCGAACTAGAGGACCCTGGCTAGCCCCGCTCGAGTTATTTAGTCTATGAGGGTTCCTGCAATTGCATAGGCCTCACGCATGGTTGCACGCTCAGTCTTGGTTCGGGAGGTAAAGAACTCGCACCTAGACGGCGAGAACGAGACAAAGCACCACAACCACAGTGGCCTCTCATCCCCACCTTTTAGCATCTTATTACCTGTTACCACAATTCTCCACCATCATCTGTACATTTCACACCTGTTTCCAACATGAAATATCCATCAGACGGATAACATTTGCCTAAGCATGGCTAAGCATCAACATAGCATAGTAAAGTAGCTCAGGCCAACAATACAAACCTATGGATAATAGGAGGGAAACAGGTATTGGCATCGGAAACTTAATGCAACTATAGGATACTCTAATCCAAGAAAAATTGACATTTAGAACCGCATGCAATATTATAGTGGAGAAGATACTTGCGGAAAATAGGATAAGATATGCTCAGAGGGGGATTACGCTTGCCTTGTTGACACGGCTGGTAGTAGGGATCGTCACGATACGGGGGTGGCACTTCACCTTCTTGATCTACCGGTGCACAAAACACGGGCCCACAGGTCCTAGGATCGAAACCTGGCTCTGATACCAACTTGTGGCACCCCGACCCGACTGTCATACAATGATGCTGTGTGTCACCGGTTAAGCGATACAACCGGAGGTTACGGGTTTACCAATCCCCGGCCAAAACCTTTGGCAGGTGTTGCTCAGAATGGATCATCGGCAACACAACACCCGATTGATGCCTTAACACAGGCACAACCCTCACTGCATAATAGAGAGATCGAGACTTGTGGAACAACTGGCACATCACAGACTCTACGACACAAAATCATATAGTTCAACTCTTATAATAGAGAAAGATAGCAAATGACAACCAGAGGTCACAGACCCCACATTACAACAAGCGGAAGCAAAATAAGTTGTTCTAAACAACAAGATCCAGATTATGACCTAAGAGGCCTACACATAAACATCACAGCGCCAGCTAATCCAGGATGTCCCAAGCTGCCACCTGGGAACCCCAGACTACTCGTCGACATCCACAAAGAACCCACCTTCGAGGTCGGTGAAGTCCTCCTCTGAAACAAAACAAACGACGTTGAGTTCGACGAACTCGCAAGATTAAGAGCTAATATATGCTCGATGAGGCTTTCAAGGTTATATGGCTATTTTGCATAAAGCTGATTTTATTTATGAAAAACATAACTCAAATGGCATCGACTATTCAGAGTATTTTCAAAAGAGATAAGAAGTACTCTTTCTTTCATCACCTTTCTCATCATCAACCATCAACCTCAACCATTATACCTGTTCATCAAAGGCACCTCCCCGAATCACCCTCGAGGAAGCTCACCTTACAATATTGAAGTGGTACCTTTAGTACCCAGTTTTTAATCATTCCATTAAAGTTGTTCTATGATCTTATCGTCCTTTCCCAAGTTGTCCTTAACCGTGGACACGGCTTTTCGAAAAGATTTAACCCTGCAGGGTGTACAAATGTTTGCCACGCGTACCGTCCGGCCCATTACCTGCGCATTAGCTCTCTTCCTTGGAAAGCTGGCTGGGTGGGAGCGGTGTCGACTTCTCCCTCGTTAAGGACTTTCCAGAATCATCAGTGGCGGTAGGACTGCCAGGATCACAACACCCCGCCCCACAGCCACTCATTTTCCTAACACCACCATCCTCATCCCAGTTCATACCACCATCATCACGCACGCGCAAATGGAAGCCCGAACTAGAGGACCCTGGCTAGCCCCGCTCGAGTTATTTAGTCTATGAGGGTTCCTGCAATTGCATAGGCCTCACGCATGGTTGCACGCTCAGTCTTGGTTCGGGAGGTAAAGAACTCGCACCTAGGCGGCGAGAACGAGACAAAGCACCACAACCACAGTGGCCTCTCATCCCCACCTTTTAGCATCTTATTACCTGTTACCACAATTCTCCACCATCATCTGTACATTTCACACCTGTTTCCAACATGAAATATCCATCAGACGGATAACATTTGCCTAAGCATGGCTAAGCATCAACATAGCATAGTAAAGTAGCTCAGGCCAACAATACAAACCAATGGATAATAGGAGGGAAAAAGTATTGGCATCGGAAACTTAATGCAACTATAGGATACTCTAATCCAAGAAAAATTGACATTTAGAACCGCATGCAATATTATAGTGGAGAAGATACTTGCGGAAAATAGGATAAGATATGCTCAGAGGGGGGATTACGCTTGCCTTGTTGACACGGCTGGTAGTAGGGATCGTCACGATACGGGGGTGGCACTTCACCTTCTTGATCTACCGGTGCACAAAACATGGGAAGATACAATCAAACACCACACATGCTAACATATGCAATGCGCAATCACATGATGGCATGACAATTTGAATGCACCATAAAAGTATTGAACAGGATCAACAAGTTAAATGGGGTCCCCATTATATTACTTGCATTATTTGGAATAACCCCATGTTAAAACTTAGTGATTCTAGTGCTACTAGAGGTACATTACAGTAGTTGTGACCAACTATGCATGATGATGATGATTCTGGGTGATTCATATTTTTCTGAACGTTTTGGTATATCGAACACATTTTTCTGAGGTACCGATAAATAGTTATTATTTTTAGGGATTTCCCTCTCTTTTAAACTTATTCTTTTAATTAGTTTATTTTTAACAACAATACAAAAGAATACTATCGGAATCGCGGGGAGGGATGAAGTAGTCGACTCATCGAATCGATGTTCCTAACTGCGCGAGAGGGGGAGCGGGAATCATGCGCAAAGAGGGGAGGAAAAGAAAACAGCACACTAAGAAAAAAAAGAAACTGGGCCAGTCAGCCCTCCACCCGGCCTGGGCTGGCAGGCAGGCCGGCCTGGTACTCGAGGCCATCGGCCTCCCCACCGGTTTGGGCCGGCTGGTGGGCCGGCCACCTAACAGACGCCAGCGGCCTCCCGCCCGGCCTGGGCTGGCTGTGAGGCCGGCCTTCGCGCGAGGCGGGAGCGGCGACTACGGCGACGAACTCCGGCGTGGGGCACGCAGTAGAGCGATAGGGGAGAGGGGAGAAAGGCAAGGAGGGGTGCAGGGTCTCACCCTCTATGCGTAGAAGCTTGCAGCAGTGAGGGAGGTGGTCGGAGATGGCACAATGGCGACGAAATCCGTCCGCGGCGGAGCTCGGAGGTCAGCGGCGCTGTCTCGGACGGTACGGTCAATTCGAAGCCTCCCAATCGATTCCTTTGGCAGGAAGGTAGAGCTCGGCCCGGCGGAGCTCGGTGTGGTCGTGGCTCGGCTTGGGAAACTCTACATCGGCGGCGATTTGTCGGTGACGGCGACTCGGCCTGCGGCCCGCGGGAAGGAGGAAGAGAGAGGAACGGGGCAGGTGAGCGAGGGGAAAACAAATGGGGGGCAGCACGCGCGGTGGGGCCTCGATGGCGTGCTCCTCGCAGGGGTGAGGCAGAGGAGGCCCGGCGCGGCATGCGGCGCGGCCATGGCGACGATCGGGTCCGGCACGAGCTGAGAAGCTCGGTCGCTACAGAACGAGGGAGAAGCAGTTTTTGCAAAAAGGCCCCTGGCAGAAAATCTTCCATCACAGACAGGTCCTCCTGGAATTGCAAGTCGGTCCTTTTCTGTTTTAAAAACTAGAACAGCAGCCGTATTTAAATTATTTGAGGCATTTAAACTTATCGAAAAAATTATGAAATAATTTGGGCAGCCTCCCTTGTCACTTAGTTGCTCCATAAAATTTGGGGTTTATAAATAAAATGTTTTGACCAACTTTTGGTCAAAGTGTTGGATTATGGCATTTAGCTCAATTTCCAAATGTTGCTATTTAACAATTTTGGAGCAAGTGAAAAATGGATGTTGTGAACCCTAGGAACTTCCTTGACAAATATAACATGTCACAGTATTTTTGGTTTTGCAACCTTGAGTGTCTCATTGAGTGGATATTTGGTTGAAACAAGTTGGGCAATTTGTTTTCCAATATTGCCAAACCAAGTTAGTGTGTTGCTTAGCAATTTCAATTGGATGCAATGATGCATGCATGAGATGCAAAAAGTTAAATTTGGCTCACAAATTTACATTACCAAAAGTGGGCTGTTACATCGTATCTAAAAATTATTTTGCCCTCTGGTGCTAGATGATGCCCTCGCGTTCTTTTTCTCTAAAATAATTCCAGAGAATCTCCAGTGATTTCTTTGCCACTTTGAAAACCTTCGCTAGGGTTTTTCCTAAAAACCCCATAGCCTAAATATTGGGATCGGAAAATTCTAATATTCCATCTACCTTCTGAACCATATTTTCCATCTTGGAAAACTCCACCAAATAATCCAAGATCACCTTATTTATTTATTATCCTCCACATGCAAGTATTGCATATTTACCAAATGCAATATTTCCAAAACCCTCGATAAATATTTTACTGCTTGTCTTGGTCAAGGAATTGTTTTTCCTAGCTTGCACCACTCCTACACTGCTCAAAAGAAAATAGGAGATGATCATCATGCCATTGTCTCCACCCACAAAAATTGGCATGATCATTTGAACCACCTACCCACCACCCCCATCTTACACCCCAAAAGGACCATAAATACCTTCATGTTTGGATAAGAGCCATGTGAATTATGCACATGGGATAATATCAACCAGCCACTTATACTTTATCCAAGAAGCCACATAATACTTTATTTGGTGAAAATTAAATACCACACCATTAAATTCTCACCCACTTTTGGAACCATGCCAACCCACCTCTCGTGCAAGATATTTCTGCATGGAGGATGATAAACCCTCACTTTCTTTCCTGGTCACTCTTATGGTGCCTAGGTATTCAACATGAACCAAAAACCACAAGATGCTAAACCCCGGGTTAAAGCCCTAATGGCGATGATCCTCTCTTTATGATCCTTTTCGAACATTTACCCAAAACCATATTTGGAGGCAACCATTTGAGCTCAAACTCAGTGGACCATCTCCTAGCATCCAAACCTAGCCAGTGGAATTTTTTTGGAATTTATTTAAATCGAAAAGTTCATTCGGGCATTTCATCGAACACCATGTGAGCACGGTAGGGATTGAGTTGTTTTGCTTAACCTAAGCCTACTTAAGCGCGTGGTCGGTGCCTAAACCAGCTTCAGTGTGTTCCTCGTGCTGCACTGTGCGCCAGCTCACCGTTCTCATCCTCCCCACCGTCTTCTGTAGCCGGAGATCGTCATGGATGACCTCAAACTGCCATTAATGGCCGAGCTCGGGTGCACCCACCTTTCCCTCTCCCCTAGCTATAAAAAGCCACCCCGAGCCCTCCATCGGGTGCACATCCCTCACTCCTCCCTCCCCAGACCCTCTCACTCGAGTTTCACGAAGAAACGAGCTCGCAGAAGCTCGGTTAGCTTCTCATGGCCGAAACCCTAACCGGCTCGGGTAGCGAGCTCCACCACTCCTCTGCCAAAGGAAACATCACCCACGGAGCAGTGCAACCCCAAGAACCTGTTCCCAGCCTCACCGTAGCCCCTAGCCCACCCCATCGTCGCCGCCAAGCTCCACCCGAGCTCCCGCCATGGCCGCATGGCCGAGCTCGCGGGCAGCGCGCAGGAGGCGTCCCCGCCGTCTGAGCCGCCTCCCCTGGGCGCGGTGGGCCACGGCGTGCCCATCCCCACCGTCGGCCGACCCTCCCGGCGAGCCTCTGGCCGTCCCCGGCCGGCTCCTGCCCGCTTCCAGTACGTGGAGCACGAAGAAGACGAAGAACAGAGAAGGATCGATCGATCTCTGTTCTGTTTCCTTTTTTTCCACTGAATCGTTTTCTAGCCCAGCCCAGCAGCAGCTGCGGCCCAGCTCGGCCCAGCCAGGCGCAGCGCGCGGTGCGCAGCGGCCCATTCACGGCCCGTGCTGTTTTTTTTTTCGCGGAATCTTTTTCTTTTCCTGCTGGACAGTTTTTTTAAACGTCCAAAACTTTTAAACCGTAGCTCCTATTGGAGTGATTCAAATTTCTAAATCTTTGTCTCGACGAGATCTTTCCGGTGGTACTGATTTCATCTTGTTCCAAAATAGTTCTTTGGGGTGCCCTTTTGTACGTGCATTCCGGAGTCCGTGGAACGGGGCTATCGCTGCCCTACACCGCGGAATCGCCCCGACCTTTCCAAACCCGGTGGATCCCCGTCTTCGAAGGCAAGCTAACCCCTTGCTATGAGCAGTCCAGCAGTGTTTGTTTGTTTATTTGCTTATTACCATGCCGGGTGTTATGGTTTTGTCTGTCTACTGTTATATTTATACATGTCTGTTGGTTGTTCTTGTTTAGTATGAAACTTGTAATATCGTTCCTGCCATGTTGCATATTATGTTGCATATTTATTTATCGTACTTGCTTGGCTATATTATGTATTGTTAACATGTAGCAAACACACACCATTCTTGAGACAATGGACTGGGGGAACCGCCGCCGTCTCACTAAAATATTAACGTCGATCTGTGATGGCGCTGGTCGGCGGGATCGCCGCCGTAGTCACCCGGTCGACGCAAACCAACTGTGTTATATTTTGTAGTTGATCTGTGAAGGCGCTGGTCGGCGGAATCGCCGCCGTAGTCTTCCGATTGACGTTTCTTTTTCCTTGTCAAACGAGAAGGCGCTGGCCGGCGGAATCGCCGCCGTAGTCTTTCAGTTGACGTTTCTTTTTCCTTGTCAAAGGGTTCGCCGCCGTAGTCTTTCGGTTGATGTTTCTTTTTCCTTGTCGAACAAGAAGGCGCTGGTCGGCGGGTTCGCCGCCGTAGTCTTCCGGTTGACGTTTCTTTTTTTTCCTTGTCGAACGAGAAGGCGCTGGTCTGCGGGTTCGCCGCCATAGTCTTCCGGTTGATGTTTTTGTTTTGCTAAGTATGGATTTTGGTACATGCAGGTTGATATGATTTATTTGCTGCCGTTATTATTATGTGGTTACTATGTGTTGCTTGAATTATTATGTTTCTAATGACTTGTTGTTTGATGATATATCATTGTGATATTGTGGTTGTTTTGTGGACTAATCCTCGGTTGTTTGGACTTGTTATAATGAAACTTGATTAAATGAAACACCCCTCCGAACAACGATAGGGTCAGTCCATGGTGCCACTAATCTGAACTTTGAACGCAGAACCATCGTCGTCTTATGGAGGACCGTGACCTAGTAGGTTGTTGAGCCCCTTTTGTGCCATCCATTGGGCGCAGTCGTTAGGTTGTGTTGTCCGAGGGTAGTGGTCGATAGGCACGGGTTCGACTGTGATAGGGAGTCCGGAGCTAGGCATACCCGGTCGCGCCAGGGGATGTGCCAGATTTACTTGCCCGTTGTGCCACGCGCATAGGGTGGTGCAGGAGAGTGTCTTAGCAAGTGGACCGTCATGTGAGTGTATTTTGCTTAGTACGACTTTGGGCGTGAGAAACCTGGAGCGTCGGCTGAGTAGGGTGCATTCTGATAGATGGTAAAGCAAACTCCCGAGAGACTCAACCTAGCAAGCTAGCCCCGTTCCAGGGATATGGAACAACAGTTCAGTGTTGGTCACACTGTGTGTCTTTGTCGTGTCAGGAGGTTAAACTTAAGATCTGTTTGAAAGAATTAATGAACGACCTGATCTCACTAAATGAACAAATAAGATGATGCAGGGAATGTTACCTTGAGATGTTGATGGTAACCCGAGATATGGGATGGCGGTGTGATCGTTGGGAGCCTAGAGTTAGGCCCGAGCCAACATCAACCGTACATGCCAGAGTGGAAAGATGAGACCAGTGTGCCTAGCAGTGATCACAGGTGCTGTTGTATATTATTTGGTACCAACTGGTACACTCGTTTACTCGTCACAGGTAATCTCTTTGTATGATTGCCGGTGCACGATCCAACCCCACTGGTTTGGACTCTGTACCGGTGATACCCCCATTGCTTGATTATGACATGTTTGGTTGTCAATGCCATGCTACTTTGATGTCATGTATCTAGAATACACCTGTTATGTTATAGGATTTTACTTCCAATGTATATCTTGCTGCATGATTATTGGATTGTTTGTAGTGAGTGGCGAATCCTTGCTGAGTGCATACAAATGTACTCACGGGCCTTGTGATTGTGGCCAGGTTTTTTGGCGAGGATTCATCTTCTACATTAGCAAGGAGATGGAGCAAGAGTGTGCTAGGATCAGTAGCCCAGCCAGATGCCTGTGGAGTGGAGCCGCTCCAAGCCGTTGCCTTAGTCGTCTTCCGCTGCCAGTTAAACTCTGTCTTGAGCCATGCTTGGCTTGATATTTTGGTCATACCTTGGTGGCCTTGTAAACCCTTGTAGCACTCCTTGTGCCTGATTGTGTAATGATTTCCTTGTAGCACTCCTTGTGCCTGATTGTGTAATGATTTCCATTATGTTGCACTGTCGTGACGTGTGGCCAGATATCTTGGGCTGGCGCACGGGACGACCGCCTCTCTGGCGAGATGTGTCAGGGAGGGGTGTCACAGTTGGTCTTCTAAGAAGTAAAATTGCATATCTCTATCCTCCGCCGAAGCCGAGTATGTGGCAGCCGCTAGTGCTTGCACTCAATTGTTATGGATGAGCCAAACTTTAAAGGAATACGGTGTCAATTGTGATAAAGTGGCTCTTTTGTGTGACAATGAAAGTGCTATCAGGATTGGCCACAATCCGGTGCAACACTCAAGAACGAAGCATATTGAGATCCGTCATCATTTTATTCGGGATCATATTGCCCGTGGTGATATTGAGCTCGGCTATATTCCAACCAAAGACCAACTTGCGGATATTTTCACGAAGCCTCTTGATGAAGCAAGATTCACTTTTTTGAGGCATGAGCTAAATATCGTGGATTCAAGGAGCTTGACTTGACTATCTTGCATACACACCTATGTTTTGACTATCTATTTGGTTTAGGTGTAGGCATGGACATAGGGGGAGTGCGGACCTAATTCATTGGACCATACCTCCCCCCATTATGCCAATATTAAGAACTCATTTGCTTCTCTATATTCGTTCGATGAATTGTGAGCTTAAATGACGAGTGTTGGTTGTGAACCCAAGATACATCTTCGCGGTGTCACGCCATAAACTCAAACATGGTGGCCTAGGCCACCACCCTCTTCTTTGTGAAGAGTTGGTGTTATTTGGATTTTATTTGTATATCTTGTGTTTCTCATGGAAAATATGCTCAATTTGGCCTCTTTTTGTTGTTGTTGTTGTTGTTGTTGTTGTTTGCCTCTTGCAAATTGAGTATGAAGTACCATTTTCAGTTTGAGCTTCTCAATCCTAAGCCTATCCCATCCCGTCAAACTTTCTCTCTTTCACAAGTTCAATTATTTCCACTAAATATCTGGAGTTCTCAGAGGAGACCCCAGTAGCACCGGGTGTGGGAGTTGGTGACACCGGATATGAATTTAAGCAGGTTTTATAACCTGCTCGAAAAAATTCATACCCGGTAGTACCGGCCCGTCCGCCCCGGTACTACCGGGCGAGGCAGTTTCGTAATGTCAACCCTTCGTGCGAGAGGATGGGGTTATTCCCCAGTGTTCTTCCCCCCGCACGCACCACCCCCTACCGCCTCCTCTGCTCCCCGTCGCCGGCCGCCGCCCTGGTCGCCGGACTCCGCTGCTCCCCTGCCAGATCTGCTCCGAGGGAGGCCTCCCCTCGTTGATCTCCTCCATGGCCTCCGGTATTTCCCCATTTCTTGCTCCCTTTGTTTCTCTTGAAACCTAGATGCATTCTTGAGGAAATCACCGGTAGCTCCGTAGTTCACGGTTAAAATTGGATGGATGATCTCTTAGGCCTCGTTTGCTAGTTGATTTATGTAGTTTGTGGATGAATCCCTCAATTTTGTGGCCATTTCCGTGTTGACTCGGGTCACCCGGTACTACCGGCTGGAGCCCGGTACTACCGCATGGAACAAATTTGATTGAATCATCTCCTAATTACATATGTTGACTAGTTTGTTTCTCACTTCCATGAACTTGTGCACTTATCTACATTCCCTCCCTACCTATTTGCTATATTTCACAGGTAGTCGTGGTGGTCGTGGCAGTAAGAAGAGGAGAAATTTGGAAGAGTATCTTGAGGATGTTGAGGAAGAAGAGAGGTGATGCCTGCTAGGTCCACTGCTCAGACTCGCTCTAAGCCCAAGACTGTTGCTGCTAAGAATCCAAGGCAGCCCCATGTCCGCAAGGCTCTTCATATTTGGACAAACACCGACTATCAAATGCTTCGTGAAGAGAATCCCTATGAAACTGAAAGGTCTACCCAAGTCCGTCACCCTCACTTCTTCACCAATGATCAAGAAAGGATTTACAAGGAAATATATCTCCACAAGAACTACAAGGTTGTTCCTCAACACTCAATTGACATGTCATGGGTGAGAGATCCGAAGCACGAGGGCTACTTTGATGACACTCTAGCTATGTGTGAAGAGTTTGGACTCTTGGATATCATGAAGGTGCATCAACCATTTATCGATTACTACATCATTCAATTCTTTGCAACCGTATACTTAGACACCGATGATGAAAGGACTCTCACTTGGATGACCAAGGGCACTAAGTTTTCAGCCACCATGAAGGAGTTTGGAGCTCTCTTAGGATATGATGACAAGGGAGAACTTGAGGTTAGTGGTTGGCGTTGCCATGAGGGCGACTATTCTAGCGGCAAGAAAGTTCTTGAACCCATCATTATGAAGTATGGAACTTGTGGCCAATCGGCGCACCTTGTCAAGGAGTTTGAGATATTGCACCGTATCTATCGTGAGACCATTGCTCCTCGCATGGGAAATTTTGATCAAGTTCATGGCTTCATGTTTGACCTCCTCAAGCTTTCCAAGGTCAACCAAGGTACCGGCAACAAGTTGGATGTCACGGACTTTATGTACAATGAGATGTGGAACACCGTCGTCGGTAGGAGGGCCCCCATCTATGGACCCTACATTATGAAGCTCATCCGTCACAAGTGGCTCCATGCCTTCAAGGAAGACATCATGCAAGATGGCAGCCCTATCAAGACCTTCAAGCCAAAGCAGCTTCGTATCAAGTCCCATGATCCGCCAAAGCCTCCGGCTGAACTTGCTGCTGCTGCTACTGAGGAGACTGCTGGAGGTACTACAGCTAGTGGGAATGTCCTCCCACTTGAGGAACCTTCTTGGTTCAAGAAACAACAAATCAAAATGAAAAGGGCCTTTTGCTTCAAGCTTGATCTCGAGGACCGTTTGTATGAAGCCCATGTGGTCCACAAGAAGGCAGCTCTCCGTCAGAAACAAATGATGAAATCTATGAACATTCCCGTCTCCGATGGTTCTGAAGGAGATATCACCCCGAAGCATGAATGGGTGTCCAAGCGAGGTTTCTGGAGCGATGATGATGCTCCTCCTGGTGGCGCTCGGTTCTTGGCGTCTTCTTCATCTACCCACCATGACCTTGGTGGAGCTTGATGCTCCTTGGGACGTGTAGTTTCACACTTCTCCCTTTTTGGCGTTTCGTCGACAATGGGGGAGAATGTGTTCTATTAGGTTGTTTCGTGGGATTTGCATGGGAGGAACACAAGCTTGCCCTTCATTTGATCTTTGACGCTTGTGTTTCATCTTTATTTGGATATTTGCTTTGAACTCTCTTTGGTGCACGGTGTAAGACATGTAAAGACTTTGTGTTTGTAATATGTCCGTTCTAGTACTCCTTATATTATCTTATGCAAGTTGTTATTAATATTGATCTCGTGAACTTGCATGGCTTGTAAAATATAGGGAGTGCTCCACCCGTTTAGATGAGTGTGTATTTTGCATTCAAAGGCAAACATTCAAATAAATGCACACATCCAGGGGGAGCCCGTTTATCTTTTACAAATCGTGTGGTGCTACTAATTGTGTTGTCGTCAAACACCAAAAATGGGGAGATTGAAAGAGCATTTCATTTCCCTAAGTGTTTTGATGTTTTTCGACAACACAATTAGTTGAGTAATCTGGGTGTTAAATAGTTGCAGGAATATTTTTATATACTTTGTATATGCCCAGGTTTTTGTCAAGGAAGAAAATGAGCTATTTTCTGTCCCAGCTGGTAGTACCGCCATAGGCCCGGTACTACCGCTATTCGCCTATTTTCGGTATTGGCATCGCCTAGTTTTTAGCGGTACTGGCCCGGTAGTGGGCCGGTACTACCGGGTGGCGCGGTACTACCGCGTGGCTCCGTCCGGTACTACCGCTGCGGGCGGTGAGCGAAGGCCAGTTGACCATCCTCGACGACGTTTGACCCTGCGCTGGTCGGTACTACCGGGTGGAGCCCGGTACTACCGCGGCGGCCATATTTCGTCTGCAACGGCCAATTTTCCATGAGGAGTATTTATACTCCTTCACTTACCTTTGGACATCTAGCTTGACCACATTGAAGAACACCATTATTGCAAGCTCAAGATTTGTTAGATCTCCCAATCCCTCCACCCAAACTCGTTGATACTTGGAGGATTGAAGGAGAAGGCCCGGATCTACATCTTCACCAAGCCGTTTTACATTTCCCCCTCATTTGCTTGAGGGCCCCTTTTCTAGGGTTTCCATTGGGAAAACCTAGCTTCTTGTTGATCTCACTTGTTGTCTTTGTGACAGATTTGTAGCTGTTCGGGAGCCCCCAATCCTCTTGTGGGTTGTGCCCCGGATCGTTGTTGTAAGGGCTCCGGATTTCGCCTTGAAGGATTCCGATAGTGGAAGGTGAACCAAACCTTTGTGGTGCGGTTCATCGGAGAAGAAGGTGATGCCTTTGTGGCGGTTGAGTTTTGACCTTCGTGGTAGCTCACACCTCTCCAACAAGACGTACTCCCCTAAAAAGGAGGAACTCGGGATTACATCCGTGTCTCCGCGTGTTTTCACTTCGATCACTTCTATCCTTGTTTACAGTCTTTACTTCGTGTATCGTGTTTAGTTGTTAGCTTGTCATATAGGTAAATTCACCTTAGTTGCATATCTAGAGAATTTACCTTTTGTGTTAAGCCTAATTTGAAAAAGTATTAAAATTGGAGTAGCACCTATTCACCCCCCTCTAGGTGTCATACCGATCCTTTCAGCTTTGTACACGGGAAATAATATCATCAAGTACATGTTTCAAACGGAGAGCAATCATCTTTGAAATTACCTTGTAGAGGACAGTGCAAAGGCTTATTGGCCGAAATTGAGAAATGAGTTCAGGCTCTTCAACTTTTGGTATTAGAACGATAACAGTGTCATTCCAGCCTGTTGGGATCACCTTATTGTTCACAGCATCCAGCACTTCTGCAGTCAAGATCTCCCCAAGTATATCCCAGCACTTCTTAAAAAATATTGCATGAAGACCATCTACCCCAGGAGCTTTCATATCACTGATAGAGAACAATGCCTTTTTCACCTCCTCTGCTGAATAAGGTTTCATCAGTTTTCCATTCATCACATCAAAAACCTTCGGTACCACTCTATCTAGCAACTCTGGATCTGGCTCATCTATTTCCGTACTAAAGAGGCCAGCGAAATAATCTGAGATCATTGGATTAAGCGAATCAATATCCTCCACCCAAGCCCCATTTTCATTCTTCAGCCTCTTAATAGAATTTCTTATTCGGCGTTCATTAGCAAAATGATGAAAACAGGAGGTATTCTTATCACCATGTTGTAACCAGTTGATACGGCTTCTTTGCGCCCAATGAATTTCCTCTTGCTCGAGTAGTAGCTCAATTTCTTTAGCCAACACCTTTTGCAACTCCACATTTTCATCTGTCAGAACACCGTTGGCTACCTCCTCCATGATTTTTTGTTTGCTTCGAATCTTCTTTTTCCTATTCTGCAAGATCGTTCGGTCCCATTTGTGCAGATGGGAATGTACCAATTCCAGTTTCCCGCCAGTGAGTTTGTTTGAACTCCTGACTCGGCCTGCTCCCAAGCCCGCTGCACAACTTGCCGAAACTGGGCTTCTTTCGGCCACTTTGCTTCAAATCTGAGAACAGACGGCCCAACACTCCGAGAAGTGTTATCAGCCTCGAGAGTCATCAGAATAGGACGGTGATCCGATCTACTGTACTCTAGGTTTTGCAGCACAGCTCCCCCGAACCTGTCATTCCAAGCATCATTGGTTAGGGCTCGATCAAGCCTCTCGCTAATCCGTCCTCTGTGCCATGTGAACTTGTTGCCAATATAACCAAAATCAGAAAGATTGCAATCATCGAGAGCGTCTCTGAATGACTGCATGAACCGCTGAGGACGGGGATTGCCACCCTCCTTCTAGAACGGATAAAGAATCTCATTTAGATCACCATAATTAACCATGGTAAACTGACAACCGCATTCAGATCATGCAAGCATGTCCAAGTTAGATGGTTATCCTGCCACCGAGGCTCCCCGTACAGGCCAATAAAACACCACACAACTTGTTGACTGTCTCCGACAAATACATCGATGAAATTATACATCTTGTATCGCAGAGAGATGACAACCGGCTTCTTCCAAAGGAGTAGCAACCCGCCACTCCGACCATGACTTACAACCATCTCCTTGAAGTCCATTTGTAGTTGACGACGGAGCATCTCCGCCGCCCAATCATCCAGGTGAGTTTCAGAGAGGAACACAACATCCGATCTATGCTGCTTCAGCAAGTTCAGCAGCGCCCGGACAGCCGTAGCCTTGTTAAGGCCATGACCATTATAGCTTAAGATTTTCATTGCATCCGGTCAACCTCCTCGGAGGTTGCCGATATCTGGGTTGTGTCATCTTCACCAATCCTCTTTGTTCTCTTCGGTTGCTGCACTTTCTCCGGTGTCGTTTCAACCTTGTTACTATGCTTAGCCAGCTCACTAAACTTATCAGCCCCTTCTATTGCAAGAACATTTGAAGCATTCTGGGCAGTCGTCATCTGCGCTAGTGCCGACCCTGTTGGATCGAAATTTAGTCTTTTCCTGGAAGTAGTCTCTTTGTCAGGCCAATCCTCCTCTTCCCGACTCCCTGATCTCCAATCTTGTCTGCCATAAGCCATGTGGTCAGCAAAATCACCAGTTCTACCTCTGTCCCTTCCAACCGGAGCACGACCTCCTGAATTTCCACGGCCAGTCCCATGACCTCTACCGCGCCCTCTACCTTCCTCAACCAGAATAAACTAACCCCACTCCATCTTCGAGACATCATGCTCGCCTGTCCCACATTCTTCGTGCCAATGCCCCAAAAGGCCACACTCATTACAGAAAATCGGAATTTTTTCATACTGCACTTGATAGTATTCTTTCTTCTGGCTCTTAGTAATCAAAACAAAACGGGACAATTTCTTGTGGATATCCAACCTCACTCTGATCCTAACAAATTCACCGGCAAAACCAGCTGGCAGTGTTAACTGAACTTCTTTGACAAAACCTATCGTTCTGCACATACCTTTGATCACCAGGTCTTTGAGGTAATTATTAGGTAATTTAAGTATCCGAGCCCACACATCCAGCTTGTCCAGGACGACTGATCTAGGATTCTGAAAGCCATCATACTCCTCGATCAACAGTGCTTGATTACGGAACAGCCAAGGTCCCTGTTTGATTGCCTTGTTCTAGTCCGCGAGACAACCAAACTGAACCGTAAAAAGGTTCTCCTCAATTCTCCTCCACTTGACCTCCTGTGTAGGGTTCCAGGCAAATCTCATATCCGAGAACAACGCGCTAGGGCTAAAACCCTTAGATGTATGCACCTTGGTGATCGCGAGCCACTTTGCAGGGGCAGGCGACTCTTCCACTTCCTCTTTCCAGATGAATTCGTCTTGCTCATCCTCCAACAGATTCAATCTACCAAGGAGATCTTCCACTTTTTCCGATCGCGGTTTAGCCGATCGGCTTGACTCCCAGGTTCACCCATCAGGCCTCAAGCGCTGGCCCTAACAACTCACGTCTTCCAATCCGCGCCGGCCGCCCCGGTGTGGGAGGAAGAAACACAGACGAAGCCTCGCCTGACGAGGACGGGAAAACTCACGGTGACGTCGCCGCCGCCGGAGGACAAAGAAATCTAGGTTGAAACCCTAGATCACCATGAAATCGCCTATCGCGAGAGAAACCCTAACTGTCCAATCGATTCAAGACCCATGGTTGTGTTAGTTATTTTTTTATAGTTACCCGTAAAAAGAGTACTACACGGTAACAGTTCAACTTATGGGCCACTAGGGCGACGAATTGTTCTGTACAGTCCAGTTAGGCCCAGCCCAGCCCAGCTCTGCCCTAGGGAACCGCTCGACCACATAATATATAAGCCCTTGCCCTCTAGGGTTTCTTCTCAGCCATCTTCTTCGCCTCGTCTCGCCCGGATAGGTAAGACGCCCGCCGCCACCTCCCTATCTCGCACCTCCGCCGCAGCCGTTCTCTCGCTCGGCTCTTCTTCAGCGCGGGTAGCCGGCTCTGTGCTCTTGCGGCTCTCTCGATCTGTATGTTAGTCCGGATCTGCTCCTTGCGCGCGAAATCCCCGTGCATCCTTGTAGTGTTCGTCCCGTTGTTCGTAGCAGTAGCTGTTTCCCTCAGTGTTCTGTTCTCTAGGGCGTCTTATTTTCGCGTTAGCGTGCCGATACGTTTATAGTCAGATTTGCGGGAGATGTTTATGTTTCGTGTGAGATAGTTACGGGTGGTAGATTCAGATCTGAAGACGCTTGTTTAGGCTTACGGTTTCTCCGTGTCAAGGGTTCATGACGAATTGAATCACTGCTTAGTTTCTAGTTGCTGTAATTACTGTTATTCGGTGGTTTATTGAAGTACCAGGCTCACGAAATGTTGCTAGTTGGATCTGGGGTCAACCTTAGAAGAAATTTCTTAGTTACTAACACAGAGCAGTTGTATTCTACGTTCAGTGGCTTTTCATATATTCCTTCTCTTTTTACCCATCTGAAATCACTGCTTATTTTCGCGTGCAGTTCAAGAAGCTGACCTGAGAAGTTCAAATGGCTCCCAAAGGTAATCTCATAATATTGCAGGATTCTGAATGTTACACCTCTTACTGAAAATGCTGATGCCACCATGTCAGATGCTCTAGATTTGGGGTTCTTGTGTAGTTTATTGTTTGCTTTGCGTTTCGTAGGATTGTAGCCTCACTTCTGGATTGATAAAATCATATTCAATCACGATAATTGAATATAGTTGTTGCTATGTGGTTCCTGCTATGTAAGTAGTTTGTTCCCTTGCATGTATAGAACCGATTAATATTGATGCGTGCATTTCTTTTGCAAATGGATGAGTGCTATAAAGTATGCTCTGTAAATTCCAGCTATACACTGCACTTGTTTGCACCATACCATATACCTGAGTTGTCTCTTTTGATCCATGAACAAACATTAGGATGTCTTTATGTATGTATTGCTCGCACAAGGCCATTGGCTGATTATTGTCTGTTTGTTACTAGCTGCTGTTGCCAAGAAGGGCGATGCCAAGGCCCAAGCCGTGAAGGTTGCCAAGGCTGTGAAGTCTGGGTCGATCAAGAAGACGGCAAAGAAGATCCGCACATCTGTGACGTTTCACCGCCCAAGACCCAGAAGAAGGCCAGGGACCCCAAGTACCCAAGAATCAGCACGCCTGGAAGGAACAAGCTTGATCAGTACCAGATCCTGAAGTATCCTCTTACCACTGAGTCTGCAATGAAGAAGATTGAGGACAACAACACTCTTGTCTTCATCGTCGACCTGAAGGCAGACAAGAAGAAAATCAAGGCTGCTGTCAAGAAGATGTACGACATCCAGGCCAAGAAGGTCAACACTCTCATCAGGTTAGTATCTTGCTTCTGTGTCCATCCATTTTACTTCTTGATCTACTATGCCATGCAGCCAAGTGACCAAACTTGTAATCTTTCAGGCCTGATGGCAAGAAGAAGGCCTACGTGAAGCTGACGCCAGACTACGATGCTCTTGACGTTGCCAACAAGATTGGCATCATCTAAGTGAGAGGATCCTGCATTAGGTCCTGGTTTCTTATGTTATCGGAGTTTTGTAGCTGTTACTTAGCAAAGGGCCTCGGTCGCTCCACTGCCCCCACCATATCGCTGGCACACTTTTGTGAATTTGATGCAATCCAAGTGACTTATGTTGTGCTGTTTTGAGCTTTGCGTTTAATCGTACCATCAGTCAATCCTTAGCTTATATATTATGTTATAGATTATAAATTTGTTGTCATTCTGGGCTCAAATTTTGCAGTATATTGCTTGCGTAGGTTCCCTTGTGCAACGTGGGGCTGTTATATATATACGGTTCGGTTTATACTTTCGGTTTATACTTTATAATTGAGACTACTGATCTAAATTAAACTTGTTGTAGATGCGTCTTAAAAAAGATCGACTAGCTTGTTGGAAAGCGTTGTACAAGTGACATGTCTCACATCCTAAACTTGACAATTGGCAACATGCATCAGTCACTATTGTGTCTTAAGCATAGCCGAGCAACGAAACATGCACAGCTTGGATGACTCACGCACACCATGGCCAACTCCGGACCACGTCCATGCTGTCTTGCAGTTGTCTCGGTACCGCGAGTTAGTCTCCTTGATGCGTGTATGTTTTACCTTTTCACTCTTCAGCAAAGGGTGTCGGCAAAGTGGACAAAATAAAGCATAGATATAACATGATAAATACACGATGCAAGTTCTATGTTTGTCTAGTCATTGATACACATTCATATGGGCACGACGTTCAAATACTTTGATGATTGGTCATCCCGCTCATACTTCCCCAAGTGAGGGCAAACACGTGCAACACCTAGGGGCGTGTTTGGTTGCCCACGTCCCATAGGAACATGACGTTTCACCTCTGTTTCGGTCTGTTTGATTCCCTGGCCCGTTTCGCGTGCCTGCACAAGCACGAACCTTAAAGCACTCTGGGCCAGGCTCGCGAGGAACGCCCGATTCCACCGTTTCTGCAGAGCCACCCTCCCACAAGGCAAAATGGGGAATGCTAGAGCCGAGCTCGTGCAGGCGGGGAGATGGCGCGCGGCCGTGGGCGCACGCGCTCACACGCAAAATGGTGGCGGGAGAAATTTCGCTCACCGCCCAAGTTTTGCCTCCCCTATTTCACCCCTCTCTTCTCACCGCCCAGCTCCCGCCACTATTTTCCCCCCATTTCGAGCTCTCCGTCCGAGACCAGATTCATCCACGACGACCAGGTAAGTGGCACCTCCTTCCACTCCGGTCCACGGTGGTCGACGGCTGGCAGCGGAGTGCTCTTCCTCCACCTCGCCACCGTTCACGCTACGATGCCGGTAAGCACAATTGAACTCTACGCCCGCCTTGTACTTTAGATCTGAGCTTATGGAGTAGATCTTTAGGCCACGATGTTGTTTGACCATGTTTGTCTAAATTTGATGTAAGCATGTCGTAGATTGCCCAATTGCTTCAGTTCGTTTGTCGATTTGGTAGATCTGAGGTTAGTGATGCACCCATATCTTGCTTCGTCACCGTTGTAGGAATGTCCGTCGATGAATTTAGCCAGTCCCTGCTCGAAGGGGAGAGCCAGATCGCTCTTTCTCTTGTCCCGGGACTCGCAGCCGGATGAGCTGCCGGAGTACATACCAATGGAGATGTTTGAGGTGCCCAGGATGCCTTCACAGCTGGGCACGCCTTCTCTTGGTCCGGAGGGAACTAGGCTTGTTAGTGGCAAGACCAAGAAGAGCAAGATGGGCACTACCATGAAGTGGCCTCCATTTTTGTCCACCTTTGTGGTCAACAAGATGTGCGAGCTCATCGCCAGTGGGGTGAGGAGTGACAAGGGCTTTAAGGAGGTGCATCTGAACACAGTTGCCAAGCTGGTTTTTGAGTTCTCAGGCCAGGAGGTCACCCCTACTCAGATCTACAACCACCTGAGGAAGTGGAGAGTGAGGTGGATCAAGGTGTCAAAGCTGAAGGACCTCAGTGGTGCACTCTGGGATGAGGACACTCACAACATCATCTTGGAGGCGGAGCACTTGAAGGGCCACATCGTGGTTAGCCTTGTATTATACATTTCCCTAACTGTCACACAGGAGTCGGACAACGTCCATGCTGATGGTGCTGCTGACTTTTGAGGAGGCGCCAAGGCTGATGATCATGCACCCAAGGTACCTGAGAGAGGGGAGAAGAAGAGGAAGATGGGTGCCTTGGTCGATGAGGAGGTTCTCGTCTTCACCAGCATGACCGAGGCCGTCAGGGAGGTGGCATCCTCCATCAGGGAGAGCGTGCCTGTCAACGTGCACCCCGACCTCTACGAGGCTGTGATGAGCGTGAATGGATCGTTCAGTGACACCGCCAAGGTTGCTGGTCTTGGCCACCTCCTGGACAACAAGGCGCAAGGCATTGGCTTCGTTCTGATGGCCGAGGACCACCGTCTGCTCTGGCTCCAGAAAGTAGTGCTTGTTCAGGAAGTTGGAGGTGGCGGTGGTGCAAGCATGCTAGATGATGATGATGATCATGATGACATGATGTATATTTTGGGTAGCTAGGACAACAAAACATCTTATGGCCTGTATATTTTGAGTAGCTAGGACAACAAAACTACTTATGGCCTATATATTTTGGGTGCTTGAGGTGGTACATAAGCTAACCCCTCGCACGATGAACTTGTGGTGGTAGTATGACACCCTCTTTTGATGTGGTGGTAGTATGACACCATACTAGCTAGGCAGCGAACACTAATGCTGCTTGTAGTTTGATGAATCAATGCATGCTTTGCTTATGTTGCTTTACTGATCATGTGTTGGTATTTTTGCAAGTTCTTGCTTAACTGGCCATGATTTGCTAATGTTCATGTTCTTTGTTGTAGTGGTATATGGTTTTCAGAAGCAAGACTCCAGGAATCTATACAACCTAGAATGCTTGCTCGTCTCAGCTTTACAAGCACCCCAACAACTGCTGCCAAAGGTTTGAGACTCTAAGGGAGGCAGAGGATGCTTTCTACATGTCCTAGCATGAAGAGTTCCCTCTCGAAGATCAAAGCATAGCAGGGTCAAACATTGCCGGATCAAGCATAGCTGGATCAAGCAAAACTGTAGGAAGCAAAGATGGAGGAAGCAAAGGTACTAAGGGCAAAGGTGGAGGACCGATTCCATGTGGCGGCATCAAAGACTTCATCATCCTCGTCCTGATCGTTGTCATTGTGTATTTGTGGCAGTCGTAAGTCTGTATGATCCTTAAACCCTGAACCTCCTAAACCTCAGTGGGCTGGTAAGCTCACCACTAGGGCGTGCAAGGTAAGTGGAACAACAACAAACTGGGCGACCAAACACAGTGGTTTGTGGATGTAAACACCAATCTGGGCATCCAAACATGAGCACATGGAAAATTTGCATCCAGCCGAATAGGCCTGGCTAGAACATTGTTGGCAACCAAACTACATGCACAACATGGCTCAGCTCGCGTTTCTCCAGGGCCAGATCCAGTGGAGCCACGGATGCAAAGTGCCCAAAAACCATGCTAGCAACCAAACATGCCCTAGATTAAGTATGAAATTCTCATGCACTTATTGTATGAAACAAGACAACTCTTTGTGCCACTGAGCAACACAACACATCGCCTTCTCTTTCTATAACTATACAAAGAACACCATAAGTTCTACTCCATATAATAAATAACATTCTCACTACTACTCAATCCACTAGGGTGGCTAATCGTAATATCATGAATGGGGTAAGAATATGCATATATAAATACAAAAACGACAAACACGAAAAAATTGCATCGCATTAATTATCTCATAAACAAGTGATCCACCATAGCAATTACATAAACAATGCCGTAATTATGTAGGACACCTCATACTATCTACATAGTGATAATGCATAAAGAAATATGACCAAGCTGCCACTACAAACCCATGGTTCGAAGGGTGTACTACTCCCTCTTCATTGTCGAGATCGATGAGGAGATGATAACGGAGGAGGAGATGCAACCGGAGGCGGTTCTGGGAAGCGGCTTCCCCTCCAATTATCCTCCGGTAGTAGCCTGTGCAACCTCAATTTCCTCACTATCTATCTCGGGCTCCATCCAATCCAGTCCATGCAAAATAAACGTACGAAGCTATATAATGGTTTTTAGACCAAAATGAAGGCGGTGAAAAACAGAATCGACGAAATTAGACGAGCGTGGGGAGCATGCCCCTCCTTAGCGTGTATGGGCGTGCCATGGGGCCTCCAATTCCCCTCCTGATGTAGCCCAACCTACGGCTCCTACAACAAGTGGACCAATGACAAGAGCAAGAGTCAAGGCTATCCATGATAAGGTGAATTCACTCCTATCTATTTGTGACCTTGACACTTCCTTGAATGGCTTGCTACTTCATTCCGATACCTTGTTACCAATCGAATCTTGCCGGGTTGCTACTTGCTATTTACCCTTGTGTGTTGATTTTCCCCTCTTTGTGTTCTTCGTTCTTGCGTGTTCTTCGAGTTCATCGCTCCTTCCGCACAAATCCGTGAAAATCGGGCCAACCCTCATCATATGGTATCAGAGCTCTAGGTTGACACGGATTTGATTTGTGTTTCCACCAAAATCCACCAAATTTTTCTTGTTTTTGAGAAATTCGAAAATTTCCACCAAAAATAGCCTTGCCTTGATTCGAGCCGATCTGTCGATTCGTTGCGTTTTTGGTAGTTTTTGTCCATGGATCTGTTGCTTTAGGACCCCCTCCACCTTGTTTGCGTTCCCTAGCCTTAATTTTGCCAATTTCCCACGGATTCGAGGAAGTTTTGGACCCAAATCCCCCAAAATCGAGTCAAACTCGAGCAGATTCGAGAGCAGCGGTACTACCGCCGGTTAAGCGGTACTACCGCCAGGGCCAATTTTTGCAGAAATTTTTCTTTTCCTCGGTTCGTTTTGGCATTTCCTCTTTGGTTTGAGTCCTTTCTTGGTGTGCCTACGTCTACGACATCGACAAGCTTCCGCAGCCAAGCGACGACGCCACCAAGGACTCGACATTCCCCACCATCATAATCCGTTGTGAGCCCTTCTTCCTTTCGTGTACCTTGACCTATCGGACTAGCTCGGTGATATTGCGAGGCATTGCACGTGTTGAGTGTTTGTCTTCAAGTATTGGCGAGTGTGTATCGTTAGAGAGCTTGGCACTAGCAAAAGAGAAGGAATCATCGTCAAAAAGCAAAAAAAAAAAAAAGAGAAAAGAAAAGAATCAAGTGGTGCCAAGTTCATCTCTTGTAGGTTGCGACAAAGCTAAGACCGCCAAAGTGAGTGTGAGTGTTAACTCTTGTGCAAATCCGTTGCCCACAAAAAGCAATTGAGCTAGCGTCCTTCTTGTGTTGGGTGACATTTGAGCACGTAGTCTTCGTTAGGTTGTCTATCTTCGAGTGCTCGCCCTTTGGTCGCCCAACCCCATCATTCGCTTTTGTGTGTGTTTCTTGATACTTTGTGGTTGGAGTTTCTTTGGTAATTTGATCATTGTGGATTTTCTCTACCTTTGACAATATACTTGTCGCGGGTTTGCTTGTTTCGTTTGCCACTTCATACCTTCCTATCCTCATAAGTGTGTGTGTTGGGTGTTAGAACCGGATACTCTCCTCTCAAGCCACATTATACTTGGGATATAGTTTGTCTTGGTTTTTCCTTACCACATATCTCACTTGATCTTGAGAAAATGTTTAGGGGAAGTACAAACGGAAGCTCAAGCTCGGATGAGGAAATCCATGGTGGAGTTCGCGGTGATCATGGCTATGTCACACAATCGGAGCTTGTGGCATGCGACACTTTCTTCGTGATAACCTAGGACGCTTCGAGCGCCGTCTTCAAAATCAAGACAACACCTTCAACGACCGCATGCATGCTCAAGAAGCAAATATGGAGCGGTTGACCGAAGCTATCAACAACCTTGCGCGACAACGAGCTTCTTCACACTCAAGCCGTACAAGAAGCACCTCAAGGTCGACACAAGCACGTCATGGACGTCATGAACCTCGACAAGAACGTCAACATGATCCAAGGCGCGACGCCCATGAACGACCTCCTCCTATCGTTGAACAACCACATGATCTTCACGCGAACAATGCCAATGCGCATCAAGAACAACCTCACCAAAATGATGACGTCGCGAACGCATACCATCACCACCACCACAACGTGATCGTCATGACCCATTGGCTAATGACAATGGCGTTCCGGGTGCGAATGACTTTGGTGAACAAGGACGTCACCCGTCATCCTCCAAGGCCACGTCATCAAAACCATGACAATGCGAACAATGTCGAACAACCCGTTCCTCAACAAGAGCTACCTCCTCAACATGCGCCTCGTCAAGAGCTTCCATGATCGTCACAACACCAACGTTCCGAGTCAAGTGATAACGAGTCAAGCCAACACAATGGTGATGGACTCAATCGAAGGAGACGTGGACGTGCATTCCCACGTGGTGGCCATCGTGACGACTATGATGACTTGACCAACGTCCGCTTTGACATACCCAAGTTCTACGGCACAAGTGATCCGGAAGCTTACTTCTCATGGGTACTCAAGGTTGACAAGATCTTCCGCGTGCAACGCTTCTCCGACAAAAGAAGGTTGCCTTAGCCTCGATGGAGTTTGAAGAGTATGCCCTCTTGTGGTGGGAACAACTACAAGATGCTCGCGTCGCTAACCACCAACAACCAATTGACACTTGGGTTGAAATGAAAGAAACAATGTACAAGCGCTTCGTGCCAAGCCATTACACTAGAGACTTATACAAGAAGTTGCAAGAGTTGAAGCAAGGTTTGAAGTCGGTTGACGAGTACTACAAGGAAATGGAAATCTCCATGATGAGAGCCAATGTCAACGAGTACGAAGAGCAATCCATGGCTCGTTTCATGAATGGCCTCAACTATCCAATCAAGAAGATCGTGGAGTTCCAACCATATGCCTCTTTGGTAGAGCTAGTACATCAAGCTTCCAAGGCCGAGCGCCACGTGCTTGAAGAGCTCAAATACCTCAAGACAAAGGCATTCTACGCCAACAAGCCTTCTTCGTCAACTCCTACACCTTCACAAGCTCTTCCTCAAGCGAACACTCGAGGTCCTCCAAGAGTCTCTACATCGACACCTCAAGCGCCTCAACCTTTCAAGAAAGTACCTCCCTCCTCCAAGGCGCCTCAAGGATCTTCGTCCGGCACAAGACTTTGCAATGCTACAAGTGCGGCGGACAAGGGCACAAATCTTTTGAGTGCACCAACAAGAAGGTCATGATCATCAATGACATGGGAGAGTATGAATCTATGAGTGAAGATGAGTACAATGCTTTGAACAAGGTCGCCACAATGCAAAGTGCTCAAGAAGAAGAAAGTGAGATATATTGTGATGGCGACAACAACCCTTCCTTGGTTGTGGCAAGAGCTCTAACCACCAATGTTCAAGTGGAAGAAGACCAAAGATGCAACTTGTTTCAAACAAGAGCGGGAATCAATGGAAAGTCCATCAAGGTCATCATAGATGGTGGAAGTTGCCACAACCTAGCGAGCAAAGAACTTTGTGATAAGCTCAACTTGAAGTTCAAGAAGCACCCACATCCTTACCATGTGCAATGGTTGAGTGATACCGGAGCCGTCAAGATTCAACACATGGTGCAAGTGTCCTTCAAGATTGGAGCCTATGAAGATACGGTTGATTGTGATGTTGTGCCTATGAACGTTTGTCACTTACTCCTTGGGCGTCCATGGCAATTTGACAAGGGTGCTATGCATGATGGAAGGACAAACTACTATAGCTTCAAGAACAACGACAAGACCTTCGTCCTTCGTCCCATGACACCAAGTCAAGTCATCGCCGACAACGCCAAGACTATTGCAAGGGCACAACAAGATCGTTCGTCTAGTGAGATGAGTGGTGAGCGAGAGACCCACCATAAAGTGAGTGAGAGCCACAAGCCAAATGAGTGTGACACTTCAAAGAGAGTTCCCACAAAACTTACACTATTTGCCACAAAGAGAGATGAGGGAGTTGAGAGAGAACCCATCCACCCTCCACTATGTGCTCATATGCAAGGGTGAAGTTTCTATGACTAACACTTTCACAAACCTTCCTCCTTCTTTGTTGTCTCTTTTGAAGGACTTTGAAGATGTCTTCCCTCAAGAAGTGCCACCGGGACTACCTCCTCTACGCGGAATCGAGCACCGCATCGACCTTGTTCCCGGCGCACCGCTACCAAACCGCGCTCCTTACCGCACCAACCCCGAAGAGACAAAGGAGATCGAGCGGCAAATACAAGAACTTCTTGCCATGGGACACATCCGCGAGAGCTTGAGTCCGTGTGCCGTGCCCGTCATCTTGGTACCCAAGCACGACAACACTCTTCGCCTTTGCATGGATTGTCGCCCCATCAACGCCATAACCGTTCGGTATCGCCATCCTATCCCTCGACTTGATGATATGCTCGATGAGCTTTGTGGTTCCGCTATATTCTCCAAAATTGATCTTAAAAGTGGATATCACCAAATACGCATGTGTGAAGGTGATGAATGGAAGACCGCATTTAAAACAAAGCTTGGTCTTTATGAGTGGCTCGTCATGCCATTTGGTCTTTCCAATGCACCTTCTACTTTTATGCGTCTCATGAATCATGTTTTGCGTCCTTTCATTGGAAATTTGTTGTGGTATACTTTGACGACATCCTTATCTATAGCAAGTCTTTGGAAGAGCACACTTCTCATGTTGCTCAAGTTTTGTTGGTTCTTCGCAATGAAAAGCTTTATGCAAATCTTTCTAAGTGCACTTTTGCCACCAACAAACTTGTTTTCTTGGGTTTTGTTGTTTCTTCGGATGGAGTTGAAGTTGATGATGCAAGATACAAGCAATTCGGACTTGGCCTTTTCCGATGTCACTTGAGGAGTTGAGACGTTTTCTTGGTTTTGCCGGATTTTACCGCCGTTTCATCAAGGATTTTTCCACAATTGCTTGCCCCCTCCATGAACTTACAAAGAAGAATGTACCTTTCATTTGGGGCAATGCACATGATTTTGCTTTCAATGAGCTCAAACGGTTATTAACCGAAGCACCACTCCTTGCCCTTCCGGATTTCTCTAAGACATTTGAGATTGAATGCGATGCAAGTGGATTGGGCATTGGTGGAGTGCTTATGCAAAATGGTAGACCCATCGCATACCATAGTGAGAAACTAGATGGAGCTCGCTTGAATTACCCCATTTATGACAAAGAGTTATTTGCTTTGGTTCGTGTTTTGGATGTGTGGCAACATTACCTTCGTCCTAAGGAATTTGTCATTCATTCCGACCATGAATCCTTGAAATATTTGAAAAGTCAAACAAATTTGAACAAAAGACATGCTAAGTGGGTTGAGTTCATTGAGTCTTTCACTTTGTAATCAAATACAAGAAAGGTAAAGACAATGTGGTCGCGGATGCTCTATCCCGCAAGGCCAACCTACTTACACGTCTTGACATTAGTGTCTTGGGTTTGGATGAGATAAAGAGTTGTATGCTACCGATGCTTTCTTTGGAGACATTTTCGCTCAATGTTCGGAGCACAAAGGAATTGGTGATTTCTATTTGCACAAAGGTTTCTTGTTTAAGGCTAACAAACTATGTATACCCGAGTCTTCGCTTCGTTTGGTCCTTTTGAAGGAATCTCATGGAGGAACACTCATGGGTCACTTTGGCCGCGACAAGACCTACGCCATGCTCGCCACCAACTACTATTGGCCTAGAATGAAGCGTGATGTGGAACGCCTAGTTCGACGATGTTCTACATGTCTCAAAGCTAAGTCTACTCTAAACTCTCATGGTTATACACACCTTTGCCTATTCCACATCACCCATGGTCCGATATAGCTATGGATTTTGTCTTAGGACTCCCACGCACTAAAACAAACAAGGATTCCATCTTTGTCGTCATTGATCGCTTCTCTAAAATGGCACACTTTATACCTTGCAACAAGAGCGACGATGCTTCACACATTGCTACTTTGTTTTTCAGGGAAATCGTCCGTCTTCATGGAGTGCCAAAGACCATTGTGTCGGATCGTGACACCAAGTTCGTGAGCTATTTTTGGAAGACTTTGATGGCCAAGATGGGAATCAAGCAACTATTCTCCACCGCATACCACCCTCAAACCGATGGCCAAACCGAAGTGGTGAACCGAAGCCTATCTACACTCCTTCGTGTGTTGATCAAGCCTAACTTGAAGAATTGGGAAGAGTGCATCCCACACGCCGAGTTCGCCTACAATCGAGCACTTCACCGCGCAACAAAGAGAACACCCTTCGAGGTCGTCTATGGCTCCAACCCCTACACCGCGCTCGACATGCTACCACTTCCACTCCGTGAGCAAGTTAACATGGACTTCGACAAGCGAGCCGCTTACATGAAGAAGCTCCATGAGGAAACAAGAACTACGCTTGAGAAGCACAACAAAGACCATGCTACGAAGATGAACAAACACAAGCGCGCCATGATATTTGAAGAAGGAGACCTTGTTGGCTACACCTTCGCAAAGATCGCTTTCCGGATGCAAGGAAGTCCAAGCTTCACCCTCGTGGAGATGGACCTTTCAAGGTTATCAAGCGCATCAACGACAATGCCTACAAGATCGACATCTCCAACTCCAAACACTTGGTCCATGACACCTTCAACGTCGCCGACCTATCGCCATACCTTGGAACATCAAGCGATGAGGATGACCAAGAGTCGAGGACGACTCTTTTCCAAGGGGGGGGGGGGTAGCCCAACCTACGGCTCCTACAACAAGTGGACCAATGACAAGAGCAAGAGTCAAGCTATCCATGATAAGGTGAATTCACTCCTATCTATTTTGACCTTGACACTTCCTTGAATGGCTTGCTACTTCATTCCGATACCTTGTGTGTGCTCAGCTATGATGGGCTTAAGACCCCTATGAAGACTCCCAAGGAAGCGCGGAAGATGGACAAGGATCGAGCCAAGATGATGAGGAAGAAGAAGACAAGAAGGAAGAAGAAACCCCAGGAGGCGGTACTACCGCCGGGTTAAGCGGTACTACCGCCCCTGGCCCAGGCAGCAAGGCCACAACCCACGCCGGCGGTACCACCAGCGGCACCGGCAGCGGTACCGGTCGGTACCGGGGACGTGGGATGGGCGATCACCACGTCGGCGGTGCTACCGCCCCAGCTACCGCCAGAACCGCACTTTGGACGTGACATCCGATACCGCCAGCGGTACCAGTGGCGGTACCAACTGGCACCGGCGACGTGGGAAGCAGCGACGCCAGCCCGCACCAGCGGTACTACCGCCAGTGCGGGCATGAGTTCGGGACAGGACCCGTGTAACCTTATCCTTTTGCCTCGTTTTGGATTTAGACTATAAATAGCACTCCTTGGACTAGATCTAGGGTTAGACTATGATTTGAGAACTAAAGTAGAGCCTTGCTCCTTCTTCTCATAGTGTCTCTTTCCTCCTATGGAGATGAATCAAGGCCTCCACATGTGGAGATGAACCAAGGCCTCCTCTTGAGGAGAAGATCCCTGCGTGGATACCAAGGCTCCGCTTGTAGTTGCGATTGCTTGCTAATCTTCCCTCTTTGAGTGGCTAGATTGGGTTGGTTGGATTGACCAATTGGACAAACAATCCTAAGAGTAAGGTGTGCTTGGGAGAGGAGGATTGGGGGCTGCCCTCGGGGAATTGTTACCAATCGAATCTTGCCGGGTTGCTACTTGCTATTTACCCTTATGTGTTGATTTTCCCCTCTTTGTGTTCTTCGTTCTTGCGTGTTCTTCGAGTTCATCGCTCCTTCCGCACAAATCCGTGAAAATCGGGGCCAACCCTCATCACCTCCTTGGGCTTCTGCGACCTATCTTGAGTTGGTTGGTTTTGTCTTGAAAAATACGAAGCCCAATTTTTCCAAATTAAGTTCTAGAAGGTTCGTCAAAAGGCTCCAGCTTAACGATTGGTGTTTCCATTGTTTCAGAGTTATAAATACCAATATAGGTCTTTCCTTTTCTTTCAGAGTTAAATACCAAAATAATGGAATGCTGCATGTAGGAAGATTGTGTACCCATTAGAGAAGGTAAACATATTCCCTTTAACGATCATACAGATTTCATACATGATTGCTTGGTCTACAAAATGGCTCCAGCTTGTTGCATATTTTGGAATTGGGAGAACTCTACCCACTCTCTACAACCGAGTATCAGAATCAACAGTGACAACAATGGTGAGATTCTTGAGTAGGGAAGATCACCCTGTTGTTTACACTTGGTTTATACCTCGTGACACAACTTTAGAATTAGTTTTTTTTATTTAATAAATTATCCCTCCGTTTTTAAATATAAGATGTTCTAGCATTTGTCCACATTCACATGTATATAAATGTATCTAGACACATTTTAGTGTCTATATTCACTCGTTTTAGTATGCATCTACACAACATGTGAAATAACTAAAACATCTTTACATTTAAAAACAGAGAGAGTAGTCATGAAGCAACAAAGTATATATATTTTATACGTGATTTGTTACTTTGAAACTTTTTTTGGGAGTAAAAGCAAATAGCATGAGAGGAAGGAATAATTCGAGAGTAAAGAATAATTGACTGGGATTTGTTTCGTTTTACTAGAGGGTAAATGATCATGATGTTTCTTGTGACATTGGGATATTATATCTACACACAGGATAAAAGTTGAAAGCTTCAAAGCATTAGATGATTTCTACACATCATTATTAGCTTGAAAAATGAATACTAAATATTTTTATTTAGTGTGTACAATAATATTTTTTGTAGTTTTCAACAAGTACCAAGAGCCAGAGTGCATCGACATTCCTCGTTTCCGCACACATTACACGGAACCCTAATCCCTGAAATTCCTCCGACCCAGCAATGGCGCCTCCGGCTGCGAAGGACTGGTTCATCCTGTACGACGTCCCGAAGGTGGCGGCGAAGGATGAAAATGTCTTCCCGAAATCCACCAACATGTCCTTTACCCTAAACAAAGCCCCGCTCCCCTCCCACATAACCGTCGCGAGTAACGTCGTCAACACCAACGGCATCGTCAACCATCCCTTCAACGCAGCCGCCGACCACTGCGGCATCCTTCTCCTCTGCGGCCACACCGTGATCGGCTTCACCTACTACCTCTGCGACCCGTGGATCCACAAGACGCTGGGCATCGTCCCTCACGGCGGCAGCCTGCAATGCCGCCACTCCATCGGCCTCATCCGTAATCGGAGCGACAACCGTCTGATGGTCGCCGACCTCAACACATGCCTCCTCGCAGAGCGTGGCGCCGTCACGCTCCGCTGCACGGTGGACATGTACGGCTAGGCCGAGAAGATGCCTGACTGCTCCAACATCGTCGTTAAAAGGGACAAGAGCGGTGACGGCGTCCTCTCCCACAGAGGCTTCCTCGGGTGGTTTGACCTCTCCTACTGCATCCTCGCCTATGACCCCTTCGCCGACACGCCGCGGTTTCACCAAATCATGTTCCCATCTGTTCCTGATGCCCTGCCCTTCTGCCATACCCCCATCGACGGCGACGTGCACCGCTGTTTAAAGGTCAGCAATGGCAGGCTGCGGTACGTTCAGATCCACGGCACCTCCTGTGAAAAGCCGGAGGTCAGCATGTGGACGCTGTCCTCCAGCGACCCGTCGACGGAGGAATGGACAAACCGGCTCGACGTGCCCTTTGAAGAGATCTGGGACGACCGAAGCTACAGGGAGGCAGGGCTGACTCCGCAGGTCGTCCCTACTGTGGCGCTCGTCCACCCATGAACGCCAGCGAGGTCTACTTCTTCCTTGATACGTCCATCTTCTCCGTCAACCTGATGGAGAAGAAGGTGGTGGACCGCAATGAGTTCAGCATTCAGGTGCCGCCGCACAAAACCCTCTCCTCCCGCTTGGTCCATGCTTGGCAGGTGCCGCCGCACAAAACCCTGTCTGGTATACCATGTCATTACCATTCTGTCAGTTACTTGGGTTTAATTTTAGGGAGTGTCTATCCAGCAGCTAGCTGTTTTCATTTTCAGGAACAGACAGTTTTTTGAACCAATAGAACAGATACAGCTGTAATTAAGGCTTGAGCTGTAATCTCAAAACTGAGTCACGTTTCTGTCTGTTTTACTTCCCCGGCAAACAGACACATTTTTAGTCCCTTTTGAGTCGCTGCACAAACTGGGCTAAACAGACTCAGTTTTCAGTCCTGAATATTTTTCCCACCTACTCCTAGAAAAAAGGCTGGTAAGCTGAGAACAAATAAAAAACTTGAAAAACCCAACCATACAGGTGGGCAACCCAAAACAAAAGCCCATCCCAGAACTACTCTTCTTCTCCGAAGAGAGGTACGACCTCACCTACTCCACCCCCGTCCCCACCGCGTCCACTGCCGCTTCCTCGCTCCTCCAGATCGATATCCCCATGAACTCTCAAGAAAAAGAAACAGAAAACCAATAAGAGGGAGATCAGATAAGGGCAGATGGAAGAACAACCAAGTGAGAAGAGCCAACAAGCTGAGCCGGTTGGCATACCTGGATCTAAAGGAACTCAGGAATCCTAGGTGTGTTATCTGAACCTTTTTTTGGGTGATTATTCGATTCTTGAACCGCATACTCAACTCGTACGCTGCACACTAAAAAAAACAAAGTTTGCATCATCAATTTGCTTTTGTGGTGTAATACGATGTGTTCCCAAAAAAAAGAAAACATACTAAAGTCTTACATGATCAGTTGAGTTCTTACCCTAACAGTAGCTTCCAGTGATGAGCTCAATCCTTGTTCTCCTGATGCTCATATATTGCTGTGTTCTCATATATTGAAAGTGATGCTGCACCTTGAAGTTGACAAGATACCAGAAAATACATCATTGATAGCCTCAAAAGTTTCACAAAGCAAGGAAAAACTCAAGTACTTGCTAACAGAAATAGAAAGAGTGTAGGAACACACAAGAGGAAATGGACATATTTCCAGAAAACATTGGTGAGACACAAATTCCAGCTGAGGCTACTTCAACAAGGACAGTTTTGAACTTGTTTAATACGTCTTTGCAAGAGGGGACAAGCCCAACAATTGAAATTCTTGACCCTGATCATGCTAATACCAAAGGATATCCGAGGATGCTCACAATCAAGGAGAAGATCAAGAAACAAATCTTTTAAAAATGCTGCCATTATGGCGAGTTAGGTCATACAAAGAGAAAATGTCCAAGCAAACATTTGGTCTTCGACTTACCAAAGCCTAAAAGATTCAGAAAATACCACAAACTAGGAAGTCAAAGCCTAAGGGAGCAGGTAACAACAACAAAAATTAAAACTTCGTTCAGTGAAAAGGATTCATGATGTGCATGAAAATTGAACTTCATTTGGTTATCAATTTATCTTTCTCTGGCAGGAACGGACTCTCCAGCCAAGAAACCAGCAAAAAAGGGCAAGAAGAAAAAGGATGCCGCTCAAGCAGATAGGTAATTGAAGAGGAAAGCCTAGAAATACCAATCAGTGAAGGAGCACCTACATCGAACAATGCAAACTGATAAGAAAAATTAGATCAGAAAAGACGACTTGTGTACTAGTTCCGAACCAGCTGATTATTGCTAAATTATTGTAATATTTAGGAAAATGAACTTTTCGACAAGACTTGGATATCAAGACGTGTAGTATTAATGGGGCTCGGAAACCAGGTATCCAAGCTCGTGCTATTCAGTTACGTTTACTGGATTGTCAAGATTAAAATATTTCCCTTTTTTATATTAATAATGATATTATTACTGATGATATGCTCACTGAAATCTGTTCCGTTCTTTGTATTCTCTTGATTTACATTCTTTACACCAATGTCATTATTCTTGTTTAAAACTATGTTCTGTCATGCAACTATGTTCTGCAGGTAGACTCCGGCGAGCCCGATGCTGCAGATTGTGCCCTAGTACGAAGCTTAGTGACTTACATCTTTTTGATATTGCACATGTTATTTTGACATGTTGTAAGCTCTTGTGTGTATGGTTGTAAACAGAGAAGCGACATGGTGTGACGCCTTAGGGTGTATGCTATCGGTTGTTTTGGTGTTTTGCTGCAAACACTTGTTTGTATGCTACATAGGTTCGGTAATTTGTCTTAACCATTTGTTGCGATCAATGGAATTGTTGCATCTACAAAAATCTTTGCTGCGACGCTGATCTTTCTCGAGGATTCGTTAAATATTTGTAGCATATGTGTGCTTAAAAAGCTAGGATGTTTTTATACCACGGACAAAATGTTACGACGTGTTTTTACGCCTAGTTGTCATCAAAAGAAAAAGATTGTTGTCACGCCTGGTGGGACTCGAACCCACAATCGTCTGATTAGAAGTCAGACGCCTGCAGCTTGGACAGAGTTACGGAGTTTGCTTCCTGGGTCGTTGCCAGGCGGTCGTGACCTCGTGTCATGGCACCTGACACCGTCTGGGCTGTTCTCTGTAAAGTCGGCGTATCGGAGTCTCTTTAGTACCCCAGTTAGAGTTTGGACCTCCCCACTCTAGAAGTCCCCCATACCGTTAAAAATCAAAATCTTCGTGTGTCAGCTTCTTAGGGACCGCCTCCCCTCAGGGGTGGAGGTTCGCAAGCGACAGGGGCAGGGTGATGGGCTCTGCCCCATGTGTGGGAACCCCGAGACGGGAACCCATATCCTTTTCACCTGCCCCGCGGCCAAGTTTCTATGGAACTTCGTCCACGAGGCGCTGGGCCTGCTTGGCAGGCCTCAGACCTTGGCGAGTTCCTAGAAATCCAGGCAAACCGTACCGGGGAGAGGCGACGCCTCTTCTGGTTGGTGTTTGCCGCGTTGATGTGGACCCTATGGACGATTCGCAATAAGATGGTGATCGAGCGGATTTTTCTCCGACGTGCTTCTGACTCGATGTTTAAACTTCTGGCTTTCTTGCAGCAGTGGCACCCGTTGTCTAGGCAGCGGGACAGGGAGCAGCTGGACGCCATGATCACTAGACTTGTGGAGACCGCTCGGCGCGTCTCCGCGTCTTCTTCCAGCTAGCGCCGGAGGGGCTTAGTTTTTTGTGTTCGCTCTCTTCTGTCTTTCTTGATGTATCTCTCGCCCCCCCCCCCCCCCACCCCCACCACTTCTTTCTTGCTTTTTTCATGTGGGCTTACTTGTGCTGCGCCCCTAGCAAGCGGCATTTCCGCTCTTATGTTTGTAACTGTGTTTGGACTTGCTTGACATATTGCTTTATTTATAAAGCGGGGCGAAAGCCTGTTTCGAGGAGGAAGTCAGACGCCTTGTCCATTAGGCCACAGGCGCCGATTTGATCCAGCTGAAACTGCGCTTCTACTTCTTAATTCTGGATTACAAATCTTAAGAACGAATCGCGCCGCCGTTCTGTTCTGGCCACATCAAAGTCAAACTACCGTCTCTCACCCCGTCGTCTCCCATCTCATCACATCGCCGTCACCGGAGCGAGGCGGAGGAGAGAGCGTCTACGCGCGAGATGGCGGCAGCGGCGAGGAAGCGCAGCGGCATTACAGCCGGCGCCACGGAGGAGGAGAAGGGCCGCAAGAGGGGCCACGGATCTACCTCGCTGTTCGTGGCGGTGGACTACGCCTTCCTGCTCGCCTTCGCCGGGTTCCTCTCCTACCTCGTCGTCTCCCAGCTCCTCCCGTCAGCCGCCTAGATCTGCCGTCCTCGGGTCTGCCCGCCGTCGATTGCTTCTGGGTGCGATGCGATGCGATCCGCGTGAGATCCCGAGATCTTAGCTTCAGATACGGTGACCTGCTCCTTGTCTCAGTTTGATTCAATGGATTCCATCTATGTAATGTTCAAAATATGAGATGCGAACTACGTAGCTGTGATGCTCTTTCTGGCAATCCTGCTAGGTGAACTGTAATGCTTCAGTCTTCCTTTGCTCTAAAGAATACTACTGATGTTACTTTGTTCATGTCTTGGTCTTAATGGAGATTATATCGGATTGATTTGCTTTTGCTTTGCTTTCTTATGTAACCGCTCCAACTTCATTTGTTTTCTGCTACTCTTTTATTTTTGATCTAACACGGAGAATATTTCCATCTATCAATGAGAAATTCATGGTTCCTGGTTGTTTGGACTAATCATTGTCTTAAATTTATCGTAATTCGCCTAGACAGACGATTACGATGGCAGAAAGCTTCACCATGATTGCTCATTTGCTCGTTCACGTTTAAATTATTATTAATCTGGGTTCGGAACTTCAGATTATTTTGACACCCTGAATTATATCTTCTTCACACCACCGCACAAGATTTTGTTTTGTTTTCTTTCCAAGAGGAAGAAACCAAAAGAACCTTTTACTGACTAGAGATGAGGAACTCTCCATGAGGCTACAAGCTACAGTGGTGATCTTAATGGAGCATTATATCAGAATGTCTTGATCTTAGTGGAGCATTATATCACAATGATTTGCTTTTGTTTTGCTTCCTTATGTAACCGCTCCAACTCCATTTGTTTTCTACCACTCTTATATTTTTATTTAACATGGAGAATATTTCCATCTATCAACGAGAAATTCATAGCTACTGGTTATTTGGACTAATCATGTCTATGTCACACCTGATACTATCGTTACACCTAACTCTGCATCAGAGCATCAGTGTGACTTGAGTGCAATAAGTGAGCGTGGTTAAACCGTGGGCAGGTGCTGTTATAAGCCTGACCATTTTAACTGTAATGCTTATCAAAGAAATAGAAACCTCTTGTCAAAAAAAAGAAAAAGAAAAGAAACCTGAAACTGAATCTCATCTTCCGTCTGCATCTCACATTCCTGCTTGCTCTCCTCACCTACGGAGCACGGATACGGTGCTGAGAGCGCGTGTCCGTATCGGATACATCGGATACAGTATCCGATACGGATACTGCTCCGATACTGTATCGATACGGTTTCTGACCGTATCAGAATTAAAACGAATTAAAACAAATTAAACAATTCGGATACTGGGACGATATGTTTTGGACACGAATTGGATACGGCCCAGCCCAATTCGGTCCAACAACCAACACAGCCGCCTCATATCAGGCTCCTGGGCATTTCAACATGGAAGAAGAAAAGCTGAAAAGGTCAAGTGCTGCTGCCATTAATTATTCTAGTTACAACTTAGAGTTCAGTTGAGTGTTAAACTATTAACTAACATTCTATCTTGCTGTCTTTGTCTTTAGAACTTGCCTTGCCTACTACTTGGAATGGAATGGAGGGTGAATTGGAATTTGGATGCTTCAGAAGTTAAGAAACAAGGTAATCTGCTACTCTGTAGTTCAAAGCTGCTGTTACATGTATTTATTTTCTGATTTCAAAAAATATTAAACCGTATCCTCGTATTGGCGCGCTTTCAAAATGCTGAATTTCCGTATTCGTATCCGTCTGATACGGATACCCGTATCCGTATCCGTGCTCCGTAGCTCCTCACCTATCTCCAATTCTCCCGTCCCTTCTCGATCTCATGATCGGGTCGTGACAAATTGGTACCAGAGCCCTCAAAATCCACCCAAATTTTTCTGCCGGATCTGCTTTGCTCTTACTCCCTCGACATCGATCCGTGATTCCGGACGACAGGTGCGAGATTACTTCGGTAATTTCACGCAAAATCTTTAGTTCGGTCGGATCTGCTTGGGGCGAGCGCGACGGCGCCTGCGAAACCTATCTGTTGACGACTATGGAGGAGAACGCGGGGCAGATGAAGACGATGTTCGAGGACATCATCAAGCGCCTCGACTCTCAAGCCGTGACCAACGAGAAACGCCATGAGGATCAACTCACCTTCAACGCTCAGATCTCCACCCATCTAGCGAGCATGAGGAAGCAGTTGGTGCTCACGCTGAACGACGTCGACGACACGGATCGGCCGCGTCAGCGAGCAGGGAAGCACGGCTCACAAATGAGGGCGCTCCACTGATGCCCCAGCCGCCAGCGGCGCAGATGGTGCCGCAGCCGCAAGGACTGCATCTGCAACAACCTCCGCCATGAGGAGCGCGGCGGCGACGATGATGGGTACGTCAAAACACCGAAGCGTGATTTTCCCCGATTTGACGGTGAGCTTAACCTCTGGCTGGATCGCTGCATCACCTACTTCGAGCTCTACCGTGTGCAGCCCACGAGCTGGTTCACCACCGCGTCACTGTACATGGACGGGCATGCCGCACTGTGGCTTCAGGCATATCGTCAGACACGGCGTGTGGTGAATAAAATTGACATCCTTTAACTGTTCTGGCTCGTGCCCTCGGAGACCGCCTTGATTTATTTATGTTGAATTTGTGTGGGACCATGTTAACGTACGAATTGGTGACGGCTTAGGCCTTAGAGCTGAAATTGAAATAATTCAGCTGAAAAAGAGAGAGATAGCTCGAAACTGAAACTACACCATCACAACGCTCTCAAACTTAACCAAATTACCACACATGATCTACACATAATTCTCACCAAGTTCACTCTATTCTAATTAGATACTAGTACGTAGCATAATATGAGGTCGTCGTCTCGCATCCCATGTATGTCATCAAGTCCATGCATGTGTCATCGAAGGAGTATATATACTGTATATTCTAGTACTGATCTACACGACGTGCACGAAGACGCTCCCGTCGACAATTGATCACCGAAAGATCCAGTATATAAAGGTGGGCACGAACAAGATGAGATGGGTCAAAACGAAAACCTGCACCAACAACAAAACGAGAACGAGAACGATGGGTCAACGAAGTTAATCGAGGGCATCTAGCTAGTAAGATTCATGCATGCGCAGGCGGAATCGATCGTGCGTACGTACAATGAGGACCCCTGCTCTTTCGTAGGCTTTTTTTTTGTAGGCTTCGTCGTCCTCCGAGTAATTCTCCACGACCGGCGCCCCGACCGTCGTAGGCAGCAAGGTCGGCGGATGTGTCCTCGACGCTGGAGCGGCCATCGCCGGGGCGTACGGCTGCTGGCCGTTGTGATGACGGTGATGATTGTCACGCGTCGTCGTCACCGCCGCCGCCAGGGTTTCAGCCTGCGCCTCCTCGTCCAGCGGCCGGATGGTTGGCATGGCTAGTGTCTAGGTAGATTAATTGGAAAGCTACGTGACCTAATCGTGTGCCGTGCTGGGGGCTTGGGATTTATGTAGTACACAGCTCGGCCATATATCATCCATTAACTGGAAAGCTACGTGATCTAATCGTGTGCCGCAAGTCGAATATATCATCCATTATATATGGGAATTCGAAGAAGCTCTATCGCACGAAATACAATCAAAGTATGGAATGGAAGGTTTAAAGAGTTCAGAATTTGCGGTTTAGATTGGAAGGTTTAGGGATTGAAATGTTTAGAATGGAAGGTTTTGGGGTCTTAGAATGGGGGTTTATAGAATGGAAGGTTTAGAGATTGAATTTCCAGCCGCGAGTCATTTCCTTGTATATGACAAGTTGCCACCGGCCGCCCTGCCGAATTAATTTCGTGATGATTTGTACGGCCGATGATCCAACTGGCCGTAGACCGTCCACTATCACGATCGTGGATAACCACTACGAAGACCGCACACTGCATGCACAGGCAGCCAGAAACAACATCAGCAACCAAAATTAATCGATCTTCCGAGATTGAATCAGCTAGCTAGCATTAGCAAGATGACTGCATCAAATTACCGCGCCCGCAGCGTTCCGCCTCATGGGCCGACCCATCTACGCGCAAGTTCGTTTCCTTTTTTTCTTCTTCGTTTTTTTTTCTGCTGTTTGTTTTTTATTTCTGTTTTCTTTCTTTTTTAACTATGTATTCTTTTTCAAAAATATGTACATTGTTTAATATGAACTTTTTTTAAAAATGATTTCAAATTTGAAAACATTTTCTTTTTTCAAATGGTTCCGATTTTCAAAAAAATGTTTACTTTTTTTAAATGGTACCGATTTTAATTTGTTCATATATGAAAACTCTTCATTTATAAAAATGGTTCGGATTTGCGAAAATGGTTCAGATTTAAAAAATGTTTATTTTAAAAAATGGTTCCGATTTTCTGCATGCACAGGCAGCCAGAAACAACATCAGCAACCAAAATTAATCGATCTTCCGAGATTGAATCAGCTAGCTAGCATTAGCAAGAGGATAAAGAATACTTTTCACCCTCAAATCTCACACATTGGATACTTTTCACCCTGAACTTGAAAACCGGATAATTTCAACCCTCAAATGTACCAAACCGGGTAAATAACCCCCTGCTTGTGGTTTTCGGTGAATTTGGAAGGTTTTGGGCAAAATAGGCAGTTTTGCTAGCGTTGACTCTGGCGCTGATGTGGCGCCATCCGCTGACGTGGCGCTGACGTGGCCGTCACCTCCACGCGCCTGGCACCGGCCGCCGCCTCCTCCGCCTCCTGCATGGCCTCGGCCGCGATCATCGCCTTGGCGCTCCCGGTCAGCGACGCGTTTCCTTTCCCGCTGTGCCGTAGGCGGCGGCGCCGGCGCCGGCTCAGCCTTGCGCGGCGCACAAGGTCCGCGGGCAGCCTGACCACGATGAGCAGCGCGAGCTCCAGCAGAGCCATGGGGCAGCAGCAGCACACCGCAACGCACCCCGCCGCCGCCTGACCCGCGAAATCTCCCCACCTCTCCCACCGCAGCAGCACACGACGACAGCGACGTCCGGTGCGAGGCGTGCAGGTCCGGCAACGACGCGGAGGAGCTCCTGCCGTGCGACGGCTGCGACCGCGGCCTCCACATCTTCTGCCTCCGCCCCATCCTCCCCCGCGTGCCCGCCGGCGACTGGTTCTGCCCCTCCTGCACCACCACCACCACCACTACCTCGGGCAAATCCGCCGCCGCCACGGCCGTCCAGACCAAGATTTCCAAACGTGAGTCCAAAATTCCTCATCGATACAACCGTGTTTCTGCAATTCGTTATCAGCTCATTTTCTGAATCGGATCTTGTTTTCTTCTTGCAGAGTTCCCGCTGATCCAGACCAAGATCGTTGACTTCTCGAAGATCCAACGGAGCCCGGCTGCGGCGGCGCCGGCCGAGCCGTCGAAGGGGAATAAGAGGAAGCGGAAGGCGCTGGTGTTGTCCAAGATGGTGCCACGTCGGCGCCACGTCAGCGGATGGCGCCACATCAGCGCCCAAAGTCAACGCTAGCAAAACTGCCTATTTTTCCCAAAACCACCCAAATTCACCGAAAACCACTAGCAGGGGGTTATTTATCCGGTTTGGTATATTTGAGGGTTGAAATTATCCGGTTTTCAAGTTCAGGGTGAAAAGTATTCAATGTGTGAGATTTGAGGGTGAAATCTATACTCTATCCTTAGAAAGATGACTCGTCAAATTACCGTGCCAGCAGCGTTCCGTCTCATGGGCCGACCCATCTACGCGCAAGTTCGTTTCCTTTTTTTCTTCTTCGTTTTTTCTGATGTTTGTTTTTTATTTCCGTTTTCTTTTCTTTTTTAACTATAAATTCTTTTTCAAAAATATGTACATTGTTTAATATGAACATTTTTGAAAAATGATTTAAATTTGAAAACATTTTCTTTTTTTAAATCCCTTCTCGGCCCAAAGGGTGTGCAACCCGTGTCGGCTGCACATGGCCTAACAATTTGAGGGGCACAGAATTCCTACTTGGTAAATCCAGCCCATCCGAATCCCATCAGCACAGCGTAGCACGCACGCGAGGCGTTGGGTGCCCAGCCCATCGGGACGCACACACAATCCCAAAGGAAAAACTGGACGCAAACGTTGCGGTAAAAAAGATCAGGATACGGGACACACGCTGCCAACCGCTCCTCTAAGATGGTTACCCAATCGATCAGGGCATCAAGAATATGGGAAATTGGTACCTATTAGCCGCGTACCTTGCGCGTAAAAATCCTATTAGGATAAGGGTATGGGATAAAAAATTATCCATGTGTATGTAAATAGAAAATATCATACCTATCAGGTATAGAGGGTACGGGTATGGGGTCGCATAACCCATGTACCCATCTATAAATCTATAACTTGACAAGCCAGGCTGAACTTTCACACACCGATGCATGAGTAGGGTCTACGCATGAAGCCACGATCGTAATTCACATGTAGTGACAGATATGGGAAAAAGTTATACCCTTTGACGGGTATGGTACTGGTGACGGGTAAATTCGAGGTGGATGGGTAAGGGTATGGGTATTGGGTGGCTCCACCCGTCTATACCCTACGGGCCCGTCCCTATCCTAGATCGTCTCCTCCCGATGGATCAACCTGAGGTGACTACGCGGTCTACCAAATCGTCAATAAAATTAGTGATCCTCCTATCAAATTGTCAATGCGAATCCTTTTAATTTTGTTTTTTATATAGTGTTTAGGGAATCACGATTGGAATCGACATGGTAAAGTATGAATAGTGTCAAAAAGCGTAAGGGAAATGAAAAAGAGCAGAATTCAATTCAATCTAAGAAGAGGGATCAACAACTAGACAGCGCAAAGCAATGGCAAAGCTGATAGGACTACAGTTCAAGTTCCGGTACAGGAAGGGAGCAGACAAAGGGGCAACAGACGCCTTGTCACGCGTGGGACACCTTCTGACCATCAATGCCTTATCTCTCTGTCAGTCCAATTGGGTACATGAAGTGATCAACTCATATGAGACGACACTGAAGCACAAGATCTTGCTTTGAAACTCATATGAAACTGTACAACCTAGATAAAAAAAAGGGTTTGCTTTGAAACCCTGATCAGGTTCAAAGGACGCATCTGGATTGGATCCAACTCTGCAATTCACACCAAGGTTATCAGTGCTTTATATGACATTGCACTAGGGGACATTCTGGTAGTACAATAACTTACCAACGATTGAAGAAGCTATTTTCCTGGACTGGAATGAAAATAGCAGTTGAAGTGTATGTCAAGCAGTGCCAAGTGTGTCAACAGTCCAAGCATGAACACATCAAAAAACAGGTAAACTGCAGCCCTTGCCAATTCCTGAAGCACCATGGCAAGATATCTCACTGGATTTTGTTGAGGGATTGCCAAAATCAGAAGGATACGATTCCATTTTTGTAGTGGTGGATTGATTCACAAAGCTGGCACACTTTATACCCTTGCGCCATCCTTTCACGGCAACACAGGTGGCCAAGGCACTTTGGGACAATGTGATTGATACGTCTCAAACCTATCTATAATTTTTGGTTGTTCCATGCAAGTTATATATCATTGCCACATGCAAGTTATATAACTTTGGCCCCAGCTAGCCGACTCCGGAAGCTCCTCGAGTGCCCCTTTCGCCTATAAATTCATCTTCTCCCGAAAACACTCGGTACCCGATCACTTTTCCAGAAATAGTCTGACGGCGCCGCCGTCGCCAACCCTAGATCGGGAGGGTTCTGAACCTCTTCCGGCACCCTGCCGGAGGGGGAGATCGTCACCGGAGGCATCTACACCACCATGCCTGCCTCCGGAGTGATGCATGAGTAGTCCACCACGGAACTACGGGTCCATGGCAGTAGCTAGATGATTGTCTCTTCTCCTTGCACTCCATTTTTAGATCTTGTGAGTTGCCTAACTGATCAAGGTCATCTTTATGTAATGGTATATGTTGTGTTTGTTGGGATCCGATCAATTGTGGAATCATGACACTCTTGTACTGTTTATCTATGATATGTTTTATTTATGATCTTGCATGTTGTCCGATGCTTGTGTATGCTTTGGCCGAAGTAATTGCTAATGTCTTTAGAGGGAGTATTTATGCTGGATATTAGGTTCATGCCTCTCTTCGTCTGAGTTTGAGTAGATAGAAACGATTAAGACTAGAGATGTGTTGTTGTTACTAGGGGTAAAACATTGGTGTTTACTTCTTTATGTTGTTCTCATTGCTTACATTATGCACCATGCTTATTGCGATTATCCGTTGCTTGCAACTTAATACTTTCTGGTGACATGCTGGATAGTGATCCCTCGGTGGATTATTAGTCATAGACGTAGTTGGATGACGGTCTATGTATTTTGACGTAATGCCCAATTAAATGAAACGGCGGACTATATTGTGTTATGGTAGTATTGTTATACGCCCATGCTTTGTCAATTGCCCGGCTGTAATTTGTTTATCCAACATCTTTATCTTTTGGAGAGAAACCACTAGTGAACTGTGGACCCCGGTCCTGTTTTTCCTATATTTTTACAACCATTTTAATAGTTTTTTAGTCATTTGCTCGCTGGTCATTTTTGCTCTTATATTATTTTACACATATAAGTTTAATTCTTTGTGTTCAACAAGCCGGAGAGATTTACAACCTCTTTGTTTTGTTGGGGCGAAGCGGTTTGTTTGTGATTGTGTGCAGGTCCGCGTTAACCTCTTGGCGCCAGGAGAGGGAGACACCTTGTCGGAGCCTTCTCCAAGTTCTACTGGTTCGATAACCTTGGTTTTGTATCAAGGGAAAATTACTGCTAAGCTGCATCATACCTTTCTCTTGGGGTCTCTCAGCGAACGTGTGATTCACGCCATCAGTGATCAAGCTGCATGGGGTACCTCTGTCGACCGTATCTGATCGAGACCATATATTCACCAACATTGTGTGGAGGAGATGTTTGCAACCACTGGCACAAAGCTGTTGTACTCCACAGCATATAACCCTCAGACTGATGGTCAATCTGAGTGCGTTAACCAGTGCCTTGAGATGTATTTGCGCAGTGCAATACATGATGCTGCCCGTCAGTGGCGCCGGTGGCTATAAACTGCTGAATTCTGGTAAAATTCGAGCCATCATTCCTCTCTCGGTTGTTCCCCTTTTAAGGCATTGTATGGCAGAGAGCCAAACTTGGGAGGATTTTTGCAATATGCCACTGCCACTGATGCAACAGAGGAAATGGACTGGCTGGCACATATACTGAAAACCTGCGTGCTCGACTGACTCAGGGACAAGCTCGGTGCAAGAAGAAAGCTGACTGAAATAGATCGGAGAGATCTTTTCAAGTGGGGGGAGCAAGTAATTCTGAAACTCCAGCCCTATGCAGAGTCAACTGTTGCAAAATCGCCCTTTTGCAAAATTGGCTTACAAGTTCTTTGGACCCTTTGTAATGGAAGAAAATTTTGGCAACCTTGCTTACAAGTTGACACTACCACCAGACAGTCGTATACACCCAGTGTTTCATGTCTCGCAGCTGAAGACTTTTACTCCAAATTGCTCTCCATTGTTCGCTGAGCTGCCCAAGTTGCCAGATCTGGCGAGTGTTGGTGCCACACCTAAAGCAATTCTGGAGCGAAGAATGGTGAAACGAGAAAATACTTCTTTGGTTCAAGTGTTAATTCAGTGGGAATCTTTGCCAGTAGAAGCAACTACTTGGGAAGATTACGACGTGCTTCGGCGACACTTTCCTCAGGTGACAATTTGGGATGGAGCTTCATCTCAAGGAGGGAACAATGTCACACCTGATACTATCGTTACGCCTAATTCTGCATCAGTGTGATATGAGTGCAGTAAGTGAGCGTGGTTAAACTATGGGCAAGTGTGGGCCGAGAGTGGGACATGTCGTGTGTGTCCTGCAGGTGTTGTTATAAGCCTGACCATTCCAACTGTAATGCTTATCGAAGAAATAGGAACCTGAAACTGAATCTCACTTCATCTCACCTTCCTGGTTGCTCTCATCACCTATCTCCAATTCTCCCTTGTCCCTTCTCGATCTCACGATCGGGTCGTGACAGTCTAAAATTCATCGTAATGTGCCTAGACAGATGATTACGATGGCAGAAAGCTTCACCATGATTGCTCCTTCACGTTTAAATTATTAATCTGGGTTCGGAACTTCAGATGATTTTGACACCCTGAATTATATCTTCTTCACACCACCGCAAACTATTTTGTTTTGTTTTGTTTTGTTTTCTTCTTTGCTTCCTTTCAAATTTCTTGTACTAATTTGTAGACAAAGCAATGACTTAGTTTCGACCAAGATCCACCTTTTCCACTTCCTTTCCAAGAGGAAGAGACCAAAAGAACCTTTTACTGACTAGAGATGAGAAACTCTCCATGAGGCTACAAGCTACAGAGGTGATCTGATCATCTGATCAGTTAGCACATTCGCAGCATGTTTCTGGACAACCAGATGCTCATAGCATTGTTCCGCAGTTAAAATTTACGACAATAGCTGGACAGCTGCAATGGATGGGATCTTCTCTCTGAGCTTCTGGGCTACTGCTACTCGGACGGCCGCCACACCTGCTGCACGGCCTGTGAGTCGGAGTTTAACCAAGGATCTGTTGATTGTGACAAACTTGAGGTTACCGCCTCCTGCACCAGCTAGGTATGGCCTGATTTCATCGAGTACCTGCAATTGGGCGATGAAAAGAATTTTCTAATAACTTAAGTTACTCCAGCTACTGGTTTTCACTCATAAGATGGTGTAGAAAGATATGCGACAAAGAGACGGTGTACAATGTTTAACGAGTATTGGCACTATAGTAGAGAAGGCTTGAAGATTTTCACGTAATCAACCATAAAAGAATGAACGTGTTATGTGTTCTATACTCGAATGCCATCCTAAGCAAGCATGAATGATAGCCAACCACATGGACAGTCATGAATTTGCTGCAGCATTTAACTGACAAATCGCATACCTTCTTATAAACAGAAACTGGCGAGAAATAGTATCGATGGCAGGAAGGTTGTTGCTCCAAGTAAGTCCCCAAACCAACTTATTGTTATGTGATATACTTAATCCAAGGAAAGTTGTTGCTCCAAGTAGTATTTACTATGCATTTTATTTGTAGGAAATACAGTTTCATAAAAAAAAAAGAACTAGAGCACTAGCGTTTTATTTGAAGGTGACAAAGAAGTAACTTAACAAATGCCTGATGCTACAAGAACTTCCTACATCAAAGACTGGTTGGAGTAAACCCCATTCTGAAGTTTTTTCATTTGATTTTACATGTAAGAGAAAGGCTAAACTGAGAAATATATACCTGGTCTATCTAATTGTATGTTAATTAAAATAATATCAATTTGTCTACATGATTAAAACTTTGATTGCGCCACAATGCTACCGTGTCAGTTTACCTTTTCAACATTCTCTTCATCGAGCTTAAACCCAGCCTCCTTGTCCGTGATAGCTTCAACTGCAACAATCTCTGGTAGTTTAGCCATCAAGCGCCGTTGAATACCCATCTTCATCGTCATCACCGAGCTCGGGCATGAGCCGCATGCTCCTTGAAGCTTCAGCCTCACCACATTCCCGTCGATCTCATGCAGGGCAACGTTGCCTCCGTCCGCCTTGAGGTACGGGCGCACTTCATCCAGAACAAGCTCGATACTTTCAGCGGTTAATGGAGAATTGATCACCGGATTCGGGTCAGCAATGGGTCGAACAACTGCTGCAACAGAAGATGTTAGATGAAGATACGAAATCCACCTCTAACAAGGGCCAGCATGTTGAATTATTATGTTCGGAATGTTTTTTTTTAGATAAAGAGTGTTTATTAATATCGAGAAGATACAACATGCACCCAGCCTCTGCAAAAACGCAATAATCAAAATTACTACGGATGCACACAGCCAAAAGACAATAAGAAGAAGAAATAAAAAAGAAAAGTCCCGCTACAGAGTTACAATCATTCAAGCAGCCGCACAACCACCACCAAAACAACACCTGATGCCCAATTCTTCAAAAGCAACGTCTTCAAGAAGAACAGTGCCAGACCCAACCAATTAAGCCCAGACCTTGGGTTTTCACCCTGAAGATAGTCCTCGCACTCAAAACAATGTCTTCAACAAGATCACTGTCAGGCACAACCAATTAAGGCCAGACCTTGGATTTTCACCCTGAAAGGTAGGACTTTGGACTTCACGTATGTTGTCGCCCCCACTAACATGCCGCTGCTCCAAGTCATGAAACACCAAGCCAATTCCTCATCGCTGCCTAGACTCGAACCATCATTGCTAGCCTCAGATCTCGGCGTCCATGACCTTCTCCGCCAGCACCATGGAACGAGAACATGTCCCACGATATTAACAGCCAGCAGAGCTTCGAAGCGCTCCCTCTGAAACCAAACGGCCAGAGTAAAACATGGGTGCGCACGACCGAATCCCACCCGATCCAGCAATCTCCAGGCATGAATCGCCCAGTGGAGTTCGCCGGCGGAGCCTTCCGGAACACGACGCTTCGGCCAGATCAATGACGCCTGGCATCCGACGGACCTTCACCTTGGCATTGAAGAGAAACCCAAGGACCACCGCCTTTTATTCAAACCGAGGAGCGGACAGATCAGAACATCGTCGCAGAACATCACCGGCGTGGACAAGCCAACATCAGATCGTCCGCAACGGCCTGACTGGTCGATCTGAGGTCAAAGGCCGAAGTGTCCACAGCCCCACGGCTGGATGCAATTTCGTCCCAATCCCCCGCCCTCCTCGTGCTCGCACAGGGGGCAGACTGACCAGCGATCGGCGCGCCGCCCCGAGGTCCACCGCGCCGCCACGAGACAGCGGGCCTAGTCGGAACCCTAGACCCGCGGCTAGCCTCCATCATCCGCTACCGTAGAGGAGCAGATTCCGGCGGCCGCCGCCGCCTGGCCGGGGAAACGCCGCCCCGTCCACCGCCCACGGCCAACTCCATCGTCCCAGCCCCAGCTGCTCCATCGGAGAAGAACCGCCACGACCACCTCCCCCAGCACCTTCGGAACCGGGGGCGCCGCCACCGCGGCCGGCGCCGGCGGCAGCGGCGGAGAGGAGGGCAGATCGGGAAGGGACGGCTGGTGGCGAGATCGGGGCCCCCGGCGGCGCCCTGGGGAGCGCCGTGGGAGGGGAGGAGAGTCTGGAGGGGAGAGTTCCAACGATAATTAGCCATTAACACTTGCACTATGCGTGCAACCTTAAAACCAGCCCAACTTCTTCATGGTCACATCTCCTTTTCCGAAGTGACATGCATCGCATCATAATTCCTATCCAAAGACACGTGAAACTATCTATATGATTTGTTCTTAGAACATGTGCAGGAAACTGAGAGGAAAAAGAACGCTGTAATAATCTTCACGACAGGGAGAAAAACTCCTCATGAATCGTCTCGACAGTCGCAGGGAAGAAGGGAACCATAGAGCCCTCACCTTGCAGCGGCCGGCTAGTGGACACGGCGACCGATGTTGCCGCGGCAGAGGGGGTTCTCCTCCCACGCGACCATGAAGCAACCCCGACCTTGAAATGAACTGTTCCTTCTCAGTATCACGTCACAAGACGAAGCAAGAAGAGAGGGGAAGCAAGAGGATGCCCGCCCAACCTTGAAGGGCGAGTAGGAGGTGGAGGTGGACGGCGAGGTGGTCGGCGTCCACGTCGCCGCCGCCCCCTGCATCTCCGGTGCCCGACTGGAGGGCGTGGTTGGTTCCAATCGGTCCTGGAGATGCCGCCGCTGTTGGCGGTGGCGTGGCTGGCGGGTGGTATATATTTACGTGCCCGCATTCCCGCTCCAGCGCTCGTTTGGTTCGTTTCTTTGCCAAATTTTGTGTGGTTTCTATTCAGTCCATATTGAAGCTGTTGTGCTCGTGCATGCATGCTATGTACTACTTTGCATTATCCAGATAGATAGATACAATATATAAAAATATGTTTTTTATGAATTTAATGATACTGATTTTATATTATAGATATTAATATTTTTACTGTAGATTCGGTCAAGTATAAAAAAATTGACCTAAGATGGCTACATCTGCTTGGCTCGTTGGAGTGCTGCAATGTGTTGTTGCTACTGCTGAGGGAGGGAACTTGGTGTACCCATGCATCTAGCTCGGCGTCGAAGTAGCCTTGGAGATCGAAAGAGAACATCCATTCCCCATGGCACCTCCACTCATGGTCTTGGTGTCGAAGGAGAAGGTGCCACCGCTGACCTCGATGATGTATGCGGACATAAATATGGTGTGTTCATCCGGGTGAAGGGCGTAGGATTCGATCCGTTCATCCTTGGTGAAGGGTGCTGGCATGCTTTTCCAGGACTAGTCAGTGCTTGGGCACAAACTGTTCATGTCGTCCTTGTTGGTGGTGATCAGGACTTGAAAGGAGTGAGGCCGCAACATGAAGTAGTAGGCAAACGCAAACAACACGTCGTCGTCGCCGGTCGTGAAGAAGTAATTGACCGCATTCAGGAGTGAATCAGGGGGGGATTTCCATGGCTAGAGTGGCACTTTCCGTGTCAAAGACTACGGTTACAGCATATTGGCTGCTAGTAGCTATGATGTTGCTGCCCAGTGCTGCAAAGTCCATTGGCACAGGCGACACTAGCCGGGTGACATGGGGTGCGGGTCAGGGTTGTCAGCGTCAAGCTTGCGGATGGTGAAGCCCCTGTGCCAGTCATCTAGAACCAGATAGAGGCTCTGTGCTTGTTTCCGTGGCGGTCATGACCGTGGCATGTCATGGCAGTTGGCCTGACCCTCATCGCCCTGGCATCGTTGCTTAGATATACTGCAAATCGAAGACAAAAGATGGGTTTTTTGTTATATCAGTGCAATCGATCTGATCTTGTGAGCGCTAGGGCGGATCTAGATATAGAGCTCATACCTCGTAACCAAATCGCGAACGGGAAGGAGACAGGCGGGATGTTTGTGTAGACAGGAGCACGAGCTGTTGAAGTTGGTTCCGGGGAAGAGACAGGCTGCGACGGACGAGAAAGACCAGAGGGGTGGGGGCAGGAACTAGCAGGTGCGGCATATTCTTTGACTTAGCGGCGAGGCGGGGGATTTACCGGTCGTGGGAGTATTAATTTAAAGCCAGCCAAAAATGCCTTCATGTAAACAATGAAGCAAGTTTGAGGACTAGATTGCACCTCCTCGACAAGTGTGATGGTTGTTTATGCATTTCACTGCTCTTCTTCAAAGAAACTGTGGCGCCAGAACTCCAGATGACAGGAAATAAAATAGCACATGAATTATAATAAAATACCACAATTATACGAGTAATGCAGTGTCAAATCGATTTTCACAAAATTTCCAGCACTAGTGGAGATACAGATACTCCCATGTATTAAATGTTGACATATATATAAACACACAGATCTGAGTGTGGTACATGATAAACTGTTAAGGTGACATCCTTGAATTGGATGCAACAATTCACCGAGAAGTCTAAACAGTGCCGCATGGATACTCTTCCTACTTCTGTTTCCCAAAGAAGACACACGAGAAAGAAGGAAAAAATAAGAACCTAAATGCACCAGGCACGTTGTGCTAAACTCCTCAGCTACCAGGGATGCATACAGTATGAGAGCAACTGCAGGGAAGAAATAAGTAGGCAAAAGGAAGGGTGTGACTGAGTCAGCAAAGGGATCACAACCTACTGCACAGTTCTGAAACCCTAATCAGGAACTTGCATTAATCCATTTTGGAGGCCTCGCTTCCACAGCAATGAAATATATGATCTGATCTGATACTACTCCCTCCACCCATATGCAGCGGGAATTTAATCACATTTGATGTTTCTGTAGATTCTCCTCACAAAAAGAGTTGACCCTAGATAGCCAATAGCACCTGAATCACCAAAATAAATGTCAGGACATCAAACTGGTCTTAAATAAGAGCAATGCATCAGTAATTTAGTAGTAACAAGAGATTACCACAAAGTATGCCTAGACCAAGACAGAACATCATTGTGTAGCCAAAGTAGAAACTTGTCTGGAAAAAGCCAGACATCTTTGTCTTCACGTGATAGTAGTAGATGGAGTACAGATACACATATAGCGCTGTTGATGCAGCAGAGAAAAATGAAGTCCATTGCCAATGATAGTTTTCAGCGTTCAGCAAGAAATAAGTACCAACAATCGTGACACAGATTGTAACTATCAGAAGAATGACAAAGACCAGCAACATGAAGCCGTAGACATAATACACCTGCCAAGTACCCAAGAACAATGCATAATCAGATGCTCATATCATGAAAATTACAGCTAGGTGCTTCAGGTAGGTGCACACACAAATGTAATATGAAGCAAGGATAATAACAGAATTTCCATACTATAATAAGTGGCTATACATGATTTCAATGATTAAAACGCAGTATTTAGTACAAAATGTCCACAGTGATTTCCTTGTTTACCTTGTAGTTCCAGAAGGATGTGAACACAAAGTACATCTCAATGAAGATGCTGCCAAAGGGAAGAAGCCCACCCATCAATGAGATAACAGAAGGTGTAAGGTACCACTTCCTCTCGGGAATAGGTCGTGGAATAGTCTTTACTCGGCAGGGATTGTTAGGAGCCCCACTCCAGTTCCTTCCAACAACCGTACCCAAAAGCACCAGGGGAAAAGAGATGAAAGCCCAAAGGACAAACATGACAACCATTGTACCAAATGGTATAGCTGCTAATGACCCATAGAAGATTGCAATTGTATTCAGTGCAAAGCCAATTGTGAAATGCAAGAATGGAAACAGGGATGCTGTAAGGATCATAGCCTTTATCCAGTTTTTACCTGCCATGAAATCAAGTAACGCAATAAACATCAAGTCATGAAGTGAGAAAATCGTTAGGTGATTGTATATAAACTCTAGCATTTTTGACAAAAGAGTATGACAACAAGATGAAACTAGAAAGAATCATTCAGGAGAAAGCCAAACTGTTCAAGCAGATACGAATAACAGTCTAAGAAGGAAATACAATCGTGCAACTTGTCAAGAAGTGAAGAACCTACCGCCATTCCTCGAGTACAGACCAGCACTAACATATCCAGAAATAAAAGATGTAAGAGCATAGCACACAATGAAGGTTGTGATGATAGCCCCTCGCCTGAGAAACATTGCATGACATGTAAGTTAGAAAAAAGGAATTGCATGCTCAAACATGCACCAAAGAATAAAGGTCCACGCTAAGACAAAAGTGTTTATGAAACACAGAAATTTAGTTCTGTTACCTCAGCGGGATTGCGCATTAAAACAACATAATTCAATTAGTAAAACCGAATACAAGGTAATTCTGGATACCCAAAAGCATGATTTACATTACTATATTCTACTTGCAAGTGGGTCATCATTAGGGTACCCTTTACCCTCTTTAGTTCAAAACGATGAACTAATTTTCCCAGTGATGTCATCATTTTGAAAAAGTTAGCCATTTTTCTGAACTAAAGAGGGTAGAGGGTAACCTAATGATCCCCCGCTTGCAACTCTAAGTTTTAGTGTATCTACAAGAAAATGAGAAGGAGTACAATATATTTTAGTTCTTTATCCAAAAGGTTCACATCCCAAACGGAGAGACAACGGGTAACTGCAACTAGATATTTAGGCGTGGTTGTCGTGTTGAATAGGGCAGGCAGCTGCAAACAACGGGAAGGGTGGGGTGGGGTATAGGGTAGGGTCACGAAGCACTAAAGAGAGAGAAACAGGATTTGTAACCATTGACTTGAATTGATAAACCATTATCTTATCCTTTATATGGGGCCAGTTCTAACACTTTGTCCTCATTTATCATAGCATCCTAACTTAAACTTGAATTTCACCTTTTACTAAAGACCAAACCATCTGCAACACTTCATGTGCTGCAACAGATACATGTGGTTGGCCCCAGATGACACAGAATTAACCTTTTGCACTTATATGGTTGTATATAATAATAAATACATAACTAACAGTAATCGTTCTCTAAATTTAAGTGAAAACCCAAGGACAGGACATCCTCCAACTATCGGATGCCCGACGATGCTCACTTATACTTACTGTGTTCTATGTATCAGTGGAGTAGTCGAGAACACTATGCAGGTCTTTAGATGCTAAAAGAGGAGCAAAAGACAAAAGTGAAACCAATCTTGATTAAATGTGATTGCAATAGCGAACGGATCAGTGACAGTTCAGTACCCATTTTCTTTACCAAAGTTACTATCGGATTGGTTAATAAGAATGGAATTTCATAATTGCAAATTTGCAACCGATTGCCAGAGTCAAGATTTCCTAAGAAAAAAGATCAGGAAGGCTCCTGGCCAGTTTCTAGCAAATTTGCAACTAATATTCCTGTACTTCGTTCATCTTTAATGTATTATTATTAATAGGGTTCTTAAATGACCATGTCACTATTCATTTAGCTTGTCAGGTATTTCAAACCATGCGTTCTAAATACAAGGATAAGGCAGAAAGGAGGTGAAAAGTACGTGTATGATTTTGAGCATACCCAACATATAACATGCCAACAATGGCCAATACAATCACAAGTAGGATAAGAGCTGCCAGCTGAGTGCCGATACCAACAAGAGCAGAAAGTAATGTCAAGCTTCTAGGAGGACGAAATACATCACCATGGACAAGTTTCCATCCAGATTCCTCATTAACATCCCTCTCCTAACAAAGCAAAGTCATGACTTGAGACAGAAATCGAGTGGCAGCAGATGAATCAGGAGAATTTATTTTCTTGAATTATTGAAGTAAACATAATAGGCATCACAACTCATATGCTCACCAGTGACTCCAGATCATCATCATCACGAGCATATTTCGCATAATCATTTCTCAATGTTCGCATCAATATCATTGAAACCAAACCAGTGAGAAAAATAACCATCATGAAAGAATTGAAAATGGAGAACCAGTGAATCTGAACATGAAAAAATTGAAAGGATTTAGAAACTTCCAATGTTAGTTAAAACAGAAGATCATTCCCCGAATATAATTCAAATGCTCCCTATTGTTGGAATTGAAAGATTAATCCCGAAATATTCACAGACAGAGCGCTGTGTGCTACGCATACTCGGTTCTTTTACGGGAAAAAATATCATTACCGTTTACCTGGTGTTCAAAGAAAGGATAGTCCAGGTAAACTTCAAAACGGCGTGCAAATGAGACATCTGTTGGTACCCACTTCACTGAATATGTCATGTCCAACTTTTTACCAGCTTCAAGGAGCTTAGGCGACTCTTGGGTAAGATTAACATGGATTATCTACAAAATCAAATCAGATCACTTATATAATCCTGTCCAAATCATGTGTTGAATTAATAACAAAAAATCAAATCAGACCCACTTATCTAATTAATGCAAAATACCTACTCTGTTATCATTGTATTTGACAAGAATGTTCTTGTGGGTGTAGAGCAAGAATTACGAGTCGATGAGTCGACGAGTCGATCTGGAGTAGCGACTGGTAGACTAGTCGTGACTAGTCATGACTCATGTTGACTAGTCGACATGATTATACAGTAATATTTGCTATAAAATATCATATTATATTACTACTAGTAGTATGATACAAGCAATAGTATGGAGGAGCCTGAGAGCTGCAGCTGGTGGTGGAGGAGCAGACCAGCAGCCGCCGGCGGAGTAGCACACCAGCAGCAGCCGGCGAAGGAGCAGACCAGCAGCAGATGGCGCGACGAGCAGGCCACCAGCAGCAGCCGGCGGAAGCGGAATAGCAGGTGGAGGAGCAGATTACGGGGCGGAAGGTATAGGCCGGGGTGCCATGTGCTCACGGTGGCGCCGGCCGGCAGACTCGCAGCGGCGGCGGCCGCCAAGGTAGAGGAGCGCCAGGCGGGAGTCCAGGCTCGATTTTGGGTTTCACGGGGGAAAAGGGCCACTCGATCTAGGTTTCCAGCCGGGTCAAAGCAAAACAGGTGCGACTAGTCAAGATAAGTCAGGACTAGTCGAGCGAGTCGAGCGACTCGCCCAACCAGTCGAGTCGACAGTTCGAGTCGACCTCCAAGTTACGACTCGTAGACTAGTCGACGACTAATCGTGATTAGTCGCGCGACTCGTAATCCATGGTGTAGAGATAGTGCTTGTTTTCACTGTTTTTGTCACTCTCTCCAACAAAACCTGTCAAAGCACATAAAACCTTTCTTGTTAGATAAAAGAAAAAAAAGAATAACAACGAAAATATTAAGTTGTAGAAACATACCCCAAAGAGGCAGATCATCTAAGTGAACGACGCCACAAGCAATGGAAAAACAGTTCATAGAGTACATGTTAGAAACAATAAATGTGACCAACTCATGGTAATAGAACACATTTAATGGATCGCATAGAGATCCACATACCTATGAAAAATTCAAACCAGTACGAGCTTTCAATGGCATCAGAAAATTGTTGAATCTTTTTGGAATCCAGATTGAGTGTGCAAATGGAGCCCTTTTCCACATTTTCTACAGTGAAGACAACATTCATACAATTAGTAAGAGAAACAAATGCATACCTATAGAAAAATGCATACTGTGGGCAATCAGTAAATAGTAAATAAATAAAGACAAGGACGATATGAAAAAGCATGGGCATACTTAAGAACTTTATGTCAAGCTGACTATCAATCAGCTCGTTTCCACCCAGGACCTCTCCAAGACCACCCCATTTATGTCCGGGGTTCTCAGACGGTTGACAAAATGGAAGGCTGTGATAGTTGTAAGTTTCTTGAGGATTATTGTAAGGTCCAACTTTATTTACCCAGAGCTTAACTGGATCTCCAGCTTTGAACTGCATGGGAGAAACATAAAGCAGGTGACAACTAATAACCTCACGAAATGTTCATCACGTTATATTAAGCATAAATAATTTAGAAAAGAAAACAACATTGAAGATAATGAGTGAAGCTACTGTATGATGTAAATCTGCAAACTTTACAAACTCGCACTGCTTATTATGGATTGGGGGATTGACCATGGCTAAGGATAAGGTATCTTATGGAAAGAAGAAAGCATAAAGTTAGACATAGGATCGCATTTGACATTATTCGATTCTGGCATCAAATTTTGCTGAGTTACAAAGGCATGCTCTTGATTTTCATATAAACACTCAAGTTTAATGCGACATTTCACCCACTAATACTCCATTCAAGTAAGTCCTCCTATATAAGGGACATCATATATATCAATCAGCCAACAAGAGAATACTAGATCTCATTTTACATTATTCGATTCTGACATCAAAATTTGCTAAGTTACAAAGGCATGCTCTTATTTTCATATAAACCTCAAGTTTAATGGGACATTTCACCTTCTAATACTCCATTCAAGTAAGTCCTCCTATATAAGGGACATCATATATACTCCCTCCGATTCATAATAAGTGTTGCAGTTTTGAACTAACCCCAGTTCAAAACTGCGACACTTCTTTTGGATCGGAGGGAGTATCAATTATCAATCAGCCAACAAGAGAATAATATATCAATCTGTTATTTTCCTCGTTACTCCTCCCTAATGTATGTTCTAATCTCTGAAGCACTGATACAGCAGACTCAGCCGTGTCCCTGTGCAGGACGTGAGAGGTACATGGACACGCTGATCACCTGGTATCCCCTCTTTTTCGTTTTAAAATGCTGGGATGCAGTTGGGATACTCGGAAGATACAGCTGGGACACGGTGATCCCTTCACTAAAGGCCCAGTTTCAGAAAGCCATAATCTAGAGTTGCCTCCAGCAGCTCTCGCACTTGCCCCTCACCCAACAACCTGCACCTGGAGAAGAGGCGGTTGCAGCCATGACCGTGCGCTGTCGGGATATTCTTGCTCCTAGGCCACCGTATCCTCTACGTCCGGCAGGCGGTGGCATCCCATCTTCCTCCGCGTAGTTGCCAGGAAGGTATCGCCATCCCCATCTTCCTCCCCATAGTTGCCAGGGAGGTATCATCATCCCCATCTTCCTCCCCATAGTAGCTGTAGGCCCTAGGAAGAAGAGATGACAGCCGGGACCGCGAGGCCACCGGAATCTCACGTCCTCATCCCCCCCCCCCCCCCCCCCCCCAATTTTCATCCCTAACCTATGTTGTACACTTGTACTCCCCACTCCCCTATGCCATGCCATTCGACCATCATCATGCCACAGTTACGTAGGTTGTTCAAGGCTACATGTCAGTGAGTGGCATTCTCACTGGCCTGTGGGTTATCACGGTAAATAGCACTGAGGCATGGAGCGGTATTTTTAATGAAATGTCAATCTTAGTGTCAAATACGATCGCACAAAGTCCACCAGTCAGCGACTCAGAATCACCGATGATTAAGACCATTGTTAATGAATCATTATCATTATCTTAGTGTCAAGAAGAACTGAACGTTTCATACTTCCATTTATTTCACCAAACTGTAAAGTGTAATGACGGATGCATCAAAGATAAAATGTGAAATATCATGCCACTAAAAGTTATTTGACAGTTCTCAGAATGACCTAAATCAAATCAATTCAATATAGGTCACAAGGAAACAAACGAACAAAAAACGATGCAGGGATCAATCTGACAAGAGAATATGATGTTGCTGCTCACTCCATACATTATCTCCTGCTATTTTCAACCACCAAATGCATCCATGTGCATGCAAGAGAAGTTACACACCAGCTGTGTGCAAGACAAGTCCCTATGAACCAAACAGTACCCCTATCCTGAATCCAAAAAAACAGAAACCACAATACAGCCCTTCCCCCTACCAGGAACATACACTACAGCCATCCTAAGTACCTGAATGTACATAATTTCCTCCGATCACACCAACTTATATCCAAGCATCAGAGCATAAGGCACCACCACCACTGCCATTCGGGTCAGGTGCCACATACACCGATCCCACTTGGAACCATGGAAAAAAATAGCACGCTATTTTCCCGTTAATAGCACGATATATCATATTTGGAGAGGCTACGCTATATTTAGCCTAAAGTTACCGTTACGCCGCTATTTGTCTTTTATACACGTCAAACCACACTAAACGTGGTAATGTACTACCAAAATGTCTAGAAATAACGTTAGGTGATGATGATAGCGGACAATCTAGTGGTTCTTCTAATTATCCTGAAGACGATGTTAATGATTCTGATTAAAGTTTAAAATTGTTTATCTTTTAGTTTATTACTTTTCATGGTTTAAGCCTCAAATTTGTGTTTGTGCTATGGATTTAGCCTTGGCATTTGAATATACTTACCTAGTTATGCATGTATTGCTTTAGGACAAATTTTTATTGCTGAAATCCTTAATTTTTGGGCTAGTTCTTACATTTTTTCATCACGCCATTTTACATGTAACTTCGCTATATCACGCTATATCTTGTATAGCTTTTGGAAGAGGACCACGCTATTTTCGATAGCACGCTATTTTTTTCCTTGCTTGGAACACAGCAACCCCGAAGGCTACTTGATATAATTCCCACCACCGTATCCTAAACCATGATGAAGTTTTCGTCCCACTGTCCCAGAGTCCTAACATGTCCATTTCCTGCACTCCCACAGTCCCACATCAACTCGTGCTTCTGAAGCTACCCCAAGCGATTCTACGAGCACGCGGCAGATTCAAAACCTGCTCCGTCGTTGAACACCGAGACTCTGGCGTGATCAGCCACCACCTCGATCCAGACAACCGAACTGCGCTAGGAACTAAAGCAGCAGAGCGCGAGAGGAGCGTTCAGATCCGACGTCGCGGGATGGGGGCAACTAGATTGATCCAACCGAGGGGGCGACGAAGGTTTTAGATCCAGGGGGGTGGGATGGGAGGGGCGGGACTGGGCAGCGCACCTTGTGGTCGGACTCTGAGGCGGACGCGCGGGGCGGAGAAGCGACGGCGAGGAAGGCGGCGAGCGCGAGGAGGAGCAGGAGGCGGCTGCGACTGCCGCCGCGGGAGGAGGGGAACATTCCGACGGCGGCGAGATCTGAGGAGGAAGAGGGGGCCCGAGAGACTCACGAGCCGAGCTGCCGCCTCGCGATTTCACTGCGGTTTTGGACGGTCTCTGATCTATCTATGGGGCCCCTTGACCGTTGACTTTAGGTGACGATAGGTCGAACCCAATATTGGGCAAATTAGCCGGAAATCAGTTTTGGGTAGTAGGAGAATGTGAACCCACTACCAAAAACCGCATTTCATAATGTCAAAAAAAAATCAAATAAAAATTTCGGTGTATATCCGGGTATTTATGTTCGTACATAAAGTTTCGCTGAAAATGACATTCTTTTTGGGCTGCGTAAAAAGACAAATCCTGCTGCTCCAAATTGACTTTGCACGAGACATTTTTTTCTCTTTTTTACACATCCCACAAAAAATGTCTTTTTTTAGCGAAACTTTTTTTGCTTGAACATATAATGTCCGGATGTACACCCAAAAATTTTGTTTAGAATGTTTTTGACATTTTTTAATCTATTTAAAATATATTTTCATAACAGGTGCATCTACACCCACGACTCAAAACACCGTGTCCCAAACTAGGGCAATATCCATGCTTCGCTACGGAGTAAACCCTAGTCTCGTGTTGTCGGGCTCAAGCCTCATGATGGGAGCTGCGTTGTCAAGTCTGTCCTTTCGCCGATGTTCGCGACCACGACGGGGGCGCAGCCGGTGGATGAGCCGGGGACGCCGCCTTGGGAGAGCCCACGTATGTGGCGCACCATCTAGTTGTCGGGTGAGCCAGAGTCCTCCGCGACTATCTAGGGTTAGTGTGTGGTTGGGTGAAAAGAGTCGCGACATGAGGGATTCAAATTATAATCTAACGTGTAAAATGGTGCTCATTTTTATTATGCAATTTAGGAAGACCTTTGAATATAGCATATATACATGCTTGTTGTAAATTGGAGGTTTAATATATATAGTAACGATTAAGCAATTACAACCCATTTCCCATCGTATTCTCTCTCCTCTCTTGTTTCTTCAGAGCCCCGATCACACCTCCCGGCTCCTCCCTTCTTCCCCGGTGGCTCTGCCTTTCGATGGCGATGGGGGCGCCGCCCTTTGTATAGTAGTAGTCTAGATTTAGGTTTAGATTTTAGTCCTATGTGGCGTCTAGGGGTAGAGTGCTGGATTTCTGGCCAGATCCAATACATGTTGTGCGTCTTCTTCCTTGTTGCTCTGTTTCGGCGGAAGTTGGCGTTGGGGGGGGGGGGGGGTTCACGCCTCGGAGATCTTCATCAATAATTTTGTCTTGAACTGCTTCGCTTCGGCGCTACGCCAAACAATTTCTCTCAGGCTTCCCCAGTGTACTCCCATGGAGGCAGGATGAAGTTGGGATGCTTGGGGCTGGCTTTGTCAATAAGCGTTGCCAAGGACATCTCCTCTAACCCTCTGAAGCAACGCTCCTCCTCTTGGCCGGCCAGGGTGGCGAGGGATAGGGGTTGGAATGCTTTGTTCAGACTTGTGTGGATGGATGTAGATGGGAGATTTTGGAGTCTGCATCTCATGCCGAGGTTCTTCAGTGGTGGTGTCGTTTGGCTGCCGATATCCTCGGCTGCTCGAGCCTCTTCTTCCACCTCGAGAGGATCTTTGGCTTTCTTACTCTTATATCATGCAGAGAGTCCCCCCTTCCGCTCGGGCGGCTCGCGCGAGCCGCTCCAGCGGACCCCCAAACCCTAGAAAAAAAAGAGGCGTCGATCTACTCTCTCCGGCCGCTGCCGCCGCCGGCGCCGGCGGTGGCGGCCGCACCCGGCCGGCAAAGACGGCGGGTGAGACGGGCGCGCCCCGACGAGCTCCCTTCGCGCGGAGGCGAGGCGTCAAGCGGGCGGCGCGGGTGTGGCGGCGGTGCCTGGCGGCGGGCGCCGGCCGCAGGTGCTGGTGGCCGGAGGTCTGCGTCGCGCGTCGACAAGGCTCCGGCGGACGGTGGTCGCGGCGCGCACTCCCCTCTCGCCCCTGACTCCAGATCTAACGGTACGGCCTTTTTCCCCACCTTCCAGGCTCCCTCCTCCCGTCCTCCGTGTGGCTTGGCGGCCGTGGCCGTCGCTGCCCGCGGTGGCGGTGCGCTGGTGTGTTAGGTGCGGGCCCGAGGGAAACCTCTGGCCGGCTGTCCCGGCCCGGCAGCGGCGACGCCCAAGGGCGCCGCTTTCCTCCTTGGAGGCGCAGCCGTGGACCCTCCCTCACACCCCGACCACCTCCCGAGCGAAAGCTCAAAATCCTTTGGGATTGGGCGGCGTCGATGCCGTGCGCGTCGTGTTCTCCTTGGAGACGTCGTCTGGGGATGGTGTTGTATTGGGCGAGTGGTGCTTTTGGTGTGGAGGCTGGGCGGTGCCGTTGTTCCGGTGTCGCGGTGGTGGTGGTGGAGCTGTGCGCGAGTGGAGGGAACCGTGGCGGCTTCGTGTTCGGCGACGACATCTCTCTGCGTTGACTGGCGGGTGCCTTGTTTGCCTCCCCGCCACGTTGCCCTGTTCGCCATGGGTCGGCGCCCTCGAGCCTGGGCGAGAGGGGAAAGGGTTCCCCTCTTCGGCAACAGTGGTTCGTGCGGCGGTGAGCGTTCAAGCTTCGGTGGTCTCGTTTCAGCCGCGGTGGTGTGGTTGCCTTTTTCTCGCTGTCCCTCCGTCTCGGCGTCTTCGTTCAGCAGCTCGGACCTGTTGTTGCTAGCAAGCGCTTGGTGGTGGTGGTCTTTCGGTGGAGTGCCCGCAGCGTGGCTGCTTTCTTCCGTTCCGGCAATCTTGCTCTCGGGTGAGCTTCCTTCGCCTTCTGGACGGTACGGAGCGCCTTTCGAGCCTGGGCGAGGGACAGGGGTCCTTTTCCAGTGGCGAGGACGGCGGAAGCTGAGTCCAAGTGCGTTCTGGAGTTGAAGACGGCGTCGTGCTCCTGTGGTGCTCCCGTCTTGGCCTCGGTTGCCATGGTTCTTGTTAGTGTAGCCAGGTTTTAGCGTAGGCTCCTCAAGCTGTGCTGTGTGTTTGTTGTATCTTTTGTTTGCTTGGGGCGTCTACTGCTTGTAAGCTGTTTATCAGCTCGTTGTAACTGCCGTTGTGACTCGGTAGCTTTGTTAATTCAAAGCTGGGCATTATTGCCTTTTATCTAAAAAAAACTCTTATATCATGCATGGATGTTTGCATATCATACATGCACACAAAATCTTTGTACTAACCTTCGTGGTACAACATAGATACACTCGTGCATCTTTTCGTAACACCCGTGCTTTCTCATAGCACATTATCATTTGGAAGCATGTCTTTAAAAATAGATAACATCTTCATAAAGTTTTTGTCCAACAAGCCGCTTTGTACCTTAAATCTTGAGTGCTTTGCTTTACAATTTCGACGTAACTATTTCTCGGAGTCTTGTAGTAAACTCTAAAACTCATAATCTGCTAAAACATTACAGCCCTCAAATTCACGTGATATCTCACACAACCTTGACATATCAACATCTTCGCTGTCAATATCAAAATCTTCATTTTTCATGACCTTCTCATTCACAATTTTCTGGTGTCTCATCATCTGGCATCTCATAATTAATACCATGTTTTGCCATCGAGATATCTCACAGTTTTTGTTCACCCTTGCCATGACAGGTACTACGCCGTGCCTGGTTCAACATATGTATTCATCCATGAAGTCCCTTACAAGTAAGTGAGATTCGATCTCAACTATTATGTTCCAATCCATACAATTCATAAAATCACAGCAGGGATATCTAATCTGTTGTTTCTGCCTCATATATATGAGGGCTAATTTCTTGAAAACATTGAGGTCGTTGGGATATGTTTGGCTTGTACGTTTCTTGATCAATCTCTATTCATCTACACATACAAATATATAAGGTCTATCCCCCTTCGTCCCTCCTCGCCGCTCCCGTGGGCGACGGGAGGGAAACCCTAGCCGCCACCTCACCTAACCCTCTCACGCCATCTCCCTCTCCTCGCCGTCGCCGGACGGCGCCGACGGCGGCGAGGGTTCTCCTGCTCCCTCGCGCAGTCCTCTTGGCGCGGGCCAAGGGCGTCGGCTTGGGCGCCGCGCTGGGCAAAGACCGCGGCCGCTCCGGCGGCGGTGTGGTGACCTGCGGTGGCGGGGCGAGCCAGCGATGACGACGACTTCCAGGAGGCGGCGCGCATCCGGGCAGACGACGAAGGAAACTGGCGGCGCCCGGCCGGGGCTCGACGTCCGGCGGGTCCCAGATGCGGCGGTGGGTGAGGCAGCAGTGGTGGCCGTCGCAGCGGGCGGCGGTGTGACCGGTGGTGGCCTGGCCCGAGGCTAGGCGTGCTCGATTTGGATCTCGGCTCGGACCTAGGTCTGGGCCAGATCTGGTCCGCCTGTGGACCAGTGGGCCCACGGCGTGCTGGATGGCAGGGTGGCACGCAGGCGCTGCGCTCATCAGATCGACTGCCTCCATGGTTGCGGTGGTGGATTCGTGCGGTGCGAGCTCGGGGCGACCTCAGCCCAGGTTGATTGGCGGCGGGTTTCGACAGGGATGGCTCTAGTAGGTGGGACGTCGGACGTCAAGGTGGATGGCGGCGACGGCCTTGGCGCTGCAGCGCGGCGGCGGGGCTAGTCGGGCCTGATCTGGGCCTGATCTGCGTGATCTGGCTGATCGGGGCCTGACAGGCCCTGCTGCTGCATCCAGTATGCGACCGCTCTTGACGGTGGAGGACCGATCTCATCCTATTGGCTGTCACTATTGCCCACTCAGGTCTCTGGTCGCTATCCTACCTCGCTAGACTCGTTGGCCTCGTTTGATGTTCAATCTTGGGGCTCGAGGTCGTGGACGCCGGAGCGGCGGCCCTGGAAGGTGGACTGCACGGTCGTCTCTGCGGCGAGCGACGTGACGGTGGTGATGGCCTTCTCTTTGATCGTGTGGACGGCGAGAAGGGGCGGCGGGGGATCCTGGTGTTGGTGACGCTTCGGCTAAAGCAGCTCCCAGATCGTGGTTTGGAGGCTAGGCTCGGGGACATTGGGCGTTCTGACGTACCAAGTGTGATGTGAAGGTTTTTCCGAGCGAAAGCTCCGCGCTCTGGCGCCAATGACGGCGGTGCCTGCGGGTATCGTTACCCTCTTGGGGGCGTTATTATGGATACCTTTTCTGCGTTGGGCTCCGGGTGAAAACCTTTGACCGTCTTGGTCTCGACGACGGTGACGCGTTACGTCGTTACCCTCTTGGGGGCGTCGTTGTGGAGTGTCGGTGTCCTTTGGGCTCGTTCCAGCGTCTTCGGTGACAAGTTTGGTTCTCTATGTGCTTTTCTTTTTTATCTTTCGTCTGCTTTGTAAGAGGTTCCCCTCATCACTTTGTATCGGTTCGGCCGCTGATGCTTTATTTATAAAGCAGGGTTACGACCTATTTCGTCGCATACAAATATATAATGAATGCCATCTATTCATCTAACTATGATAAAATATCACTCCAGTTAGATAATCATGCATCTCTCCCGCACGAACAAATGACTATGCTAGACCGACACACCTAGGCGGAGCCCTCTCGTCGTCGCATTGACCCTAAACAACACACGCAACAGACACAAACCCATGGAGGATTAAATGGCCGGGACGACCAACGGAGGGAACAACATATACGTCCGGACGCCTAGCTCTCAGCACAACCAGCGGTGACCAGCCTCTCCGCACTGGCTGCGCCGCGCATCAAACGCAGCTGCCGCCGCCACCACATGCTGCTTAGGACATGTACAATGGGGTGACGTCAGCTTTCTCTTAGCGTTGACACGTAGGATATTTGTCTAGTTGGCAGAGAGAGAATGAAGAAAGAGTAGGTTGCCTTCCCTTAGCTAAGAGATGATCTCTTACGAAATAAGGGAAGACTAATTTCACCATTGTACAATTTGTCTTCACTTAGAAATACAATTTACTACTAAAATATAATTAATTCTCATTAATTGCTAGGGATGACAATAAGAGATAATGCATTGTACAACTTATAATTTTACCTTCTCTAAATGACGTGGATGGCTAAGAGAAGGCGCGCCTTCTCTACCATTGTACATGCCCTTAGGAGTGATATAATTCTGTCTACATTCTAGTAGACCGGCGTAACCTCAACTGCTGATTTTTCGCTAAGTGAATATTAACACACATTTCGTAAATATAAACCGTATAAAATCCTACAGTAGCACTTGATTATTTCCAGACAAGCGTAGCAACATAAATGCACACGAATTTTCCGCCAAAATCGTGTGTGCAACTTATCCACTAACTATGCACACGATTCGACATATCCAATCGCGTGCGATATGTTGCTCATGTTTCGTAAAAGCAAACCGTGTGCGATTATTTGGCCTGGGATCGTTGGTCTAATCCTTACACACGAATTTAATTTTATAATATAAGCGATAGGGTATAACAGACGGAGCGCTACATCCTTTTGCCATTAGGGGTAAATTGCCCCATATGTACTAATGTTTAATGTGTGAGAGTCGGTCGTCGGCTACTGTCCGTGGACAATTCCGGTTGGAGATGCTCTAAGGCAATTTTCAAATTTCTATGAGACCCTTAAGAACAAAAGAGGCTCTAATCATGTTCTCATTCAGGGAGTTACTTTCTTTCGTGCAAGGAATTTGGTTCTCCCTTTCACCAACTTAGTTGACGAACAAGGACTCGTCAAAATTTCTTGAGAGAAAACAAGGCATGCTAGCTTGCATAAAAAGGCTAGAAGGCGCCATGAATGCAAGACCTTGCATCTTGCACGGATATATTTTTTACATGCATGCGCAATTTGTGGTTACATATGAGACATACTACTGTACATGACACAAGGGCCGCAGAAGCGTCCGGAAATGAGGTAGTAATGGACAAAAAGAAGGTGTCATGAACCGAAAGGAAGAGGAAAGAAGGCCCGGAGCTCAACTACCAACGCAGATAGGACTTCACCACCGTTGCTTGCTGTGGCATGCATCAAAAGGGACGAAAGAACAAAGCAGCGTTGGTTCCAGTGAACAAATTTTCAGTAGACCACATTGTTACTTAACGCAGTTGCAAAACAAGGCCTGGAAATAAAAGAACAGGAAGCAAACATCCAGACATAAAACATCCTATGATCGATCAACTCACAAAAATCTCGGAACAAACATCAATTTGAGTATACTACTCTCTTCCCCCTAGGCTCTCTCTAATTGATTGATGTCAACTCTGCTTCCCTCAATCTCAAGTCTGAATATGTCGAACGATCTCTCTAAGCTACGGAGTACACTGCTCTACGATCTCTGAAGCGGAGCATGAAGGAATCTGAAGTCAAACACTTGGGAGCTCAAGGAAGAAGAAGACGAGGCTCCACGCAGCTGCACCCCACGCCGCCCTGCAACCCCAGCCGGTTCAAGCACAAGCATATCGGACCCTCGCTCTCCGAGTAACCCGTCCTAAACGACGCACCAGCGCCCACGGTGCTCGCCTAGTTTCTCGCCTCGGCGGCGGCGAAGACGGCTGGCACGGCGGGCTTATGGACAGGTTGAGGTCGATCATGCCGCGGAGGTGCCCCGCCGGTGGCGGCGGCAAGGACGCGCTGTCGTCGACGTCGCTGCTGTGTCCGCTGGCGTCCGGCGAGCTGCTGGAGCCGCCCACCTGGTGCCGGTGGCTGGGGCCGCTCGCCGTGCCGGGGGACGAAGGCGTGTGCATGGGCATCCCCTGCGCGGCCGGGGAGGCGGCATTGAGCGGGCGGTGCGTGTGCGGGTCGACGCCGCGGGCGAGGAGCTTGCGCTTGACGTGCGTGTTCCAGTAGTTCTTGATCTCGTTGTCCGTCCGCCCCGGCAGTCTCCCGGCGATCAGCGACCATCTGCAGAGCCAAGAACCGATCTTTTCAGCACCGGAGCACTATTTGTCTTGAGATTTAGCGGACGTAGGATAGGAACAATCAAATCAATAACGTACTTGTTTCCGAGGAACTCGTGCAGCTTGATGATGAGCTCGTCTTCCTCCTCGGTGAAGTTGCCGCGCTTGAGGTCAGGCCTCAGGTAGTTGATCCACCTCAGCCGGCAGCTCTTCCCGCACCGCAGCAACCCTACATACGTGCACATACATGCATCAGCATCACCACCAATCGCCGCCGCCATGCCCGGCATGCTGCTAGTGTTGATCACCAAATAAAGACAGTACCTGCGGCTTTTGGGAGCGATCTCCAGCAGCCTTCGCCATTGGCCCTGATGTGGGCGATGAGCCGCTGGTCCTCCTCCTTGGTCCAGGCACCCTTGTTGGTGTGTGCCTTCTCGCAGCACGGCGACCTCCCCATGTCCGCCGCCACAACGACGTGCCTAGAGAGAGATGCAGGAGGCGCACACACAGAGAGAAAGTGAAGACTGTTGTTTGATTCCTTTGAGCCGGGAGATGGGTTTATATGGTGGCGCAGAAGGAGAATGGGAGGAGAGAGAGCAGTGAGAGAAAGCGGAGCGAGGTGGATGGAGAGAGAAAGAGCGGAAAGGGTCCCATTCCCATTGACCCGGATCACTCCCAGACATTTGACCGAGTTGGTGTGAGGAGAGTGAGTGGTTGTGGAGCCCGAGGGACAGATTTGGTAGGTTGGTAGGTAGGCAATGGCATGCTTCTGCTTCTGCTCCCGTCTTCCTCTCCCTTGTCCTGTCTGATCCCCACAGCTTCTCAAAAACAAAACAAAAATAATCACCTTCTGTTTCTCAAAAGAATTCCAGTGCTCCCTCCACTTGAAAATATTAAAAAAAATACACGTTTCAAAAAATTCTGAATAAAATTATTGATATAGCCAATGATATATCCTATGAGCATGGAAAAAATATGATAACATTTAGAGATTCAAAAATATGCATACTCATATCCATACCTTTGTCATTTTGTGTATCTTAGAATACAAAGTAGTTGATATTTTGCACGTTTGTGAGATACACCATTGGCTACATTCGTATTTTTTGAAGCTCATAAGTATGATTTTCGAATTTAAAAAAAATAGCAATCAGCTCGGGAGCACGAAATCTCCACTCTCTTATTTCTTGCTTATTTTTTCATGAAGACCATTTCCTCCGTGGCGTAATACCTTTTTTTTGGATATTTACATTCTTTAAAGATTTGATTTAAGCATCACATACGAACATGTGTAATCAAATAAAAAGAAGTTCATAATCCCTCTCTCCCCAAATAGGTAGCTTATTAATCGAGTAACAAAGTCAACAATTTCTAAGTTTATCTAAATATATAGAAGAAAATATGAAGTACGACATTTCATACATTTATTTTGAAAATATATCTTATGGTGAATCTATTGATATTCATTTTATATTATGGATCTGTATATATTATTTATTTACATATATATTCGGTCAATCCTAAAAATATCGAATTTTGAACTCAATATATACGCCACCTATTTAGGGGCAAAGGAGCATTATATACAGTGGCGGACCGTCGGAGGGACCATACCCGGCCATGGCCCGGCCTACTCAGAAAATTTGCAAGCATCTAGCCCATATTGCTTCAAGTTTTGTGGTGTATCTTATGCTTACTCAATATATACGGCACATAGGCATAGCCCTTGAAAAAAATGTTTTGTGGTGGACACAAATATTAGTATATGTTTGTAACTAAATATCTCTATGAAATCCTACAAATTAGCCAAAAAACTGTGCCACTCGACTGTTTTCTGATATGATGTCAAACATCTTCCTTTTTACTCTATACCTGATCAATTATTTTTGAAAAATAACAATTGTTTTCGCTTCGGCTGCACTTTCAATCTTAATAATCTGCACAATTTGAAAAAGTTCAACTACTGTGTTTATAATGCCCAACTACAATTTAATGTGCGAAAAAATATTTTACACTACAAAAATATTTTCTGGGAATTTTACTTTTGTTCATAAGATTTTATTTGCCTATTGCATTTTACATATACACTAGTTGCACATTCTGTATTTGTAGTATGCAGATGATTTTCTCTTTTGTGTTACTGAGTACATTTCCTTATTTTCGCTTGAAATTTATTTTTGAATGTCTGGAACTTTGAGTTTTTAATGTGCTAATCATGTTTTGTGTTACCAATTTTTTCTTGTTATCTTTTGCCTATGGGGCCTAAAACAATTCTAGTCGTCTTGTCAGTGGTCGGACCCATATGTAAGAAACCGATTGTCAAACTTTAAATGTTTTAAAATCGAGTGTAGCTTCAAGTACCAACACTCAGACAATGTTTTGGGAAGGTGGTTGGCATCCGTTGTCGCTCAAAAGTTAACTAGCTACGCCATTTCCCCTCAATTAACATGGATTTTTATTATGAACATGTGAACAAACTTACCTAACTACTCCTTCTAGAAACACAAGCGAACCGTGCCCGAGTGTGTGAGTGTGATTGTTGTTGGAGGTGGAGGAGAAAAGAAAACGACATAAGGCCTGTGCCAATGCGGGTATGTAGACACGAAATCATAGGTAAAAATCTGACGTGGCCTCTTAATAAATGATGAAAGAGAGTATTGTTGTATGCAATTAGACTGGTCACAATGGGGAGTATCATATACTAGTATCATGCACATGATACTAGTCTATGTTACTACCTCCACAATGGGTAGTAACATATGTGTGGTGTCATATAATATTGTATTTATTAGGTTGTAGACTCATATTGCATTGGAATCCGTTATGTTACAGTATCTACCTATGATACTACTATCACCTCTCTCTTCATTAATTGCAGTGTCATGTCATCTTTTTGCCAACATGGCATGCATGATACTACCTATGATACCCCCATTGTGGCTAGCCTTAGAGAACCGGCTCTTAGGTGTCAACCTAGACGAAATTAATGCTCAATCGATCCCATGCACCAAGTCTTGGTCCTGCCTCTCCCCTTACAGCTCTACGAGGCTGCCACACATCTGTCCACTAGTACTATAAATTAGCCACAAACTGATCCAATGTTTAATCTGGTAGATACGATTGGTAGAAACGACGCACTGGCAAGGTCGTAGCTTACGGTCTTGTTTCTTAGCAGGATACAACGTTTAGAACCGATGCATTGGCACCGGCCTAAAACAGCAGGCAAGCTACAAATACAAAAGTCAGCTCCCAAACAAAAAAGAGAATCAAAGTTTAATGGGTGATTACCCTGCCCTAAATTGTGTGTCTGGTTCGTTATTTGTTTAAGATTCCGAGAGATGCCTGCCTATGCTAATGCTACATCGGAATTCGCTGTTCCACGAGTTAGCAGACTATATTTTTAATTAGCAGGGTTGTGTTTGGTATAGCCCTGACCTGCCCTTTCATTTTTTTCACTACATTGTTAAATAATACTCCGTGTGCGCGGCATACCGGCGACAGAGAGCAAACCTGCCGAACTGAAGCAGTCTTCAGGGACCAAAAGCCGCGAAACAATGCAAGGAACTGTATGCGCTTGACGACGAAATAGGCCTCTGTATGCGCTTGACGGAGTTGGAATGTTGTCGATGCACACAAATTGACCATTGAATCAACGAATCCTGAAAGTTGTCCTATTCAATGGGTATTATTTTTACCTTTTTAGTTTACTGATATACTTCCTCCGTTTTTTAATATAAGATGTTTTAGCTAGCTCACATGTTGGATAGGTGACCCAAATAAGTGTACATACACATTAAAACATGTCTACATGCATGTTGACACATGTGAATGTAGACAAAAGCTAAAACATATTATATTTATAAACGGAGGGAGTACTACTCATATATATTTTTCTCCAGCATGGGCATATATAGTAATCTTACATTTTTCGTGCGGCCTCTGAAAATAAATTACTTTCTCGGTTCCAAAATGGATCACATTATGTGCTACCATTTCTTTAAACGGGAAAAAAAATCTTTGTCTCGATTTATTTATTAACGATTTTGACAAGTAAAGAAAATATCACACATGGTTCTACTTTTCCGGTCTGATTTCACTCAATCTTTTCGCATCCACGGTTACCCTTCTTTCAAAATTAGCTAATAGAACCAACAGCCAATCATTCTTGTTGTTGAAAACACGCGCGTTGGGCTTATTCCAATGCTCCCAAGACATGGGAATAGTTAGGGAAGCCAAGACTCTTCAGTTCGACACCCTGGATTACCAATTTCTGATAGATTGCGTCGGCCACTAATGGGGTCGATAGTACGAAGCCCAAGCCAATCCGTGACGATGTTACATGCAATAGGAAATCAACGACGAAATTAAGCAAGATCAAACCAACGGGGATACGAGATTTTAACGTGGAAAAACCCCTCCAACAATGGAGAGGAAAAAACCACGGGCGCCAGCCAGCAATACTTCACTATTTCGGGTGAGGTTACAACGCCGGGGATTTACAATATGTGGCTTATCCCAACCGGCGGCTTACATGATGTATTTATGGGAGTCCTGACCTAATCTAGGTCGGTAACGTGATCTCCAAGTCGAATACAACTCGTACCGTACCGCGGGGGCTGCCGCCCCCGCACCCCCTCTGGGGCGCTCCGCTCTCCTTCGTCACAAGCTACTTTGTCAGTATATACGAATTTGGATCACCACAAAAACACACAGACGAGGCCCAAAGTCTAGGGGTGAGTGGACAATGGACGAAGAGATGTGCAACGGACTCCGACGCTCTTCTGCAAAAGGGGCACACATTACGATTGGCCATCCAAAGCCTATTTTGCATGACAAGTCAAGTAAAGAACTGTAGTTTGGGAGGGGACCAAAATTTCAAAACCATTGCGTGCATAGTGGTAGACGTGACCCCAAGAAAATGGTGCCTTGTAGGCAAACTAGACCCTATACCACTTGTCCACAACTTCCAAATAATTTCGCCCGTCAGTAGATCATTGAGATGAATTTGTCGGAGTTGGACAAAAAATTAATGAATTGGGACACATGTACCAAGGAAAAATCCACACTCATGGTGCAATCGTCGAGCCCTATTCCCCAAAGCTAGCTTCAAATTCTATTTTTACGCAAAGATGAGGTGAGTAATGTCTTTTGGCTTCCTACCAATTAGCCATGGAGCCTTCCCAGTCCCAAAACCCCGGGCATCAGCAACCCCACCGGAGACACAACCACTTGGGGTGAAGCCAGCGAGGTATCGCGTGCCGAAGTCGAAGATCCTCCCAATAGCACAGAGGCCAGGATGAAGATGGGGCTCGGATCACACAACACCCCCGCACGGAGTGGCTCCAATGGCCATAGGTAACATCGATATAAAGTTGCCAACGTTGATGGAGTCCACTCGTTGCAGCTTCTGGAGCACATGCAGGCGTGCATGCTCCATTTTCCCAGAGAGCCCCAGATCCAGGAGTACCCAAAGAAAACCTTCTCTCCTCATCCGCACAATCCTCATGACAGTTGGGAGGAAGAAGCAATCTCTCCAGGATTTTCGAATCCGCGATCCATCGAGCTTATCAAAGAAATCACCTTAAGATTCGCTCCCCATCTTCACCTTTCACCATGGAAAGCAGCAGAGAGGGCCCTTCACCAAGCCGCAACTGTTGCTCGTACGCGGCCATAGAAGGTGACTTGAAACCGACACAAAACCAAACCAACAACTAGGCAGCAAAACCCTAAACTATGACCTAAAATAATATGTACAAGGAAGGATCAACCGCCCCTCCTCTCCCCACTGGTCGACAAAGCCGTCGGACGAGAAGAAGAGAGACATCGGGGAGCAGACTTGACTCTCAAAAGGGGCCAAGAGACAGAGGGTGAAAGGAGAAAGTGAGAGCTCCATGTGAGTCTATGTGCATGGCTTTCCGGAACCAAACCAAATCTTCATCGTATCCTTCCACCCAAGCCACGGCGTATCGCAAGGCCTTCCCCAATGCATTGGCTCTTAGCATGTGATCCTAGATAGTGGAAATGAAGAAAAATGACGCAAAATAGTGAAAAAAAATCTTGACAAACAGAATGACATAAACTACTTGCATCTAATGAAATTATTGAATAGTTTTCTCTTATCACTTACAAGAAATGTTCATTTCTAGTCCTCGATTTATTATTATTATTGTTACGGGAAGTTAAGTCCTCCAATTATTTGTGGTCACTAAATTAAAAAGTTTGAATGTACACATTTTAAGTCTCTAAAATTGGCAACAACCTAAAACACTATTCTGTCTATTCAAGTCTATGTGGTCCAGATGGAGGATATATATCTTTTTTTCAGGTCGAAAAGATGTTAACCATCTTGGACCATGTATGACTTCTACATGAAATTTGTCCTGTGGACTGGTAGCTAGGAATTTATTTTCCAGGAACTTGAGGCTTGCGTGAGCAACAACTCTGCTGCTGATCTCTGCTCCTTTGGAGATGAGAAGATCTTGTGCCAGTACATTACTCCTACCATGTTGTGCTATGTTTTTGCCAGGCCCATGTATAAATGGAGTCGAACCCATCCACCTCAGGCTATTGTTACTCTGCAGATTAGATTTGTCTCAAGTCAAACGTTATGAAGTTTGAAAGTTTATAGGAAAAAACACTAACAGTTGTAACACCAAGTTGATCCAATATGAAAATACATTTCATGACGGGTCGAATGATATTGACTTGGTATTGCAAATGTTGGTTTATAAACTCGGTCAAAGTTTACAAAAATTAACTCAAAACAATACTAATATGCGGAGTAAAAAGGACACGAATGAGTGTCTGATGTGAGCAGCACCCACAGTACTACTGTAGCACCAAACCAACCGAGAGAAAGACTCGCTCGAGTAATTGCGCCTTAAATTATTGAAGGAGAGAGCCGTTCTTCTGCATGCGCCGCTGCAGTCAAGGCTCTCCCGTCACCGGCCGGCTTTTAAGCAGTGGAGCTAGCACTGCAGAGAGATCAGAATTGATCGTCACTGACCGGAGCAAATTGCACAAACCACCACTTATTGGTGCTAGTTTTGCACAGAACACCTACTTTTGGGGTTCGTTGCAAAGAACACCTATTATTGAGGTAATGAGTTGCACATAGGTCTAATCTGATGTTTGTCTTTGTTAACCGAATGCTAACAAGTGGGTCCCATTTGTAAGTGACAATGTGGCAAATAAAACCGGCCACGTCAGCCCATCAAGAACAAAACAGAGATTTTTTTAAACCATTTTTTAATAGGCAAATAAAAACTGTCAATATCCTGAGCACCAAAACATTCATAAATTGGCCATAATATTCAGAAAATAAGATCACTAGCACCAAAACATGGTAGAAATTGTATCCATCAGGTTTTGGCATCCAAGTACTTGCCAAGTTACAATACTGCCATTACAAACTAATATTCGACATTCATTCTTGCGGAGCCTGGTATCCTTGACTTGCAGTAAACTAGGAATACAGTCTCGTGTCTTCATATCCTCGCGTTCCTAAGTGCAGAACATAACTATTAACAACATAACAGACCCAAATTTTCGGTTCCTATAGAAATATACGTCGATCGACGGTCAAATTTTCAACTAAACCTAGGTTTTACATGGGAGAAGAAGACCAAATCAACCACCAAACTTAGGGCTAGGGGAGAAAACTGCACAGATCCGGAGAGGTGGAGGAGAAGGCTTACCCGGGGATGGAAAAGGGATGGCTGTGCTCGTCTTCGGCGATTGGTCGCCGGCGCTAGGATGGCAGCCGCCGCCGCGCCTTCTCTTCTTGAGGAGGTAGGTCAGGGTCTCGGGGACTGCTTCGAGTCTAACAAGGGATGTTCTTTAGTTGGACCGGGCCTCTTCTTTCTCCATTTTTTTCTTTGGTACAGGTGGCTGACGTGGTTGGTTTTTTTCGCCACATGGGCACTTACAAGCCGGACCTACTTGTCAAGAATCAGATTAACAAACCCAAACACTAGATTAGACCTAGCTGCAACTCATTACCCCAATACTAGGTGTTCTACACAACGAACCCCAATAGTAGGTGTTTTGCGCAAAAATAGCACCAATAAGTGGTGGTTTGTGCAATTTCCTCCACTGACTGAGTGGTTGAACTGACAGGACCGGCAGTGGCGCGCAATAGTAAATCAGCAACAATAATTGTCCTGCGCTGCTGGCAAGTACAGTAGGACTGTAGATGATATTGTTCGTGTTCGACCATACTCTCGGAAAAAGACTGATCGTAACTACTCGATGAGGGCTCACTTGTTTCTTCTGGAACTTTATAATTTAAATAGTGAGAAATATCAAGTGGCCGGTTTATACGTACTGAGGAGTGGTAGGTAAGCTAGTGGTTTTGATGAGGTCGCCACCTACTTCTTCCGGTGCATCAAACGGTATCTGTATGATGGTTGCTACTCGCTTTTTTTAGCCAAGGAAATTGAGTAGAGATTTTTTCATCCCGAGCTTCAGTACTCGCTCTGGTTAAAAAATAATACTCATATTTATAAGTTTCAAAAAATCTGAAAAACATCATTCATGTTGTCAATGATCTATCCCACAATCGTGCAAAATCATGATTTGAAATACTTTATATTCTGGTGTACACAAAAATGACAAACATGTGGATCTAAATGTACACACTTTTAAATCTCCCAAATATACAAGATTTTCATTTTTGTGTAGCTCAAAATATATAGTATTTCAGATCGAAAATTTTCACGTCGTGAGATACATCATTGGCAACATACAGGATTTTTTCAGATTTTTTTAAACTTATAAATATGATTTTTGATTTTTTTTAACTAGAGGGAACACTGTATCTCGGGAGTCAAAAGTGTTTTCCGAGGGAAATTCTCCTTGTCTATGGTCGTGAGATGTGCATAAAAATTTAGCAAACAATTGGTTACACAATTACTTGTCCAAACGTGAAAAGAAAGTTTACCAAGCCTCGTAGATTCTCAGAAACATATCAACTCAGCCCCTTCGGGGAAATCACTTTGCTTTTAGATATTGAAAACATCACGCGGCAGAAAATTTAAACAACATGAAATGATCCAAATTTGCCTCCATCGATCGGCAACACTCCGGGAAGGGAAGCTTCTGCCGTCTTCTCCGGCAGTCGTATACCGTGACACAGTGATGATATTCCTATTTTTGCAGAGAAAAAAATGTGATATGACATTATGACTGTTCAACTGACAGGTCCCAAAACACACTGCAAATGGATTGTCTAGAGATGCTTTTCATAGGCGAATTAAGATCGACGCACAGCAATTCAGTCCATCGGTCAACGCATACACGGCACAAGCAGTACTTAAAATAGACACTAGAATCAAAATAGAGCGAAATTAGAGGGAATTGGCCAGCAATTGTTGATTAGTTGATGCGAACTTTTCAGCAGTGTTGCCGCTAGCTGATTCATGCTATATCCAGGCAGCCAGCAACATAGTAGTGGAGTATATGATGATTAAGTATACATCAGTCTAACTACCAGAACGGAATATGGAATTTTTTCCATGGACGACCATGAGATTTCCTACAGACAATCGCCTTGCGTGACGCGAGATGCTTTGATTCTGGAGGGGGTAGGGGCCTGATTGGTAGCCTGCATCAATTTCCCATCTCACCCGGGGCATGCTCTTCAGGGTCATGCCGAGAAGATACACACTTTGAGCCATGTTGTGTGGTTTGTTTGATTGCCCTCATCGCATCGGCTGGGCAAACAACTCCTCTTTGTTTGGTTACATGCAGATTTTGATTAGCCTCACCTAGTTTCTCATGGGTGAAGTTACCACCTACCATCAGATTTGGACACCTCAACAATGGCGGCATGGCAGCGACGGATCTGGACAAGGAGACATCATGGCGGCGGCGTAGCTGGACGACGACAACACCACATGACGGCGGCGAAGCTCGACGACGACACTACATGGCGATGGCAGAGTTCGACGAAGACGAGTTAAATCAGAGGTTGAAGAAGACGGTGACACCAAGAATAGTCTAAATATACCAAGAACAGATTCAAACAAGAACACAAAATTAGGTCCACACGGTTAACGAAAGCTCAAACTGGGACCCATGATAGAACCGCAGCATTAAAGCACATCATTTTGGTGTTCAGCTTTTTTCGAACCGAGCAATGTATCAAGGATTGGAAGAGGGTAAGTGGGAGAGAGAGTGAGGGGAAGTCATGGGGAAGAACGAGCAAGAACAGTCTAAATACGCATCCTCAGATCGACCCATCTACAAGCATCGAAACGCAAAACGTACAACACGATAGTCGTGCGGAATGACGAGATGAAGCTACTCCTCGAAGGAAATCGCAAACGGTCAACTGTGTGCGACGAGATCTGCAAAATTCGTCCAAAACAACCGAGCAATGTATCAAGGATTGGAAGAGGGTAAGTGGGAGAGAGAGTGAGGGGAAGTCATGGGGAAGAACGAGCAAGAACAGTCTAAATACGCATCCTCAGATCGACCCATCTACAAGCATCGAAACGCAAAACGTACAACACGATAGTCGTGCGGAATGACGAGATGAAGCTACTCCTCGAAGGAAATCGCAAACGGTCAACTGTGTGCGACGAGATCTGCAAAATTCGTCCAAAACAGCTTCAAACAAGAACACGAAATTATGTCCACATGGTTAACGAAAGCTCAAACTGAGTCCCAGAATGGAACCGCAACATCAAAACGCATCATTTTGGTGTAGAGCTTTTTTTGAACCGAGCAATCTATGAAGGATTGGAAGGAAGAAGATGAAGTGAGAATAAGAAGAGTGAGGGGAAGCAGAGTCAACGTACCTGTTGGAACGAGGGAGGAAGACAACGGGCAGGGCTCTCTGGAAACGGCCGATTCGGCCGTTCCTCCAGGGACTGGCCCGAGGGTGCTTTGAGAAGCGGTTCCTGCGAGTTTTGGGCTGCAGGCTACCAAACGCGCCCTAGATGATTGGAATGGGACTGACCTGTCGAATGCTCTTTGGAACTTGTGGAGATCGTCAAACAGAAGGTTCAGAAGGTTGAAGAGGCAATACCGATAATATATAAATGGCAGCGACAGGTGTGCCGGGGCAGAAAACCGGTCCGCGTGCGGAGAACTTACGAAGAAAACACGGAAGATTCTTTTTAAAACAGAGGAAATACCGCAGTTTTGGAGATATACAAACAAGAGAGTTTTCAAGGTTGAAGAGGTCATACCGAGAATATATAATTGACAGCGATGCATGTGCCGGGGAAGCATTAGGACAGTAAAGAAAGGAAAGCCCCTTGTGTTCAGTCGACCGATCTCGCGCGAGCGGTTGTTTTCTCCACCATGCAACATTTTGATAGAGATGCAACGAATTTATTAGCAATTAGGGTTATGGATTCAGTAGTCAATTTCAATTTGTGGTGCACAATGTCCAATCAACGAGAAGATTTTAGTTGTTTGCTTAGTTTTCTCCAATATAGGGTTTTCTAGGATTTTTTATTTTTACTTCTAGTTTCAGTTGGTGTCCATGTGGGATACGTGTTGATGGGGTTTGACTGTATATGTCGTTGTAATCAATGGCATGCCATAGAGGGGAGTGATATTTGGGGTACAAATGTATGGCGATCGATGGCATACTGCGGTATGATATTGGTGTGAAGATGTTTGCTTATCGAACTAGTCATCTGCGGCAATCGATGGCATGACGGAGATGTTATGTGTTTTTTTACTCCATAATGAATTGTCTTTGCTAGTGTCAATCATGTGAATGAGTAGTCCAGCGGCGAAGCTTCAGTCTGGTATGCCTGGGTAGCTGTCCGAGCTGTTTCTAGGATCCTACGTTGAGTTTATAGCAGAGAATGACTAATTAATGGATAGTTTTGATGGGCGAAAAAACATCGAATGAGCTTTCGTAGTCTGCCCCGACTATCTAGTAAGACTGGCTCCGCCACTGGAGTACTTTCCAAGAAGTATTGCTTTTCAAACATCTGTTGCAATCACATTACTTCGTAGTTATGTTCACTAATTCGTTTTTATAATTATTGTTATGTTTTGGCAGTGTGATAACGTGGAAACGAATTAGCTTTTCAAACATCTGTTGCAATCACATTACTTCCTCATGTTGGTGGATGCGCTGCAGGCTGTTAATCTGACGACGGAGGTGTCCGACAGAGTGGTGTGGAAGTGGACGAGCTCTGCGTCCTACTCCGCTAGCTCGACATACAAGGCTTTTTTTCTTGGGCTCGAGTTCTTTCCATGCGGCAAGGCACTTTGGAAGGCTTGGGCGCCGGCCAAGTGTAAGGTGCATGCCTGGTTGGCTATGCGGCGGCGGCTGTGGACTGCGGATCGGATGCGCCGGCGGGGCATGAACTCGCACACAACCTGCCCTCTCTGTGATCAGGAGCCTGAAACGGCGGACCATATTGCACTTGGCTGCGTGTACGCAAGGGAGGTTTGGCTGAACTTATTGCGCCGCTGCAATCTCCACATGATCGTGCCCGGCGCTGATGATGTGTTCATCGAATGGTGGCCGGATGGTCGTCGCCGGATCCCCCCACAGGCGAAGAAAGGGTTTGATTCCCTTGTCCTCCTCGTCGTCTGGTCGCTGTGGAAGGAGCGAAACGCCAGGGTGTTCGAGAGGAAGTCGGCGACGGTCAGCACTGTCTGTCGGCTGATCGCGGACGAAGTAGAGTTATGGAAACTCTCTGGTGCTGTTGGGCTGGGCAAAATTTGGGAGTAGTCGGCTTTGTTAGGGGCGCTGTCTTCCGCATGTGTTAGTGGCTAGCCGGTCATCTCTGTCACATGTTGTACCGCATCGCTGATGCCGGATACGCTGTAATGTTCTGTATTCTCTCTTCTAATATAAATGACACGCAAGTCTTTTGCGTGTTCGCAAAAATAACGTGGAAAAAAGAAGGCTGTTTTTTTCAATGTGCTTTGCAGCAAAGCGGCTACGTGGTGTTATTGATAACAAGATGAGTGCTGTGAAGTATCAATTGAAGCATTATCGAGGGCCCAATGCATGAACATCGGTTGATTGCGTGTAATTGCTTATAAGTAAGTTTATTACGCGCTTTGGCGCTACTTACTAGAGTCTCAGAGGGCTTTCAAGGAGTTACCGAATCTATCGCCGTTTGCTATATCAATGGGGCTCATTGAGTTTGTTGCGATGAACACAAAATCCTAAGATACGCGAGTTTAGGTACCGGGAGAAAGCGATTGTGTTTACAAGATACATGGTGAAGAACATACTTGGTGTGCCATCTGGCCATGGACCTCTGGATATGCTAACCTTCCCTACATTACAGAAATGAAAAAGGTAATGCAACAATCACCAAAGCCATTGAGATCCTCGAGAAGTGTGATGACATGGATGAGATAATGGTGACCAGATCATTCGGCCTTGTCGCTTTCAGTACAGTTCTTTGTCCTCGCACCGGCAACACGACCAATTTGGAGTACCTAGCTAGCTTGATGGACAAGAATTTAATTGATGAATTGCTATTGACGAGCATATACTTTGTGATGTGATGAATGAGGTCAAGTTTTTTCAAGCCAAGATGTAGAAGCGGCATGAGCTAAACGCTTCCAAGATTAGTGGATTGGATAGTGCCTACCTATGTTCTCGGTATACATTCTTATTTTGTTAATTCTATGAAGATCTACATGGACTTTCTTAGGTTACACTTTATATGATCTGCTTCAGGACAAGACCAGATCAGTTTAGATTATTATTACTCGCAAGGTTACAAAACTAATGCTTCCAGTTGATCTTCAAACGCTTATAGCATAGAAATAAAGCAAGCCCTCTAGACAAGTAGCGCCATGTCGGGAAGCTCACATTAGAAATCAGTGGCAGAGCTTGGGCCGAGCTCATGGGGGGGGGGGGGAATGGGTCACAGAGGCTTGCTAGGCGAGAATTGGGGGGGGGGGTGGGGGGGGGGGGGGGGGAATAGGCTAAATACCACTGTTTTTGGACAAAAATGGGCCAAAATACACTAACTTTTAGCAACAAATTCGTGGGCTGGGGGGGGGGGGGGGGGCGGCCCCCCTGACTGCTACATAGCTTTGCCCCTGTTTGAAATGCATATGTAGCCTGAACTCAACACTGTCATGTTTGGATCTGTCACAGAGGTTGCATATCAAGTTTTAAGTTGCTGGTCCTCACCTTGATGCTCGACACCTCCTCGATCACCAGGTCCAGCTCCGTCTTCTCCACCAACAGGGGCGAAACGACATGCCAGCAGCTCCAAATAGGTGCCAACAAGCAGCACAGAGTATGCTCCGGATGATTTGTCGTCCCTGTGAAAGGACATGATGTCGCCTAGAGGGGGGGGGGGTGAATAGGCAAATTAAAACTTTTCCGGTTTAGGCTTGATAATTGCGGAATAAAAATAGGTGTTTAAATTAACAAGCCAACAACCTAAACAAACTAAGCTCACCTATGTGCACCAACAACTTATGCCAAGCAACAAGGTGATAGCAATACAAAATACTTCAAGCATGAAGGCTATCACAATGTAAAGTGCATAAGTAAAGAGCTCGGGTATAGGAATAACCTGAAGGAGATATGCCCTAGAGGCAATTAATAAAAATATTTTATTTGTCATATCTCAATTGTTCGTAATAAGTTTTGTACCATGCTATAACTGTATTAAGCGGAAACATTAATGCACGTGTGGTATGTAAACAACCAGGTCCCTATTGGCCTCTATACTAGTCCATTGGGCAACAGATGATCAAGGTTTCCTGATCATGGACATTAACTCAATTGACAATAGAGTCATGTCATTAGGAGAATGATGTGATGGACACGTACTCAAGATATATAAAAACATAGTGTTCATACATTTGACCGTGATATCATATCTAATCGTTGCTTCTGGAAGGTGCTTTGATTGCATCAAACGTCATGTCTTATCTAGCATGACAATAAAGGTGTCCCTTTCGTGTATCCGAAGGAAGTGGTCGAGGCGAGTGATCAAGAGCAGGATTTGCCAATCCACATAGCAGGATAGATACTCTGGGCCCACTCGGTGAGATTACATCAATGCGCTTGCAAGCATGTAACTAAGTCACGAGGATGTAATATCACAGACGAGTAAAGATAGAATTGTCAAGTGACGAGATCAAGCTCGATAATCATGATACCGGAGAACGAGTCTCGGACAATCAAAGTATCGTCAGGCAAAAGGTTGAGACTGGATGTCTAAGGTTCAAACGATAAAAAGACATTCGTGGACGCACAGGGACTGTCACGGTTATCCAGCCACCGTTGATAGTCATTGATCGGAGAACGTGTCTCGATCATGTCTGGAGTGATTCCGAACCGTAGGGTGGCACACTTAAGGGTAGGCGACAGTTTTATAAAGATTGGATATTAGGAGAATATTCTGGAGAACACCAGAAGTGTTCCGGGACATGTCCGATGATGATCGGAGGGCAACGAAATAAGTTTTGGAGCTCGAATAAATTAAATAATATGTATTTAATATTAATTAGTGTAATTAATGATTAAATATATTTTTTATTTAATTAAATTCGAATTTTAAAGCCATTTACAACTAATTGGGCCTTAAGGGCCCATTAGGGGAAAAACCCCAAAGGGAAAAAGGGGAGGAGGGCCAGCCGGCCTAGGTGGGCCTAGGGCCGGCGCACCAGCCATGGTGCGGCTGGCCATGTGGGAATAGTCCCACATGGCCAGGCCAGCAAAGTTGGCTGCCCTCCCTCTCCTTTATATAGGGGTGCACCCTTGCCTGAAAATTCATCCCTCCTTCTCCTTCTCTCATATCTTGAGCGTCGTTCCGTTTCTTGAGCTGCGTACGAGGAGAGAAGTTTCTCCACCATACGCACACCGCCGTGCTGCTGGGTCCAAGTCTTCGCTTCCGCTGCTTCGCTGGATCTGGAGCTCGGAGGTCGTCGTCAACTCCATACGTGTGTAGAGCTACGAGGTGCTACACGGGTTGGCACTGGAAGTACGTCTTCTTCCACTACACGACCTTGAGGTCGGCGTCGTCGGCTTCATCAACAACGCTTGTGCGGGAGCGTAATCCCCGCTTTCGGTCTACAAGGGTATGTACATCGATCCCCTCCGTTACGGTATATCTGCATAGTAATAGATCTTGGCTAGTTTATGATTATCGTTGCTAGAATTTTTTTTGTTTTCTGCACATGATCCCCTTCAGTGGTATCAGAGCCGATCTATGCGTAGATATGTTAGTACGGTTAGAACACATGTTGAATGTGGGCATCTATTCTATATTTGTTACCCTCTAGCGTGTACTTGTTTATATCGCGGCATTGTTTGATGAAGCGGCCCGGACCGACTTTACGCGTACTCTTACGCGAGACTGGTTCCGCAATACATATGTCTTGTACCATATATGCGGCTGGCGGGTGTCTGTCTCTCTTACAATCGTTAATATTGCATTTACAATTATGTAATCGATGTTGTGGTTGTATATTCGTAGGTAAGAACGGTTCTTTTACGAAAGCCCTATCAGCCACGTAAAATATGCAAAAGATAAAGTAGAAAGCGTCTAACTTTATTTTGCATGGGCAATGTGATATGGTCACGGTAAGTTTTATGAATTGTTTATAAACTGTTGGCGCAAAGGAGACCATTGGCGCAAGGACCATATCATGTCGCATTACATTTGATGTTATGTTATTGTGTGCATCTTATATTGTGTGTGTATATATATATGTTATATATTAGTTACACGGCGGTAGTAATATAAGATGATCCCTCGAAAATACCATATAGTGTTCTCACTTTAGCGTGCACCACTGAAAGTTCTCTGATATGAGGCAGGCCGCGACGATCGGGTGTCAGACGTATCTGCGTTCGCATAACGTGGGTGTAAGCCACATTGCACAAGCAATACGCTAAAGGTTATTTTGGCGAGCCTAGCATGTACGAACATGGCCTCGGAACACAGTGACCGAAAGGTTAAGCATGAGTCACATAGATGTTGTGATTGACATATCGATGTCTACCTTTGAAGCTATGCTATCGGCCGAGACGATCGGGGATAGTGTATCAGATGAGGATCGTGTAATCACTAAAACGATGCGAGGGATGTTCGTTTTGAGTGTGAGTTCTGGTAGTTGAAAGGACAAGGATGTCGCCTAGAGGGGGGTGTGAATAGGCGATTAAAACTTTTCCGGTTTAGGCTTGATAATTGCGGAATAAAACTAGGTGTTTAAATTAACAAGCCAACAACCTAAATATACTAGGCTCACCTATGTGCACCAACAACTTATGTTAAGCAAGACAAGCAACAAAGTGATAGCAATATAGAATACTTCAAGCACGAAGTCTATCACAATGTAAAGTACATAAGTAAAGAGCTCGGGTATAGAAATAACCGAGGCACGCGGAGACGAGGATGTATTCCTGAGTTCCTCCTTTTTAGGGGAGTACGTCTCGTTGGAGAGGTGTGAGATACCACAAAGGTCAACTCAACAGCTACAAAGGCTTCACCTTCTTCTCCGATGAACCGCAACAAAGGTTTGGTTCACCTTCCACTTTCGGAATCCTTCAAGGCGGAATCCGGAGCGTTTACAACAACAATCCGAGGCACAACCCACAACTGGATTGGGGGCTCCCGAACGGCTACAAGTGACCACAAAGGTCTCAACCACCACAAAGGCGTCTAGGGTCCAAAAACCCAAGAGTAACAAGTTCACAATTTTTCACTTCCACGAATCCTCGTGGAGAGCACAAACCGATGCACAAAGCACTGGCAAGAGCACAAGTGCTCAAATCCTTCACTCTCAAATCCCACCAAAAGCAACTAATACTTATGGGGGCAGAAGAGAGGAAGAACAAATAAAAGAACCACACAAGAACTCCAAGATCTAAATCCACTAGGTTTCCCTCACTTAGAGGAGAGATGGATTGGTGGAAATGTAGATCTAGATCTCCTCTCACTTTTCCCTCAAATATATGCAAGAATCATGTGAGGAATTGAGAGGGGGCAAGTTTTCCAAGGTCAACAATGGTGGGAGAGAGAGGGGAAAACGTGCTTGGCTGTAGGTTGAAGAAGGAGAGGGGTATTTATATCCCCTCCCACGAAAATAGCCGTTACAGCCACTTAGACCGGAATATCCGCCCCCCCCCCTTTCGAAATATCCGGCCAAAATATCCGGGGGACTACAGAGAGCCGCCCAATGCGACGCAAAAACGAATTTTGCCAATTTTCCCGGGGGCCGGATATTCCGGTCTAAATTTAACCCGGAATATCCGGCCTGCTGAAAACTAACAGAAACAACAAAATGAAAACTGCAATAACTTTTTTATCCGGACTCCGATTTCGATGATCTTGGACTCGTTGGAATCGCAACGAAGAGCTATTCAAGATTATGCAGAGAAACATCATAGTCCATCATGTGAGAAGGAAGCCAAATGTAGAAAGGTAAAACCTCTCTATAAAAAGATGAACTGGCAAAACCTCCAAAACCGAAAACGCAACAAGTTTTCCATACGAAATCCGTTTTCGGTGAACTTGGGCTTATCATGAAAATCACAACAAAGCACTAAAACCAACAAGGAAAAAAGGCAAATAAGAACCAAGAAAGATGATGATGCCAAGTATGCAAAGGTTTGAGCTCCCCACAAAGATGCGATCAAGTTACTCACTTGAAAGCCCCTCTTGATAATACGTCGTCTATCCTATACTCCGGTCTCCCACAACACCACGAGACCGGTAAAATAGAAACCCTATCAAGATCGTACCTTTGCCTTGCGCATTCCACTTGAGCTAGATGATGACGATCTTGATCTCTTCAAGTGGACCACCTTTTTGATTGCGCTTTGCTTGGTGAAGACTCACATATCGCTCCCCCATACACCACTATGGGAGAGCCGCTCTTAGACACATCTTCACTTGACCATTATCTCCAAATGGGTGACAAGCTTCAAGCATAGGATTTCTTCGAGATGCTTCTCTTGAATTTGCACTTCATCTTCTTCTCTTAATATATATGATGACTTGAATATTGCTTTGGCCATCACTTTATCTTCTTCTTTCAATCTTGATACCAACACATGGTGTTCAAGCATTGCCAATAGACAAGCCCTACAAGGATAGCTCAATGCAACCATTAGTCCATAGAGATTGTCATTAATTACCAAAACCACACACGAGGGCACATACACTTTCAATCTCCCCCATTTTGGTAATTGATGACAATCTCTGTTGAGAGGGTTTATAATATGAAATTTAGCGAACAAGGAGCGGTTGCACTAACATTAAATACAACGAAAGTATGTGATGTTAGTCCAACCACGTATATAGAGCAAACTCCCCCACAATCTATGCACGTGTGTATGAACATGAATTCATTGCATATATTGTCAACCTTTACCGGTGGTGGAGTTTCCACTATATACAAAACCAAGCAACGAATGCAAAGGCAAGAAAGACAAATACTTAAGAACCAATCAAAGTATAAAGCCGAATTTCATAAACCCTCCAAAACTTCTTCCCCATTGGCACCAATTGCCGAAATGGGCAAAAAGTTTCGGAAGGCCAACATAGTGAGAGTTCCTCCACGAGTTAGTTTTTCTCATAAAAATGAGTATAATCAAGTGGACATTTCCACCAATCAATAAAAGGAGGAAATCAAACTATATAGAGAATCCAAAGATTGCAACAAAATAGCAAAGGGAAAGATACCTCAACAAAAGAGGCAGGCAATCAAAGGATCCGAAACTCCAATTGGACACAAGAAGATTTTATGATAAGATCAACCAAGTGTTCTAAACATCAAGAGAGAGCTCCCCAAGGTACATGCACAAAGTAGGATTTGCATTGCAATATGGTGTGCACAACATGGAATTCTCATTCCCTCCTAGACAATCTTTGAACACAAACAAGTGCAAGAAAGCATAGATGGAAATTGAAGCAAAGCAACTAGGTCCACAAGCTTATTAAGATGCAAAAAGGGATATCTAATGAAAACCAAAGCTTGTGCCTTTTAGGAACCACCAAAGAATCAAAAGCAATAAAAGGTGGTCACTAACAAAATGGAATACCAAATAAAGATGTAACTACTCTTATGTGTATAAGTTTCTAAGTAGACATCAATCATGAAGATATAAGTCCACAAAGAAACATGCACACACAAAATGGATACTACGGTGAAGAACATGATATCCAAGTGGAAGTCATATATATACCAATAAGATCATTGCTTAAAAGCATAGCACAAAGCTCAATTTTATCTTAGAAGGATATAGATGAACTTCCAACACAATCTCATCATAGCATCAAAAATATCCACAAGGGAAAAAAGATAGTTGGGATGCTCCAAGAAAGATAACAAGTATCACAAAGGGCAAATGAATTTGCAAATTCATCAATATTGCATATGAGAGACTTTGAGAAGAAATGCTAGATTAACATATTTGGGATTGGTGGATCAATAAAATGATTATGTATATTCCCTTGATATGTAATCATCCCGGCTCATATTTGCAATAAAGATGTTTTGATAAAGGCTTTGCAAGAACATATCAATTGCGACTAAAGGGATTCGTGCCAAGATACAACCTACACAAGGTTGAAAGGTAGTAAAGTATGCATGAGGTAGATATTTGTTACCGAGATAGCATTGGTGATGTAGAAGATAAGTGTTCACGATCATCCGAGCTTGGCTCCAATAAGCACATGGTGATAACACCTTCCTTATAAATGAGACAAGCTTCCAATGCACCTCCAATGTACCTAAAACAAATTCAAGTACAAAATGGTACCCAAACTCATTGGGTCCAAAGTAGTTCGAGCAACTACAATATATAGGACAAACTCCACATAAATATGTGCATAGTAAATCCTATATATTGGATCAACGAAAGTAAGCATGCCATAAGATATACATAGTAAATATGCATGCACAAGACTTCCAAGAACCAAACGAGATACAAATTGGACAAACACCAATTAAACCAAGAAAGCACACAAGTGTGACAAAAAGAAAATTGTCCAAATTATATCAAAAGCCCAAATTAACACATGATTGAAGATACCACTTTGAAAAGATGCCAAATAAAAGTAAGCTACCAGTTGATGAAAAAACCATCAAGGAATAAACCAAACCCTCTACACTTCTCATGATGGCACAAAGTACCAAGACGAGAAATGTTTGTCTTCCAAAGAGACACGTCATCGGGATCAAATACCAATTAAAGACAACTAATGTTCAAAGGCATATAGGATTGCTCCCCCAAGATTTGTGCATTATTCATGATCTTGCATTTGAATACAAAATGCACATAAATGGGATTATCACTCTCCATATATATCATTAAAACACTAGTCATGATCAAGGAGAGCAATAAGATACAAAACCGATTTAAAGAATGATGTTCTACTCAATGTAGGATTGCTTCCCCAAGAATAGTGCATTAACTGGAAGTATGAATTCGAATGTAAGTGCACTAGAGTGGGATCATTGCTTTTCCTAACTCAAGAAAGAATAAAGCAAATTTTGAGTAGAGCAACAAGGATCCAAAACATGCAAGGAAGAAAAATGAGAGTTAGATCAAAATAAATCCTTGACAATAAAATAAGGCAATTCAAGCAAGAGCCGATATGAAGATGGTCTACAAATTCCACCACAATTATGAGAATCACTTGTGATGGACAAGGAGTATATAGAGATATTTCTCGGTGGTATAAAGGAATGATATTCAAGACTGATACGTCTCAAACGTATCCATAATTTATGTTGTTCCATGCTTATATTATACCATTTGCTACATGTTTTATATACACTTCATATCACTTTTATGCATTTTCTGGGACTAACCTATTAACAAGATGCCACAGTGCCAGTTCCCTGTTTTCTGCTGTTTTTGGTTTCAGAAAACTACTTCTGCAAATATTCTCGGAATTGCACGAAACAAAAGGCCACGTCCCTATTTTTCCAACACGTACACGGAGTCCGAAGGAGAGACGAAGAAGCGCCACGAGGTGGCCAAACCATAGGCCGGCGCGGGGTGAACCCGCGCCGCCAGGTGGTTTGACCCCCTCGGGGGTCCACCGACGTCGCCCCTTCGCCTATTTATTCCCTCAGACGCGAAAACCCTAAAAACCAAGTCATATTTCCAGAAGAGTTCCGCAGCGCCGCCGCCATCGACGACAAGTTTCGGGGGACAGAAGTCTCTGTTCCGGCACGCTGCCGGGACGGGGAATTGCCCCCGGAGTCATCTCCATCACTCCACGCCATCTTCATCGCCGCTGCTGACTCCCATGATGAGGAGGGAGTAGTTCTCCCCCGAGGCTGAGGGCTCTACCGGTAGCTATGTGGTTCATCTCTCTCTCCCATGGTGTGATCTTTATGTGATCGTGTGTATTGCTAGTATCGCTGAATACATTAATAATGTTTATGCTACTCAAGTGATTTTGTCTAGTTTCTGGAGTCATTGTGACAACACGGTATCAAGGTGACAGTGTGGGTACTTGTGTGACTCTATGAATAATTTAGACATTTATCATGGCTTATTCTTGGGAATTGTGGTGTTTGTTTACTCAGACTTTGAGGTGTGCTCTTGCAGCCCTACGCATAGTACTCTTGCTTCATCAAGAAGGAGAATAATCCCGAGCAGTATTTACTTGTGTTCAGTTGTGCTAATCTAGTTGAATATGTAGATGTTACTCTTTATCTATTATGCACTCTATAGGTTACTTTAATATGAACTCCGGTACTCTCCACGGTGTAAAGGTGACAGTGTGTGCACCGTGTGTGATTCCTTTATGACGTTGTGGCGCTTGTTTACTCCGGCTTGAGGTGTGCTTTTGTAGCCCTACACAATGAATGGTGTTTGTTATCCAACAAGAGAGTGTTTAAGAGTAGCTTTTATTTATTCAGTTATGAGATCATTGTTGAGAGTGTCCACTAGTGAAAGTATGATCCCTAGGCCTTGTTTCTAAGCATTGAAACACCGTTTACAACAAGTTCTGCTACATGTTTGCTTGCTGCCATTTTATTTCAGATTGCAGTTACTACTTATAATCATCCATATTACTTGTATTTCACTATCTCTTCGCCGAACTAGTGCACCTATACATCTGACAAGTGTATTGGGTGTGTTGGGGACACAAGAGACTTCTTGTATCTTAATTGCAGGGTTGCTTGAGAGGGATATCTTTGACCTCTACCTCCCTGAGTTCGATAAACCTTGGGTGATTCACTTAAGGGAAACTTGCTGCTGTTCTACAAACCTCTGCTCTTGGAGGCCCAACACTGTCTACAAGAATAGAAGCACAGTAGACATCAAGCTATTTTCTGGCGCCGTTGCCGGGGAGGTAAGGTAAAAGGTATTCACATCCTCTGGCTACTAAGCTATTTTCTAGTGTTGTTGCTAGTGTGTGAGTGCTCGAAGTTATTTCCTTTAGATTCTGCAATTATTTCTTTTTGTTTCTTGTTTTTATTTTCACTAGTTAGGCTTAATGGAAAACAACAAAAAAATTAGAGATCTTTATGAACTTTATATTGAATTAGGACATGATGCTTTTGAAGAGAAAATTAAAAAACCTATGGAGGCTTGTTTGCATGATGGTAGCAATGGTATTACTATAAATTCTTTGAACACCATTATTGCTAATGCTATGAAAAGTCTAAGCTTGGGGAAGCTGGTTGTGATGAATATGATATTTTTAGTCCCCCAAGTTTTAAGGAGGAAATTTTCTTTGATGATACTTTGCCTCCAATTTATGATGATTATAATGATTGTGATTTTTGCCACCTACTATTGAGGATAAAGTTTATTTGATTATTCTATGCCTGCAATTTATGATGATTACAATGATGGATGTGATACTTTTACTCTCACTATTACTAATGATAATGTTCATGCTTATGTGGAGAGTAATGATACTTTTATGCATGTGGATCATGATAAGAATGCTTTATGTGATAGCTATATTGTTGAGTTTATTCATGATGCCGCTGAAAATTATTTTGAGAGAGGAAAGTATGGTTATAGAAATCTTCATGTTACTAAATTTTTCTCTTTATGATGAATATTTTGAGCTTTCTCTTGATTTGCTTTTATTTGCTGGGTACTTTAAGACCTACTGGTCCTTATGAGAGAGGGAGACACGATTTCATATATCACAATAATATTAAGTCTTCTCTCTTATGTTGAAATTTTTGAAGTTACACTTGTTTTGCCTTTCTATGCTAGTCACTTTGTTCTTCATTGACTTGTTTTCTTACAAGACTCCTATGCATAGAAAGAGTGTTAGATTTAAACATGTTTTATATATTCTTCTTGATGCTCTTTTTATGTTTCAACTCTCATCTATATGTGAGCATCATAAAAATCACTATGCCTAGCTAAAAGGCTTTAAAGAAAAGCGCTTATGGGAGACAACCCATTGTTTTTATTTTCTGTTATTTTTGCTTTTCATTTTGCTTTGAGTCAAGGTGTTGTTACTTCTGTAGCAACTCCTTTGTATCTTTATTTTATTGCATTGTTGTGCCAAGTAAAGTCTTTTATTGAAAGTTGATGCAAGATTTGGATTTCTGCGCAGAAACAGATTTTTAGCTGTCACGAATTTGAGCTTTTCTCCCTGAGAAAAATCGAAAAATTCTGTAAAAAATCACGCATCTTCCTCAGATATGTACGCAACTTTCATTAAACTGGATCTGTTCCATCTGAGCAACTTAAGTGCCTCGAAAAAATTCGTCTTCACAGACTGTTCTGTTTTTGACAGATTCTGCCTTTTGTTTTGCATTCGCTCTTTTACGATGTTTGTGGATTTCTTTGCTCCACAAAGCATTGGTGGCTGTAGCTAATGTCCAGAAGCTTTGGGAATGATGTGTCATCACAGAATATGAGAATTTTTAATTATGCACTAACCCTCTAATGAGAACTGTTTCGAGTTTGGTGTGAAGGAAGTTTTCAAGGATCAAGGGAGAAGGATGATATTATGTGATCAAGAAGAGTGAAAAGCCTAAGCTTGGGGATGCCCCCGTGGTTCATCCCTGCATATTCAGGGAAGACTCAAGCGTCTAAGCTTGGGGATGCCCAAGGCATCCCCTTCTTCATCAACAACTTATCAGGTCATCTCTAGTGAAACTATATTTTAATTCTTTCACATCTTATGTGCTTTACTTGGAGCGTCTGTGTGCTTTTATTTTTGTTTTTGTTTGAATAAATTCGGATCCTAGCAATCCTTGTGTGGGAGAGAGACACGCTCCGCTTTTTCATGTGAATACTCATGTTCTTCACTTATATTTGTTGAGTATTCTTAACTAGCTACTGCAGTGCTTTTAGCTCATGTTTTTCATGCATCTCTTCGAGCTGTTAGCACTTGTTTATAAATACTCTCTTGCTGCATTATATTATCATTTGGAGAGTTTATGTTTAAATAAATTGATTGGTGTTTGTTTGGAAGAAAGAAAATGCTACATGTGGTAGTTGGTATTGAAAAAGATATAGTCATCTTGCTACTAGTACATGTACTAGTTGATGCTGTTTTGTCTTGTTTCGATTTGATACTTTGCAATTGTTTTGAGCTCTCAAGTAGATCATGTTTAAGCTCTTGCATCATGTAGTTAAAGCCTATTAGTGGAGAACTACCGTAGAGCTTGTTGAGACTTGGTTTGCATGTTTGCTATCTCTAAGGTCTAGATATTTTCTGGTAAAATGTTTGAGCAACAAGGAAGACAGTGTAGAGTCTTATAATACTTGCAATATGTTTTTATTAAGTCTTGCTGTACCGGTTTATACTTGTGTTCGCTTCAAACAACCTTGCTAGCCTAAACTCTGTACTGAGAGGGAATGCTTCTCGTGCATCCAAACTTGAGCCAAAACCCATGCCATTTGTGTCCACCATACCTACCTACTATGTGGTATTTCCTGCCATTCCAAGTAAATACTTCATGTGCTACCTTTAAACTATTCAAAACTTTATTACTCCTTATTTGTGTCAATGTTTTATAGCTCATGAGGAAGTATGTGGTGTTTTATCTTTCAATCTTGTCATTTACTTCTGACAGACTTTCAACCAATGGACTAGTGGCATATACATCCGCTTATCCAATAATTTGCAAAAAGAGCTGGCAACGGGGTGCCCAGCCCCAATTAATTACAACTTTCATTAATAATTCTCTTCACATGTTTTGCCCTGATTTATCAGTAAGCAACTTAATTTGCAAATAGACACTCCTCCATGGTATGTGAATGTTGGAAGGCACCCGAGGATTCGGTTAGCCATGGCTTGTGTAAGCAAAAGGTTGGGAGGAGTGTCAACTATAAAGAAACTAAAATACATGTGTAAACAAAAGAGAAGAGGGATGATCTACCTTGCTGGTAGAGATAACGTCCTTCATGGGAGCCGCTCTTGAAAGTCTGGTTGACAAGGGGGTTAGAGTGCCCACTACCATTCGTTGACAACAACAAACACCTCTCAAAACTTACTTTTGTGCTCTCTTTATGATTTCAAAAACTTAAAAAGCTCTAGCACATGATTTAATCCCTGCTTCCCTCTGCGAAGGGCCTATCTTTTACTTTATGTTGAGTCAGTTTACCTACTCCTTTCTATCTCAGAAGCAAACACTAGTGTCAACTTTGTGTGCATTGATTCTTACATGTTTACTTATTGCACTTGTTATATTGCTTTATGTTGACAACTATCCATGAGATATACATGTTACAAGTTGAAAGCAAATGCTGAAACTTAATCATCCTTTGTGTTGCTTCAATGCCTTTTACTTTGAATCTATTGCTTTATGAGTTACCTCTTATGCAAGTCCGAAGGAGAGACGAAGAAGCGCCACGAGGTGGCCAAACCATAGGCCGGCGCGGGGGTGAACAGTAACCGCGCCGCCAGGAGGTTTGACCCCCTCGGGGGTCCACCGACATCGCCCCTTCGCCTATTTATTCCCTCAGACGCGAAAACCCTAAAGAACCAAGTCATATTTCCAGAAGAGTTCCGCAGCGCCGCCGCCATCGACGACAAGTTTCGGGGGACAGAAGTCTCTGTTCCGGCACGCTGCTGGGACGGGGAATTGCCCCCGGAGCCATCTCCATCAACTCCATCGCCATCTTCATCGCCGCTGCTGACTCCCATGATGAGGAGGGAGTAGTTCTCCCCCGAGGCTGAGGGCTCTACCGGTAGCTATGTGGTTCATCTCTCTCTCCCATGGTGTGATCTTTATGTGATCGTGTGTATTGCTAGTATCGCTGAATACATTAATAATGTTTATGCTATTCAAGTGATTTTGTCTAGTTTTTGGAGTCATTGTGACAACACGGTATCAAGGTGACAGTGTGGTACTTGTGTGACTATGAATAATTTAGACATTTATCATGGCTTATTCTTGGGAATTGTGGTGTTTGTTTACTCAGACTTTGAGGTGTGCTCTTGCAGCCCTACGCATAGTACTCTTGCTTCATCAAGAAGGAGAATAATCCCGAGCAGTATTTACTTGTGTTCAGTTGTGCTAATCTAGTTGAATATGTAGATGTTACTCTTTATCTATTATGCACTCTATAGGTTACTTTAATATGAACTCCGGTACTCTCCACGGTGTAACGGTGACAGTGTGTGCACCGTGTGTGACTCCTTTATGACGTTGTGGCGCTTGTTTACTCCGGCTTGAGGTGTGCTTTTGTAGCCCTACACAATGAATGGTGTTTGTTATCCAACAAGAGAGTGTTTAAGAGTAGCTTTTATTTATTCAGTTATGAGATCATTGTTGAGAGTGTCCACTAGTGAAAGTATGATCCCTAGGCCTTGTTTCTAAGCATTGAAACACCGTTTACAACAAGTTCTGCTACATGTTTGCTTGCTGCCATTTTTATTCCAGATTGCAATTACCACTTATAATCAGCCATATTACTTGTATTTCACTATCTCTTCGCCGATCTAGTGCACCTATACATCTGACAAGTGTATTAGGTGTGTTGGGGACACAAGAGACTTCTTGTATCTTAATTGCAGGGTTGCTTGAGAGGGATATCTTTGACCTCTACCTCCCTGAGTTCGATAAACCTTGGGTGATTCACTTAAGGGAAACTTGCTGCTGTTCTACAAACCTCTGCTCTTGGAGGCCCAACACTGTCTACAAGAATAGAAGCACACGTAGACATCAAAGACCAACTTCACAACAAAAAAGCAAATGGCAAAGGATAAGATTTAAAAGCCATTCTTATATAAATAGATATTCTTGATAGTTTCAAATATTCACGCGATCATGCAAAGCAACTATAAAGAGTAGCGTGAAGCAATCGGTTTCCCAAAAAGATATATGTGAACATATTTGGGGAAAGCCATACCAAGAACGTCCACCACAAACAAGATCCAAACGAGTGAGTAAATAAAATTGTTTGAGCAAAAAGGGAACTTGTTTGAGAAACAAGCCACATAGGAATAAGATAATGAGGAATATCAATTCTAGGTGGCAATACCTCACATGTTCACATTTTCTAGGCTTGTAATATGCACATAGCTTATTACTCCCCCATAATGTGATAATCCATTTTTTTTAAACACGAGGCAAACAAAACCAACTAGAGATAATTAATGGACATTATAGAATTTGAATTTCTCATGAGAATGACATACCACATAGAGAGTAGCTAATATTGATATATCAACACTAAGTGGTATTCCTCATGTATACACATTTTTAGGAGGGTGAAGTGCACGAAGCATATTACTCCCCCAAAATGGGATAGTCCATTAATCTCTCAACAAGGAGAGCCAACAAGATAAGAAATCAAATAAATGCAATAAGGCTCAACACAAGTAAATGGTGTACAAACCAACATACACATACTAGATTACTCAAGATAAGTAAGTAGAGAGCACAACACATACAAACACTAGCAACGTACAAAACCTAACACATGCAAGGGTGCAAGTAAATTTCAATGTATATATGATTTAAATTTAAGTTATCGCAAGGAGGAACATTGGATAAGAGATAGAAAAATATAACCCAAATGACTTGGCTTGAGAGATATAATTGATGAAGATCCCTTAATTCTTCATGATGTAGCCAAGTCTCCAATGCCCTCCAACAACACCTATTGATCAAGTTTTATCTTGTTGGTCCCCAACCAAGTTGGGTCCTAAGAGGTTAGTCATAATAGGCTTGGCAACCCAAATGGTGCTTTTGTTGACACCACTTTGAGCACCAACATATTTGGCAAACACATTGCCAACCTTATCCTTCCGAAGAGAATAAATATCATCAATTATAATTGGGTTGGATAAGGTACCATTAGTGCATGAAGAAGCAAAGTGGCCCTTCTCACGGCATATGTAGCAACATTGGCTTCCTCCTTTCTTCTTAGTTGGAATCTTGACTTGAAGAGGGGTAGCTTGATTCTTCTTGGGAAGGGGCCTTGCTTTATCTTGAGGAACTTGAGTTTGAACTTGAGGCCGCTTCCCTTGTTGCTTCTCACTAAGAGGCTTCTTCTTCAAAGGTCAAGATCTAACATGGTGCCCTTAAACTTTGCACTTGAAGCAAACAATCTTGGTCGAATCCTTGACTTGTTCTTGGCCCTTGTTCTTCTTGATAGGCTTGGACTTGTTCTTGTTGTTGGAGATGAATCCAAGTCCACTCTTATCATTGTGGCATCTTTGAACACTCAACACATTGTCAAGTGTGGTCCTCCCAACATGACGCTTTTCCAAGTCTTTCTTCAAGAAGTGACTTGGGCCTTGAGCTCTTTTAATTCCTCTACATGGTTAGTATCAACACAAACACTAGAGGAAGTAGATGCTTCATCGTTATAGCAACAAGGCAAGGAAGGTAATTCAACACAAGATTTAGCAGTAGTATGTGATGTAGAATTACTAGGACTAGCACATGGCAATAAAGCATATTGAGAGGAAGTTGTGCCATTGTCCACATGAGGCTCACAAGATGTTAACTTTGACATAATAGCCTCATGAGCTAACTTTAGCTTAGCATAGGATGCTAGAAGATCATCATTAGAGCTAGATAGCTTTTCATGACTTTCTTCCAATTTCCTATACTTGCTAGTTAGCAACTCAAGTTGAGACCTTAGCACAACATTCTCCTTCAAAATAGATGCTTCACAAGAAGTGGAGTTAGTAGCACAAGCATCATCAATATTAGAGATGGAAGAAGACAACTTGGAAAGCTCATCATTCTTAGATAGTTGAGTTTGAAGTTGATCATGAGACTTGATAAGGAGAGAGTGTTCACTTTCTAAAGCCTTGTGAGCTTTGTCAAGTCTCTCTATGTCCTCAATTAGTCTTGCATTGCCAACACCAAATTCAATTTTTTCCTTTTTAAGCACTTTATATTTTGCAAGGGCATGATCTCTTTCCTTAATGATTTTAGCAATAATAAGATCATTAGACTCATCAAGGGACACAAGTCTCTCTTCAAGAGAAGCCCTAAGCTCTTGCTCTTCCTCAAGAGCATTCTCTAAGGATGTTTTTTCCATAGCATCATCTCCCTCAATTTTACATTTCTCATCAAATTGAGTATCCAAACCCTCAATGATTTCCCTACTCTTAATAGCATAAGTAATGATTTCACATAGAGGAGGGATAGCTTTGCTACCTTTGGGGAGAGCACCAAATACCATCTCACCCTTCTTTGTTAAGGATTCAACATCCATAAGTTCTCCATAAGAATCCTCATCCACATCATCACAAGATGTAGAGGGCTCCAAAGGTGGAGATACCTTTGAATCTCTAGCCATAAGGCAAAAGTGGGTAATGGACGTTGATGATGAAGAATTACTTGAAGCACCATTGAGGCCCATGTCTTGTTCCAACAAATATTGGGATTTCTCTACATTGTTGGCCACACAAATACTAGAGGATATGGAAGAATAATTTTCATGGCAACAAGACATAGGAAGCATATCATCATGAGATTTAGTTGAGCAACTATTGCATGATATGCAAGGACTAGCAACACTAGCATGTAAAACATTTGGAGTGCTAGAAGTGTTTAAGTCCAAAGATAGATCATTGCAATGAGATAGACATGAAGTATAGTCAATAGAATATTCACCATCAACAAAACAATTTCTATCACCACTCACCATATCATTACCTTGTGACAAATCACATGTTGGTGAAGTGGAAGAAGTTGTGAACTCGTCACGGCCGGAGGTGGAGGGAGAACAATCATCCTCAATAATATTGGACACTTCATATTTATCTTGAAGCTTGGTCCATAGCTCATGAGCGTTCCGAAAAGGCATGATTGATGCAAGAACTACATCGCTTAAAACACATATAAGACCATTAGATACTAGAGTATTGAGATAAGAGTTTTCCTCATCCTCTATAGATAATTCTTGGGAACCTATTGGAGGAGAAAAACCCATATCTACAATACTCTTGATATAATTTGGACCCATGGCCCTAAAAAGATTAAGCATGCGAATTTTCCAAACATCATAATTTGTGCCATCGAATATAAAAGTGGGATCGTGCACTAATTCTCTAAGCGACATCTTAACTCTCTAGGCGGTAAAGCCCAAAAAGAGAGCCCAGGCTCTGATACCAATTGAAAGGACAAGGATGTCGCCTAGAGGGGGGGTGAATAGGCGATTAAAACTTTTCTGGTTTAGGCTTGATAATTGCGGAATAAAACTAGATGTTTAAATTAACAAGCCAACAACCTAAATATACTAGGCTCACCTATGTGCACCAACAACTTATGTTAAGCAAGACAAGCAACAAAGTGATAGCAATATAGAATTCTTCAAGCACGAAAACTATCACAATGTAAATAAAGTACATAAGTAAAGAGCTCGGGTATAGAAATAACCGAGGCACGTGGAGACGAGGATGTATTCCCGAGTTCCTCCTTTTTAGGGGAGTACGTCTCGTTGGAGAGGTGTGAGATACCACAAAGGTCAACTCAACAGCCACAAAGGCTTCACCTTCTTCTCCGATGAACCGCACCACAAAGGTTTGGTTTACCTTCCACGATCGGAATCCTTCAAGGCGGAATCCGGAGCCTTTACAACAACAATCCGAGGCACAACCCACAACTGGATTGGGGGCTCTCGAATGGCTACAAGTGACCACAAAGGTCTCAACCACCACAAAGGCGTCTAGGGTCTAAAGACCCAAGAGTAACAAGTTCACAAACTTTCACTTCCACGAATCCTCGTGGAGAGCACAAACCGATGCACAAAGCAATGACAAGAGCACAAGTGCTAAAATCCTTCACTCTCAAATCCCACCAAAAGCAACTAATACTTATGGGGGGAGAAGAGAGGAAGAACAAAGAAGAGAACCACACAAGAACTCCAAGATCTAGATCCACTAGGTTCCCCTCACTTAGAGGAGAGATGGATTGGTGGAAATGTAGATCTAGATCTCCTCTCACTTTTCCCTCAAAGAAATGCAAGAATCATGGGTGGAATTGAGAGGGGGCAAGTTTTCCAAGGTCAACGATGGTGGGAGAGAGAGGGGAAAACATGCTTGGCTGTAGGTTGAAGAAGGGGAGGGGTATTTATATCTCCTCCCACGAAAATAGCCGTTACAGCCACTTAGACCGGAATATCTGCCCCCCCTTTCGAAATATCCGGCCAAAATATCCGGGGGGCTACAGAGAGCCCGCAATGCGACGCAAAAATGAATTTTGCCAATTTTCCTGGGGGCCGGATATTTCGGTCTGAATTTAACACGGAATATCCAGCCTGCTGAAAACTGACAGAAACAGCAAAATGAAAACTGCAATAACTTTTTTATCCAGACTCTGATTTCGATGATCTTGGACTCGTTGGAATCGCAACAAAGAGCTCTTCAAGATTACGCAGAGAAACATCATAGTCCATCATGTGAGAAGGAAGCCAAATGTAGATAGGTAAAACCTCTCTATAAAAAGATGAACCGGCAAAACCTGCAAAACCGAAAACGCAACAAGTTTTCCATACGAAATACGTTTTCGGTGAACTTGGGCTTATCATGAAAATCACAACAAATCACTAAAACCCAACAAGGAAAAAAGGCAAATAAGAACCAAGAAAGATGATGATGCCAAGTATGCAAAGGTTTGAGCTCCCCACAAAGATGCGATCAAGTTACTCACTTGAAAGCCCCTCTTAATAGTACGCCGTCAATCCTATAACCCGGTCTCCCACAACACCACGAGAACGGTAAAATAGAAACCCTATCAAGATCATACCTTTGCCTTGCGCATTCCACTTGAGCTAGATGATGACGATCTTGATCTCTTCAAGTGGACCACCTTTCTTGATTGCGCTTTGCTTGGTGAAGACTCACATATCGCTCCCCCATACACCACTATGGGAGACCTCTCTTAAACACATCTTCACTTGACCATCATCTCCAAATGGGTGACAAGCTTCAAGCATAGGATTTCTTCGAGATGCTTCTCTTGAACTTGCACTTCATCTTCTTCTCTTAATATATATGATGACTTGAATATTGCTTTGGTCTTTATCTTCTTCTTTCAATCTTGATACCAACACATGGTGTTCAAGCATTGCCAATAGACAAGCCCTACAAGGATAGCTCAATGCAACCATTAGTCCATAGAGATTGTCATTAATTAACAAAACCACACATGAGGGCACAAACACTTTCAGTAGTTTTATTTTATTAAAACTTGAACCCATATTTTATTATGGACAAAGTCTTTATGTTTTGCAAAACCTTTGTAGATAATAACCTTTTCGATAGACCTTTTAAAACTTAGACGCATTCCTGCGATTGAGAAACTTAAAAGGTTGGGTCCAAATTTCATAGTATTATACCGTAGCTTGAGGATACTCCTTGTTTCAAACCTTTTAGCTTTGTATGATACAAAACCCGATAGGAGATAGACCCGGAGATTCCGCTAAACAAAAGGATAATTTGGATTATCAAGTTTTGTGTGGATAATTCTATCATAGTCCAGTATATGCTATGATCTCTGCCATAGAGAATGAACTGTGGGTGTGTGTTGACAGATCGCGAACATTCGGAATGGTCGCTGAGACTGATGATCTGTATCCACCGTAAATCAGGTTTTCTTCTCAACCGAAGATGGAAGAGAACACTCGCATTAAAGGAGCACGTGGCAATCATACTTGATGACACAAGTCATACTTGATGACATTAGTCATACTTGATGACATTGGTCATATTTGATGACATTGAGACGCCTCGCTCAGCTCGATCACTGGATGACAGAAAACGTTGCCAGATGCAAATGTTTTGTCATAGACTATGTCAGGCAAGGGGAATCGTTCACCTTCATGAATTCTTGATTGCGTTGAAGAATCAAGAAGATGAAACAGATTGCCGGAAAATCATCAATGATGATGGTGTATATATATGATATACACGTTATGAATGTTTTACCTAAACAAGTACTCGCTGCAGTGACTAAGTTTTGATACTAGTCATGTTTTATGAAAAACAAGATTTTCTGCTTGAGTAGCTTGGAAGGATGAGGAGACAATGTGTGTGTTGATGATGGCAGGCAATATGTTGTGATGGCCATAAACATTCTCTCTGCATCTACCGTTTTGGATTAATTTGGATTTCAACAAATTCCTTTTAATCGCTTGTTAGCATGATCATTATAAGTGTGTCTTGCCTTGAGCAATTCAATTATTCATATATGTTAGTGACAAAATTGTTGTCCTACATTTATGAGTGATATCTTTAATGATCATACACCGATTATGAATGGAGTGTTCTTATATGAATCCAGATGGTAGTAGCTCCCACATTTATAACATTAATGCCAACGGATATAAACTTAATAATGATACCACATTATTGTGGCACTAACGTTTTAATTAATGTCAATGTTATATGCATTAAGAAGCTCCATTCAGATGGACCTCCAAGTCATTAGATTTTGATCTTTTGACACTTGCAAAATAACTAAGACACCGTTTTCTGGAAACGGGCATTTAACTTATTGATAATCATACATAATGATGTGTGTGGATCAATGAAGTACGTTAACGTGTAGTGGAAATCATTATTTCGTAAACTTCACCAATAATTTGAGTAGATATATGAATATTCACTTAATTAAATGCTGGTCTGAAAAGTTTGATTAGTTCAAACAAGTTCGGAGTGAAGTAGGAAAAATAAACTTAACAAGAAAATCAAATTCCTACGATACAGATCGAGGAAACAAGGATTTGAGTTATAAGTTTGGCATATCATTAGAAGACTTGTGAGAAGAGTTCCACAAATTACGCCGCATGGAACACCACAATGTTATGGTGTGTTAGGACGTCGTAATCACACTCTATTGGATAGTGTGTGGTAAATAAAATTTCTTACCGAATTATTGTGATCATTGAAGTCACATGGTAGAAACAAAACATTCACGTTAGATAATATTGAAACCATCTAAATCCGTGGAGGCAATACCATATGAGTGATGGCATGGCTTTTAGCCTAGATTGTCGTTTTGATATTTTAGTGTTTCGGTACGATCAAACCTAAAATGGATAAATCTTTATAGTGTACCTAGAGAATTAGTTGGGTACGTGTCTCACGACAAAAAGGGTAAAATTGTTGCCGGAATATACCTTACTCAAGAAATAGTTTCTTGTCCGAAGATATAAGTGGGAAAGAAAGTAGAGCAAGACGGAGTTAATGAACTTCCTCTCCAGACATCAGAGTGACGCGACGGAAACTGTTCCGATATCGTCCTCCACAGATGAAAGAAAGCTAATGATAATGATCATGATGCTATAAGCTCGTACTAAGATCGTAGGCATACGAGAATGGTTTCCGCACTATGTGCTATGACTATCTTGTTATGAAACGTCATGTTAATGGAACATGAAAATACCTCCGAACTATAAAGAAGCGATGGTGGACTTAAGTCCAAAAAATGGCTATGAGCCATATATAATCCGAGATAAAATCCGTGTACGATTACCAAGTAATGACTTGGGTAAATCTTCTTGATGGGCTTCAGGCCGTTGAGAGTAAATGGAATTTTATGACAAAATAGACACTGACGGAAAGGCAACCCTCTATAAGGATCGATTTGTCACAAAACAGTTCTTGGGCTCGTTGGAATCACAACAACGAGCTTTACAAGATCATGCAGAGAAACACCATTGTTCAACAAGGGAGGATAAGAATAAATGTAGAAAGGTAAAACCTCTCTATAAAGACGAACTGGCAAAACCTACAAAACCGAAAACGCAACAAGTTTTTCATACGGAATCCGTTTTCGAAGAACTAGAGCTTGGTATGGAGATGAACACAAGCTCTAAATTCTCACAAGGATAAAATCCAAATAAGAACCAAGAAAGATGATATGCCAAACATGCAAAGGTTTGAGCTCTCCACAAAGATGCGATCAAGTCACTCGCTTGAGAGCCCCTCTTGGTAGTACACCGTCTATCCTATAACCCGGTCTCCCACTAACACCATGAGACCGGTAAAATAGAAACCCTATCAAGATCATACCTTTGCCTTGCGCATTCCACTTGAGCTAGATGATGAAGATCTTGATCTCTTCAAGTGGACCACCTTTCTTGATTGCGCTTTGCTTGGTGAAGACTCACATATCGCTCCCCCATACACCAATATGGGAGAGCCTCTATAAGACACATCTTCACTTGACCAATATCTCCAAAGGGTGACAAGCTTCAATCATAGGATTTCTTCGATACCCTTCTCTTGAACTTGCCTTCATCTTCTTCTCTTAATATATATGATGACTTGAATATTACTTTGGTCATCACTTTATCTTCTTCTTTCAATCTTGATACCAACACATGGTGTTCAAGCATTGCCAATGGACAAGCCCTACAAGGATAGCTCAATGCAACCATTAGTCCATAGAGATTGTCATTAATTACCAAAACCACACATGAGGGCTCATGCACTTTCACCCTGCCATACACACGAAAATTTCTTACTGATTATAGCAAAGAGATAATACACCTTCATGCTAATCTGTCCTCATCATCGAGAAATATACAACTATGTGGCAATGCAAAAAGATAAGCAAGTGACATCCTAAATTACGGGGCAATGCTCCAAGTAAACTCATGATCCATACAGAACTACCTACGGGGCAATGCTCCAAGTAAACTCATGATCGAGAAATATACAACTATGTGGCAATGCTCCAAGTAAACTCATGATCCATACAGCAAGGGTTTAGGGAACCCACCGAGGTTGGAGAGCTCGGCGTTGCAGCCGTTGAGCACACCATAAACTTTTGGATACCTAGGATTTTCTTTGTTGTGACGCGGACTTTTGCTTGTTGTTAAAATTGCTAAGAACAAGACGAGTCTTAGTCCATTACCTTCTTGGAGGCGCCCAGTAAGTTACTTTAGATTACATGTTTCTCTATTTTTTATTTTTAGGTTAACCCATTTTACAATAATCTTCCCTTTTTATATGTGTAACTTTTGCTGTTGTCGTGAACACTATATGGTGGTGTAGCTTCAGCAATTGTATCTCGTCCAAATGTTGCTCCAGCTAGTGTACCTTCTCCAAATGATGCTCCCACCGACAAGGGATGCTGACATGGGAAACAAGGATTTTGAGGTGAACCCATCAGCATCTCTCAACGAGTGGCTTGATAAGGATTTGCCATACAGTCAAGATTTAGAGGCTTTCTCCTGTTCTTCTGTCCCTTTTTCCTTTTCTCTCCCATTTTTATGTTTTTTATGTTGCAATATTTTTCATTTTTTCTTCTAAAATACTTGAAAATTGTAACATTAGTGTTCCTAATTTATTGTACAGTATTAGATATCCTTTCTCGAATTTATTATGCTACAATAACTATTTCTTTTGTTGCTTCATCCTCTTCTTTGGTCCAAAGCCATTCGACCATCCCTCTAAGCACGTCGAGAGGCGCATCTCCTCTGGCGCCGACATGCCCAACCACCGCATCCTAAGTTTGTTGCTCACCTCCACCACCTCCGATGTGATCGTTCGCCTCCTCGGAAACCTTGGCTTGCTCTATTATTCCTCGTCGTACCCGTTGTTGAGTCAGGCTCCGTCGTGCGCCTTCCATATCCGTCTCCTCTATCCAGATCTTACCTTTGTTCTGTGCGTGGCGAAAAAGATGTCGACCGAGCGGTAAGCAAGTTTTCGACTGACTGAGAGCTAGCAAAAAGGGAAAAAAAAATCAATGGATCATTTCAAGAGGCTTGACCAGATATAGAAATCCCAGTAAATCTAGTGTAAAAAATTTCCAAAGGAAAAAATGCTATCGGATTTAATCAGGCGAATCAAACAATCAACACGTGAAAACTCTTAGGAATTCAATTTCTCCACATGTTGTATGAAAATTCTTGGGATCTAATTGGCCCTTAAATTTGGAGGAAAGTAATAAAACCCATTATTTTTTGCGTGTGACTAATTATCATTTGAACGCTCGGTGAGGTGATATCATCAAATCTAAGTTGCAACTCATATTGCTACTCACAATTAGCATGAATTGTTAGATTTTGGGCCCATTTGGGCAGCCCAATAAAAATTCATGAAAATCTCAAATTGGCCCATGTGCATGGCAGAATTTTGGAGGTGCAAAGTGGTGCTAAAGTTTAGTCCCACATTGCTAGTTGGAGGAGACCACCTTATATAGTGGAGTGTTGTACCACATGGTGTGCTAGTTGAGAATAGAATGCTCTCCCGTGCACACTCCTCCTCCTCCTCCTCCGCCGCCGTCCGTCCGTCTCGTCACGACACGCCGCGGGTTGCGGGAATGAGCCGAGCCGATGCCTATATTTTTGCTGTTCAGGAAAATCGAGTCGCTAGCGTACGCGTACAGTTTAGCCAGTTCGGGTGCACCGTAGTCTACTCCATCCCGTGCGCCGGCGTGCACCGGCGAACGGGACAGCAGGTCTCCGGAACCACTTGTCCTTGTGATCCTGTACGGGAGAGGGCGAATAAGGTTTTTGGGAAGCGCTCCGCGCGACTGCTCAAGTTCTTCATCACGGCTCGACTTCCTGGACGATCTCCGGGTCCACGGGCGACTCGTCTCAACGTCGCTGCTCAAGCTGCCGTCGTCGCTGCTCCAACGACTACTTCATCTACTACCGTTCGGTACGTGTGTCACGTTCCGATCTGCTGTTTTATTATGGCTGTGTTAGTAGATGTTTGCTGCTGTTCATGTTAATTAATACGTCTAGTATTTTCGAGATTAACATGTTAGTAGCTGTTGCGATCATGTTTATATTCTGGAATTAATCATGGAAATTATGCCTAATAATCCAACAATCCAAAAACCTTATATTTGTTATAGGCAATTTCCTGAGTTAAACATGGGACATCTATCTGATGCGCTGAGGCCGGACAAGTTTACCGGTGTGGACTTTAAGAGATGGCAGTACAAGACCACACTGTGGTTGCGATCTCTGAAAGTGTTCGAGGCTAGTGAGGGTTTACCTGAAGGAACTATATCTGACGAGGATCAGAACAAGTTCAAGGAAACCAATACTGCCTTTGTGGGACTCGTTCTGAGTGCTCTTAGCAACAAGCTGTTTGATGTGTACATGCACATTACAGATGCCAAAGAGCTCTGGGAGGCACTGAACGCTAAGTTCGGTGTAGCAGATGCTGGCAGTGAACTGTACATCATGGAGAGCTTCCATGACTTCAGGATGGCTAACAACCGTTCTGTAGTCGAACAGGCTCATGAGATACAGTGCATTGCTAAGGAGCTTGAGCACGCTAAGTGTGCCTTACCTGACAAGTTTGTGGCTGGATGCATTATTGCAAAGTTGCCCTCTTCATGGAGGAACTTCGCCACAACTCTCAAACACAAGAGACAGGAGATATCGGTTGAAAACCTGATAGCGTCTCTTGATGTTGAGGAGAAGGCTCGGGCTAAGGACACTGCTGAGAGAGGTGGTGAAGGTCAGTCTAGCGCCAACATGGTGCAGAAGAACTTTCACCATGGCAAGAGCAAGGCAAAGAGCAAGCCTTCCTTCAACATGCCTACCAAGACTACTTCTTTCAAGAAGAAGAAGAAGATGCTGAACAAATCTGAGCTAAAGTGCTACACTTGTGGAGAGCCCGGACACTTCTCTGTGGACTGCCCAGATCGTGCAGACAAGAAAGGGAAGAAGCATGTCAACGTCGTGACCGCTAGCAATGCTGATGGGTACGGTAATTTACCGATTGTGCTTTCAGTATTTCAATCTCCATGTTGGTGGATTGATACGGGTGCTAATGTTCATGTATGTGCTGACATCTCTATGTTCACTTCTTATCAGGTCGCAGATTCAAGCGTCTTAATGGGGAATGGATCACATGCTTCTGTTCGTGGTGTTGGCACGGTAGATCTGAAGTTTACTTCGGGGAAGATCGTGCAGCTGAGGAACGTGCAGCATGTCCCTACTATGAACAAGAATCTTGTTAGCGGCTCCCTTCTATGCAGAGATGGGTTTAAATTAGTCTTGGAGTCCAATAAAGTAGTTGTGTCAAAGTTTGGACAATTTATTGGTAAAGGGTATGAGTGCGGAGGCTTGTTCCGCTTTTCATTATCGGATTTTTGTAATAAGTCAGTAAACCATATTTGTGGCAGTGTGGATTCGGATGCTAATGTTTGGCACTCTCGTTTATGTCATGTTAATTTTGGTTTAATGAGTAGACTTTCCAGTTTGAGTTTAATTCCTACTTTCACCATTGCCAAAGGTTCTAAGTGCCATAGCTGTGTGCAATCTAAGCAACCTCGAAAGCCTCACAAGGCAGCCGAGGAGAGAAACTTGGCACCTCTAGAACTCGTACATTCGGATCTATGTGAGATGAATGGCGTGTTGACAAAAGGTGATAAGAGATATTTCATGACTTTAATCGATGATGCTACTAGGTTCTGTTATGTATATTTGTTGCACACTAAAGATGAAGCTTTAGACTACTTTAAAATCTATAAAGCTGAAGTAGAAAATCAATTAGAGAGAAAGATCAAACGTCTTAGGTCAGATCGTGGTGGCGAGTATTTCTCCAACGTATTTGATGAATTCTGTGAGGAACATGGTATTATTCATGAGAGGACGCCTCCCTATTCGCCCCAATCAAACGGGGTTGCCGAGAGGAAAAACCGCACGCTGACCGACTTGGTGAACGCCATGTTGGACACTGCTGGTTTATCTAAGGCATGGTGGGGGGAGGCTTTGTTGACTTCGTGTCATGTCCTGAATAGAGTTCCTAACAAGGATAAAGAGAAGACACCTTACGAGGAGTGGTCTGGGAGAAAACCATCACTTTCTTATTTTCGTACTTGGGGATGTTTGGCGAAAGTCAATGTTCCAATTCCTAAGAAACGAAAACTTGGACCGAAGACAGTGGATTGTGTCTTTCTAGGTTATGCTCAGCGGAGCATTTGCTATAGATTTTTAGTGGTTAAATCTGAGATACCTGATATGCATGTTGATACTATTTTGGAATCTCGTGATGCAACATTTTTTGAGAACACGTTTCCTATGAAGGATATGCATAGCATTGCTAGAATTTCTTCTGAGATATTTGCTGAACCTAGTACATCTGTTGATCATTCTGAACAACCACTTGTTGAGGAAGTCCTTGAGAAGGATGACAATGAATCAGCTCCCAAGAGGAGCAAGAGACAGAGGACTGAAAAATCCTTTGGTGATGATTTCATTGTGTACCTTGTGGACAATACTCCCACGTCCATTGCAGAGGCATTTGCATCTCCTGATGCTGATGACTGGAAAGAAGCTGTCCATAATGAGATGGACTCGATTCTTTCTAATGGAACTTGGGAATTATCTGAACGACCCTACGGCTGCAAACCTGTGGGTTGTAAGTGGGTGTTCAAGAAGAAGCTAAGGCCTGATGGTACTATTGAGAAGTACAAGGCACGGCTTGTAGCCAAGGGCTACACCCAGCGCGAAGGCGAAGATTACTTTGACACCTATTCACCTGTTGCTAGACTCACCACCATTCGAGTACTACTTTCCCTGGCTGCCTCCTATGGTCTTATCGTTCATCAAATGGACGTAAAGACAGCTTTCCTTAACGGAGAGTTGGAAGAGGAAATCTATATGGATCAGCCTGATGGGTTTGTAGTAAAAGGTGAAGAGAGAAAGGTGTGCAAATTGTTAAAATCTTTGTATGGGCTGAAGCAAGCACCTAAGCAATGGCATGAGAAGTTTGACAGAACTTTAACTTCTGCAGGCTTTGCCATTAATGAGGCTGATAGGTGTGTGTATTATCGCCATGGTGGGGGCGATAGTGTTATATTATGCTTGTATGTTGATGACATACTTATTTTCGGTACAAGCATGATAGTGATAAATGAGGTCAAGTCTTTCTGTCAAAGAGCTTTGATATGAAAGATCTGGGACAAGCTGATGTGATCCTGAACATTAAGCTGATTAGGGATGAGAGTGGGATTACGTTAACGCAATCACACTATGTTGAGAAGGTCTTGAGCCGCTTTGGTTATATAGACAGCAAGCCTTCTCCAACACCCTATGATCCCAGTGTGACACTCAGAAAGAACAAAAAGGAAACGAGAGATCAATTAAGATATTCTCAAGTGATCGGTTCACTCATGTACCTTGCGAGCGCGACGAGACCTGATATCTCTTTTGCTGTGAGCAAGTTGAGCAGGTTCATGTCTAACCCGGGTATTGATCATTGGCATGCACTTGAAAGGGTCATGCGCTATCTGAACGGTACAATGAGTTATGGGATTCACTATTCAGGGCACCCTGCGGTGCTTGAGGGATACTGTGATGCGAACTGGATCTCAGATGTTGATGAGCTCTACGCCACAAGTGGATATGCATTTATTCTTGGAGGTGGCGCAGTGTCATGGAGGTCTTGCAAACAGACCATTTTGACGAGGTCAACCATGGAAGCAGAACTTACTGCTTTAGATACAGCTTCTGTTGAGGCAGAATGGCTGCGTGAGCTCTTGATGGACTTGCCGGTGGTTGAGAAACCATTACCGGCCATCCTTATGAACTGTGACAACCAAACGGTTATCATGAAAGTGAACAGTGCTAAGGATAATGCGAAGTCATCAAGACACGTCAAAAGACGCTTGAAGTCTGTCAGGAAAATGAGAAACTCCGGAGTAATAACTGTTAGTTATATTCAAACAGACAAAAACCTGGCAGATCCCTTTACGAAGGGACTATCACGTAATGTGATAGATAGTGCATCGAGGGAGATGGGGTTGAGACCCGTGAGCGTTACACCATAGTGGTAACCCAACCTATGTGATCGGAGATCCCGTGAATTAGGACCTGGGAAGAACAAGCTAGTGGTTTAACAGAGGAGAGTTATTTTATAACCCTCTCCGTGGGAAGATGCATAACTCTCACATTCTGTAAGGCAGGTTGGCAATATGCCTTAATGTGTTTCTGTTGGCTATTCGTAGCAAAGGTGCTATCCTACAGAGCGACCTTGAAAGAACACACCTATATGAGTCCGACTGTTAAACGTCGCAGTCTATGAGATTTGGGTGATCTCTAGTAAGCTCATGAAGAGACCAGGGAGTATGACGCATATGCTCCACCCGCGGGGTAGGCTACTGGCAGCCACGTACTGGTTATGACTTTGAGTGAAGTCTATTGGCACCAAACTTGCAATTCAAGGTTCGTCCATTGTTCAAGTTGCTGGTAGATGTAGCTTGAAGCTCTAGGCGGAAGTTCAACTTAACAGTCTCTGCTGAAACACTGGTATATAAACAAGAAACGAGGTTTGGCAAAATCTCTAAATGGGAATTTGAGATCTGGTGGGGGATTGTTAGATTTGGGCCCATTTGGGCAGCCCAATAAAATTCTGAAAATCTCAAATTGGCCCATGTGCATGGCAGAATTTTGGAGGTGCAAAGTGGTGCTAAAGTTTAGTCCCACATTGCTAGTTGGAGGAGACCACCTTATAAGTGGAGTGTTGTACCACTTGGTGTGCTAGTTGAGAATAGAAGGCTCTCTCGTGCGCACTCCTCCTCCTCCTCCTCCGCCGCCGTCCGTCCGTCTCGTCACGACACGCCGCGGGTTGCGGGAATGAGCCGAGCCGATGCCTATATTTTTGCTGTTCAGGAAAATCGAGTCGCTAGCGTACGCGTACAGTTAGCCAGTTCGGGTCGCTCCGGATCGTGGGCTGCTGCACCGACTCGAACGTGTGCGACGTGGCCGGCCCACGTTGTACCCGTTAGGGTTTCCCGAACCGCACTATATATTGCCGTGCACTGCGTGCGCCGTCACACAACCGAACCAATCTAGGTTTTGCCAATCTCGTGCCTTGCGCCGCCACCGTAGTCTACTCCATCCCGTGCGCCGGCGTGCACCGGCGAACGGACAGCAGGTCTCCGGAACCACTTGTCCTTGTGATCCTGTACGGGAGAGGGCGAATAAGGTTTTTGGGAAGCGCTCCGCCCGACTGCTCAAGTTCTTCATCACGGCTCGACTTCCTGGACGATCTCCGGGTCCACGGGCGACTCGTCTTCAACGTCGCCTTCTTCGAGCTGCTACCGTCGCTGCTCAAGCTGCCGCCGTCGCTGCTCCAACGACTACTTCATCTACTGCCGTTCGGTACGTGTGTCACGTTCCGATCTGCTGTTTTATTATGGCTGTGTTAGTAGATGTTTTGTTGCTGTTCATGTTAATTAATACGTCTAGTATTTTCGAGATTAACATGTTAGTAGCTGTTGCGATCATGTTTTATATTCTGGAATTAATCATGGAAATTATGCCTAATAATCCAACATGAATCACGAACTAAATCTAATCTAATGACCCCAGAGATTTTGGCTCAGTTACAACCTCACTCGTAAATGAAAAAAAATCATAGTTGTAACCAAGCTAAATATCAGTTGCAACTCAACTTAGAACTCATAGCATGAATCGCTAAGCAAAACTCGTTTTTGTGGAAGAAAAACAGTTCTGCGCAAACTACTTTCCTTTCCTCGTCAACACGGCGACGAGCCCGACCTCCGCGGCCGCGTCCCTCTCCAAGCGCTGCCGTGATCCCGCCTCCGCAGTCACGGGGAACGCGACGAGCTCCCGCGGAGGCGACGGCGGCCTCCGCGAGAAGGCGAGGGCCGCCGTCCGCCTCGCCGGATCCGGTTCCCGCCGTCCGCATGCGGAGGCGCAGTACTCCGGGGCTGCGTTCGACCCCTTCGACTTCGAGGCCGATCCTCCACCGCCGGTGCTGACCCCCGAGCAGGTCAGGCTATGCAAGGAGGCGCTCGCGCATTTCGAGCAGAGGAGCAAGCAGCTGAATGTCTTGTCCGACGAGTTTCAACGCCTCCAGGTATGATTGTGATTTTTTCCCCTGCTACCGATTCTGAAATGCTGCATGAAAGATACGCATTGTACGTCCATAATTATGGTAATTTAGCATGGAATGGAGGTGACTGATTTGCCAGAGTGGACCAACATGAATCCGCGTGGCAAGTTCATAGACTAGTCCATCGCAGCTAGCCAAGTTCGTGTACCTCAAGTACATACTTCTTTACCATGTGGCTATTATTTCCTCCACAATGGGGATATATTCATTTGAGCTAACCTATTAGTATTAGAGTCTTATTACTCGGAGCCTGTAATTATGTGTTTAGTGCTATTTTTTGTTTAATTCTTTTGGAATGGTTCACTTTCTTGGCAGACTATACCGGGATTTTGGTGCTTGTCATAAATTCACATGGTCTTTTCGTGCTAGTTAGTGCTATTTTGCAGTTAAATAACCCAATATTCTAGAATTGTAATCAAAGCAATGGATTTGCAAATGAAAATACGGCTCTATGGATGTGCCTTTTCCTTACATGATTTGTATAGTAGTTTCCTATTGATGCACTGACCCTAGATTGCTTCTAAGGCTCAGTCTGGGGTTGCTGAACTTATTTTATAATCTGCTGCGGAAAAAGAGCTACGGAAGTAGGAAAAAAAACAGGTTAGCCAAACAGTAAAATAGGCTAATGCTGGTTGGATAAGTTGGATTATCATAATACACCACAGCATTGCTGTGCCATATATATTGAAATGAGTGGAAATGTGGTTTCCCACTTTGTATCCCTTAGGAGACGTGTTGCTGCTTCACTTACTGATCGGCTTGAGGAGCTATAGATCGTTGATCATATCAGGATTTTTACTTGGTTAGCATCAATATTGTATAAGATTGCGTGGGATGGGGATGTATTTACTTGAGGAGCTGTAGATGCTTACTCCTAATAGGCTCGAGTGTTATTTGTAGAAGTTAAATCTCCTGCAGTTTCATTACCATCTCTACATTATGAATATGTAATTGCTCTCTCACTCATCTATTACATATAGATTTTTGATCATATCACTTCATGCAAGTATACTGCTTTAGAAAATTGGTATTGTTCTACCAATGCCCTATTTATCCAATAAAATTTTAGCATCTTATTTGGATTTATAAACTGCAGAGGGGAATCTTGTGGTTGGACAAACTTAGAAGTCTGAAATAACGTTTTTCTTGCACGTCAGTTCATTTCTATCTAATGATTGTTTGGCCTGGTTTCAAGCAGATATCTTGTCAAATGTTTATAACATGTAATTTTCACACGCAGTGCATGCTATTCAACTATTTTAGCTACCATGAAAGTAATACATCCGTAGTATTTGTATTTCATATTTGATTTTCACATTTTCAGGACATGAGAACAACACATCCAGAGCTGATGAAAATGTCTACTGTAGCTCATGAAGCTAATAATAGGGAGAAAAACCGTTATATTGACGTCTTACCATGTGAGATTTTCCTCCTGTATTTGCATTTATGGATTTATGGTTATTATTGATGGTGCAAACCGAAGCAAGGTCTCCTTGCTGCATTATTGATTTCATCAAATTTTACTCCTATCTTGTCTTCAGTTGATGACACCAGGGTAACGCTAAAACCATCAACTACCAGTCAAATTTCAGCCAATGATTACATCAATGCAAGCTTTATAAAGGTCAAGTTTGTATTGTACTCCCTCCGATTGGAAATGATTGGCACAGATTTGTCTGAATACGGATGTATCTAGACATATTTTATTGTGTAGGTACATTAATATTTTGATAAATCTATGTCAACCATTTCCGATCAGAGGGAGTACTATTTTATGTTGTTCTTGTTTGCTTTCTGACTTTTGATTTGGATAACTGATAGCACCTTAAAATGGGGTTTAAAACTTGCAGGCTACTGAGGACAACAGAGTTGCAAGATTTATTTCTACACAAGGACCACTAGCCAAGACATTTGAGGATTTTTGGGAAATGGTTTTTGAAAATCAATGTCCTGTGATTGTTATGCTCACACAGTTCGACAGTATTAAGGTGCCTGCTACTAAACAATCGTCTTAACATCAGTTGGATTTATCTGAGGTCCAAATGAGACCCAATCATGCTGGTACAATTGCATATATAATCTTGCATACTTATATGAACCAGGGAGGCAGAACAAAATGATAAGCACAACAGCAGCCTTACTAGTAAACAATGTGAAAACTAAAGCACGAACCATCCACACACGATGTGAAAGTTAGAAAATAGTGCGATGAAACAAACAATGCAAATTTACAGTTCTTACAGGAAACACCAATAGATACCATCAAGAATACAATTGTTTTTAAAAGAATGTAGGGTTCAGTTATGAGAGGATTCAAATACTCATGCACTAGAAAATGTGAGCATAACCCTTGCAAATAATAAGGGAAACCAGTTGGCTTGTAAATAAACAGTAGTCCTCTTTGACTGAATTGTTGAAGAGATATTTGGAGCTCTTTTAGTTCTCCTTATTTATTTTTATTATTTGCCAGGCGAGTGTTATATTTTTTGTCATCCATCATGTTAACTTTTCCGTAGCGATTGCATTTTGAAAACAATAGGTAATGTGATGTTCTTCCAACTATATGCATGCAAAACTCATAGACAATCTGACATGCACATATATTGGCTTTCTCTGGGCCACAGATTAACTTTGAAGCATCAGTATTTCCTCTCATATTATAACATTCTAAATAATTGCAGTGTGATAAGTATCTTCCGTTGGAAAATGAACAAGGAACATATGGAAAGTATACTGTTCAAGTTAGAAAGGCCAAAAAAGATAACCATCAATTATGGTTGCGTGATGTGAAGGTGCAATGCAATGAGGTAATTTTCTTGAAGGCATTCATGTATGCTTTGTTTCATTGTTCCTCTGAAAGATTGTTTTTTCCTCTGCATTGTAGTAAAGTAATTTTTTTCTTGTTCATGGACTTCAGTTCGTTTTTATAGGTTCTCCTTTCTGTTTAGTCCCAAGGAGGCACAAGATTTTCTTAGGAATCTGACGAACTATGATCACTGTGTTGCATGTGCCATGAGATCTTACTACTGATTAATCCTTTTTGTTGTTCTCTGAGGATTTAAATGATTGAACTTAGCAGATAGTAAATATGCCTATTGACAAGATCTCAGTTGGTCAGGTGCCACAAAAAATAATGTTGCCATCATGAGGATGAAATAAGGCCCATTTAATATGTGCTTTGATTTCTACATAAACCTGTGATTGATCTGTGTATTCTTCATATATGCCATTGAATCACGCAGACCATGCGAAATACAAGGCATGTAATGCCAAAAAAATATTTATCTTTTTTCTTGGAAACACATGTGCACGTCTACATGTGTCTGTAAAATTATATATTTGCTAAATACTTATAAGCAGTGTCAACTGTAAACATGGTTCTGGTAACATCCATCAAATCTTTCCTACAATTTGGATTTGCGAACTTGGCATGTTTTGGAACTTTATCGTTCCTCCATATATTTGTGGTTATTGGGGCCTTTTACCGTTTAAGGTTGTTTTGGTGACTTATTCTTTAAAACATAGCACAGCAGCATAGTTCTGTTCATATTTATTCTAGCATAATTTTCTGTATATTTTGTAACCGTCATAAACTTTCTCTAGATCATTATGTTATCTCACCACTTTATTTAGCTGAGTTTGTGGTTGGACTTGGAGACATATATTCAAGCTTTCGTTAATATTTTTAAGGAGGGTGCTGTAGTGGTCTTCAGTTCTTCTGTGTTCACATTTAAGATAACAAAATTGTTTATTCACTGCTAGTATATCTAGAATCTTTTGATGGTTAAGGATCTTCTGATCGTTGTTTTTCATGTTGTAGTCAGGCAAGTTTCATTCTGTACTCCACATAGAATATCCTGATTGGCCTGACCATGGAGTACCGACCAACACTGATGCTGTACGACAGATCCGAAAACGGTTGCATTACATTCCGACAGAACATCCTATGGTCGCACATTGCAGGTTTGTTTCAGCTCGATGGTGTGCTACCCTTTGCACATTTTGTATTCTCTTAACGCTATTTTGGTCTATCTCTGCAGTGCAGGAATTGGGAGAACTGGTGCTTACGTCACCGTGCATACTTCAATTCAGAGGATTCTCCTCGGAGACGCAAGCTCTTACAATGTTGTTGAAACTGTAAAAAAGTTTAGGTCCCAGCGAGTTGGAATGGTTCAAACTGAGGTGTGTTCTGTTTCATTCCTGCTCCTGTCATCTTCATCTAAAAAGTATATAACCCCAATTCCAGCATAGTTTGAGCGAATCAGACTTAATCCTTGCTAACAAGTGTTCTCTCACGTTAAAAAATAGTTGGTGAAATAAGAAAATCCTATTTCGTTTGTTACATTGTGGTGATATTCTACATTTTCAAGGCAAAAACATGCCTGGTGTGTAATCCTAATTTGCCTTCATGGCGATCTTGTGCATAGAGTTGTTAGGTTAAGATACAGTACTGGGTAAACTAGTATATCTTTTGTCGTTCCTCATCCTTGATCACACGGCACGTGCTATAGTAGGGGGTGTAACATATGTTTTTGCTGAGTCATTTCAAGTGCCTCGTAATTCAGTAACTGAAGGAGCCTTATCTAGCCACGTAATTACTGTGTCCATACATTCCCTGAGCTGAGGAGCCTGGTAGCATGTGTACATAATGAGTTATTATGGGCAGTAATTCCAATACACAGTTCCAATGATCATTGCATCAATTATTGCCAAATGTGCTAGTATTTATTTTTATTGCATGAACAGTTTATTATTTTTTATGTGTATTTAGATTTTGTATTGGTATTTATTGTGCTTTTCAGCAACAATACGTTTTCTGCTACCGTGCAATTGCTGATGAGCTGAGAGATCTGCTGAAGTCAAAGCATTGAGGTACTTTTTGCTGAAGTATTTTTTTTTCTGCCGAAGCATATAGTATTTTGCATAGCTAAAGACTGGTTGGACTGGTTGGTGGTCTCACTTATGCTGTTTTTTTGTAGGAAGAACCGGAGTGCTGCCACTTTGTGGCCCTTCTATTTTTGTCATACACTGGAGCATTTTGTAGCTTGCCTCTTTTTAGGTGCGCCATTGCATTAAGATCACTTCGTCGCCTCTATTTCGACTCGTGGTCTCCTGTTTTGTGCTTGGTTAAGAATCAGTAGAGTATAGAACATCTGGTGGACCAAAGCCTGTAGGCAGGTTTCCGTGAATCGTTCCCCGACTTGCCTTTTAGTAGAACCATGGTGCGGTTCACGTGTGGATGATTTTAAATGTTTCTCAAGACTAACAAGAAGACGAGTGCCTGGCTTATAGTTGGATGGGACCAATGCAAGCAAAGTTTAGTTGGATTTTACGTTCACTTCCTGTGCATGTTTACATTACACCAACCAATTAAAGTTCTTTCCTAGACTCCATTTCCTACTATGTGCCTGAATTTCCTAAAATGACGGTCCAATGCTTATTCGGTTGGCGCCTTGTGTCCGAAACTATGGTGGCGTCAGATAGGAACAATATCACTTGCTGGTAGAGATGGTGGTCTTTAGCCACCGGTGATTCAACCCCGTGCATGTAACTGTAAAGCTCTACCGAGTTCCAATACTGGAACGGCACAAAAGCAGCATCGGTAGTTCGGTACCGTATAGTTCAATCTGAGGCGTTTTGAAATTGATGGATTTATTTTTTAGAAACATGAGTACAATGAAGATGTCCCCGCGATGGCAGCAGTGGCGGGGCTTAGAGCATATAGCTGTCTACTGGTGCATCAAGACGGACAAAATGATCTTTTTGGGGTGCATACATGGTGAAATTTTTGCTATTTTACTAAGAAAAAAATCATATCGGGTTCCTGTACACCCCCTTGGGCACAAGTAGATCCGCCACTGGATGGCGACCACGCTGACTAGTACCGCGTGTTCCGCTGAAGCGCCCTGGGGTGACGGCCATGTCGAGGTTGCAGTCACCGCTGGTGGCGCCCATTGGTCCGTGGGGACCGATGGAGGCGTGCAGGCCGCGATGGCGCCTTCCCCGATCGCGAGAATGTGGGAGCGCATAGGTGGAGTGTGTTGAGGTGTTCATCGACGATATGACCTGGCGCAACCACGCCGCGCGGGAGCTGAAGCGGAAGATCGGGCCCGTGGCGACATGGGAGCCTCAGGTGGTGGTGGAGGAGCCATCGAGGATGCTAAAAATGACGCAGAAATCCCCTACTCGATGCATCGGAATTTTGATCTGGCAACAAACTTGTAGGTCGGTATGAGGTCAAGATCTTGAGTGGTGAACATACAAAAAGACTCAAGATGTGAGCAGGATCGGGTCATACGGAAAGACACAAGATGTTAGTAGGTTCGGGACCCGGGAAAGGTCGCCAGTAACAGCTCTATTCTTGTGGTGTGGTATTGCGTTTGCGTTGGGTATCCTCGAGATCGAGGGAGGAACGGAAATTCTGTGGGGGAGTCTCTCCGTACATGGATATGGTCCTTGTTATTTATGTGTGTGTGTGTGTGTGTGTGGGATATCCAAGCGAAATCATAGGGTGTTACTTCTCTAAAAGCGCTCACACTACGTAAACTACCATCTGAGATATGTACTGTGAGGAGTCACATTTTGTTTTTTCTAAACTTTGGGGATGTGATCCATGTTTCCAGCAACTTCAAGCAGACAAGTTCACATTTTAATTGGATAAGTGCATGTTCGTGGGATGTCCAAGCGAAATATTAAAGTCTTACTTCCACGGGAGAATCACTAGTGGAGAACTCGGGGAGTGATACCACCACGGGAGAATCTAGGGAGTGAGGGAATTGTAGGAATTTAGTTCGGTTAAGGCCAAAACATGGTAATTTGCCAAGAGACACAATCTTCTACTCCCTCCGTTCTAAATTAATTGACTTTCATTTGTCCACATGTGAATGCATATAGACAAGTTACATGTATAGATACATCCATATTTGGATAAATGGAAGTCATTTAATTTGGAACGGAGGGAGTAATTTTCTAGTACTTCGCAAAAAAATCCACTAAAAATTTCTCTTGGCATTCCTTTTATTGTTGAAAGTTGTCGTGTTTTTCATTTTTCTATTGCAATAATCAAAGTTTCAGGTTGTCCTTTTGGCAGATCAGGTTCCAATTGTGACCTGTTCGACAGAAGAAATACAACGACAAAAACTTAGAAGCCGGAATCATGAAGTTCAAATGAAATTCCATACCAAAAATGTTTTTTTTGAAACACCGGCAGAGCGCTGCCCAATCATATAGAAGGAGAAAAAAGGTAATCAATTACAGGATGGGGTTCACGGCTGCCAGATCAGCCAAGGTCATAGTCTACCACCCTAACAAAGGCGAGATCCCTTGCCTCGGAGGCATACCCAAAATGTTTGGCTGTCATGGAATTGACACGTTATTTTATTTGGAATTCCAGCGGATGCCTATTGTATGCTAAGTCATTTTCTGCCCCTAGCCGAAACAACATGATGACTTTTTCATTTCATTTTTGCCAAATGAAATGAAGCGATGGGTGCGAAACAAGCTATTAGGAGTATTATCAAATGGCCTACTTTTCCTTTCCGTTATTCCAAGGTACGCCAAGGCAATTAAAATGTTATCTAGGGTTACATCATACGTTCTATCCTGTCGCCCACTACAGGAAACGGAAAAGATGAGGGAGTATCACAAATATAAGCTTTGAGTACCAGTTGTCATGGTATTTGACAACTCGATCGATGGTAAAACTTGACCTCAGCCGTGATCACTTGTGGTGGCGCGCTAGCTAGTGCCTGATGAAGACGTTGTACTCGACGCTGGCGTCGCCGGTGTTGAGGTCGAAGGTGTGCGTCCTGGCCTGCGCATACCCGCGGGCCCACCTGAAGACGCCGGCACCGCCGATGACGGCCATCTCGCGGACATGGTCCATGACGGAGTTGCGGCCCATGATGGCGACGCTGCTGCCGTTGTACCTACCGGCGGTGAAGACGAAGTTCATGTTCATGAGTAGCGCCAGGGAGTCCTTGCCGCAGCCGATGTAGGTGCCCTGCGAGCGCCCCACGAGCTTGGACGAGTTGAGGTCGGGCCCGTCGGTGAGCGGGTCGTCGATGACCACCACCATGCCGAAGCTCGTCTTGGAGGTGTTGGTGGTCGCCGCCTGCGCCACCTGCACCGCCGTCGGGCTTGGCCCGCTGTACACGTCGTGCCAGTACAGCTTGATGTGCGTCTCCTTCTCGGCCCCAGCCGCCCAAGCGGTCTGCGACTGCAACACCGGGGCGGCCACGGTGAGGAGGAGAACGATGAGCGCGGCGGCGGCCATGGCTATGGCTGGTGTTGCTGTTGGCTGTTGCGATGGTGCTTGAGTTGTGTTTGCGTACAGGATCTACTTATACGCGTGGCCGTCAGAGCGTGTGTGTTGCAGTAGTATGAGCGGCGTGTGGATCGTTGAAACTGGAGATATATGCATGGCGTGTTGCGGTCGTTGCTTCCGCTGAAGTTTTTGTGCGGATGCCATGATGAGGAGACGCTGGAAAGAAAATATGCCACTACGGAAAGTACACAACAACTAAAGTAACATGTCCCACCACAAGTTTGTACATCTAGAAGCTTTTCCGGTGTACGGCGCAGAAAAAATGGAAATCAACAGAACACGTTTGCCGGTAAAGGAGAAAGACCATACTGCAAGAAGAGTGATTAGGTGGCCGAGACGGATCCTATGAAAGAGGAGAATCACAATGCCACGGAGAAAGGGAAGACATAAATCGGCTGTGCTTGAGAGCATAATGGTGTCGAGATTGATAACACATTATGCAATTAACTAGCCTTTCAAAGATAAACTTATGCTACACTTCTTCTTGAGCCATTTTCGACAATCAGATTTTCTTTTATACGATTGTGACAGATCCAGGCAAACCAAGGATCACCAAGCCGCGACAGTCCATGGGAGCGCTTGAGATAATCGGATGAAAATGCTTGCCAAAATTGGTAACACATGTGCACCTAATTAACCTCTAACAGGAAAATAATAAAACACGGACAAGGTGTTTCGGGTCGATCTAGATGCATCTGTTATATAAAATATTTTTAAATACTTTCTAAAATGTGAAAAACATTCAAATAATTTTTTGAATATGCATCCGCATATTCTATGTTCGCACAAAAAGTTTCGTCAAAAAATGACTTTTTTATGGCCGGGGTAAAAAAGACAAACAAATGTTTGGTGAAAATTTATTTTGGAGGACGGGAATTTGTCTTTTTTACACAGGCCACAAAAAATGCTATTTTTTCGTGAAACTTTTTGTACGAACATAAAATATGCGGATGTATATCCGAAATTTTTGTTTAGAATTTTTTTGTTTTGAAATGCCATTTTCGCATAGTGGGTGCATCTACAGCTATGAGTCGAAGATGATTTCCCATAAAACACGCTCTTTCTTGAGTAACTTTTTAGAACCATGCTTCTTTTCATCCCAGTTTAGACAGCTTTGGTTTTCTGAATATGATGGGAACTAGTAGGCCCACTGGTCATTGACGAAAACAAGTAAACTAATAAACATAGTGGTGGTAGATCTCCCCATGGTTTACAAACTATTTGTAGTAATTTTCCTAAATCAACGTATATAATATGCTTAGAACTAATGCAGTTCTATTGCATTTTTGGGGCTTGACATGCATTGCAATATATGTTTTAACTTTATCAGGTTCTCTGAAATTGTTTGGTGTTATATGGAAAGGAAAACACCATATGAATGGTAATAACAATAACGTGTGAATAATGAAAAAATAAACACACAAAAGTACTTGTTTTGGAACAACATATTAATTAAGGATTTTCGTGGTTCTGAAAACCTGATTTTTCCCGAATAACGATCATTGGTTATAATATGTACATTTGCATCTTCACTTGAATTAGAATGTGCATGCATACTCTAGCATTGCCTGACATTTTGAAATAGATGTGATATTCTCGGTTAGAATTGTCTACAATCTGGCCCTTGGAAACCTACAAAAAAACAAAGGTGACAGGCTCAAGTGCTGACCCGGAAGGGGACATGAAGCTCTAGAATCTTACTTGGAAGGCTAACATCCCGCCAAAGATCAGAGTATTTAATATGTGGTTTGCTCTGCACGGCTTCAACACGAGTGGTTGTGAATGCCATTTATAATCGGCGTCGATTGTGTCAACGCGGCCCTTTGTCCCTCACCATCCTATTCGATGCGGTAATTATAGATGTCTTGCACCTCATGCTCAAGTCAAGTGTGGTGTCTTCGAAGGGCTCCTTGTGATGTCCCTAGAGAGGATCGGAACAACACAGGAAATCACAGGATTTCACAGAGAATTGGGGTGAGAGAAGAGACGAACAGAGGTTGAGATGCAGACGAAAGGTAGGATAGGAGTTCAGAATTCTATTCAGGCATGCGGCTGTCGATCCACGCTGGGGTACTTGTACCCAGAACTCACGCTTACAGGTGGCCCCAAGGGTCCACAACTCCAACTCACACACGCAGTGCCAGCTGGGCCAATCATAGCTCGCCAGCTCAGCCTGGTGACTCGTCGTCCGCCATCATAGAGGTAGAGGGCGTGACATTTGCCCGCCCTTGAGCAGCTTCCCCTTGAGCTTGTTCATCATCCCATAGCGCAGCATCAGGAAAACGAGTCTTGAGCACATAATAATCCTCCCAAGTGGACATTTCATCCGGCAGATGAGCCCATTTGATCAACACCTGGGGTGAAGCAGCATTACCTTTGCGCACAAGTCGGCGTTGCAGAATGGCGACTGAAACTGGCTTGGCAGTATTGAACGTTGGAACAACTGGAATGTCAGCGAAGACAGGTGTATAGCTTGCAGTAAAGGGTTTAAGTTGCGAAACATGAAAGACTGGATGAATCTGAGCAGATGGTGGTAATGCTAGCTTGTAGGCCACTTCTCCAATGCGCTCAAGAATGGTATAAGGTCCAAAATACTTGTACGAAAGTTTTGGATATGGTCGATTGACAACAGACTGCTGTGCATAAGGTTGCAGTTTTAGAAGAACCTGATCACCGACAGTGAAATGGCGCTCAGTTCTGTTCTTGTCAGCATAGCTTTTCATACGCTGCTGTGCTCGTAGGAGTTGAGCACGTAATAGTTCAGTCTGTGCCTGATATTCCAGTGCTGTATCTTCTGCTACTGAATCAGTTGAGACCATTAAATTGGGCATCCCTCCAAAATTGGGTTCAGTGCGATATAGCGCTTTGAAAGGTGAACAACCAAGAGCTGTATAGAAACTGGAGTTGTACCAAAACTCTGCCAGCCCTAACCATCGACGCCAATGTTTCGGGTTATCTTGCACGACACATCTTAAATACTGCTCCAAGCACTGGTTAACCCGCTCAGTCTGACCGTCGGTTTGTGGATGATAAGTTGTGCTGTAGTTCAACTTAATACCCAGAGAACCAATTAACTCTTTCCAAAAGTGACTGGTGAACACTCGATCTCGGTCAGAAATGATAGCTAGAGGTACTCCATGCAGTTTCACGATGTTATCAACAAAAACTTTGGAAACTGAAGCTGCAGTATATGGATGTTTGAGTGGAAGAAAATGAGAGTATTTGGTCAAACGATCCACAACCACCAGAATGGTGTTGGCACCATCAGATACATGCAAACCTTCAATGAAATCCATGGTTATTTCCTGCCATGGACCTTTTGGTGGTGGCAGAGGCTGTAGCAAACCGGCAGGCTTTTGATGGGTGTGTTTGGCTTGCTGACATACAAGACACTGATGCACATAGTTCTCCACTGCCAATTTGAGCCCAGACCAGTAATACAGTTGTTTGATGCGCTGATAAGTGGCTTGAATACCGGAGTGCCCTCCCACTGCACTATCATGCAAGGAAGCTATTAGCTTGGTCTGCAGAGCCAAATTGTTCCCAATTACCAATCGACCTTTGTATTTGATTAACCCTTTTTCCAGAGAATATCCTTTATCATTGGGAGATTGAATTGTCAGTTCTTGCAGCAAGGAAGAAGCAACCGTGTCTGTGGTATATGAATTTAAAACTTCCTGAAGCCACACAGCTTGACATGTTGAAACTGCCTGAATATCCAGAAGGTGACCCACCCGAGACAGAGAGTCGGCAGCACTGTTTTCCACCCCTTTTCTATATTTGATCTCGAATTGAAGATCAGCAAGTTTAGACATAGCCTTTTCTGTAATTCTGAATTTAACTGTTGATCAGTCAAATTACACAAACTTTTATGATCAGTTAGAATTGTTAATTTGCCTCGCTGCAAATATTGCCTCCATTTGTCAACTGCCATGATTATTGCCAGAAATTCCTTCTCGTAAATACTGAGCTTTCTGTTCACAATTACTAGGGCCTTGCTCATGTAAGCAATAGGATGCCCTCTCTGCATCAGGACTGCCCCAACACCAGTGTCACAAGCGTCGGTTTCCACTGTGAAGGGTACAGTGAAATCAGGTAAAGTAAGAACTGGAGTAGACATCATGGCAGTCTTCAATTTGTTGAATGCCTCATTTGCTTCTGGAGTCCAACTAAAACCCTTTTTGGTGAGCAACTGAGTCAAGGGTTTAGTTAATAACCCATAGTTTGGCACAAACTTGCGATGGTACCCTGTGAGACCAAGGATTCTACGCAGCTCTGTCAGATCAGTAGGTGTAGGCCAATTTGCCATGGCTGCAGTCTTCTCTGGATCAGTGGCTACACCCTTATCAGAGATAATGTGACCCAAATACTGGATACTAGTCTGACCAAAGCTGCACTTCGAGATTTTTGCATAAAATTGAGCTTCCCGAAGTTTTTCAAGGACCAATGTCAAGTGCTGCAAGTGTTCTGTACAGGACTTGCTGTAAATTAGAATGTCATCCAGAAACGCAATCACAAATTTTCTGAGAAAAGGAGCAAACACAACATTCATAATGCACTGAAAGGTTGCCGGTGCGTTGGTCAAACCAAAAGGCATCACCCTAAATTGAAAATGACCATGATGTGTCTTAAAAGCAGTCTTTGCTTCATCTTCTGGCTTCATGTGGATCTGATGATATCCAGCTCTAAGATCCAATTTAGAGAAGAATTTTGTGCCAGCAAGCTCATCCAATAGTTCATCAACAATTGGTAACGGAAACTTGTTCTTTATAGTGAGCAAATTCAGCCTGCGATAATCAATGCAAAATCGCCAGGAACCGTCTTTCTTTTAACAAGTAAAACAGGAGAGGCAAAAGGACTCATGCTCTCCTTAATAATTCCAGCAGATAACATTTCTTGAACTTGCCGTTCGATCTCATCCTTTTGCAAAGGTGAGTATCTGTAAGGCCGAGAATTGACTGGTTGTGCCCCATTCTCCAATGTGATAGCGTGATCCAAGGCACGCTGTGGAGGTAATTCCTTTGATTCTTCAAAGACATCACCGAATTTATCTAACAGTTCTTGTAAATCAGGTGCCATATTGCTGGAGTCTGTCTCCACTGTTGATGAAATAGGATCGACAACAGCTAGAGCCCACACTTCATTGCCTGCCAACCATTTCTGTAACTGCTCAGCTGATAAAACAGAAAGAGCCTGCTTCTGTGGTTGAACCACTCCCTTGAGAGTAATCTCCTTGCCCAAGTAGTTGAAAGAGAGGTATTTGTCATGCCAGTCAATGGTCATTCTGCCAAACTGCTTCAACCAATTAACTCCGAGAATTGCATCATAAGCACCCAGTTCTAGAATTCTCATATCGGTGGTGAAGGTTTGCCCCTGTGTCCACCATGTCAGACCCGAGACTTGCTCATTGGAGGTAAGTAACTCCCCATTAGCTACCTTAACAGGCAAAGATGGTGCTGCTGATATCATACAACCTGCTCGTTCAGCAAATGTTCTTGTCACAAAAGTATGGGTACTTCCCGAATCAATCAACAATAGCATGACTTGATTGCCCACCAGTGCTCTCAGTCTAATTGTTTCCCCACCTTCCGTGCCAGCCAAGGAATCAGCAGATAACTGACAACAACTTGCTGTGACCACAGGTTCATCAAGTAATTCGAGAGCTTGCTCTGCATCATCAGAAATGACTTCTCAAAACTCACCAACTTCTATTGTCAGCAGCTGGCCAGAGCGCTTGCACTGATGCTCTTTGGAATATTTATCCCCACATTTGAAACAGAGATTATTGGCACGTCTGAAATCACGTAACTACCTTTCTCTCTGAAATCATCACTCTGTGTCTTTTTCGGCCAATCAGTGCGAGCAATTGTTGTGTTATTAGTTGCCAGTGTTGCTGGAGGATGCTTAGTTGACGCACTGGGTCGTGATCTAGGACGAAAATGTTCCCCTTCCTCTTCCTGAATATGGGCCAGAGATGTCGCTCGTGTGATGCTTGCTGGAGCTTGCAACCTCACGGCACAACGGATGTCATCACGAAGGCCAAACACAAACTGAGTAACAAACCAACGCGGACTGAGAGACTCATCCAATGAAATTAAGTGATACATGCACTCCTCGAAAGCCAGTCTATACTCTGCTACTGTGCCAGTTTGTTTCAATTGCAGCAACTTAGTCATCTGTCCATCAAATTCATCTAGACCGAACTCCTCAACAATTGCTTGCATGAATATATCCCAAGCTATCAGCCTATTTCTCCGTTTAAAGGACTGAAACCAGAGTGCTGCGTGACCATCTAGATGCAGAGTTGCAGTGCTAACCCAGTGGTGTTCAGGGACCTTGTACATCTCGAAATAAGTCAAACTAAGGTCAACCCAGAGCAGTGGTTTGTCACCTGAGAACCGAGGAAAATCATGCCGCCGTGGTCGCACGATGTAATCCCCTGGGCGCTCGCCTTCAACTGGCTCCGTTGGTGATGACGGTGCCGAGTGGAACTCCGAGCCCGTTCCCGGTGTAGTCAGGAGCGGCGGACGCTGATTCGTCAAACGTGCTGTCACCGACGCCTTGTCCGCCTGCGGAATCTCCACGCGTGGCCGTGGCGCAGTCGCGGCCTTGTCGTGCTCGATGAGGCGGCGCTTGACGCCGTCGAGGTCCTCACCAAAATCCTCCAGTTGTTGTCGCAGACCTCCGACCTCCGTCGAGACCTCCTTGATCTCCGATGAGACCTCCTTGATTTCTGCGGAGATCGCGGTGAATCGCAAGAGCATCTCCTCCAACGACTTATGTACTCCTTCCATCTTCTCTAGGACAAGGTTGGTTTGCGCCAAAGGAACGGCGGGCCTCGCGGGCGCCGTCGCGACTCCTCTGAATCAAGCCGAACCCCGATAAGGATTTTGCGCGGCGTCGCCGAAGCAACACCACACCTTTCTCGGTGGAATTTTACCGGCCGATCTCGAGTTTGCGAGCGCGAGCGGCAGCGACGATGGCTCTAGATACCAGATTGTGATGTCCCTAGCTAGAGAGGATCGGAACAACACAGGAATCACAGGATTTCACAGAGAATTGGGGTGAGAGAAGAGACAAACAGGGGTTGAGATGCAGACGAAAGGTAGGATAGGAGTTCAGAATTCTATTCAGGCATGCGGTTGTCGATACACGCTGGGGTACTTGTACCCAGAACTCACGCTTACAGGTGGCCCCAAGGGTCCACAACTCCAACTCACACACGCAGTCCCAGCTGGGCCAATCATAGCTCTCGCCAGCTCAGCCTGGTGACTTGTCGTCCGCCATCATAGAGATAGAGGGCGTGACACTCCTGGCAGAGTAAGCACCACTGAATTGCGACATCACACATCTCCAGGTACGCGGATGATGTCATCACTTTTCTTTGGCCGACGTTGATGGACGTGTAATCTTGCATGGCCATTGTGAATGATTTCGTCAAGGAATCAAGGTTGCACATGAATTTAGCCAAGTGTTAGTCCATCCCATCTGATGCTCGTCGGAGCAAACTGGAACTTATGTGTAGGGGGCTCGGATCATAATCGAATTGTTGCCATACAACTAATCATGGACAATGTGGCCTCAGCCATGGTGTGTTAAGTTGTTGAACCAAGGTGGCCGCCCTTGACATCCCACATGAGCAGTGGTGGAGCTAGCCCAACTTGAAAGCGTGGGAACATGGCTAGAGCTCCCCGGGCCACCGTCGCCCCACCCCCGTAGGCTGTGATCGGAGCTCGTTTGGGCGTCGTCGGAAAGTCTGGCCATGTGCCTAAGGCGAAGGCACGGTAAATCGCCCTAGACCCGAGTCATTGGACGCTTTTCAGAGGATCTGCTATGTTTTTGTGTGGAACTGAAGGCGTAATTTCACGGGGGGCGGGGGGAGACTGCCTTGTTGCATACTGTTGAACTTGAAATTCCAAAACACCGCTTGCTAAGGGCGTGTTCGGCAACGTCCCAGCTTCTCTAAATCCTCAAATTCTCACTCCCAACTCCATCGCCATGATTCTCTAATCGTTAGGAGAAGCCAAAAAATGTTCGGCACAACTTCTTTTTCGTCCATGGGCTGAAAGCCCATTTGCGGCCAATTCGACCAGAGAAAAAATGTTGGCCTGGTGGGCTTGTTCGCGTGCTGGGTTGCACGTACAGCCAGAGGAGGTCGGGGCGGCCGGAGACGGGCGGCGGTGCAGACGGAGATGGACGGGATGGCGCGGGGCGGCCTGAGGAGGGCGGGATGGCGGGGCGGCCGGGCGGCCGGAGGAGGGCGGGATGGCGGAGCGGACGGAGATGGACGGGATGGCGCGGGGCGGCCTGAGGCGCTGGCGCGGGGCGGCACCGGGGTGGCGTGGGGCGGGATGGCGGGGGCCAGCGGTGCTGGGGTGGCGGCGGTCGGCAGCCCAGGGTGGCGGCGTCGGCAGCCTAGGCTGTTGTTCCCTTCGCGGCAGAGGAATAGGAAGAAGACGATGGAGGAATAGGAAGAAAACGCTTCGATGGATTTCACTTCGTGGTGGCATGTCCCCGTAATTTCCAACCAACGCTAGCTTCTCTGATTTCCCAGCGGACCGATTTGCTAGCTCTGCGTTTTGTACGTGATATTTGCTCAGCTTCTCGGATCTGAAACGTTCGGGATAACTTCTCGTTGAAATTTTAGGAAGCTGGCTGTTGGAGCGTTACCGAACACGCCCTAAGTCTAGTATTTCGTTGTTGATGGGCGTGGCTCCAACGAGTTGAGTTTGAAAAGTGCTGGAAGGGATTCAACCTTCAGCTTCCACGCCAATTTTAAACCATTTTCGAGGTACCTACAAGGGACGAGCTGGGAAGTGATGAGCGATCTTTGTTTTAGAAGGCTGACTTGATAGGTGGTGCGTGTGTGTGCGACATCGCGCCTAGATTTCCAAGCAACTATGCCTCCCGTCGGGTTAACACTCGCAATGTCGAAGAGGGGTTAGCTTGAGCATGTCTCACATATTGTGGTCCTAATCTCGGAGAAGATGCTCTCTCTGATTTCATTGCCCTATGGGAAGTGTGGGCCGTCATATAGCTGGCCCAGAGAGGGAGGACGTACTGATATGCCGTTGGACTCGTGATGTTACGTACTCGGCTAAGTTTGTCGGATAACGCCTTCTTTGCGGACTCTACACTAGCCTTGGGGAGAAAACAAGTCTAGAGATATTGGTGTCATATAGCAATAGATTCATTGTGTGGCATGCAGGTGAAAGGACAAGGATGTCGCCTAGAGGGGGGGGGGGGGTGAATAGGCGATTAAAACTTTTCCGGTTTAGGCTTGATAATTGCGGAATAAAACTAGGTGTTTAAATTAACAAGCCAACAAACTAAATAAACTAGGCTCACCTATGTGCACCAACAACTTATGCTAAGCAAGATAAGCAACAAGGTGATAGCAATATAGAATACTTCAAGCACGAAGGCTATCACAATGTAAAGTGCATAAGTAAAAAAGCTCGGGTATAGAAATAACCGAGGCACGCGGAGACGAGAATGTATTCCCGAGTTCCTCCTTGTTAAGGGAGTACGTCTCGTTGGAGAGGTGTGAACCAACACAATGGTTCAACAACCACAAAGGTTTCACCTTCTTCTCCGATGAACCGCACCACAAAGGTTTGGTTCACCTTCCACTATCGGAATCCTTCGAGACGGAAATCTGGAGCCTTTCAACAACGATCCGGGGCACAACCCACAACGGGATTGGGGGCTCCCGAACAGCTACAAGTGACCACACAAGGGTCTCAACCACCACACGGGCGTCTAGGGTCCAAAGACCCAAGAGTAACAAGTTCACAAGCTTTCAACTTCCACGAATCCTCGTGGAGAGCACAAACCGATGCAACGAAGCAATGACAAGAGCACAAGGCTCAAATCCTTCACTCTCGAATCCCAACACAAGCAACTAATGCTTATGGGGGGAGAAGAGAGGAAGAACAACGAAGAACACAACAAATGGAACTTCAAGATCAAGATCTACTAGGTTCCCCTCACTTAGAGGAGGAATGGATTGGATGAATATGTAGATCTAGATCTCCTCTCAATTTCCCTCAAAGTTATGCAAGAATCATGGGAGGGAATGAGAGGAAGGAAAGCCTTTTCCAAAGATCAACCAATGGAGGAGAGGGGAGAAAAACTTGCTCAAGAGATGTAAGAAACAATGGGGAAGAAACCCCTTTAAATAGTCCACTAGAAAAAATGGCCATTGGGCTGAAAAGGAGGCCGGTCGAGCTGGCCTGGGCGCGCCGGCCTGTGGCCTGGCCTGGGCCGGCCAGGGAGCCGTCCTGCTCCCCGAGCCGCCCGGCCTGGAGCCCGGCCTGGGCCGGCCAGGGAGCCGGCCTGCTACCCGGGCCGCCCGGCCTGGAGCCCGGCCTGGGCCGGCTAGGGAGCCGGCCTGCTACCCGGGCCGCCCGGCCTGGAGCCCGGCCTGGGCCGGCCTGGGAGCCGGCCTGCGCAGAGAAAAACATTCTAAAAACCATATCTTTTTCAATAAAAATCCAAATGCGATGAAACCAACTTTGTTGGAAATATTAAGGGTCACAAATATGGAGGAGATATCATACATGGGAGGTGTGGATCTTATCTCGAGGAGGACCGGTAATATTTCCAACACCGAGAACGCAACAAGTTTTCCATCCGGACTCTGTTTTCAATGATCTTGGGCTTGCTCCGAAGATAATCACAAGCACTACAAGATCATGCATATACACATCATAGTCCATCATGTGAGGAGGATAACACAAGAGGAGAGATTGACCTCTCTACAAGAGATGAACCGGTAAAACCTCCAACATCAAAAACACCACAAGATATCCAAATGAAATCCGTTTTTGATGAACTAGAGCTTGGTATGGAGATGAACACAAGCTCTAAATTCTCACATGAATAAAGGCCAAATAAGAACCAAGAAAGATGATATGCCAAATATGCAAAGGTTTGAGCTCTCCACAACTGTGCGATCAAGTTACTCACTTGAGAGCCCTCTTGATAGTACGCCGTCTATCCTAACCCGGTCTCCCACTAACACCACGAGACCGGTAAAATAGAAAACCTATCAAGATCATACCTTTGCCTTGCGCATTCCACTTGAGCTCGATGATGACGATCTTGACTCTCTCAAGTTGGAACACCTTTCTTGATTGTGCTTGCTAGCACATGCTTGATGAAGACTTCTCCAAATACTCCCCCATACACCATTATGGGAGAGCCTTGCTAAACTCCGTCTTCATGAATCCACTTGCACTTCATCTTCTTATCTTGATATAGATGATGGCTTGGAGATAAACATGAAGTTCACTCAATCTTCTTTTCCAAGCCATGCTTGCAATAAGCTCAACTCTTCACATGACCATTCTTCATATAAACCCTTGGATGGAACCTTGGTTATCATGAAATCTTCTAGAGTCCAACACATGAACTCCAATCTTTTCCTATGGACAAGATCTACAAGTATATCTCAATGCAAACATTAGTCCATAAGGATTGTCATTAATTGCCAAAACCACGCATGGGGAAACACATGCCCTTTCAGCAGGGCCATTCCAATTAATTTTTGTACCAGGGGCGAGTTAAATAAATATAATCACACTGAATTTTCATACTTTCCTTTATTTTTTTCACCATATTGTGGTTTTAACAAATATATGTTGTATATTTAGTTAGCATTCTTAACCCCTACAATGTTTTTTTTCAATTGTTTTACATTATATTGTAATATTTATCATTAAAAATATTTTTGAAGTTTTGCAAAAAGTTTTTTCTTTGTGAAATATTGTCCTTAACAAGATATAAAATCATCTTAAATGTGAAAACAACGCACGGCTCCTTGATGTTCTTAGAATTGATGAATTATATAGCTTATATATTTTGTGTGGATGTTCTTATCTATTTTAAGTGTTATTAAATATTTTGGTAAAGTATCCAATGCATAAAACCTAGCAAATATCTTGAGAGAGGTGCACAGTGTATGGTTATGTAAGCAAATATATAGAAACATCTTGAATATAAATTGAACCGTTGACGTGATCATGTTTTACTTTGTCAAATGTGTTTTACAAGTTACCGTGGATTTAGTAATAAGATGATAATAGGATGACGATGATTTATAATTGTTACTCAAATAACATTCTTATATTAATCACCGACGAACATAGAATATTACAGGTCTACTATTCCACACACATAGTTAACCTATTCTATATGCTCACGCAATGTGTCTCCTATACAATTTCTTATGTTAGTTTTTGAAATAAGAAGTCGTGCATGAAATTAAACATTGGAAATATATCAAGCAAAACATTTAATATAGTATGTGTAAGGTATTCACAAGGGAGATTAGCAGCCAAGTTAAACTTACAACCACGGATTTAGTTGTTTTTTTCTTACGTGGTACATCATATTGTTCCGACGTGTGCAATTGTTAATGTAAGGTAATGTCGACTTTCTGCTATTTATAAATTATCAATAGTCTATTATACATGACATATAGATAATTATGTGAGAATTACAAACATACTTTAGTATATGAGGCCCTCCTCTCCGGGCCCAGGGCAGTCACCCTGTTTCCCCGGCTTATGCACCGGCCCTGGTGGAACGTGGCAAAGGATCATTGCTGGATGGCCGACTGCAGGTCCATGGTATTCTGAAAAGATCAGCATGCTCGACTAGAGGGAGTGAATAAGCGACTAACAATTTTCTATTTTCTTTGTAATTTTAGGGATAGAAATAAATAATAGGTTGTTTAGATATGAAAATAAGTGAATAAGTTATATGGCAAGCTTACAAGTTACAACAAGAACGAAAAGCAACAAGTAAGTAAAGACAAGAAATAGCCGCAAGATGGAGATGATGATGTATTACTGGAGTTCCTTCGTTTCGAGGGAAAGTACGTCTCCGTTGGAGAGTTGTGGTGACACAAAGTCCACAAAGGCACACCTTATTATCCTTGTGTGCTAGCACAAAGTAAGGTGCCATGATTTCTCTAAGCGGGCACTGGAATGCGACTATCAACACCAGCACAAAGCTTCACACGTCAAGAGATTGAGCTTCAAGGAGACTTATTTCGTTTTGGATTCCAAAATAATTGAGAGTAACAAGTTTCACAACGGAATACAAAGGGGAACCAAATTTCTTTTGGTGAAGTGGTAGATCTAAGTCATCTCACCCAATTCTTAGAAGGGCATCAAGTTTGGTGGTCTATGGAGAGAGGTCTAGTGCAATTAAAGCTTAGAATGATGGTGAAGACAGACGAGCAACTATCCCATGGTGAAGAAGGGAGATATTTATAGTTCCCCTCAATTTCTAACAGTTCGAAAATAAGGTGTCATCACACAAAGCAAGGGCACCGGGTGCCATATGCCAGAATGTGGGAAATACCAAAGGGAGGTCATATCGAGTACGAACTTCTTTAAGTTTGGCAATCAGAAAGATTTTTTACTATAAAAAGGTAACCAATGTCACAAATGAGCAAGTACCAGGAGGTAAAAGGTAAGATTCACTCTAAAATAGATGTGTGGTTCTATAATAAATTTACTATTTGTATTTATGTACTTATAAATTTGTCTTCTTACATATCTCGCAAAATTAAGCATTCAGTTGAGTTTTATTATAGTTCCATAAGATACATCTGCATGTACATATATAACCTGTACAATTTATCTCAGAATTATTTCAAACTTTTAAATATAGTTTTCAATTTTTTTACCAAGAAAGGTAATTAGTGTCACGAATCAGCAAGTACTAGGAGGTAAAATGTCACTCTAAAACAGATGTGTGGTTCTTTAATAAATTTACTATTTGTAATTATGTATTGATAAATTCGTCTTCTTATTAAGCATTTGATTGATTTTTCATAGTTCCATAAGATACATCTACATGCAATATATAATCTGTACAATTTATCTCTGAAATATTTGAAACTTTTAAATTTGGCTTTCATTTTTTTTTCAAAAGGCAGAGCTCACTAAAGTAGAGCGAATATTCCGCAAGTAGTTGCGTCCGCACCCCATTATCGGATGTCCTATTTTCGAGTTTTCAAAAAATGCGAAATAAATAATGGACATTGGTTATGTTGCTTCTTAGGCATTCACAAATTTTCATCCCAAAATATGACCATATGTGTTTTGTGCAAAAAAGAGAAGACACAAGTGAATAGTATCATGTACTATTCACACCTCATTTGTATTTTTTGTGCAGGCCACATATTATCAAATTTTTAGGTGAAATTTGTGGATGCACGATAAACAACATAAGCAATGTCTATGTATTTCTAAATTTGTCTTCTTACATATCTAACGAAATTAAGCATTCAGTTGAGTTTTTATAGTTCCATAAGATACATCTGCATGTACATATATAACCTGTACAATTTATCTCGGAATTATATCAAACTTTTAAATATGGTTTTCAATTTTTTTACCAAGAAAGGTAATTAGTGTCACGAATCAGCAAGTACTAGGAGGTAAAATGTCACTCTAAAACAAATATGTGGTTCTTTAATAAATTTACTATTTGTAATTATGTATTGATAAATTCATCTTCTTATTAAGCATTTGATTGATTTTTCATAGTTCCATAAGATACATCTACATGCAATATATAACTTATACAATTTATCTCTGATGAAATATTTGAAACTTTTAAATGTGGTTTTCATTTTTTTTTCAAAAGGCAGTGCTAACTAAATGAGAGCGAATATTCCGCAACTAGTTGCGTCCGCACCCCATTATCGGATGTCTTATTTTTGAGTTTTCAAAAAATGCGAAATAAATCATGGACATTGGTTATGTTGTTTCTCAGACATTCACAAATTTTCATCCCAAAATATGACCATATGTGTTCTGTGCAAAAAAGAGAAGACACAAGTGAATAGTATCGTGTACTATTCACACCTCATTTGTCTTTTTTTGTGCAGGCCACATATTGTCAAAATTTTAGGTGAAATTTGTGGATGCATGATAAACAACATAAGCAATGTCTATGTATTTATAAATTTGTCTTCTTACATATCTCACGAAATTAAGCATTCAGTTCAGTTTTTATAGTAAGATACATATGCATGTACATATATAACCTGTACAATTTATCTCAGAATTATTTCAAACTTTTAAATATGGTTTTCAATTTTTTTTACCAACAAAAGTAATTAGTGTCACGAATCAGCAAGTACTAGGAGGTAAAATGTCACTCTAAAACAAATGTGTGGTTCTTTAATAAATTTACTATTTGTAATTATGTATTGAATAATTCGTCTTCTTATTAAGCATTTGATTGATATTTCATAGTTCCATAAGATACATCTACATGCAATATATAATTTGTACAATTTATCTCTGAAATATTTGAAACTTTTAAATATGGTTTTCATTTTTTTTCAGAAGGCAGGGCTCACTAAAGGAGAGCCAATATTCCACAACTAGTTGCGTCCGCACCCCATTATCGGATGTCTTATTTTCGAGTTTTCAAAAAATGCGAAATAAATCATGGACATTGGTTATGTTGTTTCTCGGGCATTCACAAATTTTCATCCCAAAATATGTCCATATGTGTTCTTTGCAAAAAAGAGAAAACACAAGTGAATAGTATCGTGTACTATTCACACCTCATTTTTCTTTTTTGTGCATGCCACATATTGTAAAATTTTGAGGTGAAATTTGTGGATACACGATAAACAACATAAGCAATGTTCACGATTTATTTCACATTTTTTTGAAATCTTGAAAGTGCGACATGCGGGATGAGTTGCGGGCAAGTTGCAAACTTTAGTTTCCCTCACTAAAGCCCTGGTTAAACGTCCGCACTTCCAGATTGGATAATTATGAAGCTCTTTTTTGCATGAGCAGGTACCCCATCGAGCTGTGGTCCATTATATTTGACCACATCCACATGTGACCGGCCAGTTGATCACAAACTTCCAACCGAGAATCTAAGATAGTGTATCACGGACCCGTTACGAGCAACCGTACAAGACCGGGGAACATGTCAACAGTTTAGCCATCATGCAGCAGGCAAATCTGTACATGTACTGTATATATGATTGTGCTACCCCTGGCAGAGAAACATTGTACTCACACTGCAGGAGTACAATGCAGTGCTACGCATAAACAAGTGCGGGGTATACGCATCATTTTGTTTGTTTCGCCGATGAGTGATGACATGCATGTAGCACCTAATTAGTGGCAGAGGTGGGGGCCATTCCCTTTATTTGAATAATTCAAAAATGGGATTTGTAAGTTTGAAAAAATTAGAATTTTGCTAGATGTAGATAATGGTGAACTCTAATGGTTTGCAAAAAAACAATATGATCTCATTTATATTCTTGGCTGAGCAAAATGACAAAAGTGTGGATCTGAGTGTGGTGAACAGTGCACATTTCAAAATTCTGAAATATTTTCTTGTGGGCTAGAATATAGTAATTTTTTGCATTGGCTTTTTTGCACACAGGTGGAGTTCGACATTATCTATATCTAGGTTTTCTATCAGAATTTTTTAAACTTTGAAATGGAGATTTTGAATTTTCACAAAAATCGGTCTCCATGGAGCCCGAACTCTCATTGGAGCATTATGCTACTACACATATTTCTTGTATACAATGCCAGCTAGTATGTGTGTGTGCAGAGTAGTGCACTCCATAATGCACATGGTGAGCTTCAGAAAGTTTGGTGCTAATCCAAGGAGCGGCCTGCCCACGCCCACCAAACAAAGGTTGTCGAGTGCGACACATCACGCAACAACTTGATGATCATAAGATATAATGTCCACCACAAAATTAACAAACCAAACCAAACGAATCCCAAGACAACCAAACATTTGTATATTTTGCATTAGAACAGTCGACTTTTCTCACATGTACTGTATACTACAACGCACACGCATCCATGAACATGCGTAGTACGTTGAAATTAATTAGAGAAAACACTCCACCGGAAAATGAAAGAAAGAAAGAGAAAACACACATTAAGCTAGCTGCGGCGCGTGTTGTTCATGACACCTCAACCGCCTGATCAGAAAGCAAATGATCGATCTGGATCACAATCATCACATAACACGGGATTCTGATCAGATCGTCGAGGTGACCCAAACAAGAAGCTATTCCGCCATCGCTGAAGTTACGAAGGATCGCCAATTCACCCAAACTGGGGGGGTTATCGTAGATTTTGCCCCAATTCACCATACCGACATGTTCACTGCTAATTTACTTATCTCTCGGTGGCCATGGGACGTGGACGCGGTGCGACGGGCCGGCGAGCAAGAAACGCGCCGTCGACGACGTCCATGGCGCTCCTGCACCTGTATAGGTCGAGTAACCCGACGACACCGCCGCCGGCGAGCCGCCATGGGCCTGCCGTGCGGCCAGACACCGTTGTCGTGGGCGCCGCCGGCCAGAGCTTTTCATCGGCGTCATCATCGTCCATGCCTTCTTCCCTGGTGCACTCCATGAAGGCGGCAGCGAAGGGGTCTGCGGCGGGTGCGGGGGCTTCCACGGCGCGGCGGCGTCTGCGCTGCCGGCAGCGGCGAGGGGAAGGGCGGAGCGGCGGCGGGGGGAGCGGGAGGGTTGTGCTGCAGCTGCTGCCGGAGGATGAGATGAGGCCGGCGAGTGAGCTCTTGGGGAGCCCTGGGCGGCGCTCCCACGAGAAGGGCACGACTGAGGTGGCGGTGGTGATGCGGGGAGACGGGGCAGGGGACGATGTCGGGGAGAAGGAAGAGGCGGTCGACACGGAGGAAGACGACGAGGAAGAAGAAGCGGTGCGGCTGCGCCGGCGCGGAACGGTGCACGGCGTCGACGGCAGCGAGAGAGGTGGAGGTGGCAGCGGCAGCGGCATTGGCTGCGGTTTGTTGGTTTGGGAAGCTCGCATCATGAGAGAGACGCACTGAGTGAGCGGCCGGGAGCTGGAGATCAGTCGTTAGACTGTCTCTGCGATTAAATACGGTAGGCGATTTGCACAAAGGGCCCCCAGGTTTGGTACTCACACTGTTTTTTTTTTTTTTTTTTTGAGGCGGTAACCGTAGAACAATCGTTCTACAGTAATTTTCATTGATTTTCTATGTTGCACCACACGTAAAATTACAGGGACAAAATAAAATAAACTATCCAACTCCAGTTTTCTCTAATCTAACATAAAGAAATTAAATGATCTCTTGAACCACGGTTGAATCAATCCAACCCCTTAAATTATCTTGAAATCTGGGCTTGATGCAATGCAGAAGTATTTGGAGATCTTTTTTGAGTTGAATCATCCAGGAGGCACGACTTGCCTGAATGTTATTGAATATCCTGTCATTTCTTTGCTTCCATATATTCCAGCATCCCATGATTAGAATTTCCATAGCTATACCATTGGGCAGAACCTTCGGTACAAAACAGCATTCATCGAAGACTGAATTACCTCTGTGCTTATTTATCAGGATACCGTTCCAACAATCTAGAGCAAAAGGACAGTCAAAGAACAGATGCAAGGCTGTTTCTTCAGTGTTGCAGTCACAGAGAGCACAATTATATGACGGTAGATGAAAGGATTTTCTGGATAGTAAATTCCCGGTGTTGATTCTGTCATGTAGAAACAGCCAGAAAAAAATCTTGTATCTAAGAATCGTAGCAGTTTTCCAGATCTGTTGAAACAGAGTATGTGCTTTTGGTCCCTCTTTCATGATTTTGTAAGCTTTGGCAGTGGAGTATTGGTCTGAGTTCCAGGTGTAAGACCATCTGTCCTGGTCATGAGTTAGAGTGATGGTTTCACATTCTTCACTAAGAAGTTCGAACTGTTGGAAAGCTTGGGTCGAGAGCTTTCGCGCTGGCTATTTTTCTCTTAATAACTGTTCTTCACACTTCTCTCGTAGAAGTTATAATAACTAAATGAGTAAAATTCCGTTCACTACAATGTTACCTCATGAACATGAATCCGTGATAGTCCCAATCACTATACTTTTATGTCATAAACATGAATGCATGATAGAGATTTACATTTCAACCAAATAAATATTTAAGCGCAAAAATCATCACAGAACTACACCGGTATAGTTGTTCTTCGGTAGTTTTGTCATAAAACTTGCAATGCCGCAAAAGGATAGACCAAATCATCATACATACTTACATACTTCCTACCATTACTCAAGTTTCAAGTTGTGGAGGATGGCACCGTGGCTTCAAGCGGAGCATGCATTAGGTGCAAGCCCAGGAGATAAAAGCACGTCGGACGACGGACCATCGCTCGGCGTAAGCATTTTTTTTCCCGTCTCCATCATATATCGCATAAATACTCCGAGCTTTGTTAATTCAAAGCTGGGCATTTTGCCTTTGTTCTAAATTTTGTTTTGTAAAAAATAGGGATTTAGGTGATTCTCAGTTTTCATGTTCTGCCCCTTTTGTATGTATCTGGTTTAAAGCGGAGAACTCAACTGTTCCACAATGAACAAAAAGAACTCCATGCCTTGTCGAGGATTTTCTTTGAGAGAAAAAAAGCTTTCTGAAATAAATTAGATATATCATATTTTATATGTAGTGACTCCCAAGCTCACGTGCTTCGGAGGTGAAGAAACTATATTTAAGAAGCACTCACAAGTGCCAAAAAGGTATTAAAAAACATTTTTAAAAAGGTATTTGCGTAAAGAAAAGTCGATATTATATAGGCATTCATATTCTTGCAAATTATTCATGATAAAAGAAAATGAAAACACAAATTTACGTCATAAAGGAATATTATGTGTCTCCATGTTAAAATTTCAGTCATTTTATATGTGTTTACAGTCTATGAGAAGTCAGATGACACTCCATTCATAATTTTTTAAGAAAACATATAACACTAATATAATCTGCACACATTTATGCATGAATGCATATTTCAAGGTGAATCTAGCAATCTAAATTTAGTGTCGTGGATGTAGTATTATTTTTCTTTGTGTATGCTGAAGTCTAAGGGCATCTCCAGCCGTTCGACCCCCCCAGGCCGAAAAACGGCACCTTTTTGGCTTTGCGCCGGCGCTAACTTTGGCCTGCGGGTTGGATTTTTCACTCGTTCGGCCACCCAAGGCGAACACAAATCAACATAATTTAAAAGTTCATATTCCCGCCCCAAAATCAGCCCGAGTTCGGCGATCCAAAGAAAGCCACAGTTTGGCGATCATACATATAGGCGATCATACAAAAAGAAGCCACGGATGGGCGATCGAATCATGCTACTGTCCGGCGACGTAGTGCCACATTCGGCATGCTGATGGCGCAGATCAGATGGTCACTGGCGACACCTCGGCGTCGTCGTCCAGGTCGATGCGTGCAGTCGTCGGAGTAGGGGCGGAGCTCGGAGTGGCGATCGGCGCAGTGCTCGGCGGCGGCGTGGCTGTGTCGGCGGTACCCGAGGCCGAGCTCGTGTCGGCTGCAATGGCGGGACTCGGATCGACCGAAGCGTCTGTGGTGCTCGGCGGAGGTGTCGGCGTCGTCGGGGTGAAGAGAATGGCCTCCCGATGCGCCATGAACCACTCCCGAACCTGGGGGTCCATCGCCGCAGGGTCGCCGCCCATGAGGAAGGCAAGGTCATTGTTCCTCTTCTTCGCCGCGGTGGTGGTCTTGAGCAGGTCCAGCTTGGTGCCCTGGTTGGCCATGAGCGCCGTCCACCTCGCCTCCGTCTTCTCGTCTCTCTTGGCGGCCTTGGTAGCGACATTGGCGATGCACGTCTCGATCGACGCCTGGAGCTTCGCCGCTGCTGGTGCCCCATCCCTCGCCGCCTTGGCTTTCTTGTGGCCGTCCGGGCGCCCTTCAGACGCTCCAGCTGCCGCCGCGTCGGGGACGTACTCCTTGGCCTTGCAAAGTTGGTCACGGAGCTGCTTCCATTTCTCGCACCCCTCGATCCTTGTGAAGACGTGGAGGAACTTGAATTCGACCTTCTCGTCGGCGCGGTACATGTCGAACATGCGGACATACTACAAGGCCGAGCAAGCCGCGAATGAGCAAACACGGCATAACTGGGGGAACCATGGCGAAAAGAAGCTCACCTCCGTCTCGGCGTTGCCGCCGCTCTTCGGGCGATGCAGACATTCCTCTTGTATGCCGTGCCATTTGTTGCAAGCATGCTAGATCACCGCCCAGTGGTTCGCCATGGCCTTCTCGCCGCGATCAAGGCAGCAGGCGTACTCGGGATCGACGATCCGGCGCTCATCGTACGAAGTCTTGACCCGCTTCCAGTAGTTATCCATGTTCTGGTTTGCGCCGATGATCGGGTCCTGGCTCACATTCATCCATGCTTGGGCGAGGAGCACATCTTCCTTGTAGCTCCACTTGACCCGAGGCTCGGCCGGCTTCGGCACCTTGGGGACCTTCTTCTTCGCCTTGCCTTTGGCAGCGGCTGGGGCTGCTTCTTCTTCGCCGGGGACCTCGTCCACCGGCTCGCCATCTTCTTCGGCGGTCTCCTGCGTCTCCGGCTCGACGAAGGCCTGCGATGACTCCACGGCCTGCGATAAGAACCCAGGGGCTGCGGCCGCAGCATTGGAGCCGGCGGCGATGAGGTCGCCCATGAAGGTGTCCCCTTGCATTCCGCCGAACAGGATGGGGTTGAGGCTGCGGCGAAGCGACGGCGAGCTCGAGTATCCAGGCGATCCTGCATAGGGGGGAGGAGGGGGCGGAGGTCAAAGCGCACCGTGCGGGAAGGCGATGTTGGGGTTGAATCCGCCGAGTGGGTCGCCGTCGGCATACACGGGGACGTAGTGGGGGGACACGCTCCAGCGAGGCGACGGGGACGGCGAGTAGCCCGACGGCGAGAACCCTGTCGGCGAGGCGACGCTGGATTGGCTGGCCCATCCGGCGAACTGCGGATGAGGTGGGAGGCCGATCCTCACCTTGGGTGGTGGAATCGGCGCATCCACCTCCCTCACCTCCTCCTCCTCTTCTTCTTCATCTTCTTCCTCCTCTTCTTGGGCGGTGGAATCGCCGCCGCCTTCGGCCAGCTGCCTGGCGCGCTGCGCCTGCTCCCTCTTCCGGCGGCCGGTGGTCTCGACCTTGCAGCGCGCCAATTCCGCGATCCACTCGGCGTTGGTCATGCCGTCCGGCTTCTTCCTCGGCTGCCTGGGCTTCCTCTTCTTCACGGCGACGGAGGTGGAGGAGGATGCGGCGACGGCGGCGGCGGAGGTGCGTGGCCCGTTGAACTTCCTTGGCGGCATGGCGGCGAGATCTGGGGCGAATGGGAAAAAATGGCGAGAGCTGCGGGATGGGAGGGGATATGTGGAAGAAGATGGCGGGAGAATTGGCGCGCAAAGGGAAAAAGGGGAGGGAAAACGCCTCATCTCGCCGACAAGGCTGGCCCACGTCGCCTTTTGCCCCCCAGGCCGAACCCGACCAGTTGGGTTTGGCCTGGGAACGCCGGCGCTAAAAACGGCGCTAAACGGCGGAAATCGGCCTCCTAGGGACGCGACTGAAAAGATTTTCCTTCCGCCGGCGCTAAAAAAACCGCCTGGGGGGCGCTGGGGGGCGGCTGGAGATGCCCTAACAATGTTTGACTTGCAAAGTAGAGCAGTTGTTGCGTTCCTCCAGCAGTGCTGCGGCGTTGCTGACTTGCTGCGCTTCTACCGGTCGCCGTCGGTGGCACACCGCACTGCGCGGCGGTTGGCGTATATCCACAACGACACCAGGTTCGCACTCATGTTTCCACATGCTGACAGGCAACAACTGCTATAACTGAAGTAACGGTTACGAGCTAAAGGCTAAAGCTACCGCGACACAAGTTCGGTTCGCCGGCCGATGTTACGTAGCTTGCCAGGTAAGTCTTTGCAGGCCTGCACACAACTGCTATATTCCTCTTAACTTTTCTTCTAGAACGCCGACCGTGGCGGGCTAATCCTAACTAGCTATCTAAATTGGGTTCTTTTCAGCTTCGAACTTCCTTATTTTTGACTGCTAATCGGTTAAAAATAATTAGATTTGTTAAAATGCAATGCTAGATTAGTTACAAATCGTTCATATGGTGTCCGTTGTCAACTTGTCACGTCAGATGGTCTACTCCACAAAACAGAACCATTATGCGTTAACTGAGAGATGGATGGTTAAGGATCAACATCTTTCTTCACTATAGATTATCAAATGTACACCTATAAATATAGTTAATGGAAGTTGACCTTGTAATGGCACTTTTCTATATCTCTATTAGGACGTACTTCCTCTATATCAAATTATAACATGTTTTGATCACTTTAATGTGGACAGATACGGACTGAATGAGTGAATCAACACACTAAAATACGTACAAATCAAGAAAAGGTTAGGATGACTTATATATAGAAACGGAAGGAGAACAATTTTTTCCAAAAGAGAGAAACCCTTGTATCCCCACCTCAGTACCGATCAATCCACTAATCCATCTAAGAGGACGCACATAAGTACATAGATATTTGTAGTTTTGCGGTACTACCGAAGTACCGATCTTTTTAGTCCGTACTGAAAAAGAAACTGTAACCACTACCTATTAAAAAAAAACTGTAACCACTATGGCTGAAAGTATGATTTTTTTTTTGGAGAAACACAGTACAACACCGGCGCTCATATACACGCGCACACACTCACTCCTATGAACGCACGCACGCACACCCTACCCCTATGAGCACCTCCGAGAGACTGAGCCGACGGGTCGAGTCTTGAGATTGACGAAGTCACCACAGACGCCTCGCTGTCGACAGGAACGTCGCCTCCCACAGAAGAATATTCCGCCTTAAATGAGAAACACCAGCGTCAAACCTGGGGTTTGAACTCTGGTGGGCTGGAGGTACAACCACCCACCTAAACATCTTGCCACAGGCAAATCAAGTGTCCGCAGCCCAGACGGCTGCCCGGGCTTGAGTGCTTGACGACGGCGCAACACTGTACATCAAGTGTTATTTTAGACACTCTAAACAGAAAACAATACTAAAAATTAAAATCTTTGCATGGTATATTCGTAAATGTGTCATTTTAACAAAAGATAACATTGTTAAACACAACTCGCATAAAAGTATAAAGTGTATTTTCTATCACATGATGAGACGATAAAGTACTTATTCTTACGGTGTAGGTTTGCCCATTCTATTTGGTCAGTCATCCAAATAGATTATAACTTGTATCCAACGAGACCTGTTACAAATATTTTTGGCAACTGGCTACATTGTATTGATCACAATTTTAGAACTATTATTCGGGTGGGAGACTTAGCCGTAATATGGTCGTTGTAACTGTGTATAAATGACAAGGTTTTTAATAATATATTTTCTCTCACGCATATACCCTACCGGTGCACAAGTTTTTTCCGTCTGTGGTCCACATTACAACGGGTGGAAAATCGAGACCTTTTTATGCAGGTGTCTGCACGACTAGAAGAAACGGCGAGAGATATTTTTATCCAACATGGATGGCCGCGTGATTTTCGGATTGGCCCACTGATGAAGGTTCACACCTCTAGGGATGCCCGATCTTCACAGATTGACGAACGAGTGGGCGAACTCACGCAAAAATACGAGGAACACGAAGAACACAAGAATACAAACACGATACAAGGACCGTTTCCCTTACCGATCGGTCCAACCGATCCAATAGAATCTGCAAGGGAGAGATTGGCGAGCACTCAGTAGAATCGTGAGAGGAGAGACCGTGGCGGTAGAATCCCGAGACGACCAAGATAGAATCCAACCAAGAAAAACTAAGCACAAGTAGGGGTCTTGATACAACTAAATAGATGAATGATCTAAGGAGATGTCTTGAATCTAAAAGAGGGATCTTCTCCACAAGGGGAGTAATCATAGCCACAAGGGGCATGAGAACAAGCTCTATTCTATCTCATATCTTCTCTATCTAACCCTCGGTGAAGGAAGAGGGTCTATTTATAATCTAGGAGTGTGGAGGAGGGGATTACAAGGCCTTAGTCAGAACTGACTCGCAGGTCAAAGGGATTCCGGCTGGAAAGTTGGTTCAGCCGGAATTTAACCGGGCTGAAACTGGAAACCCCCTCTGTAGTGCCGGCATGGAACCGACCCTGGAACCGGGATTTTCCAGTTGAACTGGGTTGGAACCGAAACTGGAGCCGGGATCCGTTTCTTCGGCTTCTTCTTTGACTTTTCGCTTTCTCCTCCTCTTCCACGCGTACGACTTGGATGGTCTAGAGTCTTGGGCTTCTTGGCATCTCCCCGGACGTCCGTCCTCGTCGTTTCAAACCTAGCATAGCAACGGGGTAGATGCTCACGTAGTATACCATCCAAAGAGACACGAAATGGGTTCTCGTAGAGGAAAGAGTTCACCTTTGAATTCCATGGTGACTTGGCATATGTTGGAGTTCTTGACGTGGTGATGAACGTGGGTTGCACTATATCACCCACCTTAGGCATAGGCGCTTTACAGATTTACTTATATTTCGTTTGTTGCTATCAGTTTTTCTTTGATAACGTGGTTGCAGCTGTGTGCATCATTGTTATGCAGAAACCGGATGTAATGCTTAACACTCTTAAATAATAAACCCATTTATCTAAAAAAACAGAAAACATCATCATAAGCTTGCCAAGGCCTCGACAAGTTATGGGTTCGCCATTGGATACACGCCTACAGAAACTCTCATGAATCTATCAATATCTATACATATAGTCCATCCGTTCCAAAATATAAGATGTTTTAGCCTTTTGCCAAATTTATGTGTATCTACATGTATCTAGACATGTTTTAATGTGCATATTCACTCATTTTATTCTGCATCTAGTCAACATGTGAACTAGCTAAAACATCTTATATTTATATTTAGGAACGGAGGGAGTATTTGGTTATACTAGTACACATCGCAATGATGCTAGCGTAGCACGCGCAGTGTGGCTGCGGTTCGGCGCTGGAGCTCCATCAGTTTGGATCCAAGGTTGCATTCAGCGACAAATGCATGCATGATTACATATGCGTGTGCAAGTACGACGATGTGTCCGTGCAATCAAATCAATGGCCCGCTCTCGTTCAATTCCGATGTTTCCATCCATGAATCATGATTCATCATCGATCGAGACGTGACGTGGTACTGGTCAGGTGCGGATACCCTGTATGTATCCTCTACAGCCTACAGGGAACCCATATAGAATCTCCTTTGTATATTCATTTCTTTCCTTTGTACATTCTTTTTTTTCCTGTTTGTGTACCACGGGCAGTGAGTCTGTGAGTGGGTCGCCCTCGCCCTATACATCTCTTTAAACGAGTTCCGATCGGCCCACACAGCGCTCTCCGCCTGGACCGGCCTATTATGGGCTGCATCGTTTTTACGTATTTCTTTTTTCTGTTTCTTTCTTTCCTTTTTCCGTTTCTCCATTTTCCCTTTTCTTACTTTGTTATTTTTCTGCCTTCTTTTTTCATTTATATTTTCCAAATAAATAGATGAATGATTTTTTAACACATAAAACTTGTCGAACCAAATTAAGACGAAGCAAAAAAGATTTGTATCTCAATCTACTTTGAAAGATTTCACCACAGAAAAATTTCGAGAGGGCTTCAGACGCGTAGAGCTAAATCAAGAAGTCTTGATAGTGATAAGAAATAAAACTAGTGATAAACGTAAAAATAATTAACTAAAAAAAATTAAGATGAACCAAAAGAAACAAAATATCGGGCAAACTAATTGGATGAACTGTAATAATAGTGAATCAAAAATGAAATTAAGAAAGGAAACAAAATTAGGGTGAACCAAAAATAATAATGAGCCAAAAATGCCATTGAAACAAAAATAATAGTGAAACAAAAATGTTGGTGAACCGAAAATAATAGTGAACCAAAAACACCGGTGGACAAAAAGTAATAATGAACCAAAAATGAACTAAAATTCGGATGAACCGAAATAATAATGAACTTAAAAAATTGATCGATGGGTTCAAAAAATGTCATGGGTTTACAAAAAATATTCAGTGGTTTATAAAAAAATGTCCAGGGACTCCAAGAAAAATGTGTTCTTGTATTACCGAAAAATGGAAAATGAAAAATGAAGAAAATGAGAACAGGAGAATGAGAAAATAAAATGTTACTAGAAAAAAGAAACAGAAAATAAAACAGTAAAAAATGTAGAAGCAAAAAAAAAAGGTTACTATGTTGCCAGTTGCGACCCATCTGCAGCATGACATGGGCAAGAGCACGCTAGGGATCGCACGTGCGATGTATGGTGTATTGGGCGACTAAGCCGCGCATGGACATTTGGATGACGACACAGGGATTTTTCCCTCAAAAAAATTAAAATAAATTAAGGACGGGGCAGCTGAACCCGAAAGCTTTCTCTCCTCCCAAAATCGTAATTCTAATCTTTCGAAATTTATGAAAATAATGACGTTGTGTAGATATGGGATGGAAACTTAACCCTGTAAAATCTTATAACAAGTTGGGAAAATTTGTGACGTGTGCAAAAATTACAACCACACCGTTTAAGTTGCCAATTTTTGAACTTGGTTAGAAATGGGCATATTTAAGTTTTACACTTTACATGCATATATGCATGTATCTATTCACTACGTGCATGATTTTCCGTAAGTATTTTGAAATAGGTATGTTTGTTACCTTTATACAGCTGTATTTTCGGGCGTAGCTGTACGTACCCCATTCAGAAAATTCCTCCTACATGCACATGGCGAGGAAATTGCGGAAACCATCAACTACTGATGTAACTATTGCGCAAACTACTCATTATATGTTTTTTTGTGTGCATAAAACAGCAACTATTCGTGTAATATGTTGCACACGGGTTCAAATCATAGATTAATTCAAATAATCATAGATTTGATAAACGGACCCGCAAGTCCTTAATTTCCTGTAAAAAAAATGACTATGGTAACTAGAACAATATTTGCTCTTCTATACTTTGATACATTTTAGACAAACAAATCAAATTCTTTGCCACTATGTGCGAGATTTGGTAAAAAAATATATTTTAAAAACATCTTAAATTTTATATAACTGAAACAATGTACGCTAACTAATATGGATAAACAATCCCCCATAATCACCAATTCATGGGGCAGAGTTACATTTTAAAATGATTGTTAATTAGATTAATCTACAGTTTAGACCATTGTGCAAAATAGTTATAGTGATTTGTGTAAAAAACCTGAAAAGTGAGTAACTTGAGCAACAACAAACACAATAGTTGTTGGCGTTTGTATATTTTCTTAATCAGAGTTGAGCTTGTATGGTGTGCACCTGGGATGGTCCAGTCAGACCATGCGTCCGAACCCAATCCACAAAGACTGCTTGCATTTGCAGATCATAGAGCTGACAAAGTTTGAAACGTGCAAGCATACATGGACTACAAGGGACATGATCCATATATGAAACAGATAGTACGAATATTTCTTGTCAACTCTCAAGCCGTTTCTTGACTTTTTTCCATTCCGTTTCCGGTTCATATATAGAGCGTCATGTGTTCTTCTGCGTCTGCGTGACTGCTGGGAACCCATTTTGGAACGTGGAATTATGCAGGAATTCAGTACAAGTTCGCACGACCGATTTCCTCCCGAATCCGTACAGATCGAGAAGATACACCATGGTAGTAGGCACATCGATCGGCTGCACATGGAGAGGTTGTTGGAGTCCACCGGCCAACCGCCGCATCAGAACTGAGTCATTGATCGCACGCACGATGCGACCTGCACCTACCATTAGAGCATCTTCAGCAGTCGCGCTATCCTCCCACGCGCTAAAACAGCTTTGCAGCGCTGAAATAGCGGTTTGCCACGTGCACGGCAAACTGCTTTTCCGTACGCGCCTATTTAAGCGCGCTGCTAATACCTCTCCAGCGGACACGCTTAAATGCAGCGCGCAACATCTACCAAGTTGACAATATGAAACAAGTGATGATCTCAAACACAAATAAAATGCAAAATCATGATTTGAGCAACATAGGATAGTATAAATTCATGACATAGTTCGGAATCTCCAAATCACAAGCAAGTTCATGACAAATAATTCACACAAACAAATCAAACATCAACATTCATGCCGCCTCTTCATCTTTTTCCTCCTCTTCATCTCCATCATCACCATGGGTCTCGTCTTCATTGAAAACTCGGACGGTGTTTGCACTAGTGCCACCATCCATGGGAGGAACCATGGATGCCATGCCTCCAATGCCACACAGAGTTGCACCCAAACCACCCATGTTGCCCATCCCACCGATTCCTCCATATGCTCCCATGGCACCAAGGAGTGACACAAAACCTCCAATGCCACTCATGCCTCCGGGAGGTGCTCCCATGCTTCCCATGAGTGAACCGAAGTTCATGCCTCCCATGCCGCTCATGCCGCCCATGCCTCCGAAGCCACCCATGGCTCCCATTCCCATGCCTCCCATTTGAGCACCAACACCTCCCAAGCCTCCCATTTGAGCACCAACACCTCCCATGCCTCCCATTTGAGCACCAACACCTCCCAACCCTCCCATTTGAGCACTAACGCCACTTGGGTTGATAGCATCAACTGACACCAATGCCCCTGCCCACTTTTGACAATCCGAGTTGATCAACGACCACCGGGACCGAAGAGATCTATCGGTGCGCTCAATTCCACTCTTGTGGCATGCATCAAAGTACTCCTTCATCCTAGTCCAATAGGTATCTCTAGTTTGGTCCGTCGCGATGGTGGCATCCAAAGACACATTAAACCATGTATGGCATAGCAAGACGTCTTCCGCCGTGGTGTAGTTGGAAGATCTTCCTTTCGGTGCCTCGATCATACCCTCATCCTCATCATCCATTTCATATTCATGATCATCGAGATGCACTTCGTTGGTTTGAGACCAATGGGAATGGGAGGAGCCAACATTCATAGTTGATAAATAAGCTTCATCCTCCATACTACGATGTATGATGAATAAAATCAATTAAGCTATCCATGTGTACACATTGAAGAAATTAAAAGAAAAAATAAAGGAAATTTCATACCTTGTGGGCATTTCGTCGAACACCATGTGGGCATCAGCCGCCGGCGCACCAAATTGCGAGGTCACCGGCGCTTCGGGCAGTGGCGGAGGCGCGGTGCAAGGGGTGGTGGCGGAGGGGCGGTCGAAGGCAAGGTCGGAGCTTGCATTTGGCGCTTCTTCTTTTGGCCGGCCGCCGCCGCCACCGGCCGCTTGGAGGCGCCTCCCCTTGGCTTCGCGGCATCCGGCGGCGCGCCGCCAGGCTGCGAGCTCATTCGGGGAGCCATGAAGAGGCCGCGCGCGAGCCCGGTGGTAGGTGTTGGAGTGGCGGTGGCGGCGGATCATGCGGTGACCGCGCTAGGGTTTGCGGCGGCGGCGAAGGCATCGCGGGAGTAGGGAGGAGTCGGAGGGATGTCGGTGCGGCCGTCCATCGGAACAATTTCGCCGGCATGGGCGCGAGAAGGAGCGGGGTGAAGCACGGCGGGAGATTTCAGCTCGGCGGTTGGGCTCTCGCGTGCGAGTTTTCGCTGTGCAGTGCGCTGGAGAGGGCGCACAAAATACACCGCGCTCGAGCCCGCTTCCGCCAGTGCGCTAGTACCTTTTTACCGCGCGCGGGCTTATCGCGCGTCCGCTGGAGAGCCGCTTTTGTCTGCGCGCGCTATATCGACGGTTTTATTCCGCGCGCGGCGTATATAGCGCGGTCGCTGGAGATGCTCTTATCAGGCAATCAGCTTGTGCTAGCCGTGCCTATGGGTCGCACGGTGGGTCAAGTAAAGTGAGAACAGAGAAAAGTAAATGTGATCAATTTTCGATTTGATGGCACAGATTTGGTGGTGTTCATCAGATTCGCTCACATAAGGTCCAAGAGCATCTCCACCGGCGTCACCTAAAGCACCCCAAATGCCTTTTGAGGGTGGACACGGAAAATGAGCCGCACCAGCTGTCGTGGGTTTGTCACGACAGATGTCATGGTGATGACTTCATAGGTGTGGGATTTGTGCGAGTCAAGCGTCTCCGAGCTTAGGATCGTAGGGCACGAGGAAGACAATGTTTACCCAGGTTCGGCCCCTCAATGCGAGGTAAAGACCTACTTCGTGCCTATCCTATATTGGAATTGATATGTATATGGTGTTACAAGGGTTGCGATTCGCTGTGTCGTATCGCCTCTAGTTCTAGGGTTCGGAACTTGAGAGCTTGGCCTGCTACGTCCTGTGAGCTCTCCTTATATACACGGAGGCTCGCCAGGTTACAAGGAAGGTCTTTCCCTTTAGGAAAGCATAAGCCGGAGTCCTACTTGGAGACTAATCGTCTTCTTGCCTTCCAAGCCAAGTGATCTCCAATCTTCTAGATCTTTCCCTTAGGACGTCGTGATCTTTAGGCCGGCCCATCTTCGTGTAAGACCGTTGACGGTGCGGCCGTAAACTTATGATAAGCCGCATTTCACTTGTGGGCCGCGGGTTAATCCATTAGGTATTCCCCCGACATTTGCCCCCGAGTTCGGCTAGGATCTCAAGGTAGAGGCTCATGTCTCTCTGCGAGTTATCCTGACTAGCTAATAAGCCACACATTGAGCATCTTGGCTGAACTCCAATCTGATTACTTATCACTGTTAAGAGATTCTTGTTCTCCAGAAGCCGACTCAAGATCTCAGTGTTCCGCGCGACTTATCCTTCGGCCTTAATCTTTTTTGGCCTTCCCAATCTGACCAAATATTCCTTTTTTGTTTTTCCCGGCCCTGTAGGCGCGATTTGCTCCTTCAGTTTCGGGCCCCTTGGTTATAAGCAATGTAATGTAAACAATGCAAATGACACGTAGACATAGCACCGTTGTAATGTCCCTAGTGGCAACAGGACATCCAGAGCCTTAGTCGTTTCTGTCATCTTGAGCCCAGGCTACCGGAGACATGAACCCACTATCTAGTATAAATACTCCCTCTTTGAGACACTAGCATCTACTTGGCCAAAGCATTACTAGCATCGGAGAGCATGCAGTAACATAAATAAAACACATATAGATAGATAGATGAACAAATTTGATCATAACTTCACAATTCATCGGATCCCAGCAAACACAACATGTAGTATTACACAAAGATGACCTTGATTATGTTAGGCAGCTCACAAGATCTAAACATGATTGCACAAAGTGGAGAGACTACCATCTAGATACTGATATGAACCCGTAGTCCAATGGAGAACTACTCACGCATCACTCCGGAGGCAAGCATGGCGGTGTAGAGCCCTCCGGTGATGATCTCCCCTCCGGCAGAGTATCGGGAAGAGCTTCAGAACCCTCCCGAACTTGGGTTGACGACGACGGCGGCGACGAAACTTTTCGTGGAATTGTGTTCGGGTGTTTAGGGTTTTTTCGACAAGGGGAATATATAGGCGAAGAGGCGGCGCGAGGGGCCACCCGAGGGCACCAGACGACCCCCCGGCGCGGCCCCACCTTCTGCCGCGCTGGGGTGGCGTCTGGGCCCCCTGGGTCGCCACCTCGGCTGCCCTTTGAACTCCGTCCTCGTATGTTCGTAAAACGTATCCCCGTAAAATTTCGTCCAATTCCGAGAATATTACCCGACTAGGTTTTCTGAAACAAAAAGACATGAAAAAACAGGAAATTTCGCTGTGGCATCTTGTTAATAGGTTAGTCCCAGAAAATGGATAAAAATGATATATAATGCAAATAAAACATGTAACATTTGTTATAAAACAAGCATGTAACATCAAAAATTATAGATACATTTGAGACGTATCACCGTACCCTGCTCAGAAAATTCCTCCTACATGCACATGGTGAGGAAATTGCGGAAACCATCAACTATTGATGTCACTATTGCACAAACTACTCATTATATATATTTTTGTTTGCATAAAACACCAACTATTCGTGTAATATGTTGCACAAGGGTTCAAGTCATAGATTAATTCAACTAATCATAGATCTGATAAACGGACCAGCGAGTCCTTGATTTTCTGTAAAAAAAAAAGGACTATGGTAACTAGAACAATATTTACTCTACTATATTCTGATACATTTTAGACCAACAAATCAAATTATTTGCCACTATGTGCAAGATTTGGTAAAAAAATAACATTTTAAAAACATCATAAATTTTCTAATACCTGAAACAACGTACGCTAACTAATATGGATAAACAATCCCCCATAATCACCAATTCACGGGGCAGAGTTACATTTTAAAATGATGGTTAATTAGATTAATCTACAATTTAGACCTATGTGCAAAATAGTTATACTGATTTGTGTAAAAAAACCCTGAAAAGTGAGTAATTTGAGCAACGACAAACACAATAGCTGTTGGTTTGTATGTTTTCTTAATCAGAGTTGAGCTTGCATGGTATGCACCTGGGACGATGGTCCAGTCAGACCATGCATGCGTCAGAACCCAATCCACGACCACGAAGACTGCTTGCATTTGCAGATCATAGAGCACGCTGGGTCTGTCAGTTCTGTTACGGATTAAACGGCGGCGGCGCAGCCGCATTACTTGGCTGAAGGCCGGTGACGCCAATACCCGTTTCTTTCATAGAAAGGCCAATGCTCGGCAGCGGAAGAACACCATCCATGCGCTGCAAGCTCCGGCCGGCCTAGCTAGTTACCGATCAAAATGCTATGCTCGAGCTACTCATGACCATTTTGATCAGATGTTACTATGTTAGGAACTGTTTCCCCAGCCTCGCTAGACTTCAATTGGGAATCGCTGGTGCTCTCCTCTCCTGATCTTTCAGACCTTGAAATCCCTATCTCCCTTGACGAGATCAAGCGAGCTATCGACGACATGCCCACGGACAAGTCTCTCGGACCCGATGGCTTCTCAGGAGGCTTTTTTCGCTGCTGCTGGGATATTGTGAAAACCGATTTACATGCTGCCATTACCCAGCTTTTCAACATGGATCGGAGGGGTCTCAAGCGGATAAAATACAGTCTTGGTGGTTCTTCTACCTAAAGCCCAAGATGCGTCTGCTCTCCGTGACTATAGGCCTATTTCTTTGATTCACAGCGTCATTAAGATCTTCTCAAAAGTCTTGGCATCTAGGCTGGCTCCTAAGTTGGAAAGCCTTGTTGATCCTTGTCAGAGTGCCTTTGTGAAGCAGAGGTGTATTCAAGAGAACTATATCTACGTGCAAAACACTTCACGTTTTTTCCATAAAACTAGAAAACCAGCTGTGCTCCTTAAGCTTGATCTTGCCAAAGCTTTTGATTCGGTTTCCTGGACATATCTCCTTAAGATGTTGCGCGCGAGAGGTTTTGGAGCGCGATGGACTGAATGGATCGCGATGTTGCTGGCCTCATCCTCCTCGCAAATTCTCATAAATGGTTTTGCTTCAGATTTCGTCCACCACCGTAGAGGCCTCAGGCAGGGGGATCCACTATCCCCTTTCCTCTTTATTTTGAACATGGATCCCCTCCAACGGCTACTTGATCGAGCCACGACCGAGGGCAGCATATCTAAGCTGCCGGGGCGACGCACAGTCTCGGGCATCCGTCTATGCCGACGACGTCGCCTTGTTCATAAACCCCACAGCGAGGGATGCGAAGATGATAAAGCTCATTCTTGGGGTCTTCGAAGATGTCACCGGGCTGGCAACAAACCTCTCCAAAAGTTCTGCTATGCCGATCAGATGTGAAGGCCTCAACCTGGAAGAAGTGCTTCGGCCGCTTAATGTCCCAGTTAAGAACTTTCCTTGCAAATACTTGGGGATGCCTCTCTCGCTACAGCTTTTGCGCCGGGAACATTACCAGGCGCTCCTTGGCAAAATTGATGCACTCCTTGCTGCTTGGAAGGGGGCCCTGATCTCCAGAGAAGGGCGCTTAGTGCTGCTGAAAAGCGTGCTATCTTCGGTGATGATCTACATGATGACGACACACAGGATCCCAGCTGCTGTGCTTGAGAAGACCGAGAAGCGTTGCCGCGCTTGGCTTTGGAGAGGTGAAGGATCCTGCAATGGTGGACATTGCCGCGTCAAGTGGTCGGTGGTGTGTCGGCCCAAATCGATGGGAGGCCTGGGAGTCCATGATCTCACCAAGTTTGGACGTGCTCTCAGACTGCGTTGGCTTTGGGCGTCCTGGAACACTCCTGGCCGGCCGTGGGTTGGATCGCCGTTGCCGTGCGACAAGGATGATAGAAGCCTGTTTGCGGCCGCCACGGAAATTACTCTAGGGGATGGGTCGCGTGCTAATTTCTGGTGCGACCAGTGGCTACAGGGTTTGGCTCCTCGCAAAATTGCGCCTTCCTTGTATGCCATTGCAATTCGCAAGAATAGAACTGTCAAGGAGGTGCTTACCGCTGATCGGTGGATGCGGGATTAATTGTGAGCTAGCTCACAAGGACTGCCCACTGATCTGAGATCCAAGCATGCAGGGATTTCTGAATTTTTTCTCTTCTAAAAAGAGGTCGAAACTCAAACTCCGTTTTCCCGTGGATCACAATGAGAACCACATCCATTTTTCTGAAGTGGAAAGCAAGGCAACATTGGTAGGGGTGTCAACAAGCAAAACACGCATTTGGGCCGCCCTAGCAACATTCGACTAAACCATTTGGAGAGTTTCTACCTGTTTACCAAGACCAACCAATGAAGGCTAGCACATTGACAGGACACGACATTTCAACATGGTAACGACGCAATTCATAATTGAGTGAGCACAACAAGAGTTTCCACCACCCCAGGTATGAAGGAGTGGTCCAATTAATATCTTGATGCCGGATCTTCCAATAGTTTTCCAAGCCAATACTCCAGGCTAGACGAAAAACCGAAAAGGAATCACAAACTGATGCTGCCAAGTCGTTGCATCGATAACATCGACGAGGAACCACTGATGTGATCCTATGCCACCCTTAAGGCTACCATCAAAGATATAGACAAGTAGATCGATCAAAAGATCTGATTCGACAATACCGGCACGTCGTCTGCATGACCACATATCAATGGGGAAGCTCCCACCAACCATGATGGGTCCGCATGCCCATAATCGCCCACTGGTGTAGATTGCGCCGCCACCGAATGCCTGATACACCGCGCGCATGGCCACCACATTATCGTGCGCAATTTAACCTGTCGCCCGTACAAGCTTTCACGATAGGAAACCAACTCGTAGCGCCCAAGGGGCCATCACCTCGTATGTGCAACCATATTGGGTGCGAGGTGGAATATGTCAAGGATATGTGACGTGATTGATCGGATGGTAGGATGGATGGCAGGGCGTCACTGGGTCGGTCCGAGGGGATGCATGTCGGCTTTCTTCGGAATTGGAGTCTTGTGTCGCCTCTACAAAATTGGGTCCGCGAGGATGCACGCCAGTTTTCAATAATTTCAAACTTTTATATTTTTTTATTTTTTTTTCTATAAATCTGAACTAAAAATAAACTATGGAATATTTATAAGGAACAAAAGAAAAGAAAACTGTACCTTTGTTAACGGGCCTCAATAAATGCCAGGATGCAGAGTAAGGTTGGAGCGTCAAAGGCCCGAACGTATCCTTCGTTGGGGCCTGAAGATGCTCGCTCCTTACGTATCCGCGGCCTGGCCTGCTTCTCTCAAGTCCACGGAGCTTCCGCGACTTGTATTCCGCTTGGCGCCAGATTTAATTTGAACATGGAAGAAGGGTTTTTGTTAGCGCATCTCCAACAGCAGCGCAACGCGCGGACGGGCTAAATTTTATTTGCAGCGTCAAAATTGCGTTTTAGCGCGTGCAGCGCCTGTTTTGCTTTAGCAGCAGCGCTAAAATTCCATCGCGCGTCCTAATTTTTTAGCTCCAGCAGAGACGCTAAAATCCCAGCGCGCGCCCATCGCAAACAACATTCACATCAAACAAGCAAACCAATCAAATCAAACATACACATAATAAATGAACAATAAATAGTTTAAATTCACCGAAGCACAAATTCACCAAAGTGCATACAAACAAATAAACTCCAAAGCATCGTCATGTGCCACAACTTTATTTCTCCTCCTCTTCTTCCTCCTCCTCTTCTTCGTCCGACTCTTCTTCCTCCCCAACCCCATCTTCATCATTCCCATTGACGTGGAGAGTGCTTCCACTATGTTGGGGGAAAGATAACCTGGTGTACCCATGGAGGAGAAAGAAAACCCGCCAGGCCAGAGGCCGGGCTTTGCCTGCTTTCATCATCATGGGTTGGACTCAATCATGGGCTGGAGCATTTGGCGGTAACCCGGCTTATGGAAGGAAAGATCTAGAAGACCCGGAGGTGGTGCACCTCATGGAGTCCAAGACTTGGAGATCACGAAGAGGTGGAGATTGATAGAAACTCCAAATACGGGTATAGCCCGGCCTTACCATGTAAGACACCAGGAGACCCGGCCATCTATATAAGGGGCTCCTGGGTCATAGTTAGGTCAAGCTTTTCATATTACACAAGTCCCACGAGAGAGATCATTGTAACCCTAATCGAGATCCGGCTCTGTTGTCGTAGCCGGGTTATCGATATCGAGATCAATAATAGAGTAGCTGGAAGTAGGTCTTTATCTCCAATGGAGAGGCCGAACCAGGGTAAATCCTTTGTCCCATCCACGCAAAACAACCTCTCTGACACCAGTTTCGCCTGGCCCTCAACTCAAAGTTACCCTATGGTAACATATGCCGTGACAACCCCACGACATTTGGCGCCCACTGTGGGGCCTGCGGCCAAGAGTGTCATCATCAAGGGAGTTGCGTTGGAAGGTATGAAGAACCTGGTCGTTGGCTGGATCATCATCAACATGGAAGGAGAACCAATCGTCGATGACTCGGCTGGGGGCCGGAGTCAGATCTGCTCGAATCAGGTGAAGTTATTCCAATTGGCAAGATTAATGTTTTCGTTGGTATGATACTTGTTACCGGGTCTGCTAGTAACGAAGAGTATGATTCTGTGTCAGGAGCTGCCACCCTAGTCCAATCAGATGGGGAAGAGTCCGTAGGAACAGCTGATCATGAGGATCTGGTGGTCAGACACGTGGAACAGTCGGTAAACCTGACACGGATCCCGGGTGACACACCAGGCAGCGAGGACGACACGGAATCAATCTTAGCCCTGCTTGATGGAAGGTATGGGTATGACCCAGAAGAAGAGGAAGATGAAGATCAGTTGGAGATGGAGTCTTATCTGGGTCCAATTCGCAGGGTAGCAGTTTACACGGCACCATCGACGAACCTGGATCTTGCTTTGGGAACTGGGGGGTCAGGAGCTGCACCCCCACCGAATATCAACGATCAACAACAGCCAAACCCGGTGCTTGAGTTAAATCAGAGGCCGGTGGATGGTGAGATTGCGTCAGTCTCAGAGGAAAGTGAAGGCCGGGCACAGTTTAGAAATTCCTTTGGTTTCCTCAATAACCGGGCCCAAGGAGAAGTCACACCTAACCCGGCACCAGCGCCGGCTCTGTTCAACAACGGCTTGGTTTTGGACCAAACGGCGCTTACGAGAATCATCACGCCGGAGAACGCGGCAGCCCGAGCCATGTAGTTGGACACCGCGCGCAGAGCTTTGGAGCAGACCCGGCGAAACTCAGTGGCATATGAACAACAAATTGCAGCAAGGGCAAGAGAGATTGAGGAAAGAGAGAATCGCTTGAGGCAGAACGAGGAGATGTTACAGGCTCGCCAGAACGATTTGACTATGCAGCATCAGAGGAGACATCAGAGCCAGCTGGCTCCTGGAGAGAATATCATACAACCAGCTGTGCTGTTTAGAACCCCAGTGGATCAACCCATTGGGCGGTTCAGGCAGCACCTGTAGTTAGAGCAAGTGCAGGGGTGAACAAAAACCCGGGAACAGCTGTTGGTCCAACTGGAAGGTCACCGGGTTTGCCTGCCGGAGGAGCCGGGGGAAATCCGGGTCATATTGCAGCAATACCAAGGTATCACACGCCAGAGGGTCATTTTTCTAACCCGGCGATAACGTTTATGCAGCGACTTTGGCACTTGATCGTATCCCGTTGGGAAACTCACCTGCGGAGTTGGAGGCCCGGAGAGCCATCGATATGTTACGTACGGCCGTGGTACAACAGGGTCAGTATTCCAAGAATAAGAGTGCTTTGCACTCAACACCTTACAATAGCAAGCGTACTCACAGTCGACACGGGGAGACACCACCACCACAGGCCGGGCCAGCTGCACCGGGTCAGCACAACGTTCAGCAACCTCAGCAAAATAACCAGCAGTATCAGCCGGCTCCTGTAGTCTCAGTGGCACAGCAGATCGTGAACAGGTCAAGAGCAGGGCGAGCCGCGAGTGTTCACCCGGTCGTCCCAGCTCCAGTAGTTGTTCCAGCACAACAAGTTGTTCAGCCTGCAGTGTCGGCGAGTTCGCCGGGTCCAAATCTTCAAGCTGGAGGTTCCGGGTTAGCCGGACCTAAGTGTTTGTCAGAATCAATCAGATCTAAGCCTTTTCCGGAGAAGTTCAAAGAACCAAGCAAAGTGGCCAATTACGAGCCAAGCATGGACCCGGCGAGTTGGTTGAGCAGTTACGAGATGGCAATGTGTATTCGCAATGCGACGGAGAATGTGTGTGCAAAGTATGTATTTGATGATGAGTGATGGTGCAGCAAAGTTATGGTTCGAGAATTTACCTGAGAGATCCATCAACACTTGGTCAGAGCTTAAAGCAATTTTCATCAAGCACTTCTGGGGTACAAGTAAGCGTCTGTTTTCGCTCGAAGATCTTGATCGTTGTTCAGAGGAAGGGAGAGTCAACCCGGCACTGGATGGGCCGGGTCGTGGAAATTTTGCACTCATCGTCTGGAATTGAACCGAAGGATGCAATCTCAACGTTGGAAAAGACATGTAGTTATACACCTTTGGTCCAGAAGCTGGGACGTCTGAAAGAGAGTCACAAGGGCAAACCTGTCACGATGGCCGAGTTTTGGAGGCCTGCAATAAGCATGCTGCAACAGACAAAACACAAGATGATCCTGAGGAAGGAAAGGGCAAAAACCCGATAAACAATGGTAGGAATAACAACAACAACAACTCACATAAGAGAGGGCACAATGAGGGAAGTTCAGAGTTTGTGGCGAATACAAATACCGGGTTTCAGAGACCCAGAACTGATGGAGGATACCACGATAACAGAGGAAACAATGGAGGTTACAACGATCATAACAGAGGAAGCAATGGAGGTTACAACAGTTTCAATGGACCCCGACCCATGAGTACGGAAGAGGCATTCAGATGTCGTGTCCTCGTCATAGCAGGAATGGTAAGCCGGCAAATCATTCGCTGGCCCAGTGTGCAGATCTTAACAGATGGAAGAATAACGAGTTCAAAGGGCACTGCAAGCAACAAACAGGGGTGGAGGACCCGGCTCGGGTGCAAGCCCGGCCGCGGCTCCGCTCACTGGAGCCAACGCAACACCACCAGCCCCCCAGCCGGCTCAAGTTCTCAAGGTCAGGGCGGGTTCAACACTCAGCCTAAGCAGCTTGGTTCATATCATGTTATACGTCAAACTCTTCTAAAAGGGAGATAAAAGTAATTCGAAGGGCTGTTAATGCGGTGTCTATGGGAGCACCCAGGTATCTAAGGTGGTCTGAACAAACAATCACTTGGAGCAAAGCAGATCACCCGGATCATGTGGAACACCCGGGTCTGCTTGCGTTGGTCGTGGCCCCTCAAGTGGAGGGTTATGACTTGAAAAAGGTCCTGATGGATGGAGGAAGTAGCATCAACATCTTATACTGGGAAACTTTCTTGCGCATGCGTCTCAAAAAGTCTCAATTGCAGAAGACATCCACATTTTTCATGGCATAGTTCCAGGAAATCAGCAACTCCATTGGGAAAAATCACGTTAGAAGTGGCTTTTGGCGAGTCTCGGGAGAACTTCAGGTCAGAGATGCTAGATTTTGAGGTGGTAGATTTTCACAGTCCTTATCATGCGTTACTGGGAAGGCCGGCCTATGCCAGGTTTATGGCCCGGCCTTGTTATGTGTACCTGCAGTTGAAGATACCGGGTCCTAAGGGGATCATTACTGTGCATGGAAACAGACAGATAGCTGCAGAATGTGACGAAGGAGATGCGGCCATGGCAGAGCACGCGTGTGCCAAAGAGGAGTTGAAAAGTTACAGGGCAAATCTTGACCCGGCAGATAATACGGTCCTGAAAAGGCCAACCACAGAAGATGATAGGGCAAAGTTCAAATCGGCCCAAGATACAAAGATGATAGATTTTGTGGAGGGGGACTCTTCCAAGCAGTTCTCCATAGGGTCAAACCTGACTGATAAATAGGAAAGCGCGCTCATCGAGTTCATCCGTGAGAATCGGGATGTTTTTGCATGGACACCTAGTGACATGCCAGGTATTCCGACTGAACTCGCTGAGCACAAGTTACATGTTGACCCTAAAGCCCGGCCAGTAAAGCAGGGTATGAGAAAAATGAATGCTGATAGGAGAAAGGCCATTGGAGAAGAGATAGCCCGGCTTTTGGCAGCCGGCTTTATAATGGAAGTTTTTCACCCAGAGTGGTTGGCTAACCCGGTTCTAGTGCTGAAGAAGAACAATGAGTGGAGGATGTGCATAGATTTCACCAGTTTGAACAGATTCTGTCCAAAAGACCCGTTTACTTTGCCGCGTATCGATCAAATTGTTGATGCAGTGGCAGGAAGTGAGCTTCTGTGTTTTCTGGATGCTTACTCAGGATATCATCAGATCAAGTTGAATAGAGAAGATTGGGAGAAGACCTCGTTCATTACACCCTTTGGTGCTTTTGTTACAAGACCATGACCTTTGGACTGAAAAATGCGGGTGCCACTTATCAAAGGTGCATCCAGAACTGTTTCGCGGATCAATTGGGCGCAACGTCCATGCTTACGTTGATGATGTGGTGATCAAGTCAGAAAAAGCCGGGTCATTTATCAAGATCTCAGGGAAACGTTCACGAACCTGCGAAGATACAATATGATGCTTAATCCAACAAAGTGTGTGTTTGGTGTACCAGCTGGAAAGTTACTGGGTTTCATTGTGTGAGCGTGGAATTGAAGCAAACCCGGACAAAATCCGGGCTATTCAGTGTTTGGAGAAACCAAAGGAGCTGAAAGATGTTCAGAAACTTACAGGCTGTGTGGCAGCCTTGAGCCGGTTTATAGCCCGGCTTGGGGAGAAAGCAATACCGTTATACAAGCTCCTGAAGAAAACAGACAATTTTGTGTGGGATCAAGAGGCAGATGATGCGTTTGAAGCTTTGAAGGTGCAGTTGTCCAAAGCGCCAGTACTTGCAGCGCCGGGTCCCAAGGAACCCATGTTACTATATGTTCCTGTGGGCCTCAAGTAGTGAGTGATGTGGTTGTGGTTGAACGCAAAGAGGAAGGCAAGGAACACCCGGTGCAAAGGCCGGTCTATTACGTCAGCGAGGTCTTGTCAGAAACAAAGCAGAGATATCCTCATTGGCAGAAGCTGGTGTTTGGTGTGTTCATGGCAAGCAGAAAGTTGAAGCCATATTTTCAAGAGCATCCCATTACGGTGGTGAGCTCGATCCCACTTGCAGATATCATACGAAATTCTGAAGCTACAGGAAGTGGCCAAGTGGGCCATTGAGATGGGAGATTATCATATCAACTATGAGCCTAGAACAGCTATCAAATCTCAAGCTCTGGTGGAGTTTCTCAATGACTGGACACAGCTAAGTGCACCGCAACTAGTTCCAAAAATTCAGTCTTGGGTCATGCATTTTGACGGGTCTAAACAGGAGCAAGGATCAGGAGCCGGGGTTGTGTTAACTTCCCCAAAGGGAGAAAAGATGAGCTATGTTTTACAGATTCACTTTGATTGCTCCAATAATGTGGCTGAGTATGAGGCTCTGCTACATGGTTTGAAGATAGCCCGAGAGATGGGCATCAAGTATATCAGATGTTATGGAGATTCAGATCTTGTGGCTCAGCAAGTTTCTGGCACTTGGGACAGAAAGATGCAAAGATGGCGGCTTACAGAAGAGAGGTAGATAGAGTTGCCGGGTTCTTTTCTGGATATCAAGTGGATCACATAGACCGGCGCAAAAATGATGCAGCTGATGCTCTGTCAAGACTCGGCTCCAAACGAGAGCCGGTTCCACCCAATACCTTCCTAGATGAGTTGCGAGTTCCATCAGTTAAACCTGAAGACGAGGAAGATTATGCGTATCTGGGTAACCCGGATTCTCAGTTAGTAGCAGCAGTACATGAGATTCCTGAGTGGACAGAGCCGTATCTTGCTTATCTTATGAGGGGGGAGTTGCCCCAGCAAGAGATTGTAGCCCGGCAAATCGTGCGCCGGGCCAAAGCTTATGTGGTTATTGATGATGAGCTCTACAAGAGAAGCACCTCTGGTGTGTTTCAGCGATGTGTTTCACCAGAGGAAGGCCGGCAAATTTTAAGGGAGATACATGAAGGAGATTGTGGGCATCATGCCTCCACAAGATCCTAGTGGCAAAAGCATTCAGACACGGCTTTTTCTGGCTCACAGCAATGAAGATGCAGAGCGTTTGGTGAGCAGATGTGATGGGTGTCAAAGATATGCGCGGCAGATTCATGTGCCGGCTCAGTTGCGAACTATTCCTTTGACTTGGCCATTTGCAGTTTGGGGTATGGACATGGTTGGACCCTTTCAAATGTCTCCTTGCAAGAAGACCCATCTTTTGGTGGCGGTTGATAAATTTACCAAGTGGGTTGAGGTGATGCCAGTCACAAATTGCGAGGCAGTTACAGCAGTTGTGTTCTTGAAAAGAATCATACACAGTTTGGGTATCCACATAGTATCATCACAGATAATGGCACCAATATGTCACTTGGGGAAATGCAGAAGTTTTGTGGAAGAAATGGCATAAGATTGGACGTAGCTTCAGTGTCTCATCCTCAAGCCAATGGGCAAGTTGAGAGATCTAATCAGAGGTGCTCAAAGGTTTGAAGCCACGACTCCGGGTCCCGTGCATCAGAGCTGCTGGAGCTTGGGTAGAGGAGTTACCATCAGTAGTTTGGGGCATCAACACAACACCCAACAGATCCACCAATATGACTCCTTTCTTCATGGTTATGGGGCAGAAGCTGTGTTGCCAAGTGATATAATTCATGACTCGCCGCGCGTGGCGGCTTATGTTGAGACAGAAAACGAGAAGAGCCGCAGGATTCACTGGACCTGTTAGAGAGCATCGAGAGAAAGCACTAGAAAGGTCGGCAATTTATCAGCAAGATCTGAGGCGATACCATGCACGCCGGGTCAGAACTCGTACCTTCCAGGAGGGTGACCTAGTGTGCGATGGACGCAAAATAGAGATGGGATGCACAAGTTATCTCCCCCATGGGAGGGACCTTTCATTGTGAGCAAGAATTTGCACAATGGGTCTTATTATCTGGTGGATGCGAGAGAAAAGTCAGAAACTATCAATGACACTACAAGATCCACATTTTATGCAAGAGCGTGAGCGGCCATGGAACATTGCCCACTTACGCCCCTACTATACCTAGCAATAGGCCGGGTCATGATATGTAACACACGATGTAACAGGCAGCAGGTTTCAGACGCGCTCTTTTCCTTACCAGGGTACCTAAGGGGACTGGAAGGTTTTTAATGAGGCGGCTTGCTGACCTAACCTTTCCTATCAATAAAGTGAAGGTTGAACAGAAATTTGTGCCTTTTCCAGTTATTTACTTTCTTGTATTGTCATTTATGTTTATTTGTTTCAGGTCTTGGGGGTTAGCCATTGAAGTATTACAATGGCTCGCCTCAAGACCTGGATTAAACTTTGCACTCAAGTCTCATATATCAGGTCTTGGGGGTTAGCTATTCAAAGAGGGAACATCTAACCCAAGGCCCGGCGTAATCAGCTTACTTAAAATTCATTTATCAGGTCTTGGGGGTTAGCTGTTCAAAGAGAGAACATCTAACCCAAGACTTGGTTTATTTATCTTAGCCAAAGTTTTATATATTAGGTCTTGGGGGTTAGCTGTTCGCAGAGAGAACATCTAACCCAAGACTCGGTCTATTTATCCTAGTTAAAATTTATATACTGAGGCTTGGGGGTTAGCTGTTCAAAACTGAACATCTAACCTCATAACCCGGCTTATTTTAGTTGTCATCTTTTTTGCATGTTTTAGAGATAAAATTCTTGTTATTGTTATAATTGTCAAGTTATTTCTTTAAAAGTTTTACTTTGTATATCATGATATTGAGCAAGTTAGATATATGGGTCAATGGGGTAAATGTGCAGAGTAAGCCATTACTCTCCAGAACATTGACCCGGGTCTTGGGGGCTCTTGCTAAAATAGCCTGTAGCTTTGATCTCAAGACCCGGCCTTGATGCCACCAGTATAATTCTTGGTTATCTTACTATAGAGCTCGATGTGACTCGCACCTATATGGCCTGATTGCTCACCTGGAAATTCAATCAACCATGATGCCTAAAAGGACTTGGTTTGACCCTGTTTTTTCAGAGAAGTTGCAACAGAGATATCCATGCGAAAGCCGGCTCATAGTTAAAGAAACCAAAAGGGTCATCTAAACCATCAAAGACTTGAAATTTAAGCTAAAAGTTTCACCAGAATTACAGATCAAAGTAGCATACTGCACAGGCGCACGATCAAAATATTAGGCTCAAGTATTAAAGTTATTACAGCGTGCCTATTCAGGCTAAATGGATAAGTGTTTCATAGAATTAAGACTCGGTCCTCTCGACCGGGTCATCTGCTGCTGGAGTCTCGTTTGGCTGCTCTTGGGTCTTGGGGGCTTCTCCTCCTGCTGCAGGCTCGGCCTCTGTGGATTCTTGGGGTCCTCCTATCTCCTGAGCCGGGGTTGTCCAGCAAATCAAGGCAAGGCCTTGATTCTTGGGTCATCTTCTGTGATAATAGGCCGGCGTGGTGGAGCGATGGCAGGAGTACCTGTGCATGTGATGACCGGTGATTGCATTTGACCGGGCACCTGTTGTGGAGAAATGAGAATTGCTGGCTTTGGGTTTGGAGTATCAATGCGTCGGCTCTTCTTGTCATAACCATATTGAAATTTCTCCAAGGACAAGCCTTCAACAATAACTGTGGCAGCATACCGGTCTCTTTGGTTATAGCAGTAAGATCTTTACCACCGAATTCTGAATTGTCCAAATTGAACTGGGGAAACCCGCCAGCGAGCTTTGCCGGGTCTATGTCAGGATAGTGTGCCTTGGCTAGAGCCAGGACACGCATGGCACCCTTGTGGCAGCCCGATAATTTCCACCGGGTCATCCACTCTGGAATTGTGGACAGCTGCCCGAGGAAGTCCCTCAGCTGGCTTGGTGGAGACTTCAGTCCACGAGCTGCTGCAATAGCACGCCCGGCTCCATAGTGCAATTGTCTAACCAATGTAAGTAATGCCTGGAGTTTGACATCAGGGGTCTTTAAGTTCATGGCGTGGCGAGGGCCTGAAAAAAAAATTGTAGTACAGAAGAGTTCAGTTAGTAGAATGTTGTGATAAGAGGAATGATGGTTATAAAGTAGAAAGAGAGAAAGTTTACCCCAAACAGCAGCAACGATCTCCCTCAGCAGATGTGTAAAGGAGTCATATGTTTTTTGCATCTCGGCCAGTTTCTTCTCAGCAGTCTCGAGCTGGGTCTTCCAGTTTTCCTCGTGTTCTTCCATGTCCTTTTCAAGGACATGTTTTCTTCTTTTGCGTCCGCAAGGGAGGTCTCGAGGTTCTGGGTTTTCTCTTGCGCCTCGGTTTTTAGCTGGGTCTCAGTCGAGAGTTGCTCTTTGAGCTGCTGGATTTCTTGATAGGCTTGGGACACATGTTGCTGAAAAAGTAGTTGTATCCAGTTGAGTATAAAGTTTGACAGCGAAAAATTTGTTAAAGGAAATCCAGAATTACAAGTCTCGGGTTGCTGCAAGCATGCAACCCGACACTTGGGGTCTATTTAGATTTGAAAGTTCTTAAAGCAAATAAAAGCTTTACAGTATCTGGATTGAATGATTGACTAAGAAGGACAAGTCCCAGATTACTGCAAGCATGTAACCCGGCACTTGGGGGCTGGGAAATTTTAAGTTTTCAGAAAGTAATAGCTATGAGTTCTAGTATGCTGTAAACAGACAAACTAGCACTTGGGGGTTAATTTATTTTTAGTTATACTAATTAAGCTCCAAGCTTATTCAACAAGTTAAGTAAACTTGGAGCTTGGGGGTTAGGGAATAAGGTAGAGAAGAAGGTTACCTGGTGGCGTTTCTGGATAGTAGTGACAAGCTAAGTTTCAAGTCCCTTATGCTGGGAGAGCCGGGAAAAGTACTCAGAGATAAGGGCCGGCAGCTCCATGTTCTCTAGAGCCGGGCGCTCGGAGTATTCAATGGTTTCTTTCCCATGAGTGCTTGCCTCAGCTTTCACCTCTGGTTCAATAATCTTTGCCACCAGTCTGGATCGAGCTTCAGTAGTTGTGGTCCGGGTGCCCAAGTATTGCACCTCATCGTTTGTACCCGAGCCAGACCCGGGAGATTTCCCAGGAGAGTTCTGGGTGGGCTTGGTAGCAGTCAGAGGAGACCCGGCAGGAGTGTTGCCCGGGTCTGCTCTGGGAGGTGAAGCTGGAGGCGAAGGAACCTTTTCTTCCATGTCCTTTCCTTGGGTTTCCTCTACAATGGGGTCATGAACAGGAGCCTCTGTAGGAGCAAGCTCGGTCATAACTTGGTGGGAAGAAGACCCGGCTACGTCAAGAGGTGTAGCCTTTGTTCTGTATATGCAAGAATATGATCAGTTAGTGGTGAAAAGAAATAAAAAAGGTTGAAAAATTTTGAGAAGAAAGAAATATACCCAATGTTGACATGGAAATCGTCCGGAAGGTTCACGCTGTCACCTGAAGAAATTGACAAAGATTGGGACTCTGAGACCCGGATTTTGCTAGCTAAAGGGTGAGAGGTGCTAGGAGTATTTTGTATTGACTTGGTCCAGCGATACAGGGAACACGAAGGGATACCTGTGTTCAAAGATTCTTGACTGGTGCTGGACCGGGTCTTGCGACGCTTGCTGGCTTCAGCTTCCTTGACAACATCTTTTTCCTGTCGAAGTACTTGAGGTTGAGAGATGTTCATCATATAACTAGAAATGCGAGAATATGGCACCTTCTGTACTGCGGCTCTGTTCCTCTTATGGGAAGGGCTTGGAGCCGGTACTTCGATGACATCTGGAGCCAGCAAATTATCATTAGCCGACTCAGCAAGATCTGGACAGGAAATAAAAATTTAATGGTTAGTAAAACCTGAGTGAGTTTCGTTCTCGATTAAGTCGAGGAAGAGACGGCCCGTTGAGTCAAGCTCACCTTTTCTTCTTCCTCCTCATTGTTGGAGTCAGAAACGTCATCACCCGGCTCGTTCACGGGTGCATAATCCTCTTTCCACCATTCCGGATCCTGGGAAGTGGACACAAAGTTAGAAAATAATATTTATGAAATGAGGTGCCAGAAAAAATGAAGTGGAGCTAAAAGTGAAATCATACCGTGGGAACCGGGTTGTTAGCATAAAACGGGGCAAGCCCGGTTTCAGCTATAACAGTCTTCTTTTCGCCAAGAAGAGTCTTGGCGGTCTTGACAATCTGGTCCTCAAGAAGCGTTACTTCGGAGTAACGCACATCGTCTGTCGAAGACCCGGTATACTGGTGAAATAACCGGGTCCTAATGCTCAATGGCTGGATGAACTAGCCAATCCAGCACTTGACTATGTCAGTGCCTCGGAGGCCATGCGCGAGGAGGGCTCTGGCCCGAGTCTGGATGTCAGTGAGTGAGTAAGTCCCGGTCTTCATCGCTGGCAAAACTGTTCATTTTGGAATCATAGACCAGGGGGAATTGCGAAAGGCAGGATAACGAGCGTCATCTGACACAGGGGAGGTGTCCTTGCAGTAAAAATAAGTGTTTTGCCACCCCTTTGGGTGGCTGGCAAGAATAAGAGCCGGAAAATTATTAGTTTTCCGGCGTTGGATAGAAACTCCACCGTAAGGGCCCAAAGGTTGCTTCTTACGAGAGGGATTGCAGTAAAAGATTTCTAAGAACAGTTCCAGGCTGGGAGCCATCTGGAGATAATCCTCACAGAAAACAACGTAGTTGCTGATGTTAAGGATGGAGTTGGGAGGCACATCGAGAGCAGTCAAGCCATAGTACTTAAGAACTCGACGAAAAAACAAGGAGCCAGGAGGACGAAGACCACGAGTGACATGATCGAGAAGGACAACAACTTCACCTTTTTGTGGGGTGGGTCGCGTTTCTTCTCTAGGAGCTCGCCATTCGATCTCTTTCTTTGGAGGCAGCTCTCCTCTGCTTACGAACGTCTGCAGGGTTAACTCCGTGACAGAGGAGCGGGTCCAGTTCACCGGGGCGGCGCTGGCCGCTGCGGCTGAACCCGTGCCCTTCTTCACTAACTTCTTCACGGCCTTGGGGCCTCCCGCTTTGGTCTTCTCCTTGCCCATTGCTGTAGAGCTCGGGTGGAGGCCAATGGTGAGGATGAACTCGAGGAACCCTAGCTGCTAGTTTGAATCGTGGAGAGGGTGCGCTGCTTGGTTTCGAGATGTGATTGAAGGGGAATCAAGTGCGCAGAGCTGCGGGATGGTTGAGGATGATCGCGGCGCTGCGGGCGTGCGTGATTCGAGCTCGATTGGGATCTGGAAATGGCGGCTGCGCGAGGTTGAAGATGAAGGGGCCAGGGAATGGGGAAAGTGATCCCTGTTTACCCTAGTCCTTAATTTATAAGGCACGGTGAACAAGCCCTAAGGGCATTATGGTAAAAAGAGTGGTACGATGAGGATATTTGACCTAGGTCAATGACAAACAGATAATGACAAAAGTGAGGATATTCATGATAAGATATCTGGAGATAGATTTGGAGAGAGAAAGACAGAATCTTTGACTAAAAGGTTGACTGATGATTCGTATGTTCGTTAAGTGAAATTTTTGCTAGGTGTTGAGGAACAAAGTTTACAGTAAGAAGACTCGGGAAGTAAAGCCGGGTTATGGAACGGCCGCCAAGATGAGCCGGCCCTGAGGCTAAAGTTGGATAAAACTAACGGTTTAAATGTATGCTCTTTTATATGTTTTCAGGGATTAACTTGAATAGCCCGGATGGCAATGCTTGAGCAAAAGGACCAAGTTTACAAGGCATCTCAAGAATTCACCATCCTGTTATCCAAGCTAATCTGGGGGCTAATGTTGGGGGAAAGATAACCTGGTGTACCCATGGAGGAGAAAGAAGACGCGCCAGGCTAGAGGCCGGGCTTGGCCTGCTTTCATCATCATGGGTTGGACTCAATCATGGGCTGGAGCATTTGGCGGTAACCCGGTTTATGGAAGGAAAGATCTAGAAGACCCGGAGGTGGTGCACCTCATGGAGTCCAAGACTTGGAGATCACGAAGAGGTGGAGATAGATAGAAACTCCGAATACGGGTATAGCTCGGCCTTACCATGTAAGACACCAGGAGACCCGGCGATCTATATAAGGGGCTCCTGGGTCATAGTTAGGTCAAGCTTTTCATATTACACAAGTCCCACGAGAGAGAGAGATCATTGTAACCCTAATCGAGATCCGGCTCTGTTGTCGTAGCCGGGCTATCGATATCGAGATCAATAATAGAGTAGCTGGAAGTAGGTCTTTATCTCCAATGGAGAGGCCGAACCAGGGTAAATCCTTTGTCCCATCCACGCAAAACAACCTCTCTGACACCAGTTTCGCCTGGCCCTCAACTCAAAGTTACCCTATGGTAACATATGCCGTTACAACCCCACGACACACTATCTCCATGTGCTCCCATGTCCATAGTAGGGTCTCTCGTGTCCATAGTAGGGCCTCCCGGCCATGTCCATAGTAGGGCCTCCCATGGTAGTACCGACGCCTCACATGTCGCCTATCCCTCCATATGGTCCCATGTTTCTCATAAGAGAGCCAAAACTCATGTCTCCCATGCCCATCATAGGTGCATTCATCCCTCCCATGGTAGCACCAACGCCTCCATGCTTGTCATTCCCATCATTCTTTTCTTCATCAATAGTTCATCACGGCGCATGTTGAGGTACTCATTTTGCTTGTCATCAAAGTATGACGTGTCCATGAAGAAGAGGCATTTCTCCAACTCCATTATCTTCTCTTCCTCCGCCAATTGCAATATCTTCTCCTACAATGCCAATCTCCTCTCCTCCGCCGCCACCTTTCTTGCTTCGGTCTCGGCGTCCATGCTAGTCTTCTTAAGCTTCTCCTCTCTCGCCAATTTCTTCGCCTCCATTTCCTCCCTTCTTGCCTTCACCATTTCCTCCATAGCATGCTTTAGATCATCATCTCCTCCTCCTTTCTTCTTCTCTTTTGCCATTTTTGTACCCGACGGTCTCCTTGGATTTGCATAGTTCACCGAGCTAGCTAGGGGGCAGCCTCCTCTTGCCGCTGATACGTGCATTTTATATCATCATTTATACAACTTTTAGTATCATATTAGAATGTTATTTACATTATTATATCACTGTTTTTGCATGTTTTAGATAATTTATGGGACTTTCATACAAAGTCCCTATTTTTGGTATTTAATTCCTGGGAGGCAGAAAACCGCATTTTTCTTGTTTTTAATGTTTCAGGGGCTACGAGGACTCAAATAATAAAAGGAAAAATACCACGCTGGTTTTTCATCGGAAGAAAGGCGGTGGGAAGAAGACCGAAGAGAGGAGAGCCAAGAGGCCCGAAAGAGGTGGGCCCACGCGGCCCAAGTACCTGGCCGCGTGGGACCCACTAAACGGCGCCTCGGGCACCTCCTCGCCTGGGGCTTTTTAGCGACGCCTTCCTCTCGCCCAAAAAGTCACGCCCTAATTTTCACGAAACCATCCGAGGCCGCGGCGGCGGCGAAACTCCTGATTCCGCCCAAGGGGGATCATATCCTGCTGCTTCGGAGCTCCGGAGAAGGGGAAAATCATCGTCATCGTCATCACCTCTCCTTCTTGGCGTGGGAGGAGGCCTCTACATCATCACCCCCATCAAGACTAGCACCATCTCCATCATCATCACCGTGATCCACTCCGTTTCCCTCGTAGTTTGAGAGTTGCTATACCCTAGATACTTGTCTTGTGCTACTATTCATGTTTGTGATTGAGTACTTGTTTTTATTTGGTGGTGAAGTATTATTTTCAGATTGTGTTGTACCACTTATGCCACTGAATATCATCATGTTTGTACGTTGTGAGTAGTCACTACAACAGGACATAGCTTTTGTAACACAGGTTTGTGTTACTTTAGGTCCAAAACTGTGTTACTAGGCCAAACTGTAACACATTTTGAAATGTGTTACGTTAGGCCTTGTTACTAGGAGACTGACTGCTGTCACACATAATAGTTGTTACAATATGTCAAAAATTGTGTTACAAGTAACATACAGTAATATGCATCTTATGTGTTACTAAGTGCCATCAGTAAGACTACTATACGCCATCAGTAACACCGTTGTAACACCATAGTTGATCCACGTCAACTGCCCTAGTAACACATTTTTCTAACTATAGTAATACCATCAGTAACACACTATTCTCTAAATAATTAATATTTCTGCTTTTAATTATTAAGCACAAAATTAGGTACATATTTTCTTTAATATATTTATTTAAATAGAAATATTGCATGTGATTAATTATTTGTTTCATTATGATGCCACACATACACAAATTGAAATGATCAGGATACAACGGATATACACGAGGGTAGGACACATATATATCAAAATAATTAAATAGCAATATTATTTGTACAACTCGACTTTCATATACACTTGACCAGAAAAACACCTTCATGAAGAATATTGCACCCTAAATTTGCATCAATTCCAAGAAAAACATCTTCGTGAATAAATTACACTTTTAATCTATCAATGTAACTACAGCTATTGGTAAGTGAAGTCTTCGATATTAATTTGCTTCTAGCTCCAGGTGCAATGGAGGAATTCAACTGCAACTTAATCATACTTATTCTGAATCTGCAAGAGAAAAAGGATATTATATATATGAATAATCATACACAATATGATTCAGAATATCATTAATCGCCCCTTCAGATGAGGCACCACCATCCTGTAAGATAACACTCTCGTTTAGATGGTTAGATGGAGCAATATCATTAGGATTGTTAGGCGGAGCAATATCATTTGGATATTTAGGCGGAGCAATATAGAGCCAGATTTCCCCTAAACACATATAGATGGACAGTTTTTTCAATCTAAGGGGTCACACAACATTTTATAATAATATACTTTCATAGAAGAGGTGAACAAAGTACGAGTTTGTTTGTTACCCTCTGGGCCTTCTTTCTAATATAGTATAGGACGCCAATTTCCTAAAAGCCAACTTTCTAAATCATCAAGATTAAATCATAGTACTAAACATGACACCTTATCATTGACCACAGTAGAATTTTGGCCTTTCGATTTCCATCTTTATAGTGCAGGTATATGGTCAACATGTCCATTGCCATCCTACATGTACGTAAAAATGTCAATCGAACAAGTACATGTCTTGGTTTTCTTGTGTTATCTGCTATCATGCTACTGGCTTTGCATGCACACGAATGTTTTGTATATGCTCTAAGATAATTTCAGCAGGCAAAAAATGTTCTAGTGATTGGTTGAGTGCAACAATGATGCTTTGTCACATGGCTAAATCTCATTAGTACAGCCCACATAATCACACAGGGAAGGTTTTTAGCAAGGTGGAATTGCTTATTATCTTGTCAAAAAAGGAACTGCTTTACAATAATACACGATGATTTAGACAAAAATAGCTTGCACTACAAACATGACTTAATTAACACATGGAAGAACATTCACTACTGCTGCCAGAGGATAGGGCACATTGAACAAAATAAACAAAAAAACATTCTGCTTCCGAGCCACACACAATCATAATTGTCAAATAAAAGTCAGAACACACCTGCACTTGGAGAGTATTCTCTAACCAATTTACAATACCCCCAGTGTGAGCACACATGTCGAAATCATAGTTCCTGAAATAGGGAAGAACCAAAGGATCCAATAAACTATCACGGTTGTCATAAATCATTGTACACTAGCAAAAAAAAATTGTTTGATTGCACTCTTTTCTATCCAGAACAGACTTAACACTTAATTATGAGTTACAAGTTTGCTATACCTTAAACATTGTAGTACGCAAGATATTCTGTTTCATATTTTGTTGATACAAGACAATGCATGTATAGCTAGTTCAACAAACCGAAGCATAACACTAAGCGCATGAGCTACATGCATAGTTTTAAGCAGAAATAGCTGGGAGAGAAGAGGATACTTACCTCAATTATCTGAGCCGGTTCACTGTTCAGTACACAAGCAACTGGCCCTCACTAACTTCATCCCTTATACAAAGACAATGAAATATGTTTGACATAAGAACAAGATGACAAATGAAAGAAATTCACTGAACAATGAAACACATCACATTGATTTTCTATACACTCGGAGAAAATATTCTCACTCTTAAATCCAAGCTTCACTAGTCACAGTTGCATACTGATTTCGTAGACTGAAATGCCTAGAATGATATTTTGTTCCGGCTCCTTACTGTTAGAGCTGGTGTAAAAGTTAGAAGCTAGGCTCGCTCAATCTCCTTGTCATTGTGACCTGGATGCGGCCAGGCTCGCTCAATCTCATTGTCTTCGTGACCTAGATACGGCCAGGCTCGCTCAATATCCTTCTCTTCGTGACCTGCATGCGGCCAGGCTCACTCAATCTCCTTGTCTCTGTGACCTGCATGCAGCCAAGGCTTGCACGGCCACGACAAGAAACATCCTACCGACGCAGTGCTTGCGCTGCTCTGTGAATCCTCCGACTGCGCCCAAAACAAACACACGAGGATGAGCGAAACGGCAGATCGAATCGAAATAGTCCGCGATCTAGATCGGGTGCAGGGCCTAGAGAAGTTGGTGGTGGGGAGAGGGGTTGGACATGGGCGCTTACCAGATCGTCGTCCTTGTTCCGATCGGAAGATGCCTTGCGGGCTGGGCGGATGCACGAGATCAGCGCACCATTGACCGACTAGTGGAAACACGACGAGGACGCGGTTCTCCGCCATTAGCAGGCACCGCGAGGCGATCTTGAGGCCAATGCCGGTGGGGGTGGCCGCGGGCATGGCCGCGTCGTGCACTCAGGTAGGGGGAGGGAAGAGGATGATGGGAGGGCACGGCGGTGGAGATTTGTGCCCCTGTGGACTGTGGTGGCGGCGAAGAAGATGAGGAAGTGGAGGCGCTAGACGGGGGTTGATAAGGATCGAGTCCCTTCAGTTTAGGCCCACTCGCAAAAATAGATGAATTTTTCATCTACGCGCCTGTTTTTCCCGCAGTGTGTCTTGGAAAACTTTCAGCCACTCGCAAAAAAAAAGATGAATTTTCATCTACGCGCCTGTTCAGGCGTGGCTTGGAAAACTTTCAGCCAATGCATGCTACTGTAAAACTTAGTAAAAAGATTATCTCCCAGTACAAACCGTTGATCGTGTTTCTATTTTCACTAATTTAGTTTGGACATGATGTTTTGACTCATGTCTAGATACATCATGTGTTACTGTCAGTCGTAGTAACACAAATGACGTGTTACTGCAATTTTACTTGTAACATGTTTTTCTATGTGTTACTTGGTTGTGTTACTTAAACTCTGTTCTATTTGTAGTGAGTTCCCATATGTTCCTGAGGGTATAGGATGAATTGGCAATGATTTATATATGACATGTGTTGGTATTTTGTCAAGAGTTTATCTTTTATGTGATTCTATGATGGTGTTGTGCGAACGTCGACTGCACAACACTTCACCTATATGGGCTCATAGGAGAACACCGTAGTATAATGAATTGAGGGAGACTTGGGAGGACATGTAAACCTGAGACCGAGTCATGAAGTTATATTATGAGGGTATTAGTATCGGGGACCTTAGAGTGTAATGCTATGGTGGGACTTTATTTCTTAATAATTCTTGTGCAGTCATTTACTTTGCCACATGATCCATCATAAGGGGTTGTAGTTTATTTATTTAGCTATACCTAATTATGGCTCCGTCCAAAGAAGATTAAAACTTGACAAGATATTCAACGTGTTGTTTAATAAATCTCTATTTCTAACAATATCCATGCCGCCCTCGGGAACGTTTTCCACATATAAGTTACACATCACTTGAGTTTGTCCTCTTGCCACATAAGAGGATTGGGCTTTCTCTCATTGAGAGCTTTCACTTGCTACTATTTATTTTCTGCATTGCAACTATACAACAAAAAATACCAAAAACATTTGCATCTTTTTTTATTTATTTATCAATCTTGCCAACCAAAACCTTCAGCTCCTCGTGGGTTCGACAACCTTTTCTAATTGAAAGGTACTACAATTGATCTCCTGCACTTGAGATTCATCAAGATACTTTTCTGGCGCCGTTGTCGGGGAGCGTACCGCTATTGGTAAGAAGTTTGGTAAGGAAACTTGAAAGCTGAATTTTATTTGTTGTTTTATCTCATTATTACTATGGCATTTATGAATCGTTCCTCGCTGCACCTTGCTCTATATGAAAGTGCTTATGCCACTGCTCCTAAAGTGGTTGAAACTACTGTGTCTGAGGTACCTAAAGTGGGATTTAAAATTCCCATTGGTCATGTTAAAAGAGTTATGAAAGATCCATTTGCAGGGGATGGAACTAAGTCTACACGTGAACACGTGGAGAGAATTGAGGACATATGTGGCTTATTTAGACTTTCTGGTATTTCTGAAGATTAGGTAAAAAGAAAGCTATTGTATTTGTCTTTATCTGGTAATGCTCGTGATTGGTACATGTCTTTGGATGAAGAAGTCAGGATTGAATGGAGCATCTTGAGGAAGGTTTCTTTCTTAAATATTTTACTCCTAAAGAAGCTTATGATAACCGCTGCTATATATTTAATTTCTGGCCACATCTGGGAGAGAGTATTACTCAAGCTTGGGGGAGGTTAAAGGAACTCCTTCGCAACAATCCTTGTCACGATCTTACAAGGAAGCTTATATTGATAAACTTTTATGTGAGCCTACCCATAAAGCATAAGGAAATTCTGGATAATTCATCTGGTGGAAGTTTTACTAATAATACTGAAGAAGAAGCATGGAATTTATTGGAGACTATTTATGAGAATACTAGTCATTGGGATCTTGATAAAGGTAATAAGCCTTATTTTGATTATGAATATTCATGTGTAGAGAACTTCTCTACTTCTATCTTGTTTTAAATCTGAGTGATACTTTTGGTCTTGATCCTTATGTTATAATTGAGATAGCTAAAGGTTTTGCTAATCATATCCGTGTTCCTAAAAGCGATTTTGAAGTTTATGTTGAACCTGTTAAACAATCTATTGTTGTTCCTAAAGTTATTAAACAGGCTGAACCAGTGTCATCTGTGACAATTGAGGAGTATGTTGAACCACCTCCATATCCAAACAAAGTTAAGGAAAATCTACTTATTGTTGTTACTAACAAAAGTAACAGAAGATGTTCTCAGCCTTATGAACAGGTGGAAGTCAACACTCAAATTTCTGTTATCAAGCAACTAAATGAAGAAGACCCTGTTGTTGTTTATTTATGTGAAGATGCTACAAAAATCATCAAAGGTAATTCGGCCAAGGTAGGAAAACCTGTTATATCATGCTCTATTAGAACTTCAAGTTATCATGGTCTATGTGATATTGGAGCAAGTATTAGTGTCATTCCATATTCTCTTTATCTTTAAATCAAGCCTGATATTGATCCTATTGTTATGGAAGAGACATGTATGCTGATTTTATTGTGCTTGGTTGTCCTCAAGATTCATTTTGTCCTATCATTTTTGGTAGACCTTTCTTACATACTGTTGGTGCTGAAATTAATTTGCCTAAAGAGAAAGTGTTTATTAAATGTGCTGGTGAAAACTTGAATTCAACTTTTCCAAATTTGCTGATAAACATGTTGTGAAAGAGCCAATTTCTGAAGATTTAATTGAAACTCTTGCTCATATAGCTGTAGCTTCAACAGATGTTGTAGAACGTTATATGCTTAATCAAGATGAACCATTTAATGATGAGGAAAAAGAGCTTTAGAACAAATATTATGGCAACAACCACCACAATTACAATTGCATATCCCACCTGATAATTTAGGAGTGCTACCACCACCTAAAGGGGATCCTAGTTTTGAATTAAAACCTTTGCCTACAAATCTGAAATATGCATATTTGGATGAGAAGAGCATATATCCTGTCATTATTAGTGCTAACCTTTCAGCTGAAGAAGAAGAGAAATTACTTGATGTGCTAAAAGCTCACCGACCAGCCATTGGATACTCTCTTGATGATCTTAAAGGTATAAGCCCAGCTCTATGTATGCATAAAATTAATTTGGAAGATGCAAAACCTGTTGTTGATTATCAACGCCGTCTCCATCCAAAAATGAAAGAAGTGGTAAGAAAAGAGGTAATAAGACTTATTGAAGCTGGTATCATTTATCCTATAGCTGATAGTAAGTGGGTTAGTCCTGTTCATTGTGTTCCTAAAAAGGGTGGAATGACTGTTGTTCCAAATGATGAGGATGAACTTGTGGCTCAACGTACTGTTGTTGGTTATAGGATGTGTATTGATTTCAGAAAATTAAATAAAGCAACTCGAAAAGATCATTATCCATTGCCATTTATTGATCAAATGTTAGAAAGGTTATCTAAACACTCTCACTTTTGCTATCTAGATGGTTATTCAGGTTTCTCGCAAATTCCTGTCCATAAGGATGATCAAGAAAAGACCACTTTTACTTGCCCATATGGTACATTTGCTTATAGGAGAATGCCATTCGGTTTGTGTAATGCTCCTGCTACTTTTCAAAGATGCATGAATGCTATATTTGCTGATTATATTGAAAAGATAATGGAAGTTTTTATGGATGATTTTTCTGTGTATGGTACTTCCTTCGATAATTGCTTGTTCAACCTTAACAAAGTTTTGCAGCGTTGTGAAGACCAACACTTAGTTCTTAATTGGGAGAAGTGTCACTTCATGGTTACTGAAGGTATTGTTCTTGGGCATAAGATTTCTGGAAAGGAATAGAAGTTGATCCAGCAAAGATAGAAGCTATTGAAAAGCTACCATACCAAGGGACATCAAAGGTATAAGAAGTTTTCTTGGGCATGCAGGTTTTTACCGTAGGTTTATTAAAGATTTCTCCAAAATATCAAAACCTCTAACCAATCTTTTGCAAAAGGATGTTCCTTTCTCTTTTAATGATGATTGCATTGAGTCCTTTAATATTTTGAAGAATGCTTTAATAAGTGCTCCTATTATTCAACCTCCTGATTGGAAATTGCCTTTTGAAATTATGTGTGATGCTAGTGATTATGCAGTTGGGGCTGTTTTGGGCCAACGTGTTGATAAGAAACTGAATGTTATTATTATGCTAGTAGAACACTTGATGCTGCTCAAAGAATTATGCTACAACTGAAAAAATTTTTAGCAGTACTATTTGCTTGTGACAAGTTTAGACCTTATATTACTGATTCAAAAGTCACATTGCATACTGATCATTCTGCTATTAAATACTTGATGCATAAGAAAGATGCTAAGCCTAGACTAATAAGATGGGTACTTTATTGCAAGAATTTGATTTACACATTGTTGATAGGAAAGGGGAAGATAATCAAGTAGCTGATCATCTCTCTAGATGGAAAATACCTGATGATCCTATTCCTATTAATGATAGCTTTGTTAATGAACAACTTGCAATTTAATGTTTCTAGTGCTAAAGTTGCATCTCCTGGTTTGCCAACTATGCAAATTTTATTGTTGGTAAAGTTTTACCTCCACACTTCACTTCTCAACAAAGAAAGAAATTCTTTTATGATCTTAGACATTATTTTTGGGATGATCCTTTCCTTTATAAGAAAAGTGTGGATGGTATTATTAGACGTTGTGTACCTGAGCATGAACAACAGGCTATTATAAGAGATTGTCATGACAGTCCCTATGGAGGGCATCATGCAGGAGATCGCACAGGAGCAAAGGTATTACAATCTGGTTTCTATTGGCCTACTTTATTTAAGGATTGTGCTGAATATGTTAAATCTTGTGATAAATGTCAAAGAGTAGGAAATATTGGTAGGAGAAATGAAATGCCTATGAATTATTCTTGCCACTTGAGCCATTTGATGTGTGGGGTTTTGACTTTATGGGACCTTTCCCAGAATCAAAGACAAAGCATACTCACATTTTGGTTGCAGTTGACTATGTTACAAAGTGGGTGGAAGCAATTCCAACCAAAAGTGCAGATCATGCCACAGCAATGAAGATGCTCAAGGACATCATTTTCCCCAGGTTTGGTGTTCCTAGGTTTTAATTACTGATGGTGGTTCTCATTTCTTGCATGGTGTTCTTAGAAAAACTTTGGCAAAATATGATGTTAACCATAGAATTGCATCTCCTTATCATCCTCAAACAAGTGGACAAGTTGAATTAAGTAATAGGGAAATTAAACTCATTTTGGAAAAGACAGTGAATAAGTCTAGATCTGATTGGCCAATTAAATTAATGATGCATTATGGGCTTATAGAACTGCTTTTAAAAATCCTATGGGAATGTCTCCTTATAAAATGGTTTATGGAAAAGCTTGTCATTTACCTGTTGAATTAGAACATAATGCTAGATGGGCTATTAAACAATTGAACTTTGATTTTAAAACTGCGGAGAAAAGAATTCTTGACCTAAACCTACTTGATGAATGGAGAAATGAAGCTTATGAAAGTGCAATGTTTAAAGAAAAAGTTAAATTTGGCATGACAAGAAAATTAAGAGAAAGGAATTCAAAGTAGGTGATCAAGTTTTATTATACAACTCTCGTTTCAAGTTTTCTGCAGGGAAGCTAGCTTCAAAGTGGCAGGGACCATTAGTGATACAGGAGGTGTACCGTTCAGGAGCTATCCGTCTTCACGGTGACATGAAAGGTAAACCTCATGTAGTCAATGGACAACGCCTTAAACCTTATATTGCAGGAAAGAGCTTCATCGGAATGGTGGAGGAGTTGAATTTACAAACACCGGAGGAGGTAATTGAGAGAGTGCAGTTTCAGAAACCCTAAATCAATAGAAGGTAACTTTAGTGTTGGAAAGTTTCTCGGAATTGCATATTTTACGGAAGTCATTTTTATGGAAATTAACGTGTGGGACAAGAAAACTGGACGAAGCGGAGACCCGAGGAAGAAAAAGGGGCCCACGCGGCCAGTACCTGGCCGCGTGGGCCACTCCTTTCCCACCTCGGAGTCCTTTTTCGTCTCGTTTTCGATCCCGACGCTTCGTCTTGACCTAAAAACCTCAATATATACCCCTCTCTGCCGATCTAATCTCGCACCGAGCGTTCTCGAGCGATTCTTTCTTTTGCTGTTTCTGCCTGTCAGGTTTTTAGCCATGTCTTCGGGAGACTCCTACCAATGCTCCTCCATGGACGACGATGATGATGAACTCGAGGGCCACAGCCCCACGTCCATATGGAGGAGGAAGAGGAAGGACTACTCCGATGATGAAGACTACAAGCTTGACGAGGAGGAGATGGAGAAGAAGAAGCTGAAGAAGGAGAGTACAAGCCCTCCGTCGACATCGCACCTCTGGCGACAACACCTCCTTCACCCATTGCTGTTGCCGGTGTGAGGGTGAACCATCTCTTGGAAACAAGAGGCAGACGGCGCGCATGCACCGGAGGGAAGGTTCCTAGGCTCTCACTTGCAAGCAAAAACGTGGTTTACTCTTATTGACAGGGAATTCAGCGTGCCACCCAAGAGAACTATCCTGGTGAATGGGATCGCAAGATCCCCAACAAGAAAGTACCAAGCCCGGAGTGGAAGCCTTGCAAGGAGATGGTGGAGAAGAATCTCATGCAAAAACTGGGAGAAGCTGCAAGCAAATTTGAAAAGCCTACAACCTTATGATGAGCATTATTGGAGATTGAAGAAATTATTATGAAGACAAGAAGAAAGAAGAGAGGAAGTTCTAGCAAACGTCAAGCTTGGGGGAGTTCCACCTAGTCTTTATCTTTATAGTTTATCATATCTATCTAGTCATGGTGTGTTTTGCTTTTATCGTTTAGTTATCAATATCTCTTAGGCGTGTGTGAGCTCATGGAGCATTATCATGTATCTCTATCTTATGGTTTATCAATGAATATTAAAGTATGGTGTCATCCATGATTCTCTTGTTTGGAGATTTATGGGTAACACTCATGCAAATGAGCGTGGCATATTTAGAGTTTCAGTCACATCTTGCCTTGAAATTAATTAACTTGAGTGTGTTGGACAATTGTAGAATTATCTCATATAAAATAAGTAAAGAGTCAATATGACTTGGAATTAATAGTTTAAGGTTGAGATATAGTCTTGTAGGATAAAAAGTTGAGAAGGGTTAATGAAAAGGATATAAAACACTCTTGTTAGAATCTAGTATCTTTTGAGCAAATTAATGATCATGGATATTTCAATACTTATGCTCTTGAATGTGAATGAAAGGAAGGCACCTGAAATTTCAGTTAGCCATGGAAAGTGTAAGATAAAGGTTGTTAGAGCATAGGAACTTGATTGAGATATCCATGACTAAAGTTTGCACTAGTTACTAGAGAAGCAAGTGATAACAATTTTTATATCTATCTATCTTTTCATTTGTCTTCTTTGAACTTGTTATCCAATGAGAGTTTATCTTGTCTTTAAATTTCAGCAAAGTATAAAAGATTATAATGCTTGCCATAAAGAGCAAAAGCATGTGAAAAAATATGATTCGATTGTCCAACATACAATGGTTATTTGCTTTCAAAAGTAAGGGGTGATTGCTAGAGCTTCTACTTATGTTGCCCTCATGTGTATGAGTTTTAGTTCATTAATCTTATCTTGCAATGAATATGATGATGATACAATGCTCGTATTTATTTATCAACCATAAGTCCATTGATGCATGTAATGATCTATGTCCTTACTTACTCGAGGACGAGTAAAGGTTTAAGCTTGGGGGAGTTGATACGTGCATTTTATATCATCATTTATACAACTTTTAGTATCATATTAGAATGTTATTTGCATTATTATATCATGTTTTTCATGTTTTAGATGATTTATGGGACTTTCATACAAAGTCCCTATTTTTGGTATTTAATTTCTGGGAGGCAGAAAACCTCCTTTTTCTTGTTTTAATGTTTCAGGAGCTACAGGACTCAAATAATAAAAGGAAAAATACCATGTTTTTCATCGGAGAAAGGCAGGGGAAGAAGACCGAAGAGAGGAGAGCCACGAGGCCAAAGAGGTGGGCCCACGCGGCCCATGTACCTGGCCGCGTGGGACCCACTAAACGGCGCCTCGGGCACCTCCTCGCCTGGGGCTTTTTAGCGACGCCTTCCTCACGCCCGAAAAGTCACGCCCTAATTTTCCAAACCATCCGAGGCCGCGGCGGCGGCGAAACTCCTGATTCCCTCCGAGGGGGATCAGATCCTGCTGCTCCGGAGCTCCGGAGAAGGGGGAAATCATCGTCATCGTCATCACCTCTCCTCCTTGGCGTGGGAGGAGGCCTCTACATCATCACCCCCATCAAGACCAGCACCATCCATCATCATCACCGTGATCCACTCCGTTCCCCTCGTAGTTTGAGAGTTGCTATACCCTAGATACTTGTCTTGTGCTACTATTCATGTTTGTGATTGAGTACTTGTCATTATTTGGTGGTGAAGTATTATTTCAGATTGTGTTGTACCACTTATGCCACTGAAATATCATGTTTGCACGTTGTGAGTAGTTCCCATATGTTCCTGAGGGCATAGGATGAATTGGCAATGATTTATATATGACATGTGTTGGTATTTTGTCAAGAGTTTATCTTTTATGTGATTCTATGATGGTGTTGTGCGAACGTCGACTGCACAACACTTCACCTATATGGGCTCATAGGAGAACACCGTAGTATAATGAATTGAGGGAGACTTGGGAGGACATGTAAACCTGAGACCGAGTCATGAAGTTATATTATGAGGGTATTAGTATCGGGGACCTTAGAGTGTAATGCTATGGTGGGACTTTATGTCTTAATAATTCTTGTGCAGTCATTTACTTGGCCACATGATCCATCATAAGGGGTTGTAGTTTATTTATTTAGCTATACCTAATTATGGCTCCGTCCAAAGAAGATTAAAACTTGACAAGATATTCAACGTGTTGTTTAATAAATCTCTATGCCTAGCAATATCCATGCCGCCCTCGGGAACGTTTTCCACATATAAGTTACACATCACTTGAGTTTGTCCTCTTGCCACATAAGAGGATTGGGCTTTCTCTCATTGAGAGCTTTCACTTGCTACTATTTATTTTCTGCATTGCAACTATACAACCGAAAATAAGAAAAACACTTGCATCTTTTATTGTTTTATTTATCAATCTTGCTAACCAATACCTTCAGCTCATCGTGGGTTTGACAACCTTTTCTAATTGAAAGATACTACAATTGATCTCCTGCACTTGGGAGTCATCAGCCGCCGTCGCCGCTTGATGCTTCATCTCCTTCCTTCCACACTTCTTTAATAGATGGCACCACTAGAATATCACGCTTCTTCCATTTCTCTTCGTCCTTCAACACCTCATAGCAATGAGACAACACAAATGCCTTCGACTTTTTCACCTTGCCTTTCTTGTTCTTCTTATCTTCTCCACGGAACAAGTTTTGCGCATTATTGAGCTACAAGTTGAGAAGAACAAGTAAAGAGTAGCACATATTGAGCTACACGTTAAGAAGAACGAGTAAAGAAATGAAACACTTACCCCTATCCACATCATTTGTGCCACTTGGGTTTAGTGCATCTACTGCCGCCATTGCGCCCGCCCACTTTTGACAATCGGTGTTTATCAATGACCACCGGGAGCGAAGAGATCTATTGCTTCGCTCAACTCCACTCTTGTTGTGCGTGTCATAGAACTCCTTCATCCTATCCCAATATGCGTTGAATGTTTGAGCCATTGCAACGGAGGCATCCAAAGACACATTTAGGAATGTCTTGCATAGCAAAAGGTCATCTTGCACGGTATAGTTCACCGACCGTCCTCTCGGAGGACCAACCAAACCCTCTCCTTCCTCATCTACATCTTCTTCAAATTCATGGTCCTCATTATGTATTTCATTGGTTTCAGACCAATGTGAAGCGATGGAGCCAGCTCCCATTGTTGACATATATGCGTCATCATTCAAACTACAAAAAATAAGATGAATATGTTCAAGCAAGAGACGAATTATATAGGGAATTGTGAAGCAAGATAGAGAAAAGTTCCTTGCGGGCATATCATCGAACACCCTATTTGCATCATCCTCCGGCGCTACAAATCGCGGCAGCTCCGGCGCGTGTTCCGGCGCTGCGGGTGGGGGAGGTGGTGGCGCCAATGGCGCTGGCGCTGGTTTCCTCGCGCGCTTCGCCGCCACCTTCTTCTTGTTGGCCGTCGCCGTCACCACAATCGGGCGCTTGGGGAGGACGTCCCGCCGCTGCGCACTGGGCCCATGCGCGACGGCTCCCCCAGGCGCGTGTGGCGGCGCGAACAGTCCACGCGCGAGCCCCATGGCGGGATGTTGGGCGGTGCCGGCGGCAGAGGAGGTCGCGCTCACGCTAGGGTTGGCGGCCGCGTCGACGGGGGAGGGGTTGCAGACGTAGGGAGGGTCGGAGGGATGCTGGAATGTCCTTCCATCGCCGGAATTCCGCCGGCGGGGGCGCGCGCTAGGCGAAGGCAGGGCGACGGCGTGAGCGGCGGGGAAATTTCACGTGGTGGTTGCTTTCTCGCGCCCAATTTACTTTCGCCGTGCGGTAGCCGCCGCCCCAAATTTAGCGCAAGGAGTACCGCTTGGGCCGGCGCCCTGGCCCTTTTTTACCGCGCGCAGAATTCTAGCGCGGCTGCTGGAGACGCTGTATCGGATGCGCGCGCGCCATATCGGCGGTTTTTTGGCCGCGCGGCCTGTTTTGCGCTGCTGTTGGAGATGCTCTTATCGACGTACGAATTCGACAGGTCAGACTCATACGCTGGAAATTCCGCGAGCCAGACGACGGAGCAGAGCAGTTTTCTACGAGTATCCTGTACATTTATACGTACATACATACACGCGAGCGCCGCTCGATTGGTGGACGAGCTAGCCGGGGCTCGGGTACGGGTGAGGTTTCCGGCCGAACCAGATGGCGACCTCCGTATATGGTTCCAAGCTCAGAGCGAATGGCTCGGAATGCGTTCGTTGGATATTGGGATGGGTCAAGCACGCCGGCAGGCTGGCGACGTCTACGTATTTGGTCCCGTAGCGGTGGAAACTGCGAACCCTTGGGAGGAACTTGCGAACGGATGCCGTGCAAAACAGGTAGCCTGTGTGTATATATAGGGGGTGAATGTTTCGTTCATTTCATGCAAAAGTCACACCTAGCAGATACAGAGTCTAACAAGATCAAGCTGCACACTCAATAAGTAGAGATGGCCAAGCATGCTGCTGCCTACGTGTTTTCAGTGGCATTGGCCCTTGGTGTGCTTGCAGCCGTTCCGGCAGGTAATTCTTCAGGTTTCTCTAAAGTGTTACTGTACGTACTTAGGATATACTACCTCCATCCCAATATGTAAAACGTTTTAGCGGGCCATTTTAGTCTACCAAAACATTTTACATGGTGGAACATAGGTAATAAGATTACTGAAGAGTACTATATAGCGCTTTCTTTTCTTGAAAAACCTGAAATATTTACGTGTCTGTCTACAATCTATGCATGATTGTACTCGAACTACAATATAATTGGTTTATAGGACATATGAAAATGACATGACCTAATTAACACAAAAAAGGTACTATGCCCGTTCATAAATTAACCCATGCAAGGATCAAACAACAGCTGTCCAGGCCATCGGCGTGTGCAACGGCATGATAGGCAACAACCTGCCCTCTGCCAGCGACGTCGTGCAGCTCTACCAGTCCAAGAACATCAACGGCATGCGCATCTACTCCCCCGACGGCAACACCCTCCAGGCCCTGGGTGGCACCAACATCGGCCTCATCATTGACACCGGCAACCGCCAGCTCGCCAGCCTCGCCTCCAACGCGAACGCCTGGGTCCAGGCCAACGTGGTACCCCACACGAACGTCAACATCAAGTACATCGCGGTCGGGAACGAGGTGTCCGGGAGCGACACAAACCTCATCCTCCCCGCCATGAAGAACGTGAACGCCGCGCTAGCTGCGGCCGGTCTGAGCGGCATCATGGTGTCCACGGCGGTGCAGTCGAACGTCACCCAAGGGTTTCCTCCCTCCCAAGGCACCTTCGCCTCCTCTGCCTCCTACATGGGGCCTATCGCGCAGTACCTTGCCAGCACCGGCGCGCCGCTGCTCGCCAACATATACCCCTATTTCGCCTACACGGGCAACCCGGCGAGTATCAACATCAACTACGCCCTCTTCACCTCGTCGGGGACCGTGGTGCAGGACGGAAGCAATGCCTACCAGAATCTGTTCGACGCGCTGGTGGACACGATGTACTCCGCGCTGGGGAGCGCCGGTGCCGGGAACGTCAAAATCGTGGTGTCGAAGAGCGGGTGGCCGTCGGCTGGCGGCACGGCGGCGAGCGCCGCTAACGCACAGACGTACAACCAGAACCTGATCAACCATGTCGGGAAGGGGACGCCCAAGAGGCCTGGCGCCATCGAGACGTACATCTTCGCCATGTTCAACGAGAACCAGAAGACTGGGGATCCGACGGAGCAGCACTTTGGGCTGTTTAACCCGGATAAATCGCCGGCGTACAACATCAACTTCTAAACGGGCAAAGAATGCCAAAGCTTGCTTGCACGTAAGGCGCAAGATGAGAACATTTACCCAATAAATCTTCTGTATTTGAGTAAGGCGCCTGTTAGAATGCGAAAGCTTGCTTGCACGTAATTAAGGCAGGCGCTTAAATAAATTGTCTACTGGAGATGAATAATAAGATAAGAGGCACATTTGGGATATGTGTGGTGTGTTTGAGTTGCGCGTCAAACGAGGAACCAACGGTTTTGTCTGATGCGGTCATTGCAGTATCGCTACTTCGTCTTGCGTTGGTTACATGCATCTTTTGTGGGATGTGGAATTGCACCGGTACACATATTTTTGCAACAGTATGGCCCAACAACGTGTTCACCCTTGTTTTGTCATGTACCTAGGGATCGGTATAAAACACACACACAAAATTAACGGAGGAATTGTAAAGTCGGTTACTCAGTACCCACACACTGGCTAGTCAAATCGTCTTAGAATTTTCTTTTGAGACAGAGCCAAGAAAATACCTTCGTTTCTTTAACTTAGAAGAGAGCGAAAGGAATCACGAGATACAATTAGCCAGAATCAGAACACTAAAAAAACATACTCTCGATTTGCCAAGGGTGACGTCATATGACAGCTTCCGCGGGCAGCTCCGCCGCCGTTGACTCATCTCCTTATGTCCCTCCTCCCCTCCCGAGGAGGGCAAGCCTGCACGAAACAATCGTGGCGTCGGCCACTTTGTTCTTCTGTTCCTTGTGAGGAGAAGTGTTGTGGACATGTGTACCTCAGTAAGGACATCGTGGCACTGGTCTTCTTCCTTGGCAGCACTCGTGCGGGGGCGGTGTGAAGTTGTTTAGATCCCGCGTGGACGGATTCTTACTCCCTATGACATGATGTTGTCGGCGGCTGCGCGATATTTATCTCGTTCTGATTGTGGCACATGAATTTTCTCTTGCTTTTAACTGTCTTTTTCATGTGTTGATTGTAGGAAATTGTGTCTTGCAACATTTATATATTTACTACATTGTCCGGAATTAAACTTTAGTGTGGAAGCATCACGGAAATAACAGGAAATTAATGATGTGGAATTGTAGTTAAGGAAATATACTTAAGGAAGCCAGTACGGCTATACTGGAACACAGTGTATATTAATATGCTGGAATTATACCCGGGAACAGTATAGAGCGGAATGCCAGGTTGTTCATAGGATTGGCTCTATGGATTGTTAAAGCCTGCGAGTTTGACTTTGTATTCGAACTCGGCGCATGACTCACACGTGCGTGCTGGGACCTAATTGTTTAACAAGGCTCGGCTAATGGCTGTTAATGATAGTGGTTGGTTTAACAAGTCACGAGTCCTATCTGGAAACAGATTCAGTTATCTGAAATTTGGAGTCAATATAAAGGTCTCACCCTCTAGCCTCAATATGAAATGTGAGCGGCATCACCGATAAGGCAGAGGAATAGAGGGTAGGCCGAAATTACTCTAACCCTAATTTTCTTACATTGATATCAGAGCCGAAGGTTCGCCGGTCGCCGCCGGGAAGTCCGATCTACAACTCTGCCGTCTCGCTGCGCTGCCATGTCCGTTGTGCACTCATCTCGGTCGCGGTGGCCGGAAGTCAAACCCACTGCAAATTCACGTCGCCGTCTATCTGATGACGAACTCTGCCGCCGAGATCCTGATCCACTCTGCGTTCGCGATCGCTGCATGGCTGCGCTGATCCAAGCTCGCTTCGAACTCTGACGTCGAGGTCTCTGCCGCGGTTGCGTTTGTCGTCATGTTCCGCTGCGTACTGGTTGTACTCAATTGATCGAGGAAGCAAAGCAAGCAAGCATGGAATCGCTGCCAACTTCCGTTCGTTAGTAAGCATGGAACAGCTTCGAGGATTAAATCATCGGTATTAGCCTGCTTCGTACTTCTGCTATTTTTTGGGCACTGAAGGAGACAGCAAGGAATTCTTTCCGAAGGAAACAGCTAGGATTTTTTGTTCTGTACCTGAGAAGGCTAGTACTACTTGTTTTGTTGGCTCGTATATTTGTGGCAGAAGGTGCAAGGATTGGTTCTCTACGCATCTACAACGACAAGCACGTATCCGTTTCTCCGTGGAATAAACATATTGGTAACACTTTTCCCTTGATGGCATCAAATAGTTTATTCCCTGAGTTATTTGAGCTCTAATTACACGGTTTGGAAAGGGAATCATGTATTGTTTCAGTTGAGAAAATTATTTACGTCATTAACCTGCCTAAACCGGAAAAGCCAAAAGGAAAAGGAATAGGAGTTTGGACTTGGAAAATTGACTAGTCCACATAGGTAAATCAATATTTGATTCTTTATCTGTTATATATGAGAGTGCACAGATTACATGGAATAATTTGTGTAACCTGGAAGAGGACATATATATACTTTGTAAATCTGGACTTCTTTTATTGGACACCACTCGCCTTTAGAGGAAGTTGAAATTCACTTCGAGTAAATTTATTAAACTCATTGTCAGACGGATTAATTATTATTATTGCTACTATGTTTTCTCAATTGCTACGGGGTAAACTTTGTCACCGGAATATATTGGTACTTGTCGGAATACTATGAAAGCTCTCGGAGTACTTAATCATTTCACGGGAATTTTCTGGCATAACGACAAGGAGAAGGCATCAAGCCTATTTATATTGAATATTTGATCTTCACTTAAGGAAGATAGACAACGCTCTAATGGCGGAAATTTGATCTTTGCTTAAGAGGTTCAATTGTTTTGTCTCATTTACAACTTGGTCACATATCAAGGAACATAATTAGTGGATTATTAGTTCTGGAATTCTAAGCTTTAGTGGGAGGATTATGATACTTTATCAACACATATTTACGGTATCTAGAACACTCCTACTTGAGGTGGATATATCTATTTTATTTCATGATTCACTTGATATGGTTATTAATATTTTTGACAATACAAGTCGGAAGGTTTTTTGTTGTATTAACATCTCATACTGAAGTGGGAAATCAGTTCACCAAAGATTACAAGGTTTGAAACTGATTGGTGGGGGAAATACACTTCAGGAATATTAAGTAAAACTATGTTGAGCATGGAACTATTCACCGCTGTCTTATGTCATATACTCCATGGTTGAATGGAGGAATACATCTCTTGGTTATTCACTGGATTGGCTATGGATTGTTAAAGCCTGCGAGTTTGACTTTGTATTCGAACTCGGCGCATGACTCACACGTGCGTGCTGGGATCTAATTGTTTAACAGTAATAGGCTCGGCTAATGGCTGTTAATGATAGTGGTTGGTTTAACAAGTCACGAGTCCTATCTGGAAACAGATTCAGTTATCTGGAATTTGGAGTCAATATAAAGGTCTCACCCTCTAGACTCAATATGCATTGTGAGCGGCACCACCGATAAGGCAGAGGAATAGAGGGTAGGCCGAAATTACTCCAACCCTAATTTTCTTACATTGATTGTGGATTAAATTTGCCAAATTTGTTGTGTGAATCAAAAATCACCTAAACTAATGATTTGACCATGTTAAGCAGGGATGTGACCAAGAAATATCATAACAATCTTTTCGTAATTAAACTCTATTTTGATTTTCTTCTTCTTTAAACTCTAAAATACACTTCGCCGGCACAAGATTCGCCATTGATTCGTGCCCCAGATGAAACATGTATGAATCTAAAAAACTCATAGATGTTGCATCTGAGTCATGTATGTTAGGGCATGAGTCAATGGTGAATCCTTGTGCCTTTAGGCATAAATCAATGTTGAATCTTCTGTCGGTAGTGACGCCTTCTGTAAAAATGCATTCACGAATAAGCTAAAAATAGAACAAAACTTCTTGACATGCTCGGCCACCTCAACGTATCAATGGCATGGCTTACCTTAAGAAAAAATGAAAAATATAAATGTAGTCTGGACTCTTTTGGGCATAATTTTTGCGCGCTGGAATCGAATTTAGAAGCAGCGTTCAACGTCAATATCAACGTACCCGTAAAACGGGCCAATTAGGTCAGGTCAGGCTCATCCACTGGAAATTCCACGAGCCGGACGACGGATCTTAGCTGTTTCCTGCAAGTGTCCTTTACATACGTACACGCGCGTGGCGCGATCGGTAGACGACCTCGCCGGGTCGCGCGTCCGGGCGACGTTTCCGGCAGAACCGGATGGAGACCTACGCATGTTCCACGATCTCCCCGAGCGAACGGCCGGCCGGCGTGAGGTGGGTCAAGCACGCCGGCAAGCTGGCGACGTCTACGTATCGGCCCGTAGCGGTGGAAACTCGGAGGGGTTCCGTGGAACTTGGGAACGGGTGCCGTGCCAAACAGGTAGGCTATGTTTGGTAGCGAAGTATTTTCGAAGTATTGCAAAAATACTTCAGTTTCCAAAATTACTGAAGTATTGAATACTTTGATGTGTTTGGCTATCACAAAAAAACGTCGTATTAATACTGCAGTTTCCGAAAACTGACGTTTTCTCGACGTATTGAAAAAACAAGTCGAGACCACTTTTTCGGAAACGGAGAAAGCGAGGAAAACAGCCCGCTCTGCTCGCTACGTTGGTTAGCCGCCGCCGCCTCCTCCTTGTTTCCTCGCGAGAAACCTGAATCCATGGAGAAAGGTGAGTGTTGTCTTCATCCTCGTGTTTATTTCCGTTGATTTGAGCTGTCGAAGCTTTTTGCGGCTTCCGGCATGGAAGACGACAGAGCGAGCTTGATCTCCTCGTCGCGGCTTCCGGCCATGCATGATTCAGGCAACCGTGCGTACCACTAGAGCTTGAAGTCTGCCGGTCTCGTTGAGCTCCAGATCCATTTGCCCCTGGATCATATGGGAGGCGTTCCATGACGTCTTGCCATGTGGCGCACCACCGGCACCTCCGTGAAGTGCTCGTTGCGCGTGGGGAAGGCAGCAGGAGTAGACGTCGCTGCTCGATCGGCCATGGTGGTGTTGCATCTGCTTGGGTGTTAATTAGTTGCTGCTGGCTTGCAACTTACAGGAAAGAAAGCATTGCGTCTGGTTGGATTGTTCTGTTCTGATTATGGTGAGAGGACAGGTTTGCGTTTGATCCAGCGGAGGAATATCTGGCAGAGCCTGAATCTAGCGGAGGAATATCAGCGGATGGGGCGAATCAACCTGAATCCAGCGGCGCCCTTCAAGCTCGCGAACGGGGCGGAGCAGCCGCGCTCCGGCGGTAGGTTTCGAGGTCGCGGACGGGGGCGGAGCAGCCGCACTCCAGTCGCCGGCCGTAGCTTTCGAGGTCGCGGACGGGGCCGAGTGCCTGCCTTCCCTGTCGTGCTCGCCGGCCTTCGCGTTCGTGGTGGGTGGAGTAGCCTGTGAGAGGAATTGCAACACCTGGCCGACTCGTCAGGCGTGGTGGTAATGGTGAGTCAAGCTGGGCGTCATGGTGCGCCGGGCGGAAGAAGTGCGTGTTTTCCCGCGAGTTTGGAACAGAATTCCCTAACGGTAGCCACAATACGTAGCTAATTACAGCGCTAGCCAAACAGGTTACAGTATTCTCAATACTCCAAAATACTTCAGTTTGTCAATACTTTGTTAAGTTATGCCTACGGGCTAGAAAACTTCGGTTTAGAATACTTTGCTTTTTAAGATACTCTGCTACCAAACATAGCCGTAGCCTCTGTGTATATGTAGGAACTCGATGCTTTGTTCATTTCATGCAGAAGGCACACGTACATACGTAGCCAGGCACATAGTTCAAGCAAAATCTTTCTAGTTTTAGACACTCTTGGAAGCACCAGGATAAGTGGAGATGGCGGAGCATCGTGCTGCTGCCTACATGTCTGCAATGGCGTTGGTCCTTGGCGTGCTTGCAGTCATTCCGACAGGTAATCAGATTTCTCCGTACTCTTAATTCTGCTGGGGTTTTTAATTAGTTAAACCAAACTGAACAGAGATAGTCAGATAGAGAAGTCCCACTGTGTATGTTCACGAATTAATCGATCGATTGGTCATCCACAGCGGTTCAGTCCATCGGCGTGTGCTACGGCACGAACGGCAACGGGCTGCCCTCGGCGAGCGACGTCGTGCAGCTCTACAAGAACAACGACATTACCGGCATGCGCATCTACAAGCCCGACGGCGACACCCTCCAGGCCCTGGGCGGCACCAATATCGACCTCATCCTCGACGTGGGCAACGACGCGCTCTCCAGTCTAGCTGCCAGCCCCTCCAACGCTGACTCCTGGGTCCAGGCCAACGTGCAACCCACGGGAACGTCAAAATCAAGTACATCACGGTCGGCAACGAGGTACCAGACCAAGGGGGCAACACGCAGGACATCCTTCCAGCCATGCAGAACATGCATGGCGCACTGGCTAGGGCCGGTCTCGATGGCATCAAGGTGTCCACGGCGGTGAATTCCGCCGTCAGAACCGGGTTCCCTCCCTCCCATGGCACCTTCTCCGCCTCCCACATGCCGCCCATCGCCCAGTACCTCGCCACCATCGGATCTCCGCTGCTCGCCAACGTGTACCCCTACTTCGCCTACACAGGCACGCCCGGGATCGCCCTCGACTACGCCCTTTTCACCTCACCGAGCACGGTGGTGACTGACGATAATGGCAACCAGTACCAGAATTTGTTTGACGCGCTCGTCGACACCCTTTACTCTGCGTTGGAGAGCGCCGGCGCCGGCAGCGTCGGCATCGTGCTGTCTGAGAGCGGGTGGCCGTCGGCCGGCGCATCGGATGCCACTATTAGTAACGCGCAGACATACAACCAGAACCTGATCAAGCACGTCGGGCAGGGTACACCCAAGAGGCCTGGAGCCATCGAGGCGTACATCTTCGCCATGTTCAACGAGGACCAGAAGACTGGGGATCCGACGGAGCAGCACTTTGGGCTGTTCAACCCGGACCAATCCCCGGCGTACCCGATCAGCTTCTAAACAGGACATATATGGATACCTACGTACATACCAAGATGGGAAAATTTTACGTAATAATTTTATTTGAATAAGGTGCCTGTACAATTCAAAACCTTTACTTGCATGTATGTAAAGGCAGGCGCTCAAGTTATCTATCTACTGGAGACCAATAATAACAGAGGTGTTAGGGAAAGATCAAACTGTATTTCCATGAGGCAATAGGCCAATACACAGACAACCCCCAACATAAGGGCTGGATTCCACTATCAGAGATAACGGAACAACAGAGTTATGTTTTTCGAAGTGCAACGAAAGTAATCTAAAGGACTACTAAACCCCTTACCCTTCCAGGTAAAGCCTAGACAGAGATAAGGGGGAGAGAACTAGCCTACCAAAGTGAAAAGCAGGGTTTTTGATCTCAACAAATCCAAGCGTGCAGAAACATCACTTCTCTCGACACACGAGAAGGCAACAAATCCTACAATCTTTTTCACAAAACAGAGCTTCTCCAGACGTGCTCAAATTTTCCAGCCGTTTTTTTGCATCTGCTTCATCTGCTTTCACACCTCCAAGCTTCTTGAAAATCTGCTACTGAACTAGCTCTGTCACCATTCTTTCTGCATCCTCATCCATCTGGACAGCCGCCCCCAGCCTGAGCAAAGCCACTGGTCCGTTTTGCACTGCACCAGTAAGAGCATTGTTCCTTAGTATCCCAGCTCCGCGCCTCAAATTTGCTTGTTCCTCTTCGTCATGAAGCCCTGCCCAATAATCAATAAACACACACGCATACATGATTAAATCTATAGGTGATTTGATCAGTTTATGTTCAAAACAAGCTCTATTACGGATTTTCCAAATTGCCCAACATATAGCCGCCAGTCCTGTAATTTGCATGTTCCTGCTCACAGGAATGTATTTGATAACCCACCAAAAGAACTGGTTAAAAGAACCAGGTCTAGTGTCGGCACCAGTTGAAATCCCTACCACAATCCAAACGTATTTAGCTGCAGGGCATCTGAAAAAGAGATGTAAAATTGTTTCCTCTTCATCGCAGAACTGACACTTCGAGTTTCCAACCCATTTTCTTCTTATCATGTTATCCTTTGTCGCAATTGCATCATGCCAAATCGACCAAAGCCACACTTTGATCTTCAAAGGGATTTTAGCTTTCCACAAATGCTTAAATGATCTGTCCACCCCATTGCTCGAAAGTTTGTTATATAGAGATTTCACTGAGAATTTGCCATTAGCAGTCCATTTCCATTTTGGCTTATCATCTTCATTATTCAACGCTGTCCTACACAACATACTCTGTAATTTTCTCTCTTCAGCATGCAAGTCATCATTTAACCAGCGTCTGAAGTTTAGGACCCACCCTCTTGCTGCCATATCAGCCACAGAGACGCGCTGGTCCATACAAATGTTAAACAGAGCAGGGAAAACATCCATCAAAGGTTTTCCACCACACCATGAATCTCCCCAAAAATCAGTTCTTCTCCCATCACCTACCATCATATGTCTGCTTTGTAAATATATCCTTTTTACCTTCAGCATATCAGCCCAGCACACCGAATCAGATGTCTTGGATTTGACATGAAATATACCACCATCACCCAGGTACTTCCGTCGCATAAATTTCTGCCAAGGTCCATCATCTGCTTCCAATCGCCACCACCATTTACACATCAGGCTCAAGTTAAATTTCCTGAGATTCATTATGCCCAAACCACCTTTCTTTCTAGGTTTACACACCAATTTCCATTTAACCAAATGATATCTGCAGAAAGCCCATGAAACAACGGGGAAAATACAAAAGGATACGACACGGCAGTATAACACAACTCTAACACCCTCAAAGTCATGTTGCATAAAACAAACAAAATTTAGAGACAAAGAAGCCGTGTTGTGCCAACTGTAACTTGGAAGGCACATATCGATGAAAAATAAACTGATCATGTACTCAAGCGCATACAAAACAAGCATCAATACCAATGTTCATAGCATCTGATAAGAGGATAGTAGGTGTAGTAACATAAACATCAAAATAATAATTAGCCATATAACGAAGTCACCTTTGCCGTAAGAAAGTCATAATTTGTAACTAGGACCGCGACTCGAACTGGGAACTGCGGCCTGGATGACTCATTGTATCGTAGGCGTGTCGCCGCTGCCCCAACCAGCACATTTTGTTTCGCGCCTTTCCGTCTCCATTCCCCTGCACGCTTGACATATCCGCTTTCTCTTTTCTGATATCGCACGGGGTGTGTGATTTGTAGCATTTGAAAACGTAATAGAACAACACTAAAAAAAATCCGATCAAACACAGGAACTTTAAGAAAACGTCTAGAAAATATTGCAACATTTGGTGTATGATCTCGTAACAAAAGCCATACGAGTTCACTACAATTTTGAAACACATATACAATTTTTGATGAAATAGCGGGGAAAGAAGGAAAGTGTGATTGGCTTGATATAAAAAAACAGAAAAACACAACTTGTAGCAAACGCTCAGATTTTTTTAACAATTTGTGTCTACTTTCACAACAAAACACGTAAGACTTTGTTACAAATATAAAATACACATGTAACATTGAGCAAATGATGAAGAACTTAACAAGTAGTTGGCGCTGTAGAAAACTGTTTTTTAAATGCGCTGCAGAAAACTGTTGTTCTGTCCCAATATGTTCCATTCAAGCGTGAAAACTGAATCAGAAAAATTAACTTGATTCCCTATTAGGCCAGCCATACACATCGATATCTGGCGCAAAGTCAGCCCACGGGACGAGCGACCTACACTTGTGTTTTCCTTAACCATACTCATCAGTGCACGAAAAATGCAACTCCACAACTAGGAGTACCTCCCACACTTAGCTGAGACGTCAAAATGCTTTACGATCCATGCACAATTATCCATGAATTTTCAAATACCATTGCATTATCTATAATTCTTGGATTTGTATAATTTATTTTGTAGATTCATGTACTAACCAGAAATTATTTGCAAGCATCGACAAAGACAATTAAAATCACGCATTGACATATTTTTTGTTTCATCAACCCATCAATTATTAGGAATAATTCCGTTGGTTACATGCAGGGGTTTTTGTTTTTGAGATTGGGGAGATCCTCCTACTCAATGAAAAAAACTGCGTTGATCAGTGCACGCACAAACAACCAGTGGCAGGAAGCAACGAGGCGCGCACTTGCGATCGAGGCCACTATCAGGTATCAGCCCTTCTAAGCGACTAAGCCATGCAAGCGGTCAGCGGGGCCCGGAAATTCCACGAGCAGGACAAGCCCTTCTCCAGGCGAGCACGACGGCCGGAAGGTCCAGTCGACGACGACCTCGCTAATGCCGGCCAAATCGAGTCAACCACGTAGGAATAGGCCGGACCCGGTGTCCTCGTCGACGGTGACCGCCGTTCGACCAGTTTCCACGCGCCAACGAACAAGTTGAGCATGCACTTACACTTGCGCCGCCGGCCGGCAACATACAGATACAGCCCCAAGTCCTCACTAAAACAAAATAGCAATATACACAGTGGCGCCTAGTTGCTATAGTTAGTGGTGGAAAATGGAGACTTATCGGAAATGGTGGACTCTATCAGGAACATCGAACGTGTGGTGCGCCAAACTCTGCATTAGCCGGGGATTTACATCTGCATATATAGGTGTCTCTGCGATGTGCATTGCATATACAAACATAACACACGGAGGAGAGTACCATAGACGCAATAGAATTATCGGAGATGGCGAAGCAAGTGGTCGCTTCCAGGCTGCTTGCAGTGGCAGCATTGCTCCTTGTTGGCGTGGCTACGTTTCCCGCAGGTAAAAATAATTAAGACCAGACGTTGTGTGCGTCTATACATCGAATTTTATTTTTACAATTGTGCGCAAGTAATTAATTTTAATCCACTGTATTTTCGTATGTGTATGTGCATTTGAACAAAAGAGTGCAGTGCTCACCGGGCAGCTGACCCTCAAGGACGTAACAAAGGTTCACTAACCCGCCGCCGCATCATCATAATTAATTAAAATACTATGTCATGAGTTGAATTCGCTTGATTGTGTTCGGGATATTACAACAGATGTGATCCACATACAACTAATTAGCTAGTTTTGTCGATGCATCGTTCGATCGTAACAGGGGTACACTCCATCGGCGTCTGCAACGGCGTGATCGGCAACAACCTGCCGTCGCCGGCCGACGTGGTGAAGCTCTACAGGTCCAAGGGCATCGGTGCCATGCGGATCTACGCCCCGGAGAGCAACGTCCTCCGCGCGCTCAGCGGCACGGGCATCGCCCTCCTCATGGACGTGGCCAACGAGGACCTCGCCGGCCTCGCCTCCAACCCGTCCGCAGCCGTCGCCTGGGTCAAGGCAACCGTGCAGCCCTACCGGCGATGAAGAACCTCGACCGCGCGCTGGCCGCGGCCGGCCTCGGCGGCATCAAGGTGTCGACGTCGCTGAGGTTCGACGTGGTCACCGACACGTTTCCACCCTCCAACGGCGTGTTCGCGGACGACGACTTCATGGATCCCATCGCGGAGTACCTGGAGAGCACCGGCGCGCCGCTCCTTGTCAACGTCTACCCGTACTTTGCCTATGTCGGCGACACGACAAACATCCACCTGAACTACGCGACGTTCCAGCCGGGCACCACCGTGACCGACGACGGCAACGGGCTGAAGTACACGAACCTCTTCGATGCCATGGTCGACTCCGTCTACGCCGCGCTGGAGGACTCGGGCAGGCCGGGGGTGAAGGTCGTCGTGTCCGAGACCGGGTGGCCGTCGAGCGGCAGCTTCGCCGCCACGGTCCAGAACGCGCGGATGTACAATCAGAATCTGATCAACCATGTCGGCGGGGGCACTCCCAAGAGGCCCGGGCCATTGGAGACATACATGTTCGCCATGTTCAACGAGAACCTCAAGACAGGCGATGAGACCGAGAAGCACTTTGGGCTGTTCAATCCAAACAAGTCGCCGGCCTACTCCGTTCATTTCTGAGACGAAAGCCGAGAGGGACATATATGGTAGTCCTGTGTACGAATAAGCGGACCACGGGTTAAATGCAAAGAAGCACCTCGAGATGTGTAATACTCATATAAAGCCATCATTTGATCAAATTCAAAAGAAAACTTTATCGCTTCTGGATTATGCAGTCTGGGTGTTATCTTTTTTTTTTAAAGGAGCACGCCCCAGATTCTGCATCGGAGTGATGCATGCGGGCGTTTATTGCAATATTCAACAAAGTATTCAAAGTATTACATAACGAAAATAAAATGTTGCAACACTGTGACTGCAAGCCAGCCACATAATAGCAATGAGAGTGTTGTTTTATCGTGATCTAAATTCGTATGTACTGATAAAGGCCAGTACGGTACGGATCGTTTCCGAGTCGGACTGTAGCCGACTTAGGGTTTTGCACCACCGCTATAAATACATCTTATAAGCCGCCGCATTGGGGTAAGCCATACATTGTAAACCCACGGCGTTTGTTACCTCACCCGATATAGTGAAGTATTGCTTGCTGGCGCCCGTGGTTTTTTCCTCTCCTTTGTTTGGAGGGGTTTTCCACGTTAAATCTCGTGTCCCCGTTGGTTTGATCTTTCGCTTTTTCATCGTTTCTTTGATATCGTTTGTAACGGAGAGAACAAATTCTAGCCATTGCAAAGAGGCCTATCGTGACGCCACCCAAATGGGAAGTAGATAGCTCGGATGACCGCCATAAGTCGAGCACAACCCGAGTCCATGAGTGCCCGCTGGTCGAAGGTAGGCCTACATGTGGATCCAATACGTAGCTCGATGAATAACCTCTAAAAAGTTAGCATTTGTATTTTTTTAAACACCACATCGTTTCTGCAATTCCAAACTACCCAAATGAAAGCACATAGCCAATACGAATATGTGCTTTAGTTTTTTTATCCACTCCTTCTAACCACGATCCAGACATATTTGCTATACTGTTAGGGGTGATATGTTGTAGGTAAAGTGGTGCAACCTCCAAATGTCCTTCATGAAAGAGCAGGATATAAATAAGTGTTCTATATACTGACAGAAGACACATCTTTTACATCCATTCCAATTCTCTTAATCAAATTTTCCTTTGTGAGGATCACTTTTCTATTCACAAACCACATAAAGATTTTGATCTTTAGCGCAACCTTCAATTTCCACAAATATTTTTACTTAGGAAGGGTGTATGTACATTCATCTAATCGGTATACATGGATTTAACAGAGAATACGCCATTTTCCGTCAATCCCCACCTGAACGTATCTTCCTCTTCAGTAAGAGAGACTGTCATAAGCCTTCGTACTAAACGAATCCACTCACCCCAGTTTCTACCAATTAAAGACCGTCTGAACTCGATATTTACAGGGGGTGCTTGGGCCAATACAGACGCCACTAAGACATTTTTGTTACGAGATATATTATAAAGTTTTGGAAATTCTCGACAAAGGTTTATCCCCAAGCCATATATCTTCCCAAAATCAGGTTGTTTGGCCATTACGATGTACTTGGGTGTTGTCTTATGGGAACTTCTTATGCAGTAGTTGATATTTGCTGTGTTTTTTTCTTCTTTTTTGTCTTTTTAGCTTTGTGCGTCCTTGGTGTCCTGGCATGGTGTAGACACTATGTTGGCGCAAGCCATGTGTAATTGTTATTTTCTGGATATTACTATAGTTCCCTTTATCAGAAAGACAACACTTTACTGAGGCATTCAAATTCAAATTTATGAAGATAGCAGGAGAGCTGATACATTTCCTTCACATGGATTCGATCGTCCTTCCATTCCAACGAATGCGGCTATGAGCACTGTGTTTGACATGCCGTCTGATCAGTTGCTTCTGCAAACAGATGAAACTCTTATTCTGTCTGAATCTTCTGCTTGTTTCCGGCAGTTAAATAATCAATGATGTAATTCTGGCTGGTTTTCCTTAGTTTAACTACTCACTGCACTGTTTCTTCCCTAGCAGTGCTACAAACTCATTTATATTCCTGACACGTCAGCATTCCATTGTAAAATCTTCTGAATTTTGTCGCTCTGTCTGTAACTTAGTATTGGTTGCTCCTTGTTTTTCCGTCTCTCTGTATTTGTCGGTTCAAATTTCCTCAATAAAATAGGGAAGTCATTGGTGTTGTTTCAGTGTGTCAACCTGTAACCGATCCAGAAGTCTATCCTGTTACTCTTGGAGGTGACAGGGACCAAACTCCATGAGGTTCGCGAGTAGTAGAGTGGAAAAGACATTACTCCTGACTAGGGAATGTTAGCGCGGCAATGCCGCGCGTCCGTCTGATGATTTTTAAATATTTTTTTGTAAAAATATTGTTGAAATTTGAATATTATTTGAATTAAAAAAATTGCGGTTGAAGAAATGTTGAGTTTTGGAAAATTGTTCGTGTTGGAATGTATTCAAATCTGTATGCTTTTAATGTTAATAAAATGATAAAATTTGGAAGATATTCAAAATTCTGAAATATGTTGAATTCAATTTAAATTCAATCCTTAATTAGAGGATAAGGAATTTTGTTTCATCTAAATGTTAATCTAACTAAGTATTTTTAAAAATTGAATTACATAGTTAGAGAAAATTAAGTTAATTAGACTTTAAATATGATAGCTATATTGGAATGGTTAAATATAGTTTTATTTTGGACATAATTTTCTTATTTCCCAGTATAATCAAAAGCAATTTTACTGTTGTTAGTACTAAATTTTTTTTTAAATATAGTTGAATTATCTATCGTATATATATATATATATATATACAGTACAGTTGTTTTGGAATTTTTTTTTTGTTGAATTGTAGGATGTTTTTTGTGTGGAAAGCTTGGTCATTTGCAAAATTTGGAATTTTTGACATTTTGTTTATATTTTTTCTGAATTGAAGTTATGAAGATATGGTTTTTTTGAATTGTTATTTGTAATTGTTATTTTGAATTGTAGTTTTCAATACGTAGTTTTAAACACTTTTTTACTGTTCATATATTGTTTGTATTATTTCGGAGTGTAGTTTGGAAGATATATTTTTTTGAATTTGAACATCTTGATTTTTTTTAACTGTGCTATTTATTTATAATTATTATTTTGAATTGTAGTTTTCAACATATAGTTTGAAACAACTTTTGTTTAGTTGTTTATGTATTAGAGAGAATTAAGTTAATTAGACTTTAAATATGATAGCTTTGGTGAAATGGTTAAATATAGTTTTGTTTTGGCCATACTTTTTTTATTTCTCAGTATAATCAAAAGAAATTTTATTGTTGTTAGTACTAAATTATTTAAAAAAAATATATAGCTGAATTATTTATCGTATGTATACACAGTACAGTTGTTTTGGAAGTTTTTTTTTTTGTTGAATTGTAGAATGTTTTTTGTGTGGAAAGCTTGGTCATTTGTAAATTTTGGAAAATTTTGCCATATTGTTTGTATTTTTTGGAATTGAAGTTCTGAAGGTATGTTTTTTTGAATTGTTGTTTATAATTGTTATTTTGAATTGTAGTTTTCAATATATAGTTTTAAACACTTTTTTTTGCGTTGTTCATATATTGTTTGTATTATTTCGAAGTGTAGTTTGGAAGATATGTTTTTTTTTTTGAATTTTAACACTTTTTATAATTGTTATGTTGAATTGTAAGGGAAAAAAAAGAAAAACCAATCGTTTTAACGGTTGAACAGAAATTCCAATGTTTTTTTACAAATTGGTTTGTTGAACTTTATTTAACTAAATGGTTTGTATCAAATTATTTTGTTGGGTTTGTCATATTAATTTTTTTTTTGGATTTTATTTGGATTCAAAAGGAAATTATGGAATCGATATTTTATCAAATGGGTATGTATGTATTTTTTGAAAAATTATTGAGATATGAAATAATTTTAGAAAGGTCCCATAGTATGTAAAATGGTTATTTTGTTTTCCATTTTTTTTTGAAAATTTGGATGAATTGATATGGAGTTGTATTTTTAAAGTTTAAAAAGTTTTAGGAAATTCAAAAAAAAATAGAAAGAGAAGGGGGGGGGGGGAAACGGGCCGAGCCAGCTGCCAGCCCAGCCCAGCGAGCCCAGACAGTCCATCCCAGCAAGCCCAGGCCCACTCTCACGTGACGGTGACGTCGCCAGTGGGCGGAGCTCCCGCGGCGGCGAGGACAACGCCGGCGGCGATTGACGGTGATCCAGGACGTGCGAGTGTGTGCGTTGGCTTCGCCTCGACACGGGCTACCCAGGAGTAGCGGCGCTGCCTCTTATTGGTCATCGGAGCGTCGCCGGAGGCCTGCGAACGCGGCGGCGGCGTCCGAGCACGGCCGCGCTTATTCCGGCGAATTTGCAGCGTTCCAGCAAGCGATTGTCCGCGAGGAGGGAGAGGGCGTGACGGCGCAGCTCTCTGTATGCTTCGATCTGAATACGGAGCGGCGGAGCGGCGGGGAGAGGCGTCGGCGGCGGTGGCGGCTTTCCGCCTCGTCGCGAGAGGAAAGAGAGGAACGTGCTGCGCTGGGTTTTTTACACGGAGATCCCTGAGCTTGTCAAAATTCGCATGTTAGTCCTTTTGCGGGCGGTTTTTTGCAAAAGTGTCGTCGGAGCGCGACGTGGCAGCGTACGATTGGTAGATATTCGTCTGCTACAGTATTACTGTAGCAGCACGCGATTTGGGCCTTTGATCGCCGTGATCGGACGGTTGTTGTTTGACCACGTTTAGCAGCCGACGTGGACAGCGCGAGGACGTGCGAATCGCACGTACTTTTATATATAGTAGGATGGGAGCTGCTATGGTTTCATTATCAAAGGAGCCGGGGATGGCCTCCCTGTTTGTCTAATAAAGTTTGCGAGTAGTAACTCTTGGTACATCCCAAAAACTGTACAAAATCATTTGCTTATGAAACCACCCCATGCCCTGTTTAGATTTATGTTGTTCTAAAACATTTTGATTTCGGCCACAGCTCCCCGGGCTATTAACTATTAGAGCATTTCTAACGGCTGATGTATAACCGTGCCCTATAAAACCTAACATATAGGGCACGAAACGGCAAAAAAAGCCCTCCAACGGCTGCCCTATTATACTCCGTGCCCTAAGATCGTAAGCAGGCAGCAAAAGAATTCCAAGTTCTCAACTTCAGACAATATAGCAATTCCAGTTCCAGTTGTACTCAAACCAAACAAGGACAATGCTGATTGTAAGCCGGTACATCCAATCGAAACTGACATGACAAATAGAAGGTGAACCTACAGAAGATTGCACAAACTGAACGCTCCATAGTTTCCGAGTTCTGAATAAAGGCTGGATATGAAAAGTGTTACAAACAAAGCAGCGTGATACAGAACTAAGGCAGGCAAGCCAGCCAGCGTGATACATCATACTTAATTTGCTCATCGTGGGCCAAATGCAGGGTGCGCCTCACAATTTTTAGTGGTTCTTGAACTAGCGGAAACAAGCAGAGAATTCGTAAGGAAATCAGATCAAAGAGCAATGCATGGGAGGAGCTGCAGGCAGGCAGGCACGATGGAGTTTATGTTGACGAAATTTATTAGCTTTTACCACCTGCAATGCCATGTGGAATGTAGAAACACATACATTCAGTCAAATGTTAGAAGAATAAAAGGAAGTTAGTCATTTTTCTCTCAGTGCCATCCAATATAGTGACAAAGTTCTCTTCACTTGATATTGAACATATCAGATCGAGCACCATATCATGCACACGACAAGCTTCTACCTTTTCTTCATCATCAATGCCTATTGGTTGGATCATACTTCTATTTATGAGCTCATTAAAGTAGCTGTTGCCAATATCATATAAGTTAGCGTCTTGTTTTTCACTATAGATAAAACCTTCAGATATCCACCTCCATATCAACTTGCTTCTAATAATCTTGTGATCTTCTGGAAAAATGCTTAGATATAATAAACATGGCTTCATATATGAAGATAGATCATAATAGCTGAGTAATAGTATCTTCTTCATCTCCTCCACACTGTTTTCCTCTGTAAGTCCACGACCAATGGAATTTAGCAAGGCGTACCATGCTTCAGTCTGATGATTAATATATAGCCAGGATACTTGCAATGGTAATAATGGCTAGTGGCATCCCGCCACGTTTTTGTAAGATGTCTTCAGACACTTAGACCAAGTCAGGAGGACACCGTTTCTCATGGGAAAATACTCTATTGTGGAAGAGCCTTCTGGATACATCACGAGAAAGTGATTTCATTCTATAGATATCATCACTAGTAGAGCAACATGCTTCAGAGACACTAATAGTGCGGGTTGTCGTGATTAATCGACTGCCAGGACTCTTCTTGGGGAATGCACAACTAATTAATTGCCATACTTTTTTATCCCATATATCATCAATTATAATTAGGTACCTATGAGATTATTTCAAGAGTTAATCAATAATTAAGAAATGGAAATATATTTCGGAGATTTTTTACAAGGTGGAAAGTTTTAAATAATGGGTCATGTGGGAAAAAAATAGGCGGGGTCAGACTACAAAATTTACACGAACAGCGTATATCACTGGTGAGCAACCAATATATAATACGACTTTTTCTGTAACATGGCCAAAATATGCTACCCCCTTGGATCTGTTTAAAGTGTCGGGAGAAAACAACTAACCATGTATAGGTCATACGTAATAACTAGCGATGATTTTCCTGGATCAGAGGGAGTATTAAAATGCCTTCATTAAAATGCATTTTCACTTGTACAAGACAATGTCAGGTGTTATCGACGAAAACACCACTGATCAATAACATGAAAACGAAGGATATACCTCTTATTTGTAAGGAAATCGCAGAGTGTGTCGATGAGTTGTCTTTCGTCTCAGTGTTGCATTATGAATGTCTGCATACATGTTCTTGTCAAGTTCATAGAGAATATCCTTGAAAACTTTCTTCATGTCAGGATTTTGAGAAACTGAAACAAAAGCGTAACATTCAAATTGCAGTTTGATCTTGTCATATGCCGCTTTTGCAAGAGTGGTCTTGCCTAACCCACCAAATCCAACAACAGAGATTGTCTTCAGCGGTTGCTTCGACCAATCATTACCTTGAAGCAACATCTTGATCAAATATCCTTGTGTTTCTTCAATACCAACGAGCTCTGTAGCATCCGTGTACAGAGCCATCACGCGAGGATCAATGGTAGAACCAGTATGAATTTCCAGAATCTCTTGCTCGTACCTTTGGCACAGCTCAGCCAATTGTTTAGCCTGACCAACCACTTCTTCTAGTGCATCAGAGATACGATGGAGATCCTTCCCTTCTTGAATAATTTGATGGTCTTCTTTACTAACTTCTTAACTTTGTTCTTTGGGTTGGCAGCTGGCTCACCTCCATCCTCCAGACGTACCATGAAGGCATCAACAATGTCCTCCATATGGTAGGACAACTCCTTGATATTTCCTGCCCAGATCTTGACACCCTCGTCGAGCTGCTCTGGAGGCACCTTCGCCACCTTGTGGAGAGCGGCGTGCATCAACGTCAACTCTGTCACAAGAGTCTCCATGCCTTTCCTCACACGGGTCTCGAGAGTGAACTTACTGACAAGCAAGCGGCCAAGCTTCGCAAGGAGGGGCCTGATAGCCACCATGGCAGTCTCCATGGCTAGCTAGCTCGACCTCTCTCGAAACACTATTGTTGGTGATGTTTTGGCCGGAAGAGAGCTGAAAGCGCTACTCTGGCACTCTTGTCAATGTTCGTTTCTGGATTAGAGAAACTGTAGAAAGAAACCAATTATGGGACGTACAGAGTACAGTGCACTAATTTAGCGATCAACCGGGACCGGATATGATTGATCATATACATAGGCCCTCTGTCCTGTGGACCTCTGCAAAGTTTGGGCCCATGAGTCAGCTGGTTCGTAGTAGTAGTAGCTAACAGTGTTGGTCTCCCAATGATTTGATGAGATGCTGACAGTGACAGGAGACTGAGTGCCACTTGGGCTGCAGTTGTTGGTTAACAGTGTGGCACCAATCATCAAACGCTGGTTTTGCGTACGTGTCGTTTGTCTTATGCCAAATAAAAACTAGGGAGATTCCACCTGCTCACAAAAACCATCTCTACAACACTAATTAACAGACATTTTGTTACCTGCTCCCTTTGAGACCTTGCGTTGCAACAATATTTAACACCCATGTGGCCATGGTTTAAGTGCAAGCGCCAGTACACCCCTTGTTGCGACATCAACTTGGGCGTCACACTCAACCATGAGCTCGTACCAGAAAAAAGAGAGATGAACCAGAACTAAGAAGGGTTGTGATCAATCGAAGAGAGGAAGGAGATGAACTGATGAAGCCATGAAGACGAGCAGATTGAGACCGATGGGTTTGATATTGGGCTGAACAAGAGTGAAGAGGACAAGAACAGAAGATAAAAGCCAAGAGGTGCTCACTACAGAGGAGACACGTTATACAAATCACAGTATATATTGTCATGGGAGTGTAATCAACTTGTATGGCCTTGGAACTGTCCAAAAGACGTCTGGCTTAGAGACCTGAGTACAAGGGGGCAACATCTCAATACAGTCATGACATCGATATAGACTAACAAGTTGTTCCCCTCAAAGAAAAACTAACAGGTTGCAAAGAAAAAAGAGCCCAGTTTGCATCACTTACCTCCAGAAATCGTTACATCAGTTCAGGGCTAATACAAGTACAACACAATACCAGACTTCCACGTTTATTTGGTCAATGTAAAGCAACATGAAAAACACAAAAGCAATGTAGAAAAAACTGACATGACAAATCATCAACCACTACAAATAAAAGGTGCAACTTCAGAAGATTGTATGACTGAAAGGCCTTTATTTAATTCCACGGGTCTCGTACAAACACTCTTTAAAGCTGCTAGCAAGCAAGAGATACAATGAATAATAACCAGAGCCACCAAACCAGTATATAACAAGGATACGCAAGAGGTAGTTCAGCGTGAGCAAAATGCACGACAAAAACAATACAACGAGTGGTTTTACAAGTGGGTGATTCACAATGAGAGCTTTATGTCGTTACATGGAAGACAATGATAACATCAAGGGAAACGGCATGTAATCGAGTCTCAGCCACCTACTGATCAGACTGGAAGCAATGCACAACAATACTGTAAATCCAGCACAAGTGGAACTTGAATACTCACAAGCAGCACTAGATCAGCAATACGGTGTCATGCTCTTTTGGATGGATAACCTTGAGTCTTGCCTTTTGGATTTGACCACTTTCGCTCGGTGCCATGCAACTCCATCACAATACAATTCTTCACTTAGGCAGAAAACATACTAGATCACTCACCATGTCATGTATACGATAAGATTTTGCCACGCCTTCATTGTCATCGCTAATGTCTATTGGTTGAATCATACTTCTGCTTAGAAGCTCGTTGAGTAACACTTTCCTAGCTCAAATAGTCTAATTTCTTGTTTTAATGATAAACAAAACATTCAGCTATCCAACTACATATCAAGTGACTTTGCCTAATCTTATAACCTACTAAAAACATAGTTAGAAATAATAACTAAGCCTAAAGATGAGAAGGTGAATCAAGATAGGAGTAAAAGAAGCTTGACTTATAGATAATCACTTTGACATAATCTACAAGTCAAGGGCCTCCTTTACTAGCTTCGATTGTGTTGTATCTCTAGCCTACAAAGGTTACTTAATACTAAAGGTAGTTCTGTTCTATGATCTACCTTCGCATCATTTATTAATGTCTAAGCATATTTCCAGAAGATTACAAAATTAAGAGAGACCAACTGAGATGAAGATGGATAGCTGAAGGTTTTGTATATCATATAAACGAGAAATTGGATCATTTGAGCTAGGGGAGAGTTACTTCAATAAGCTAATAAACAGAAGCATGATCCAACCATTAGACGTGAACGGTGAAGGCAGAGCAAAATCTTATTGTGTACATGACATGATGCTTGATCTAATATATCCTTATCGAGAGAGAAAAAGTTGTGACGATTTGATACAAAAGAAGATGTTCCTCGGCACTGTCATATTTGTAAACCCATGCTCCCCAAAGAAACTGTGACTTCCATTGTACATGGAGGTACCTAGTGCAGACAAAAAGTTAGCAACGTATCCATGCAACAAATAGAAATAAACTAGAGCAACTGAGCAAACCGTAGGAATCTAGCTTAAAGTACCAAATTAAGACAGTAAATCTATACAGGACGGGCAACACACACCAGCCATGAATCGCAAAATACAGTGACCAGCACACATGGTTTACTTCAAGATACTAAACTAAACCATCTAGAACGGTAAAAAGAGTAACCGAACAAATCTAGCTTATAGTACAAAACTATCACTTCAAATCTTGTTGGTTGAGTGGCAGTTTCCACCTAAGCACTTCTGCCTGTCTGCCTGCCTGCCTGCCGGCCTGCCAGCACAAATATAGTGGCTGGAACGGATGGTTTACTCCAAGAAATAAGTAAACCATGTACAACAACGGAATAGCAGAAACCCTAGATTAACAGTGTAGATCTACGGGAGTGGATGACCAACAATCTCCACTCAAGATTCACAAAACTAGTGGCTGGAACGCAAGGTTTACTCGAAGAAACTATAAACCAGATCACACGGATCTAGAACAGCAGAAAAGATTTATACCTCGTGTTGTTCACACCCTTGCCCTGCAAGATCCGACCACGCTCCGCTGCCGAGCCCCTCCAGGCCGCTGCGCATACTGACCGGCGAGCAGACAGCCGGTGGTCGGCAGGCGAAGCTCTTCCCACGGGAGGAGCCCGGCCGCCCGCCGCGAGATCTACCCAGGCCGGCTGGACCTCTCTATTATCACTTGTCTGACTCTCCCTCCAAACGCTGGTTTGGGAGCAGAGGGCTCGGTAACGGGCGGTACATATCGTGTGTCTGCACAGAGACGCTGCCACGTGGTCCCCACATAGAATGGTCCCATTTGTCAGCAGGATACGGTGGATGCTAGACGTGAACTCTCTGCCGCTTGCGACCAAGCTTTTTCTTTTGTTTTTTTGCTTGCGACCAAGTTTTTTTTTTGATAAACGTATCTGGATTAATTAGCAGAGATTACATCGGATTACACCAGAAACATCCACACACGGACAGCTGTCCCCCGTTTGCAGAAAACACCCCAAAGAAAGAAAAAAATAACGCACACGTCCCTAGGGATTCCTGCATCTCCATGTCAGCCGCCGTCAATGACCTCGCCGTCGCACCGCCGCAGAGGAGGACGAGAAGGAGCAGGAAGGCCGCTGAGTCGCCTGCTCAAGCCGATTGGGAATCAAATCCCGTTGAAGTCGCTGCATGAGCCACTCGCCAAACGCCGCGAGACCTTGACGTCGAAGATGGAACATCGGCGGGGGGCACGCCCCGACCTGAGCAGAAGGTCGAGCCGGACTCGGCGTGGACGCCAGCATCGCAACTCGCAAGAAATCCAATAGAGGGGAATAGCAGCCATGATCTCCACATCCGCACCATCTCCTTCCCCACCTCGGAGATCTGAAGAGGCCAGACGAGGAGCAAGATACCCAGCGAGCTTATTAAAGAGAGCACCGGCTCCGGCCACTCCGGCCTCGCGCGGCACCACGCCGCCATCGCCAGAGGACGCGTTGCCGCTAACCACGAGACGCCGCTCGGAGGCATTCGCAACATGCTCCAAACCGGCATGTCGCCAGACGCCATTGAGGCAAAACCTAAGCCTAAACCTACTGCTAGTATTCACAAGGAAGGCCAACCACCGAATCCATCTCCTCGCCGGCCGACAGCACCGCCGGAGAGCAAGAAGGAGCGGGCGGCAGCTGGGTGCGGGAGTCGACTCTCAACGGACTAAAGGATAAGGACGGGGAAAGGTTGTTGATGTCTACGCACGCTTCTATTCTTGTAGACAGTGTTGGGCCTCCAAGTGCAGAGGTTTGTAGAACAGCAGCAAGTTTCCCTTAAGTGAATAACCCAAGGTTTATCGAACTCAGGGAGGTATAGGTCAAAGATATCCCTCTCAAGCAACCATGCAATTAAGATACAAGAAGTCTCTTGTGTCCCCAACACACCTAATACACTTGTCAGATGTATAGGTGCACTAGTTCGGCGAAAACATAGTGAAATGCAAGTAATATGGATGATTATAAGTTGTACTTGCAATCTGAAATAAAAATGGCAGCAAGTAAACATGAGACAAAATGAGAGCAAACGGTGTTTCAATGCTTGAAAATAAGGCCTAGGGATCATACTTTCACTAGTGGACACTCTCAACAATTATAATATAATTTAATACATAGATATTTCCTCTTCACTATGCTACTCTGAACTATTCTCCTGTTGGATAACAAACACCAATTCATTGTGTAGGGCTACAAAAGCACACATTAAAGTTGCATTTCACATCTAGGGGACCCCAATGTCACTAAGAGCGCCCCAAAATAGTACTAGACAAACACCACAATTTCATATAGACATCCAACACAAATAATAGCTCATGATAAGTATTCCTGTAAACTTTAGCCTAAGAGTCACACACAGTGCGCACACTGTCAACTTCGCACCATGGGACAAAGGTGACTCCGGAGTTGATACCCGTAGAAGTGATAGGCTTCAGTAGCTACCTCCAATGAAGAAAAGTATACGGGGTTAGGTTGAGCCTCCAAGTGCAGAGTATGTAGTAAGTGGAAAACGTGTTTTCCCCACGAGGGTGACTCGAGGGTTTAATATCGAACTCTCGGGAATCAGTAGTGAAAGATTTATCTTCCTATCCTTCTTTTTGGTTACCTACGAAACAAGGTTAAATGTTTTGGTCCTCAACCTCACCTGTGGTTGTCAAGCAGAAGGTGTATGAATGATATCAAGATAATTATGCAATGCAAACAAGAAATAAATATGCAATGGTGGTGAATAAATGTGCAAGGATGATGATAACAATGATGAATGATATTTTTGGGTTTTTATGATGAATGCAAGATGTAAAAGTGTTTTTGTATTTTCGGATTTAATAATGGCAGAAAATGGAAAAGTGGTAAAAGTTGTTGGAAATGTGTTTCTTATGATTAAAAATGGACCGGGGTTCATGGTTTCACAAATGCACTCTCTCTTTAATAAAGTGGTAGACAATGGAACATAAGAGTTGACATATGAGATTGCAACACAAAGTTTGATAACAAGTTACTAATTATATGGGCATCACGTCCTAACATAGAGATCATTTGGTTATTAATCTCACTTATACTCCACCAAGATGCGAACCAAATCATAACACCTCAGTAATTAAGATAACTCAGAGTATAGCTTTAAATATCATGACATGAAGTTAAAATAAGAACATGATAGATCTAGTCACGGAGAAGTGGCAAATCACCCACAACCCTTATAGCATGGTATTTTTGTTTATCCCTAGTGAGGCAACAAAGTAAGGTAAACACCCAAGTGGATCGCGATTTTACAGTTGTCAACTTACCGCACTCACCACCCCCCGTTACTCCAACTAATGCACACGTCACCCCACACACGCTCTCATAAACATGCTTGATCATAACAAGTGAATAAGAACGGGTACATAATATGCATCTATATTCACAACTGAAACAAATATTGCAATCTCAAACATATATTAACTCATAAAAAGATCCACCACATAGGTATTACAAATATGACCGTAATCATGTTCAGCAGCTCATACGGTACTAATTAGTGCAGCTCAAAGAGAGGAGAGATACATAAGTTACTTCCACAAACCCATAGTCCAGAGGTGGACTACTCCCTCTTCATCATGGAGACGGTGGAGATGTCGATGGAGAAGATGGAGACCACGCCGGCAGCGCCCCGCCGGAGTTTTCCCCTCCAATCTGCAACTCCAGATCTCTTTTTCGGTGTTTCTGTGTTTCGCGGCGCTCCTTCCAGAGAACGACGGGATACTTCTTTTATAGGCGTTTTTAGGTCAAGACGATGTCGGTGGAAAAAAGATGACGACAGCGGAGCCACGGGGGCCAAAAGAGTGGGCCCCACGCGGCCAGGTACAGTGGCCGCGTGGGCCACCCTCTTTTGGGCCTCTGGCCTCCGTTTGCATGCTTACTTCGCTCCCAAGTCTTCTTCCTTCCGAAATATTGACGCTCGTAATTTTCCAGGTCATTTGGACGTCGTTTGGGTCACTGAAACTTAAAAGGAAAGAAATAGGGTTTTCTGCCTGCGCAGGGTTAATTCCATAAAAATAGGAAATAAATATTTTATTGCCTAAAATCATTATATAACAGTGGTATAACCCTTATATGATGCAAATATGATTGGAATATAAGTGATATAGTGCAAAGTTCATGTATGCATTTTACATGCATCAGGAGTTTACATTAATAAAACCACTCAAATAGCATAATTCATAAGACATCGAAGAGTAATATCCATGGATCCAACTAGATTACAAAGCTCATGATCACATAAAGATCACACCATGGGAGAGAGATGAACCACATAGCTACCGGTATGAGCCCTCAGCCCCGTGGGAAACTACTCACACATGGTCATGGTGATGAGGAGCTTGATGGAGAGGTGCTGCCCGGAGAGGAGACGGCGGCCCGCAGCATCCACGGCGCGGCGGCGGCCCTCGGGGCGGCGGCCCTTGCCCCCCTTTTTCTTCCTTGATGATGGTGCAGCAATGGAGGAGCTCCTCCCCCTCCTTGGCGGCTGCCAAGAGGAGGAAAATTCGTGGCTTTTGGTGCCCTTTTTCTCTCGGATTTCCGTCATCCAGTTTTAGGTCTCACGAAAACGGGCTTTTCTGGAGCGTTCGAACTCCAAATGGGCCGAATTTTATGTCTAGGACTATCAGCAGAAAATTATCTGCAACCTTGTCTTCAGCATCACCTTCATTTGACGTCGACTTTAAGGGTGTACGTTGCAATCTTTGAAAACTGTTATGTAGGGACAGATTTAAGGAAACTCCGAATTTCACCATAATGAGTGATTTTCTTCCATATTTGTTTATTCCCTACACAACAAAGTATAAAACAAGATTTTGTGCACTTTTGCAACTATTAATAAGTTAGTTCCAATAAATATTATAAAGTTGCAAATAAATAGGGAATTTAGCACAATAAACTACAAAGTTCATGTATGCTTTTTACATGCATCAGCTGCTCGGTTTAAACAAGCCCTCATGCTTGCGACCAAGTTGGCATCGATGCAGTTGCCGACCGGCGTCTCAAGTCTGAACCGGTGTAGGTTTTTTTGGAGGAAATTATTGGAGCAAATCGACCGAAAATTCCTTTTGGCTCCAGAGGGTGCCCCTTTATTTAAAAAAAACAGAGATAATATTTATAAGTTTTAAAAAATCTGAATTTTTTGTTGAAAGTGGCTAATTATGTATTTACAAGTATGTAAAATCGTAAGAAGTAAATTCTTTTAACATTAGGCTACACAAATTATAAATCTTATGGATTTGTAGTTTTGAGAAATTATGCATTGTTCCCTATATTTCAGATCCATATTTTCATAGTTTAGAATAAAATATTTGAAGTAAGATTAGAATGTTTGTAGGATATGCAATTGAATACATCTCGAAATTTTTTCCTGTTTTTTTAAATTAAATACAATTTCTTTTCCTTCATATAAAGCGAGCACTCGAGCTAAAAGCCAAAAATCTCTACTCCAACTTGAGAACCTTTCATAGCTTCTCCACCTGCCACTTCAAAAATATGGCTGACGCCTCTCGGATATTGTCTGCTATGGCGCTGTTCGAACCTATGGGGACGACTTTCCCCGACAATGCTCTCAAATGTGACATTCTTATTTATTTTTAACATTGTAGCTATTTTTATAATATCCGCTATAAACACATAATAGTGGCCACCAAAACAAAGTCTTTGCCTAAAAAAAAATCCCAAACTACCAAATGCCACCAAGGCCGTCCCATCACAATGCATCACCAAAATGCCACGGAAAATCGGAAATAGAAATCAATCTTTCTAAAATTTGTTTACAAGCTTAGCAAATCATGCATGCACATCTAAGAGCATGTTGCAATGTTTGATACATGTTTAGAGCATATCCCATCTAAGTAGAAAAAAGGCACATATTAATATTTAGAAGATAAGAATGCCAAATTGAACATAGTTTAGAGCATCTTAGTCTATTGTTGTGGGTCTTACGACTCTCATTTTTTATGATAATTTGATCATACAAGTCATGGTAATTGTTGCATACCTCTTATGTTTGGATCTAGCTATGTGACACAACAATTTAGTACATTACCATTTTGTTGTGTGGAAGGGTATCGTTTTTGCTGATCGAATTAAGTTTGATCCTTGGCCAATAGTTTCACGTGTTTTTTGGGCGCTGTTTATGGGTCTAGACTTATTTCCATCCAAGATTTACATAATACCTTGTACTCATATTTCTTCCACGACGGGCCTACGTTTTCCGTTGACTCTTTTCCGGCCTCAAATTGCTGAACAAAAACTAGATGTGCCCCCTTCCTTGAAATCGGACGCCGAGTAGAAGGCTCAACCGGCGGGCTCCGCCAAGTGGAGGTCGAGGGCCTTCTTCCTTTCCCCATCATATTTGTGCCGACCTTGTCGATTGGTGGTCTAATGTGCCTTTCGGTCATCTCCCTCGCATGGTACAACTCTCACTCAATGCTCGGGTGTCATCTCCATGTCAGCCGAGGCCGTGACTTAGGACGTGCGTGATGGGGGCATAGGCAGTGTCGAAGGAGAGCAGAGCTACGATTTGCGAGGTAGTAGTAAGGATAAAAATTTATGCAAGTTATCAACATAACACGTACATCTCATTTTATTTGGATCGGAGGTAGTAGTAAGGATAATTTTTTAAGACACTCCAAAGTTTCTCACGCCTCATGCATCACGTGGGCATCAGATGAAGGACGAGGCTATTGAAGAGCGTCCAATTGTCGGTCAGCTTCCTATAACCAACACTTAAGTCGGCACCAGTCGTACTAGACAGAGTGTCATTGCAGCTATGGCCATCCACACAACGTTCCTTCGGCTGCTGCCTCTGTTGCTGCTCCTCCTCCCGCGTCCCCTCCGCGAGCACCTATCAGCGGAAAGGCTTGGGCAGAGAGGTGCCGGCGGCAGCCATCAGCTCCAAGTCTACCACCCGATAGTTCTGTTCCCCGGCGTCAGCTGCTCCGACCTGGAGGCGCGGCTCACCGACGACTACACGCCGGCCCTGCCTCACTGCGGGGCGCTCAAGGGGAAGGGATGGTTCCCGCTGTGGAACAACACCCAGGACCTGATCGACAACGACTACGTGTCGTGCTTCGAGGAGCAGATGAGCCTCATGTATGATCCCGTCCTCGGCGACTACCGGAACCTGCCCGGCGTCGAGACGCGCGTGACGGGCTTTGGCTCTGCAAACGGATTCACCTCAAAGAACGACGGGTAAGTTTAGGCCCTTCCACGCTGTTGTAAAAAGTTGCCGGTGCAAAACTTAGTTTTGGCTTTGATGGCGAATAAATCGGTTTGATGGCCGGTGCCAAATAAAACTACCGAGGCATCCGAGCAAACCAGGTGCAATAAGATTTTTTTTTTTGAGAAACACAGTACAACGCAGATGTTCACATACATGCGCATACACTCACCCATATGAACGCACACACGCACACCCTACCCCTATGAGCATCTCCGAAAGACTGAGCCGGCGGTTGGGTCTTGAGATTGACGAAGTCACCACGGGCGCCTCGGTGTAGAAGGCCTTATATACAAGTCCTGCTTTGGCTAGCACTGAAGTGTTTACTGATTTACTACACTGCACAAAGTGTATGTATCATGTCTTCTTGTTTACTGAGAATGCTGATTTGTTGTCTAGGATCCGTAACGTATTTTGCATGATAAGGCTCCGCGAAGAACTGGAGGTACTTGGATATCAGGACCGTGACACCCTTTTCGGAGCCCCTTACGACCCACGCCACGTTCCACCGTCACCTGGCCGACCATCTAAGGTGTACTCCGACTACTTTGCTCAAGTTAAGAATCTGGTGCAGCACGCGAGCGAGAAAAATCAAAACAAGGCAGTCATCCTCATTGGACACAGCTACGGTGGCATGGTCCTCCTTGAGTTCATCAACTGGACTCCCTTATCATGGAGGAACCAATTCATCAAGCACCTGGTTCTCATCTCGCCTACACCTTCTGGGGGCTTTTTGGAGGTGGTCACAAACCTGGCCTCGGGACCGACTGTTCTCGTTGTCCCGACGGTTTCACGGCTAGGTTTACGGCCAATGTGGAGAACCTTTGCGAGTTCTGTTTCTTCCCTCCCATCTCCCATAGTTTTTGGTCACAAGCCGCTCGTAATTACCAAGCTGAGGAACTACTCAGCGTATGATTACAAGGATTTCCTTGCCGTGCTCGGATTCAACACCGAGGTCGTGAAACGGTTGCTTCCGACGAAGCCGAGAGTTGACGCACCAATGTTGCCAACAACATATATCAACGGTGTCGGCGTCCAAACGCCGGAGCAAGCAGTATACCATGAAGGTAACTTTGATGTCTCTCCGGAGAACTTATATGGCGATGGAGATGGGGTCATCAATTTGTTTAGTATGTTGGGCTTGGTGAAGGAGTTGTGTAAGCAGCAACGACGGAAAAACATACCGTTCAGGTTCGTCAAGATTGTTAATGCTACACACTCTAATATTGTTGTTGAGGAACCGTGGCTCAAGAGAGTCATGGCTGAAATTTTAGAAGCAAACAACTGAAGAATCATCTTTTTATTGTTATTTATGTATCTGATTCACAATAAGAATGTTCAAATCTCACTATGTAAGTTGGCATTGCAGTGCAATACCATCGCCATGTAAGGATTTCAAAAAGGTAAGACTGTGAATCCCATCAATACTTCATTACCACCTGTGAGGAATCTGAATGCTGGTTGTTTCTTACATTTTTTATCTCTGTGGACAATAAAGGCGAATGAAATTGGGCACAAGAGCCTGCCAGCCATTCAAAATTAAGTGATCTCAGACATTAATGTACCTATATTGAGCAACATTCACTGAATATTTGTGCTCTCCCATACATACGACTATACAAGGACCGTTCCTCCCGCGGTAGCCGATGAACCACGTGGCGCTGGGATTGGCTGCAAATCACCTTCAATCATAACTAAGTCGACGTTCCCTACCATCCTTTGCTCCACTTGGTGCCACAGATTAAACGTGAATGCTCACACACTGTGGATCTGTTGATGGACAGCCAAGACCACTTCAGATGGCGATGGCAGGTCATCAGTAACATAACTAAGCTCCCTGAGATTCTGCTCTCTGGTTGATCTGCGTTTTAGGCCCGCCAGTCAGTGACTCTGTAGTTTAGCTCGTTTCCCTCTGTTGCGTCTACACCTTCACTGCGACTGGGCCCGTATTTTTCTGGCCCTGCTTGTCGGTCTCATCATGCGCGCTGTGTGGACTCGCGTTCTGTGTTGTTTGTTTGTGTGGTGGTTTAGGTCGGTCCGGTCGTTCGTGCCGACGCGTGGGGAGACGCGTGCTTCTCTCCCTTTCTTTCTCTAGCCTTCTAGGATTTGCTCTTGCTCCTCTCGCTCCAGAACTCGCCGCTCTGCTCGCTCTGCCGCCGTCGCTCCCTTTCTGGTTCTCTGATTCCGCCGCGCTCTCTGGTTCTTTTGCGTCGTGCTCTTCCAGATTATCTCCTCTGATCTCGCGGTCTCTTGTTTTTCTGGTCTGCATCTCTCGATTCGTTGGATTGGAGATTTGCAGGCGCGCCGGATCTGTGCCGGTGGCGGCGGGCGCGCCAGCGCCCCTCCTGCTGCGCAGGTAGCTTCCTCCTCTTGACTTTGTTACGCGTTTCGGCTTGTAGGAACCAAAGTGTACAGAGTACATCTTGCAGCGAGCCATCCCTTCCTCCTCCCGTGACTTTGCTCTCCCGATCTCTCTCCACCGTCTCCTCTCTCAGCCACTACTTCCGTCCCTACCAGTACCACCTCCAGATCCGTGCTCCCCCACCACGATGGAAGAACGGGAGCACTTGTATCCATTGGATTCGGCCCTGGCTTCTCCTAATGCCGGCTGGATTCGGAGTAGCAGTTGGACTGTTGGAGGAGGAAGATGACGAGGGCGTGGGCGCCGATGAGAGAAGGCACCATCGCAGATAGGGAAGAAAGGCAGCAGGGTCGGTGTCGACATCAAGTTTTAAGGCGGCGGCTGGCGGCAAAAATTGAGGTGACGACCTAGATTCCTTCTTCCATTTTGTTTGACCCGATGTGCTATGTTCGTAATCTAATTTGACCACCATCGGTGGATTTTTTTCAGTGTCTGTTTGTGTCAGATCTTGTCCATGTACTCCTTTTATAAAATGCCGATCTCCTCTTTATTGGATGAGTTCCATCCCGTGATGCATGTTTACAGATCCCGTGTTGTTACTGTGCCTGCAGATCTGATTTGTTGCAAGCACATTTTTATCTATGAATTTATGATCCATTTTTTTCTTTTTCTGGTCCGAATTCGTAGGATGTTTTTGATTATCAACAAGATCGTATCCAGAATCTGCATGCTTTTTTGCACACGAATCTATACTATATATTAAAGCCACACGATTTTAAGCCCTCAGCGCGCGCCACCGCAGCGGGGCACTGTTTTACTGTGCCCCGCTACAGGGTAACAGTGCCCCGCTGCAATCCGCGCCGTCGATTCTCCATCAAACGGCTCGCACAACATCTCCGTGCTCGCGAGGACCTGTTTGTGATTTCGCACAAGCCCAAGATCTTTTTTGTAAAAAATCCCCACATAACAGTGTTTGTCGCAGCATTTTTGCGAAAAACCGCCCGCAAAGGACCTGGATGTAATTTCGAGAAATTTCGGGGCCTCCGTGTAAAAACACCACGCCTCCATCCTCTCCTCTCTTTCCTCTCCCGCGGCCGCACCATCGCCGCCGCCGCCGCCTCGCCGCCGTCTCGCGCTTCCCCGGCCAGATCGACGGGAACGGGCGGGCCCGCCGTCGCCGGCTCTGCCTCCTCGTGGCGGAATCGGTGCCGGAGCGCCGGATTCGGGCGCGAATCGCCGCCGCCGCGCCACGCCGTCTCCTCCGCATCCGCACGCCGCCGGCCGCCGCTCCGGCGCCCTAAAGGCGGCGGCGCCGCCACCGGCGGGTTCCTCGCGTCGACGCGTGTCGGATGCGCCCACGCGCGTGTTCCGGAACGCGCGGACGCGACGCGCGCGTCGCCGGCGCCGCCGTGGGCGCAGCTCGCGGATGATGTCAGCACGACGTCATCCGCGGCCCCACGTGCCAGTTTTTTTTTAAGGCAGAAAAATGTTTAAATTTGCAAAATTAATTGCTTTAAATCTACCCGGCAGAAAAATATGAAAAATTTATAAAAATGACCAGAAAAATACATGCTACCTCTTTACGGTAAAATACAAATATTTTTGAATATTTAAATTTGGTTAATATTTGCAGACAATCTAAATGCATTTATCCAAAAAAATGGAAAATCGCCAGAAAATTTCAAAGACTTTAAATCTATCCATCGAGGTAAAAATGGAAAAAATTATCAAAAATATAAAAAAATAGGACATGTAACCAAATTTCATTCTCACGTATCAAATTGCTAAACATTTGGAAATATATATTTTTTTTAAGAAAAATTGAAAATTAAACTCTATATTTGCTTCCTCCCGATTGTTTGCTTCTCTTTTTGATTGCAACAAAACAATTTAGTTTGAAAACAATTATATCGTACATATATTCAATAAATAATACAACTGTAGTAAAAAAAGAAATGGTTAGCATTTAGAAATAGCAGTAGTAAATTCCCTCTGATTATGCTGGCAAATAAGAAACCCTGACATATGATAACCAATTTTTCTGATTATTCACACCTTACAAACTAAACATTTTCCAATTATACTTTGTACTACATATATCATTGCAAATAAATACATTTTGTTGTTGCATACAGATTTACTCCCAAAATAATTTAACTTCTACTGAATATATCACATTTCACAAATGTAAAAACAGCTCAAATCTAAACACCTTCCCGTTTTAAACAATTTCAAAAAAACTGAACAACCTTTTAGACGTAAATACTCTTTCAATTTCATCAATTTCCAAATATTCAGCAAAATTAAATGCCCGCATTTTCAAAATTTGAATTCCACCCACACACGGCGGCATCGCCGCGCAAATTTACCTAGTCAAGACTGATAGTTCGTGGGATTTTTCTTTCTGTAACATTGTTTAGCTTAGGAGTTGTTTGTTCACGACCCCTTTTGTTTATATCCTTTCTTATTTCTCCATTTCTCTGTTCACTTCACAGGAGATTTATTCATGCAAGACATGGATTTGGGTCGATCTTGTGCGCTGCTATGTTGACAACATGGTCAGTTCAGGCAAAGTATTAAGTTGGAGATGGTGAACCAGGAGATGGCGGCCGTTAAGAAGCTAGCAGAGAAGGTTCATAATGTTTGTTGCATCGAGAGAGCCCACCAGGAGGAGCTAGCAGAGAACCCTCGAGCACTATATATTTCAATTGATGTACAAAATCTTTGGCTAAGCCATCCATCTTGTAAGAACTAAGCTCCCTAGGATTCCTGGCCATTGGAGCGTCTCACCTGTCGAGTGTTTATTGGTACGCTTTCTGTGCACTACCACGACTGAGCTGTGGAGCCTTTCGTATGTCGGTTCGGTCTCCTGCCATCTTCGTTGGCGGTTCGTTTAACCCGCTTCTACACACGCCCATGTGGAGGAGTGGAGCTGTGACCCCGCCGAAAGAGAGGCAGGCAGGGTGCGCCGGCCATGAGGTCTGAGACCCGCCGGCGCCGAAAGGGATGTCGGCCGCGCGCCGCGGAGGTACGCATCTGTCTCCGCCCCGAATAGCTTTGCCCCCTCGCTTGTTTTCCTGTTAGATCGAGATTGAGACCAGGCAACTTTGGGGAGTGAGAGCTCATGGAGGGCAGAGGAAACACCGGGCGACCACATCTCGGCCACGACATGGTGTGGTGAGCCGTTGCGGGTCATTGTTGTTCCGATGTTGGGAGATGTGGCACAGGAGAGGGAACACAGGGGAGCGGACGGGCCGGGCTGGGTCACCCGATTCATTCGCCCGCTTGGGCGGTGCTGGGAGGGCGAGGTGTTGGGAGAGAAGAGGCCGGCGTCGCTTTTGGCCACTGACTTTTTGCCGTTGCTGGGAGATGCATGGGGATATGTGGTGCTTCTCTTCTAATTTCTGAGAGGAAGTGAGAGGACAGGCGGCTGCTACTTTGCTTGGTGCTTCTTGTTGCTGAGAGGAAGTGATAGAGCTGCGAGACGTGTTGTTTGTTGCTACCGATGAGAGACAATGAGAGAGATGGTGGATATTATATAGACGGACTGGAAAGATTTTGTGGTGCTTGTTTTTCTGGACAGTGTGTTCGTTGTTGCTGTTGAGTGTGAATACAGAGGAGTGAGTCAGAGGGAGATGCAGATACAGAAAGAACGAAATTTCAGTGTGATATTACTCAAGATGTTTCATCTATTGGTGCCTTTTCTGTTCACGACAATAGCTTATTTTATGTAGAGAACACAAAAATATCCGGCACTTAGTATTTTAGGCCTATATTATGACTGAAATAAAGCCACTGGATGTCATCATTACATGCAAAAAAAGAGGAGACAACCCTCTGCAATCTCTTGCATATATGCAAGAGTTGTAAACAGATCAACATTTAAATGGCCAGAATTCAGTTTTGGTGGAATGGATTTTAAAAGACTCATCTCGCATTCATGGATTGTTTTGTATTACATTGTTTTGTCCTTTGATTCAAAGATATTAGTTGTCTTATTTCGATAATTTTTCAGGTAGAATCTGTAAGAGTTGCCCGCTAAGTATATGCTCTGTACCAGCCAAGGTAGTTAATCTATTATTATTTCCTTTTTCTTCGTTCATGCCCTTATGATGATGCCTTAAAATTATATGCAGCGGTTAGTTCAAGATTTAGTGAAAGTGTAGTTTGGAATGATCCTTATAACTGGTGTTGATCATAATCAGTAGCATGGATAGCATCGTAAGGTTGTTGTTTTAGAAATAGGGTATGCAGTAACACAATATCTTTGATTTTGTTCAGCGAACAGCTGAAGATTACTGTATTCCTATTTGTGTAATTATACTGGAGAGAAACATGATGGAATCTTAAATAGTTCAGTAAGATATTCGACAGGTAAAAATTTGCTTGCTGTCCACTGTCTACTTTATAAAGAAATAATATAGTGTTTTCCCTTCTTTTGTTAAAATTCACTTCCCGTCCATTACATAATTTCTCCAGAAATCATAGAGTGCTTACTATTGGCACACTTGTCTTTCTTCTGAATATAATCTGTAAGCAAAAAAAATGTCATGTCTTATCTTTTTACTGCGAGTGGTGCATCCAGGTGAAAGATATATGCATATATACTGAACGGCAACAAATAATGCGACTTAGAAGGTCAAACTTCATGTTGATATTATCGTGAGAAGCAAGGGAACAAATATTCATCGATTCCTGATATTATCGTACTAACTGGGCTTAGAAGCTCAGAACGCCATGTTGTACTGTAGCTTGAGAAGATGCATCTCTTGGTAAGGTTGCGTATTGCTGGAGTCGTTTCACTTACCTTCTGTTTTTCTCTATCCAATCTTACTGTTGTGTGGTGCGTGATTTATTCCTTTCTAAAGTTGTATGGTCATGTATGGGCTTAACCTGAAATTAATTAGGCTTATGTTGACTTGGTGAGTGCCTTAGTTTTGCTAGATGGATGCGCTTCTGTTATAGAGATCTTCAGCTTTCTATTTTCATGTCAACGTTTGGTTTTTTCTTAGCTCTAAAGGCTTGCAATTCCACTATGGATTTAGTTGCTCATATAATTCACAACCCTTATAGCTTACCCTGCCATACGGCAAATGTGTACACCGTTGCTATGAAAACAGAGCATCACTCACATATATGGGAGCCTAGAGTAAAGGAATAAGTAAACTGAAGTGTGGAAAAAGCAGGGAATAAGCTGTTTCCGTTTGGGTATTTCCCTTTGCCTATATCAAGACACTAAAGGTTCTCCTTTGCAGTGAGAATCAGCAAACATTCAATTTTATTACTCACTTGAACAAACAACCGAGTGTTTGTTTAGTTTCCACTTGTCAGTGGTCTTACCAAATATAGAAATCTGCGGACTAGCTTCAAATGATATCCGTTTATCTTTATGCTAAAATATTGTGTAGATAGATTTGGTGCAGTTGATGTCGTTTCTGTTGGTTTCATCTCTTTGAACTCACTCCCAATTCTATTTGCACTTTAGATTCAGGCTGTGCAAGTAACTCGTGGTCGTAGCCTGCTGTTTGGGTCCATTTTGTCTCACTGTTGTTTGGTTTCATGTGTTAGCATATGGAGGCTTGATGGTTCTCATGGGCATTTGGATGTGTCTCTACAGCGGCACGAGGGTTCTGCTGGTCTTTCCGCGCGTTGTCAGGTTTCTGATTTTATTTCTTCTTGTCTATTTGGGCCTTCATTGCTTTTCCCTCTCGGTTCAACTCCTTAAGGGAAAACTGTATATCCTTGCATTCCATACATTGTTCCTGGTGGCTGTTGACCTGCTGCGTCAGTTCAATTTTTTTCGAAACGGAAGCTGAGAGCCCCGGCCTCTGCATCGAAAAGATGCATGCGGCCTAGGGAAAACTGTATATCCTTGCATTCCATACATTGTTCCTGGTGGCTGTTGACCTGCTGCGTCAGTTCAATTTTTTCCGAAACGGAAGCTGAGAGCCCCGGCCTCTGCATCGAAAAGATGCATGCGGCCTTTTTTTATCATAAATTATAGTGTTGAGTATAAGTTATACTTTACCTGTATATGTGTATGCAATAGATATACCTTTAAGATGTGCAATACTGAATCTTACTGTATGTACATAAGTAGATTAGGAAGTGTCACTCCTGGAACTTCCTCTTACTCACTTCTATGCTTGATCCGAATGCTGCAGTCAGTTTCATCTCTTTTTACTTTTAGACATTGCAAGGAGCAGGAAGAACTATACTGCAATCTACCATGACAAGTGCTAGCATGAGGCTTCACGATGCTCTTAATAGTTTAATGGCAAAGCATAAAATAGCATATCTCTTCTACCATGGTTGCATCATCTTATGGTTTCTTTTTTGAAGGAAAAGACGCCCTCGGATATCATCTTCTCATCAGTCGGCACTTCATGTTATACAATATAAACAGTGACCCCATAGGAAATATTACATGCAAACGATTTCAAACGAAATATTACAGTGAACAGGAAGTGCAAAAGAGTAATTTCGTTTTGAGAATTAACAAATATAATGGGCTGATTCGAAGAATGGAGGGATAGCTCCTTCTTTTCTGCTGCGCACCTCCAAAATGCTAGCCTTCATTGTAGGACTATCTTAGCTTGTTTATTATATAGGGAGGTGACTGATAAATAGGGCACTGATTTGATCCTCTCAAGAATCATACCTAATTCAGCAACAAGATAAAGCAGATTGGTTTACATTCTTACTTCTTACACACAATAAAATCGTATAAACTCCTCTTTGTTTATACGAGAAAGTTTCTTTAGGTTTTGTGCTTATCAACATAATTTGACCTTTAGAATCATTTATAGATAAAGCAGATTGGTGTCTCTTCTCGATGTCAGGTAAAAGGATGGCTTGCAAATCGAGTTATATAGGTTTACTTCAAGTGTTTTATGGATATAACTATATAAGCCACATAACTGAAGAATCTAGGCCACCTATTCTCTCGAAGTTATCGCTATGTAACATTGCTTTCTTATACTAAATCTTCTATATGCACAGGTGGTGTAGGACGAATGTGAATTATTTGCTAAGCTATCTGCACCCAACTGCTCTAATGATTATGGCAATGTTGGTCCAATGGTGAGCATATATGCTTCCCTACCATGCTCATTCCAAATCTTAATCCGTCTGATAAGAAGGAAAATCTAAAATCTGGAACTGGTAACATGTCAAAACCTAGAAATAGAGCAGATAAGATAGTACTTTGGAACAGAAAACCGCAAATGGGAAGTGTTTTGTGTGGATTTTGTATTGCTTCTTACTCCGATACACATTTCAATTTCGTTTATGTATACTATGTGATGTTCGCTATAATCTGTAAATTTTATTCTTGCATATGGCTGACTAGCTTTAGTGTATGTCTTTTGCTGTAGAGTGGAGAATGGCTGGAATTGAAGCGAAACTGGTGATAAAAAGTCATTTTTGCTGTGTTAAGAAGATTCTATTTTAAACGGATATGGTTTATGTAAGCTTTAATATGTCACCATTTTGTGATTAGTTCGTTAAGTATTCAAGTGAAATGATGCCCTTGACTATCCCTTTTGGGGTCATGGACTTATGACTTATTGTTGGTCACAGTATGTATTTGGACATTAAAAAAATGTTTACGTGTTGCAACATATGGGGTATACATGAAGTATATTTGCTTTCCTAATACTTTATTGTTATATGACATACCAATGGATTCTGGTAGCAATTATAATAGAAAAAATATAAGTTTTTCCATGGGGATAAAAAATGACTTGCTTCAATCGTAAACTTCAATCCTTGGTGCCAAAACAGGCGCAGCAAAGCGCGCCCTCTCCTTCTAGTCCATATTATACCAGCTGGACACAACGGTAGCAAACAGCACGTTCACACAGACAGACTCGGTACAGACCATAAGCTGATGTACGTCGAGGAGACACAGCTAACTATGTGTTTCTCTTGACTGCATTGGACAGTCAGGCGCTCTTGACTGCATTGACCATTCCTTCTGTTCAACTCTGTATGTGCTAAACCTGTCTAACCAGTAGCAAGGTTCACCTCGGCATGACAAGTGTTCTCATGGTGATTTTTTCTGCATATGCCTCTTGTTTCGAAAAAAAATATGACAATGAATGGGTATCTTGAATCAACGAAAGGGGAAATAGAATTCAGATACAAGTGGGTAGAATCACAGTGAGATACATGTACTTGCAGAAGGAAGACGAGCCATGGATATTCTAAATCCAGCAAAGGTAGAACTTGAATGCTGACATAAGCGACACTAGATTTACAATAGCATATGTGGAATCTGCAAGAGACCACTCGTGTGACATGCTGCTGCTATTAGAGTCATATCTGCCATGCTATTTTGTATGGATAATCTTCCCTTCTTGTTCTTTCGGATTTGACCACTTCCATTCCATATAATGCAAGTCATCACAAAGTTTTCTTTACTTGGCAAAAAAACATACTAGATCAACCACAATATCATGTACACGATACGATTCGTCCTCGCCTTCATCATCATTAATGTCTATTGGTTGGATCATACTTCTGCTTATTAGCTCATTGAGTAGGTATTTCCTTGGTCAAATAGTCTAATTTTTGTTTTTAATGATAAATAAAACATTCAGAAATCCATTTACATATCAAATGACCTATCTTAATCTTATAGTCTTCTGAAAACATACTTAGAAATAATAACTGAGCCTATAGATGAGAAGGTGAATCAAAAGCAGTAGTAAAAGAAGCTTGACTTCTAGATCGTTGCTCGAACATAATCTACAAGTCAAGAGCCTCCTTTACTAGATCTATAGTGCTTATCGTGCCATACTCTCTATTGTGTTGTGGTCTAGCCTATCATAACATTTCTTGAGGCTAAAGACGGTGTTGTTGAACTACGATCCACCTTCGCATCATTTATTATATCTAAGCATATTTCCAGAAGACTACAAGATTAAGTGAGACCAACTGCTACGGAAATGGATAGCTGAAGGTTTTGTGTATCATATAAACGAGAAATGAGACTATTTGAGCTAGGAGAAACTTAGAGCTAGTAAATAGAAGCATGATCCAGCCAGTAGGCATGAACGATAAAGGCAAAGCAAAATATATATCGTGTACATGATATGGTGCTTGATCTAATATATCCTTTGTCGAGAGTATAAACATTGTGACGATGTTTAATCCAAATGAAGATGGATTGGTATGAGCTAGACTAATAATAGTATCTTCTTCACTTCCTCAGCATCTCAGAACCTGGTACCTGTTTTTTTTTTTTTTTGTGACAGTTAGTCAGCGTACGAATTCAGCAATCAAGTACATCAAATGATTTTCCATAAACTGAGGGCAACCCTGAATCATGAGTCGCTTATCTAGGTAGCTGAGCAAACCGTAGGAATCTATGTAGCCTATGGTACCAAATTAACACCATTAAACTATACTGGATGACCAATAAAATCACCTGAGATGCAAACGCCAGCCAGACGGCCAACACAAACATGGTTCGCTCGAAGGAACTAAATCTGAATCAAACAAGCTACTAAAACGGAAGAAATGGTGCCCTAGGGATCTACTCTAGCTTACAGCCTTACAGTATCAGATTAACAAGGTGAATCTGAATGACATTTTCCACTGAAGATGCATGGTTTACTTGGAAGAAACTAAATCATACTGTAGGATCAAGAACAAGAGAAAAGAGATATATACCTCTCGCCGTTCACATCATTGCCGATCCGGCGGCGTCCCCCTGCACACGCCTCTTCAGGCTGCCGTCGACGAGCAGGCCGCCGGCCGGCCGAGCTCAGGGAGGAGCCGGGGGGCCGTGAGATCTACTACACGGCCCCCGACTGACTCTGTTCCATCCCTGCGTCCAAACGCGGGTAGAAATAGGTAAACGCCGGGAGCGGAGGGCTCGCTGACGCGGGGACGGGAGACCGGTCACGTGTACACGCACACTGGCTGACTTGTGGCCCGCTGCGTGTGTGGGTCCCGTGTGTCGACGCGTACAACAGATGTGGAGAGTATTTGCCGGTGAAGGCTCAGATGCGATCTTGGGACTTGGGAGTGGTAAAATAAGGCGTCGGATGCGGGATTAATGGTCGTCAGTGCTAAAATAATGGCGGTCTCTGGCACTTGCGACGAAGTTGCCATCGATGCCGTCGCTGGCGAACCAGGCGGTGTGCAGGCAGGAGTTGTTCAAACTTGAGAAACTTTGGGTTGATGAGACAGGCAGTGAAACTCCGGAAAACAGTTTCAGCTTTGTGAAATATCAGGCCACAATAAGTTACTCCAGTAAGTTTCGGCAAGCTGCACCGATGAACTTGGTGCGTGCATGACAAAATGTTCAAATTGATCTCTCGCGTATTTCCATAAGCAAGAATCAGCGTTCCCCGCAATCCTAGTAGAATTGATCTTGTGAGCTCTCTGTTGACGCACGGATACGCACCGTTTCCGGTTCATAGAATTATGCAGGAACGAATACTTGCGAATATTTCTGCGCGACTGCTGGGAACCCATTTTGGAACGTAGAATTATGCAGGAATTCAGTACAAGTTGGCACGACCGATTCCCTCCCGAATCCGTACTGAGAAGATACGCCATGGGAGTAGCTAGGCACATGCATGGTGGAGAGGTTGTTGGAGTCCACCGCCGCATCAGAACTGAGTCATTCATCGCACGCACGATGCGACCTGCTGCTGCACCTAAGTACTCCTACCATTTTTCGAGTTTACTTTCTAACAAAATTATTATAGGTGAGTCAACAAGTTAGGCATCGTGTCAGCAGCCCACCTCATTGAGCGTGTGAAGATTCAAAACAAAACTTGTACTCCCTCCGTTTCAAATTAAATGACTTCCATTTGTCCAAATATGGATGTATCTAGACATGTTACATGTATAGATACATTCATATGTAGACAAATGAAAGTCAATTAATTTGGAACGGAGGGAGTAGACCGTATGCCACGCGTGTATCTAATCCACTAGCTATATTGCTCCATCCGTTAAAAATACAAACGACGTTTTAGATTGGACAAGATCTACCAGACGCATTTTGGCCATCACATCCTAATTCTTTTTGAGCAATGTATTCAAGTGAGATTTCTCTCCCGGTGTTTGTCTAAAATAGTACAGAGTACTATGGTAGAGGCGATGCCGACATAAGAATAAAAAACGAAGATGACAAATTAAGAGAAACAGTTAGATTTAGACCCAACGACCAAATTATGTGAGATATTTTGTTCAACAGTAGTACTCGGCCGAGATAATCCCAATCCGTGTAAACGCTCTGAAAAACAGTGTGGGATGGTGGGGCACATGAATAATGGAGAAAATATCATCATCATGATGAGAGAAAATGAGACGTGTCACGCCCATGGTTGGCCTGATTGGATTCAATTCAGCATAAAAAGGAGGTCGCCACCGAGTCGGACACGCCAACGCTTTCGGTGGAAGCAAAGCACCACCCATCATAAAAGCGACGGATCCATACACTCCTCCTCCTCCAATCCCAATTAGTCCAGAGCGAGCAACCAATAAGGCGGAGCAGTTCTTTGCGGGCGAGCCTCGTCGTCTGATCGTCTCCGGCGCGCGCGCGAGCGATCGGGGATGGGGATGCCGTCGTGGCGGACGTGCGCGGCGGCGGTGGTGGCGGTGTGGGCGGTCCCGGTGGCCGTGTCGCTGGCGCTGCTCTGGCTGCCCCTGCTCTGCTGCGCCGTGGCCGTCGTCCGGTTCCGGCGGTGAGGAGGCGGATGATGCGCGGCTGCGGGCGGTCGGGGTCGGTCGACGCCGGCGATCGGCTGGGGCTGATGCAGAAGTACCTCGAGGACCAGATGGAGCTCGTCGGCGCCGAGGTCTTCTGCCAGGAGAAGCGCGGCGGCGAATGAATTGAATTCCCTTCCTCTTTTGGGTCTCTGCCTTAGGACGTACAGTAGCAGTTGTGATAGTCCCAGTCGTGAAGCGCAGGCGATTTTGGTCCTGTCTGTGCTCATCGGCGATGGAACATCAAGAAATTAGAGACCTTCGATGATGAAGGTTGAAGTTTTCTTTTGCAGCAGACTTTGTTGTGTTCTTGCTGAGTTAGTTAACTTGCCTCGTGCCACACGCTTTTGTTCCTTGCACGTTCCACTGGCTTGGCTGGCTACTTGAATATCGTCTCGTTATGCTTGTCTGTCGGCTGTTGCTTGCATCCGACGAACGACTGGCCGCTTCTCCTCCCTCCAACTTCTTTGGCACATCGCGTCAAGCAAAAGCAAGCAATCGCGGGCACGCCGCATCTGGAACCGTGCTCCTTCGAAGCGGGCCTGACAGTGCAGCAGAGCAGTATATCTCTGGAGTACCGCGTTGAGGCTGATTAGGTTAGTTCAGTTTGGTCGGTGAGAAGAGCAGAGATTGCATTGGCTTGGGATCCTCCGTTGGAAATGGCTTCTTTCTTTCCTCAGATCAAAGAAAAAGGGAAATGGGTTCGTCCTGGTCGACGTACACGCGGAGTCCTCTGCTCTGGCCAGGTTTCGTCTACCGTCGCTGTCCGACGTGGCCACGTGGGCTCATCCCGAGGGAATGCCATACCTAGGATACCGGAGGAACGATCCCGAGGGAATGCCGACATGGCTGGAATCATCTCTCCATGTGCTTGTTAATATTTTGTTGGTACCATAAGAGTAGCCAACCTAGTACGAGTAGCTAACTACAGATTTAAATATAGTGATATGATCTATGTAAAAATTTAACTTGAAATTCGTTGTATTCTGAGCTAGACAAAAAAGACAAATGGGTGGATCTGGGTGTGAATAGTACACAGTTTAAGAAACTTGAAATTTTTCTCGATTTGTCTTTTTTGTAAATACTACGCATTTTAAGTTGAAACTTTGCACGCTTCTAGATCTTGACACTATCTACATCTGTGATGTTTTTCACGATTTTCTGAAACTAAAAGATGCATATTTCGATTTTTTTTAAAGAGCTACATGTAGCTCGAGCTCCATTTAAACTTTTCGATATAAATATGGACTACTTTATTAATATCTATCCTGCCTTACACTCTCGTAAAAGGTGTTGGAGCACACGCTACACCTAGCTCCCTCTTTTCTTCTATTTGCTCTGTCAAGCTAACAAAAACACATTATTTAAATCTTTACATCCAGCTTAGCAGAACTTATTGTATTTGATACATGTGCTGGAGTAACTTCCGTCCGAAACAATCGTGCACGTTTAAACGTTAGGCTCGTGTTTGGCAAACTCTATTATAATCTGGCGTATCCTACAATACAAAAATAGGAACACTACGACGAATATATACTTTCGGTTGCACCTTTAGCTAGAGCACATGCACTTTTGTCTGTGGATCCAAAGTTACATAGTACAAAGAATCGTTCAACTAAATTGGACTATGCTAACTACCGCAATAGCGTTAGGCGTCCTCCTCAGGAGCATCATGGTCACCGATAATTTAAATGGGTCTATGCACATTTATAGTAATCTGCTCCTATGTAACACACACTCGCTACAACTAATACAATAGATTATTCGCAAAAGAATAACCACTCCGATTCAAAATAATTGTCGCAGTTTTAAACATGAGTTAGTTCAAAGTTGCGACACTTACTATAAGTCGGAGTTGTATAAACAAATAGCACAGCAGAGATACAAGCACAAATAAACCTGGCCTGAACTCCCGGACAACTCTAGTCCAAGCACAGCAGCACATCAATGGTGATGGGTGCTTTCACCATCTAGTGTCGGAGAAATAATTCATAACCATAACGCAACATTTATCAACTAGAGGCCAAACAGTGCTAATGCTAACATGTTTTTTTAGGCCCTGTATGGGCGTGGACTTATTGCGGCCAAACACATGTACTCTCTTTATTTTAAAAAGAAAATAGGTAGAGAATCCTTAAAAAAGAAAACAGGTATAGGTACTTGAATGAACAATGTATATAAATTTTTGTGAGAAAATATATTGGGATGTAAATCTGCATAAATTGGTATATTAAAAATCACTACAAGTATATTAATTTGACGAAACAGACTTACACTCCGCATCACCGCATACCAAGCAACACTTCCAAGCAACACCTCCACACGATACAACCTCCGGTACGCTATGGGGAGTGGGGAGGGTACACCCGACGCCCTTCAGGAAGGAACGACGACACTCACAAGCGTCACCGCGTCGGTGCCAAGATGACAGGGATTTCTCCCGACCCCCTAGCGCTACACCAATCTTACCGCCCACCAACATGCGCCACCTCGGTCTTGAAGTTACCATCGTCGTCTCTCCATGGCAAACACTGCGAGGCCGGACTGGACTGAGAAACAGCAGTAGACAACGGCCGGCGGTACCACAACCACGCGGGAGGAACAACCTCCACCGCCATAAGCGGTAGCCGACCGGACACGGCGACAAGTGCACACCAGACCATTGGAGCCGGAGGGCGGCAGCAGCACGGCCACCTGGAGGACGTTCTCCACCGCCACCTGCGGGTGCCGACCGGACGCGGTTGCAAGGACACACCAGGCCGGGCAGGCCCGGCCGGGCCCAGGAGGGCCCGTAAAGTCCCCGCCACCACGCTGCTGCACGTAGGCCACGCCGCCGCTACCCTCGTGTTCGACACCATAGGTCCAGCCGGACCCGGACGGGCCCGCGAAGCACCTGCCATCACGTTGCAGCAAGGGCGTGTCGTCGTCGCCAACCATGTCATGCACTGCTCGAAGTCAATCCGAAGGCAGCCAGGACACACCCGACCCGCCCTGACCCAGATCGGCCCAGATCTGGGCCTGCAGGGCTACGGCCGAGCGCTCCATGGCCACCATCGCCACCAACGGTGGCAACCACCGCTGCGAGCACCACCCGCATGGCCGCAGGTCACCCCGCCGCCGCACAGACCGCCGCCGCCTGGGAGCACCGCCCGGTGCCGCGCCGCTCCGCACGCGGACGCCACCACGAGGGGAGAGGCAGGGGGCCGGCGCCGCCCGGGCCTAGCCCGATGATGAACGCCGGCGACGACGGAGGGGGAGTAGAGGGAGGGGCTAGAGGCGGGGACCGGCGGCGCGGCCCAGTCGCCCGCGCGGGGACGACCAGGTCGCGATAGCTCCCTCGGTTCGGTCGCGACTTCGAAAAAGGATCGTATATTAATTTGATATGCATACGATTCTGTTGTTATACTACTACATTTGTTTCTCTTACACATAACTACTCCATTTGTTCCAAATTATTAAATGTTTTGGATATTCTAATACGGACAACATATGTGGAATGAGTGAACAGAAACACTAAAACACATTTATATTTATACGATTCGGAAAAAGGAAGAACATCTTATTATTCGAAATTGAGGGAGTAGCTTCTACACAGAAAGTCCCTAACTAAATCTATAAAAAAAAACTAACTGCAAGAGTAACTCAAGTACATGGAGTCTCTCTAGGCAATCGTGCTGAAACAGTGTGAACTCCTGTACAATGAAATGTACCGGCTAGGATAAGAGACGCGAATTGATTTTAAATCCAACGCCAAAATCAGGGCAGCAAAACTTTATGCGTGGTTCAATGCTCGTCTTGAGTACAAACAAGTGGTATCATTTAGAGAAAACGTCATAGAAGGAAAAAAGATGAAAAAAACCGAACAAATGCTCTGATGATATACTGAAAAATCATTTCTTTTGTAGTTGGTTGTTAGCCCTTGTTTTCTGATATACAGTGAGGCAGTCAGATTGTCTTCATATCTACAACCCAGTTATGTAACTCTCTTCTTTACACCCTATAGACAAGAACAGAACAAACAAATGGAGATTGTTATTACTATGGGCTACCTACAGATTACCAGTATACAAAACCCCTCAAATCTTCTCCAGTTCTGCTCCTCTGGAGTTCTTCCATTAGACACTTCTTGACCATTAGATCCAGTATTGACTGGCTCAAGGCATGTGAGAGGGGTTCAGTATCTCAAGCGAAGCTCTAAATGCTCAAATTATCTCCAGCTTTGGTCATGACCTTGAATTGCTGATATTACAGTCCACAAGGCCGTGCCTTCGGTGCGCAAAGGCAGAGGATATGTATGCTAAACCTAGATTATGTTCCATCTTGCTGGCACATGCAATCAGGCATCGGGAAGGTGTATATGGAATCGTTAGGTTTCCTGAATGCAATGCCCCTTACATCACTGTGGTGCAGTATTTCCTGCATCTGGTGCTTAAATCGACTCCATCTGCAGTTCAAAGAAAGAATGTGAGTTCCATATAGTACTCGACAAAATCAATATATGCGTTAACAAGGGTGGAAATATCATCAGATCATGTATGTGAAGGCCAACTCGGAGATGTGTTGCAATCTATGAAGAAGACTAATTTGTTCAGAAAAGTGGGCAATAGCTACAGAGGTCAGTCATGGTCTTGGTCTGCCGGTATAGCGTCAGCAGCAGTTAGATTTGGTGAAGCACTCAAGAAAATAGTTAAAATCTTCTCTCCTAGTTTAGGTCGCTGGGTTGAGTTGTACGGTGTGGGGTGGCCTCTCTAAAGGCCTGTAAATAACTCTTCGATCTATCAATGTATGGAATCGCAAAGCTTTTTGCGTTTTCGCGAAAAAATCTGAAACTGGTTCAGTGTGATATGTAAGAGAAGATAATTCTCTCTGTTCTGTATCTAACTAACTACCCTATCTACCCACGGTTTAAACATGTAAATCTTCTGTTAATACAAACTGTAGCTTACATCTAGAGGTTATATACACATCACATCAATGAACACAACATGCTGATCAATTCTTCCAATCTACATGATATGTGATACTCAGTCGACATGAATGGCAGCTCAAAACTAACCTGATATTCGGATTGTCAAAAGATAAGACCAGCTTCCGTTTGTCAGGTTTTATTGTCTTTGCATTCCCTCCTAACAGGTAACGCCTGTGCCCCATCAGAAAGTGAGGGAAGTTCCCTCCTTGAGTCGTCACAAACACCTCGCTCTGAACACAGACAGTGTAATCTAATGCTGCTAACCGAGATGAGTACCCCTAGAGAAAATAGGTGGGTGAGTAGGATAAACAGTATGAAAAAAATCAATGTGAAATCGGTGACATTTTAATGCATTATAGTCATCCAACTTCAGAACAACATCAGGCTTGGCTGACGGGCTGACAGGCTGGCTGGGGAAGCAATACCTTAAACTCAGCAAGCTCTTCAGGCAAAGCAAGAGTATCCTTGGTCTCTAAAAGAGGGAACATCTGGCGAAGGGGAGCCATGTATTTTACATCATTGTATATTTTACCAGAAGCTACGTAGAGGAAAGTTGTATTGTCAAATCCCATGCCTCGCAGCATCATACCAACCTGCTCAAATTCATTCAGTTAACACATTATCTCCAGTAAATTTGTTTACATATTTGAATGCTTCTAAATAGACGACTTAACTGATGACACTGAACATAAAGGTTGCTACTATTGACTTGAAGCTTCACAAACTAAGCAACAGACAGCAATTTTATACAAGAAAGCGGGCACAAATAGAACAACCCTAAAGTAAGTAACGACCTGGAAATGAATGCATTATTGAGTAAACATAATCAAGGCTTGAATCACAGTTTTACAGTAGAAACATACATAGTAAAAAGGGGTAAAACGATATCCTAACCTCTAGAGGAGTAAGTGGACATTTTCCATCCCTTCTGTTTGCTTCAGGGTTGATAACTCGACCAGGTCGGTGAAACTTCCCTCTCCAGCTCCTTTCACGAGCACTTCCATTTCAATCTGCTCCTTCCGGCCACCATCATATGTACAGCATGAAAAAGCTACCATATCCTAAACAGTGTGCACAAATCTTAGTAGGATGAAAGAAGTGTGTAATGCTAACTCCCAAGAGAGATAGAGAGTGTATTAAGACCTCTTCGAAACGGAGATGCACCGAGACATATTTTCCACCAGTCGAAGAACTCTTTTTCATCATTCGGACAACCATATCCTCTGCGAGAACTCTTATTGGCTCAGCAAATCGCAGTGCCTGGTAGTTTACCAAACATCTCAAGGCCTGAATATTCGATGGAACTGACTGAGCCAATCTATTTGAGAATGGGGCGATGCGCACAACCCTGCATGGAATAGAAATATAATGAAACCCATGTTCATCAAGGCCTCTCCTTTTTTTCAGTGGTGGGGAGCGTTTACCATACCCTAACTCCAGTAATTTCGGAAGCACCTTCTGCATATAGTGATCTGGAGACGAGTAGGCTTTAGTTCTCATATTTGGTATGCTGCTGATATTATGATTGAAGCGCAGCAAAACATCTTTCGGGAGTTCCTTGACAACTCTTATGTGTTGTCTGAGTGTCTCGATAAAACGATCTTCATCAAAAATATCACTAAATTTGCTGAAAACATAAAACCACGTAAACACATAGATAAAACAATATTCGTAAAAAATATCACTAAATTTGCTGAAAAACATAAAACCACGTCAACACATAATCCTGAAACTGTTTACGATAGTGTTGATATGTAGCAAAGCACAAGAAAAGGGGAAAATATTTGGATCACAGCAGCACCTATTGCTACTCCAATTGTATAGAACTTTGCATTCTATAGGGATTTTAGTAAGACGAAAAGAATGCCAAGGAAGTTCAGAACAAGTACATATCAGAACACGAATTAGAGAGTCAGAAATAAACATTTTTGTTTTATAATCAAAGAAACTGAATTTTTATGTTAAATGAACTGCTCCAGACACTAATGCAGTGAGAAAGGGACTACTGGTCAATATAGCCATCCATCATACTAAAATAGCAAATGTGTAACATGAGGAATGAAAGCAGTGAACAAACAAAATAGCAATAGTCACCTAGGATCACGCCAAACACTATTCAAATGAAATATTGGGATCACAAGAGTTGCATTAAGCAAGCTGGCCACAGCAACTGCATCGCAGATCTGCATTAAAAAAAGTCAGGAGTTGTACTGTCAATGATTTTAATTAGCATTGTGTGAAGGTTCCAAGGACTTCAAAAAATGAGACATCCACATCACAGCTAATGCTAGAGACCACAGCATCATTCTCAAAATCTCAGGGGAGAAGAAATATATTCACGACAGAACATCAGCTGACATATAAACAAGACGATGAAGGAAAACAAAGAAAATATGGGCGATCTTAGGATGAATAAGCCACCTAAGTGTGTACCAAGATAGTATCAGTGTCTTTCAAGCACAAAGTTATTGAATGGCAGTGTAACACTACATGACTCAGAGTTATAAGTAGTGCGCTGACGTGCCAAAGTATGCATACTGCACCGGACCTTTTGTGTAAGAATAGTACTAGGTACTAGCAAGTGTTGCTAAGCATGAGAGTAAATTTAATACAAAATAATGGTCCAGGAACTTACAGAAAGACGCTGTTGATTCAGACCACCATTTGCTTCAACTATGAGATACCCATTTGAAGGCGGCAACTCTGCAAAGAGCCAAAAAAGGGTACAGATTACTAATGTTAAGCTTAGTCTCCTTTCAGCTGATTATTTATGGAACACAAAGTACTGGTAAGTGGCTTGCAGTTGGCAACAATTTGTTTTTGGAAAAACAAAAGTGGAACCTGATGGAATCAGCCTCCTCTTGACACAAGGCATCCATAGCTCTCCAGGATTCGGATAACGTGGTGTCATTAACTGCACAATACCAGAATTTTGCTATGAGCTTACAAGTTCAATGGACAAAAATGAACATGCTGTAAGTCGTCAGGACTGATTTAAAGAAGTTGTCTCCTCCTTGTGGCTTGTAAACATATATGTGATATTTCCCTACGACTAGTATTCTAAATTCTTGAGCATTCCTAGACTGATTGACCGTGAATTGACCAGCACATTTATACCGATTGGATTCACAGCCAGCCCAAAAGCAGAAGATCTATCACCTAAAGCTATATATTCCATTGGAGTCGTGAGGAGTTAAGGGTATTTACGTCTAAACAACATGTTCCTTCTTTGGCAAAGCATGGCCATCTAGCAGAATGATGCCCAACAAAACAACAGATTAGCAGCACAGAGCACATCTAAAATCATGCGCCTAGCAGAAGGTAACAACCGTACACGAAGGAAATGTAGGGGCACATGACATCGCTCACGGGAAGGGGGAAACTAGGAATCGAGAGCTACACCCATTTCTTGCGAAATAAAGAACACCAGTTCACGGAGCAATAACATACTGCGCATCATTCCCGTGCTAAATCGAATCAGAGCAAAAGCACCAAAACGATCCCGAAATTCCCCTCGAATATTTCACCTAATGCCGTAATGCCTCCAGGCCTAAGGAACCAGGAGAATCGAATCGAATCGAACCGAAGAAGCAGGCACGCACGGCGAGGACCCCAAATCTCCTCGGAGAAGCACGAACGGTAACTGCAATAAGTAACTAGGATGACGCACCATGCTGCGGCGCCATGAAGAGGGGGTGGAGACGGAGGACGCGGAGGTCGAAGCAGGCGCGGCGGCGTCGTCGCGTATGTCGGGCCACAGCCGCTCGAACACGAGGTGGCTGCGGTAAACGGACCCGGGCGGCGGCGGCGGGGACCGCGCGCGCCGAAACGACGCCACCGTCACTCCGCCCGCGCGGCCGCCGCCGTCGACGGAGCCACCGCCTCCGAAGGCGAACATGAGAAGCCCCGCCGCGTACGCCAGCGCGAGGAGCAGGACCGCCGCGGCGCGGCGCCTCCCTCCGCCACCGCGCCCCGCCGGGTGGCGCCGCGCGGCCTTGGCGGCACCGCGCGCCGACGGCGCCACGGACATCCTCAGTGGCGGGGCTCTCGCGGGATCATGCGAGCTCGGGGTCGCCGCGTTGGGGACGCCGAGGTAACGAGGAGGAGAGCTGTAGTAGTGGAACGTCGTCTTGGTAACCGCCGGCGCACGAGGCCCAGGAATGGTCTCCGATTGGTGGAGAGGCGCCGGGCTGCTAACTGTTGACGCTGCTGCGTCTTGGATTCTCGCATATACTCCCTCCGTTTCAAATTAATTAACTTGCTTTTGTCTAAATATGGATGTATCTATACTTGTTATGTGTCTAGATACATTCACATTTAGTGGATAGCAAGTCAATTAAATTGGAACAGAGGGAGAGGGAGTACGTAAGAAAAGTCTCCGGCTAAACCGACCTGCTTGTATTGTAATATCTTCTCTAGTTACGCATCAGCAAGCTTAAAAAAATGTGCGGTGGTACAATTTTCAATTTTATAAACTTTTACAATTCAGGATCCAATATGAAATGGATAGGCAGTCAATTAATTGCTCCATAATGAAGAAAAGATTCATGTTAAAGTTTACGGAGTACCTTATCTCCATGGTATAGGGTTTAATGCATGTTGTTTGAAAACTGCACTATTATTTGCATATCTTATCAATGAGCTACATGTGCATTTAGTGACAGACCTAGAAATTTCTGAAAACCTGGACAAAGTTGCGATAAAAAAATCATGAAATACAAGGCGTCCCGCTGTTGGCAAGCCCTCACGGTCGCCCATGCCGGAGAGATGGTAGATCTGCCATATGTGCATAAACACGTTTCTTCCACTCCGACTTGGGTAAATTGGCAACTAGCTACACCGACAATCTTACGGGCAAACTCAGGTGACTTTGAGTCACTAACACATCGGACCCACCACATGGTCAAAAAAGTCACTAACACATCGGACCCACCACATGGTGGGTCCTGGTGGGTCCGATGTGTTAGTGACTCAAAGTCACCAAAAAGTCAGCCGGATTTATTTATCCTTTTAGCATCTCCCGCTTAGATATTGATAATATTGATAATGATCATTTTCTTATTGGGTAATAAAAGACCTAGATAAATAGTTATTTTTTACTGATTGATGTCATACCACAAATAAATAGAGTAATTATACCAATGCGACCTGTATAGAGGCATAGGAGGAGTATACTCTTTCCGTTGAAAAAACGTTATTTGCCCCTTTTGTGGCTGCTACGGTGGTACCAAAGGACAGTGACAGTCGTTAGCTTTTTGCATAGATTTCTCATATCTTTTCAGTTCTATAAGATCGGTGTTTACGTGGCTTGCAATTTGATCTGTATTTTATAAATGAAACGTATTACCAAAAAAAATCTAGACAGAACAATTGTTGTGGATTTGAAGTCCAAGCGTACATGCTACTGCCACAAAACATCCACACGTTTCACGATCTCCTGGTAGGAGTATACTCTTTCCGTTGAAAAAACTTATAAGAAACAAGATAATCAACATTTCCGGACGGAATAAGTGCTCACAGCTTGAGGTCTAAACGCACACATCCGTCCAATACTCCAAACGCTACTTCCACAAGAGATCCACGCGTTTCACACGATCTCCTGGTCTAGGGAATACTAATATTCTTCGATCGATCTGCTTCGATGTACCTTTCCACGGCGTTGGGTACTTGTGGCGTCAAGCGCCCAAACGGTCAGAACCATTTTTCCTTTGTAAAGGTCGAATCCCATTGAGATTTGAGAACCCTATCCGTCTTGTCGACCGATCTTATCAAATCTGAGCTGATCGTTACGCGGTGCCCATGCTAACTTTGGCGCTTGGTGGTTCGCCGTGTTATCGGCACTTGGAGTAACTAGCATTAAATCATGAACATACATAGTACTTCCTCCGTTTAGATTTAATTGACACACATTTGGTTACACATAGATGTATCTAGACACCAAACAAGTATATACATCCATATTTAGACAAGACCAAGTCAATTAATTTGGAACGGAGGGAGTAATTAACTACGGAGTACTATGTACTCCCTCCGTTCAGAGATGAGTGTGGTGAACACTTATTTTTGGAAGGGAGAGAAATTTTTACGTGATAGAGCTAGTTCCTTAGAAAACATAATTATCAAATTTTCATTTGGAGACTTTGCAAAGTTAAGCATTGTATATTGTAACGAAGGGATTACTTTGCATTAAAAAAAAATCAACTTTTACCAAGTGCGGAAATTCATAATAATTTTGGAAGAACTCCCGTGAGTGAGCCAAACTCGCACAGAAGTAAACCTGGCACCGGACAATTTTGAATATGGCCGTCTGACATGCAGAGTTTAATAACCGCAACTATAGAGGAAACATAAAAACAAGATGTCATTCCCGTCGAATTCGGAACCTGCATAAATCTACAGAACTGGCTCTTAGGATGCCGCATAAGAATTTCAAGGGAGAGAGACCTTTCTTGAAAACACAAATGTTTGCCATATATACCCCCAAGCTCATTTCAGCAAGATTCGTATGTCTGAGCCGCTACACAAGAATTTAACAGAATCGAGGGTCCTCATGTATGATCCAAAGGGATCTATAGAAAATATTCTATAGATTAGAATCCTCTATAAATTAAATAGAAATGTTTAGAGGACAGACACGAAACTCTGACATAAAGATTAGGGTCAGAATTTGAAATGAATCTATTTAAATGTCAAAATATATTTCCTTCTCTAAAGAGTCGACAAGGTTTGTTTCGCTTAGGCCTAGATAACGAGCCGGGTCAGATCGTTTGGTTCGAACTCGCCAACCTCGTTAATTTTAACGAGTAAAAAGGTTAGCTCGGGTCAACTTATTATAGCTTGAGTTGGCTCACTAAAATCAGCAAAATTCGTTAAACTTTTGGCCGCAACTAGTACAAAATAGCCATATGCAACAATACACAATCTAATTTTAAAAAGCTCAAAAGAAATACTTATCAGTTCACAATCAATACGGAGATGGCCGAACATGGCTTTGTGGCTTATTTTGGCTTATATACTGGACGGATGTGGCTTGTTCCGGTCTAGTGCAAAGAGCTCGAGTTTATCGAGTGAGTCTCACGAGGATCTCGTTAGCTTTATTTGTTAGGCTCGGCTCAACTCGTTAAGCACACAAGTTCGAGCTAGATGAGCCAAACTTCTAACGAAATCGAGTAGCTCACGAGTTTCTAGTTTTATTTGCAGGCCTAGTTGTGGCTACACTTTAGAAATGAGTCAATTGTTCAAATTTATTTCGGAAAAGTTCAAGTTGGCCAAATCTAGTACAAACCTGCTGGAAGTTCCTAAAGTGAACACTTCGGCCACATTCAAATTACGTCGGGTACGTGTCCTAGATCGGGTACAGATGAAAAAAAGGACGCGGCCTTGATCGTCTGTGCCTTTCTTTTGTCCTCTTGGGCGCCGTGCCTACCGTTACCAGCTGAAAAGCCTGGTAAGGTGTTGAGTGTGTGTGGTGTGAGTTGTGCGTGAGTTCAGATACTACAGCTGTACTGTAAAAGACCAGGAATTCTCAAAAAAAAAAAAAAAAAAAAAAAAAAAAAAAAAACCTGGTAAAAAATTCAAAGCTTGGCTGCGTCTCCACTCTATCTCTACAGCAGCAGTACTCTCATCACAGAACAATGGCGTAGGCAGCTGCACGTGACGAGAAGAGACAGAAGAAGCACTGCGCTTGCTGGCTCTGTACTCCTGCCTGCTGAACAATGCCTAGCCCTCGTCGCTCGTCGGTGTCGTCAGTATTCAAACGAAACAACAAACGGTTCTCTCGTGCTGTGCCATGAAATGCACCGAATTCAAAGGGAATTTCGTACGAGTTCACACGACGGGTTCTGCTGCCTGCACGACTCTCGCAGCCAATGGTTGGAAACTGGAAAGACTTGTGAATTTTCACGCACATTTGGTCCAATTCATAGGTCTAGGTATAAGTGTATAACCAAAGGACCCTCTTATCTTAAAACAGAATGTATAACCAAGCAGAGCGCTCAATTGCATGTGTTGCGTCTTTAGACTCATACAAACCTTACGATACAAGTTCAGGTTGAGCAGAAATATATCACAAGGCAAACTCTTTACCCCCTCTAAGCACGCTGATCTACACATGACAAGGTTCTGTATAAACTCGAAATAATGGACATTTTCCATGGCATGACACAGAAAAATGACAAACGTGGGAGGTAAGAGGAAAAAATCAAATCTAAGATGGAAAGGAATAAAAACTGCACCCAGAAACACTGAACATAGAAATAACAAGTTTGATCATGACATGAAGGTTCAATACATAACTGTAGCATAGATTCTTCAGGTTACGGCCCACTTGGACAAGCAACCCCAAAGATCAAGCAAAAGGAAGACGGCTTCAACTGTTCGAAACATAGATGACTTAACCTAATCTACATTTTGTTTATGCCGCTTCACGAGTCCAAGTTCAGCGTGGCATCTGCTTTGGCCTCGACCTCGCTCTTGCTCCTGACGACGCACCTCTTCTTCGTCTCGTCATCCAGGTACCCGAGATCTTCAGCGAGCGCAATGTGCCCATACAGCAACTCTTCGAGTTTGTCAGCAGGAGCTGCCGTCTTACCTTTCACACCTTTTATCTGCTCCAGTTCTTCCTTGCCGTGCTTCTCAGCGCTGAAATGGTCGTGAGTCGCACTGCTTCCTGAAATCCAGATATTGTTGGTGGGAGCTTCACCACAAACACGCTCTGATTGGCTGGTTTTCCATCCGTTATCTTGGCTTTGTCACATGCAACCCCAATATCTGGAGACACGAGGTGATGATGTAAGATACTTTGAAATGTCCAAACAGAAGAAACAGTACGAAGAAAACATAGCACAGGGTTTCCTTTTCAGAACTACACGTTGTGTCAGAAGTTGTAAAATCAGTACACCAATTAGTTTTGCTGACAATTGCTGTCAGTCAATAGACACGGCAAGGAAAAAATAAAGACATTTCCACTATATCAATTGATATTACAATTCAATCTCAAGAAAGCATGTGATAAGAAAAGAAATGATAGCTCAAGCTAGATACTAGGGGAATAAAAGAAATAATAAGTGGCAGACAAATAACATATTTCACTAACCTGCAAGCACACCTTCGATTTCTTCTATTGACACAATCTTTCCTTCGGCAACCTTTGACTCGTTTGAGATGGAGCTGTTATGTACCACGACAACCGGAGGCCATAACATCAGATCTCCCTTCACGGCAGTTAGTTCCTCGGTGGAAAAGGGCTGATATGCTTTAGAAGAGTCTGGAGCAACATGCCAATTCCACCCCATCAGAACACAGAGTGCCTTGTGAAAACCTAAATGCTTTGTTCTCAAACCCGGTTTGCATGTATCATAAGCATGTGACGTCAAGGCATCAATGTCTTGAAACTTCCTGGCGACACTGTTGTAAGAAAAAGGTGAACAAAAGGGAAATAAACGAAGCATTTCTTCATGTCCGACAATCTATATTCAATGACACCACAATTGTACAAATACAAGAAAATTTGTTTTTACTACTAATGACAAGATGGAAACAATTTCAGAGGACATACAAAAGAAAGAACTAATGTATATGGCGAGATATAGGATTTGGAAATTATATATTTCACAGCAAAATTAGTTGGGAACACCAGAGAAATAAGTTAAGATACTAGAAAAACTCATCTGAAACTGTGCTGCTTTAGCCAAGCAAAGCAAATGAAATGCTCAACTGTTGCTTCATGCAAACACATCTTAATGGAAGTGTAGAGAATAAATTTAAGCACAATTAACATGGAGATGGCAAAATCTGAGAAAGCAAAGTGGGGAGTCTGATTTGGACAAGAAAAGTATAGAGCTAATCTATTTGCAAGTAAGATAGCATTTGCAAACTACTAACAAGTTAAACAAATTAAAACAAGGTCAAAATCTAATCCATCCTAAAGGATAACTATGTTCCAGGAACAATATTTCCTCGAATAATCTTAGTTAAGCAAATTTCTGGTCTAAGCGAACAACGAAGTAACTAAAGCTTACCGACAAACATGTTTAAAGATATATACCTCTTCATTCAAGAATGAAAAAGTCAGTTGCTGACAAAACTCAAGTAGCAAATACACACTATCGACACTGACACTATCATGAAATGCAAAAGTAGAATTCAAGCCAAACTTCCTCACCAGGACGGAAAGAGGTAAGACACTAAATAATTAATAGAAATATAATATTTCCCGTATACCTTATTTTAAATTCTAAGCGCAACTGTTTGTTCAACCTACAGCCTATAGCAGCATATTAATATTGCCATATGTACGATACAACTACAGTGGAGCCCATGCTACTGGCATGCGTCATACTTACAAAACTAATACGCGCCAGCCAGTCCTCAACATCTTATGGTGAACGGTCTTCAGCTTGCCTTTTAGAAGAGTCACACAGGTATTTACTTGATTGATGTAAAACATAACAAACACTATAGCCTGCCATGTTTATAATCCTGGTCAAGAGAGTAACAATATTGTCCAATCCAGGACTAGCTCAAATGTGGTCATCGATGCATGCATCTGCATTCATATGATATGATGCAGACTCGGGTGATACTAAGACATTAGCAACCAGGAGTTCCAATCCCGAACTAGCTCAAATGCAGCAATAATTTATGAAGCAAACGTCTCAGGAACAGCACCATTGTTACTCTTACTTTCTGCCAGCCATGTTGTCCCAATACATTTGCAATGTATTACTCTAACGAAGCTACGTCATCATCCGTTGTTGCATCCGAGGAATATCGATCCACATCATAGACCAATACTGAAACTGATGAGAACCTTTCATACCAACATTTCACTGCCTGAAACCTATAACCGAGCCAACATGCTGTGGTGTATTGTGTCTCTCCTCTGAAACATTAACCGACAATGTTGGCATCATCTAGTACGCTGAACCCCATTCGATCCAATACTAGGTTTTCGCACGGAGGTTGGTGGCCATGGGCGTACTCTTTGGCAATTACTACAACGAAGTTACTAATATAGTTCAGCTATGTTGTTAACCTAAACTACCGCATCTAGGACAAGGTATGCTAATATACGACCAGGTATAGAACTTTGAAGGATTCCTCCAATCCAGTTACCAAATCGAGCAGTAAGCCAGTTAGCGACTGCTGAAAGGGCCAGAATCTAACGCAATGATAGGAGGAACTAATTAGCTGGTAGTGTTAGCACAGATGAAGAAACACAAACCTGCCACATACACAGCAAGATAAAGATCCTTTTGGTGCCTCACGGTATCTCTTCTGCATGGCCGGGCTCTCGTTTACTATCTTTGAGTACTTGAGGAAGGCTTGGTGAACTTGTTTACTGAATTCTTCTGAACCTTCTGGTGGATCTTGCTGCACAGAAAGATCCTCCTCATCCGGTGCATCCCCATAGTTTGGTTGGGTGCCTTTCTGATTATCTTCTGACAACCTTGAAATTTTGTTTGGCCTAACAAATTCGTTTTTCTCTGATGTGTATCCACCATGGAATTGAGGAAGACCGGCTCTCAGTCTCTTTTTCGCACTTTTTGGCCATCCTCCTCCCCTTCCACTTCCAAGCATGGCAGATCCTCCAATTTGTGGCTGGACTATAGGTCTGGACAGCCTCTCAGATATAGGTTTGTATTTTGAACGCCCATGAACCAAAGCGTTAGGACGAGGATGATTTCCTTGATCTGCATCAGTCCATTCATCATTCATGTTATCTGGCAAAGCAATCCTTGAGAAAACATTACGACTTGTCGACATATCATGTCTTGCCTCATATCCGTGTCCATCGTCAACAATATCACAACTTCTTCGTGAAATTTGCTCAGGGGATAGGTCATATGCATCAATCTCATCGGTGTAATGCTCTAGTCCATTTTGATCATTGTAATACTCTTGTCCTAGAGGACCATCATCTTGGTATATATCCATATCATAATTACGATATGCAGCTCCTCGGGATCCTCTTCTATAAGCAACAGGAGAAACTTCCTGATCACTATACTCACGGCGGTCCTCAAAAGAAGCTACCTCACGTCGACGAACTGGGCGCCTCGCAAGTTCAAGAGGGTAAGTTTCAGGAGAACGTGAGTAGCGCATACGAGCATCCCTTGGCTTGTGATGACGTGTGGGTGAATCTCTATGATAAGTATGCCGCGCATTGTATTCCATGGTATCCTCTCCCATCCTGCGGGATAGTCTCAGATCTCGGTTACTCCTTTCATCCTTGAGGTCTCTCAAAGGTGAGACAGATGTGTATCTGTTGCCTGCCCTTGAATCCCGTGGGTCATTTCCATGTAAGCTCCCAGATGCAAAATATGTGTCATTAATTTGACCCCTTTGGCCATATCCACCTGCATCAAATTCCATGGATGCAGTTCTTGGTGGAGACTTAGAGTGTATCTGCCTTGTACTGTCCAGTGATATCTTCACATCTTTACCACCGCCGTGCTCTAGTGAACTTTCTGAGAACCTGTGAGCATGACCACTCCCATGTCCTAAGGAGTCTGGTCTACTGATGCCATCCAATGGTGGCTCTCATAACCTTCACCGCGCGTTCGGTATGGGCTATCCTTGGCAAGTACAGATTGCGAAGAACCATACCGCTTCGACTGCAAAGATGGTGCAATGTCAGAACCAAGCGTGCCCCTGCTAGAGTAAAGCCTATCCATTTCCCCATCCCTGTCACTAAGCAGGTCTCTACCAGGGCCAAGCCTCCCAACTTCTCTGCTCCCAACATACGGGCCAGGCAAACGGTCATGGTACTGAAACCCACTGTCATTGTGAGGCAACCCGGTACTTGGTGCGCCAAAGCTCTCCCCGCCCTTCACTGTTGATCCCCCTGTCAGGAATCCAGTCTCTGTAAGTGGCACCGAGGGGTACAGAGGGGCCAGTGAAATCGGAGGTGGCGGTGGCGACCTGCGGTTAAGGTACAGTGAGCTAGTCCTTCCCAATCCCGTGGAACTGATTTTCATACCAGCGTCTGCATAGAACTCGTCATCTCTGTTAATGCTCCGGCCACCAGGGCCTCCAAAGAAGTCACTTTCATTCTTGGCAGCACGCCCCAGGTCGGATGGATGTTCCGGGAGCTTGTAGTCAGGCGGAGTACCATACCTCCCGATCGTCACGCGATCGCCACGACCGTCGTAGCTCCTGTTCGGGGCGGCGCTCACTGCGACTGCCGTAGCTTCCTCTTGAACCACGGTCGCCTCCTCCTCCTCCGGGGCTGCGTCTGCCAAGAACAGCTCTTGAACCACGGTCGCCTCCTCCTCCGGGGCTGCGTCCGCAGGAACAGCGTAGTCATATCGATCGCGCTCGTGATAGGGCACCTTCCCGTAGTCCCCTTGCCCGCGGCGGGGCAGGTCGTCGTCTCTCAGGCGCCTCGCGCGCCGGTCCAGCGAGCGGCTGCGGCTGCGGCGCGAGCGGTGGGGCGGGGATGGGCCTCTAGGACGGTAGCCCGAGGAGGGGCTGCGAGGACCGCGGCGAGGACGGTAGCCAGGGGAGGGGCTGCGGTCCCGCATACCACTGCCTTCAGGGCGGCGATCGCGCATGCCCCGGTCGTCGCGGGAACCTCCCGGCCGCTCATCTATTCGTCCGTGACCTCCCCTCCCTCCACCTCCTCGTCCGCCTCGGCGTCCCATGATGCCGAGTGCGGCCACAGGAGAGGTGCGCGGATTTCGGCCGTGGAGGTGGATGAGGAAAGGCGCTTCAGAAGATCCACGCTCTGATGCAGATGCGAGATAATGGTGGTGGAGGTGACGGAGCAGGCGGCGGCGGCGGCGGCGGCGGCGGTTGTGTTCTGGGAGATTTGTGCGGCGGCGAGGGAAGGGGGAAGTGGGGGGGAGGAACTAGGAAGCGGTGCTGGGTTGCGGTTGGGATGTCAATTTATGCCGCTGTGCTGGGCCTGCGCTATATTTGGGCCTATGGAGTCCAATTCCTACTCCAAAACCTGCAAGTTATAAATTTGGAAAATGCTGTGGCTCATGATAGCTTACTTTGGAGTTTGGAGATATGGTTTGTAAAGTTTGAGTCAAAAAATCAATGGCGACAATCCTATTGATATTTGGCAAGCCAAGATTATAAAAGTTAGAAAAGTCAACCAAGGTGGAGTACAAATATAGAAGCAGCTTCGTGTAAACAGATCGCTAACTAGAATAACAGTTTGGGAGATAAATCGTTTCAAATCTTTAGATTCAACAATTGATGCGATCATGTTACCCATGAGGTGACAGATTCATGCGTGCATGCATATTCTCCTTCCTCTAGGAAAAACCACATGCAAGTTACTCACCGCATGGGAAGGCCCTTTGGTGTGGCGAATCTTTCGAACAATTTGGAGTTTATCAAAACTGAGTTTGCTTCATCTAGAACATTTGATCATTTCTTTAAGCGATTTCAAATTTAAATAATTATGCATAGGTCGTAAAATTAAAAGACATCAAAATTAAACTGGATGAACCCGAGCACTAGGGTTGGCCCTACTACTCGTCGTATGAATCGAGCTTGGCGACGACCGGCACGAGTGGTGGAGTTGTCGGTTGCAGGCTCTACTGCCGGTGCTACCGCATGTTCTACCTCAGGTGCTGCACCAGTCGCAGGAGAAGCCCACGGGACCAAGATTCCCACGTTGTGTATGGCGCGGTGGTGGAGTTGTCGGCTCATCCTCCTCTGCGCGGCCTCCTCCTCCTCTAGCAACGACATCGCGGAGACAGCAGGGAGAGGGTGGCGAGCGGCCGGTTGCGCGGTGGGAACTGGAGTGTGATAGAAAGTACTAGAAGGGGCCGACGCGGGCGAGGGCACATTTTAAGATGATAATGAGGTGGTAGGTGCGAGGTTGACAGACGGCGGCTCCTCTCCCCGAGCGACGGCCCGTCTCCTAGCGTTGGCATTTATTCCGGCGACCCAGCTACAACACTGAGCCACCTATTTATCCCTCCTAGTGAACCACATCGGCACCACCAGCCCCATCTTCCCAGGGCCATCACTGCCTCTCGCTTCGCCTTGTCCAGCACGCCACCACCGCCGCCATGGATGTGGGTATAAAGGGGGCGACGGTACCGAAAGGCTAGGCCACCAGCTTGAGCGGGGTGCCTGTGCCGTCAGTTCCCACTTGTGAGGCCGTCGAGTATGAGATCCACCACCGCAAGCGGTAGCGCGCCATGTTGGTTGGACCCGCGACACCATGTCTGCAGCAACTTCTGGCCCAACGTTGGCGCTCAGCCGCTTCACCGACGAGTATCCACCACTGAAGAAGAATGTTGCCAAGCGGAGGTGGTTCTGGTTGGTGTCCGGACGCAACTTCTAAAACGTCATCAACGCCGCCCAGGCCAAAGCCTTCCAGCATGCCGGTATGGAGGCCCACGTCGTCGACACTGAGTTCGACTCCGACCAGGCCGCGTAGGGTAGACATAGATTTAGATTTTAACTTGTATGAATGAAGTTTGGTGCTGCTAACGGGCCAGCCCGAGGAGGACAGCGCAAACTGTCTGATCAGACGCAAATCCAGCCTAAATCGGGTTAGAAATAGGTCTGAGCAGACACTACAACGGACACCGGTCCATTTGGATCGTCGACCCAGATCTTTTTTTTTTTTTTTGAGAAAGAAACCTGCATATATTCAAGAACATAGAAGAACACAAACAAGAACGCACGCATACACAGGCTCACACACACACTGTCGAATCCAAAGCACCGGAGCAACAGCTGAGAAGCTGAACCACCAGGAGACTCGCCGCCGTTGGAAGGAGGAGCACCACCATGCCTTCAAAAAACTGGAGTCACCCGCCGTCGAACGCCGGGATATAAATCGATGAACGACCATCGCCATGACGCTCCCACCACTCGATCCAGCAGAAGATGCCGAAGAAACGGCCCTCCCGCAGCAGATCGACCACCAACACACCAACAACCCTGCACCGGAGCCAGATCCGAACCGAGAAAGCTCCAGAGCCAAACCTCACAAGCTTCTCGATGGCGACGGAGCAGCACCCATCGAAGCGGAGACGAAGCCGGAGGACCAAAAGTCCATAACGATGATGGCGCAGCCGCCTCGCCATCACCGCCTAGACACACCTTGCCGTCCACCATGGCTGCCACCAGCAGGACAGCAACCAAGAACCGGCACCCAACAGCCCAAAGCTCGCCGGTTCCGACCCAAGAGCCATCGCCGGACAGGGAGGCCGAGCTTGAGCACACCACGCCGACGCGACGCCGCCGCCCCCGTCCACACAACGCCGCCCGGAACCCTAAACCTACCCTATGTACACGCCCGACACGAAGCGCCGCGGTTTCCCGACCCTCCCGCCGCCGGAGCAGCCGGCGGAGGGGAGGGAAACCACAGGCCTCGCTGGCGACGACGGGAGGAAGAGAAGTCGCCTCCGGTTTCTCCTCTCTCAACTGTAGCAGAGAAAGGGAAAAATGATTGGATTTGTCAAAACTGATTGTCGACCCAGATCTTGTCATGTCTCCGCACGTCGCCGGATTCCGCTCGGTGATCCCGAGCACGCTTGACGCTTGTTGTGCGAAGGGACCGACGCTTTGGGTTAACTCAGACGAGAAACTCATTTAGTGGTAATGTTTTCATTACAGCAGATGTGATGATGGCTTGTTTTATGTATTGAGACCAGCCATGTGTGTGTGGTGAATTTCACGCACAGCCTGTACAGACTACTGAAGCAATGCTATTAATGTAGATTTACACGAACTGCTCTCCTGGAAGTATTTAGTATTTAGCTTACATTACGATCATACTCCCTCCATTCCGAATTATAAGATGGTCTACCCTTTTTTTTTTTGCTGAATCACGTTCACTCATTTCAATCCATATGTGACTCATTTCAATCCGTATGCAGTTCACATTAAAGTATCCAAAACATGTTATAGTTCGGGACTGAGGGAGTATTTCATAAACAAATACTTGGATGGATAATGAAAGACACACAAGACATCTGACTTGATATTGTGAGCAAACAGGTTGCCCTACAGTAGTTAGCCTGCCGGCTTTTGAATTTACTTATTCATAAAACCAAAAATTTAGTATGTATGAATTTTATTGGTAGACATGCTGCTGGTCCTTCGATCTTCTACAGTAGAGACTGGGAAAGTATTCAGTTTGCTCACAGAATTTAAGGTACATTACTAAATAGAATTAGCATCTTCAGAAGACATACGATACATAGTCGGTGCAAGACTAACCGGAAAAGTGAGAAAGCAGCAATTTACACCGAGTGAAATCTAGTTGTTCTCAAATAACACGAAACAGAACTTTGACTTCTACTACCTCCGTCCCTAATTATAAGACGTTTTGGTAGTCCGAATTAACCTACCAAAACGTCTTATAACTGGGGACAGAGAAAGTAGACACTAAGATGGCAGCAGCAAGAGCGGCCTTCATTGTCCTCCCATCGCATGTTTCACATTAGGTAATATAACACTAAACTTGTACTATTAGTTATCTTGGAGTATATGTATCTGTACAGGGACATGTTCCATTATTCTTTTGTGCCATACAAGTGGCAGCACTAGCATTGCTGTTACAAAGGAACATCTACAGATATATGTGTGCCTTCATCACCAGCAGCCTACTTTGGGTCCGTCCCATCAATCATGTCGTTAGTAAGAAACCGGACCACCAATGAACTAGGTAAACAAAGTTAAAAGGGCTCACAAGAAAAACACACGGTTATGTCACGAGAACGGATGAAGGTTCCTTGAAGCTGGAACCACTTGCTTTATTCGAGGATGTAATGGCCCTATCCTTTGAAACAGTATTGCGTAAAGCTAACTCCGACGAATTTGACTGTTGATTGTTTTCACAGTGGCCGGGTCTACCCCAGATTTTGATTAGTCCCTCGCGACAAATGGTAAGGATTGATTCTGTGCTGAACACCAGACCAGACAGGGGATTCACATGTACTCGGTGGGCGATAAGGGGTGAAAGCTTCGGCACATCTCTCATTCTTGGAGAAGGTTGAAGAATACCTGTTGGAGGGCATGCATTGTCCCAGTGTGCAGAAGGGCTCCCACAGCTAAATGTTGGCGAACCACCTGAAGGATGGCGTAGTGGGACAACAATCTCATCCATTGCCAGATCCCACAGAAGCAATTGGGTATCCTAAGAGTATGAGACAGTGGAAATTTATGTCAGCAGTAAATCATGCCAGTAAAATGCAAAATCTAAGAAAACTGGCCTATTTATCTGGTAGTTATAATCAATCGTATGCCAAGACATGATAAGTTCATAGCAAAACACCGTTTAAAAAAAGACCTTTTAGAAAAAAAATATGATAGGGTAAAATAGCATTCAATAGTTAAATTCATCACATGCATCGGAAATATTGGCACATGTCACAGTAAGAAAAAAAGTATCTTACTAGTTACTAGTACATAAAGGTTCAAAAAAACTAGTACTACATAAGTAGTGTGACCAGTTTGATGCCCTGCAACTGCAAGAAGCATAACAGTGAACAGCAAGAACATGCCCGTTCATTTACTGAAGATCTCACAACAATCCAGTAAGCAAGGAAGAAAATGAAAAGGTAAGTTTTAGGTACTCAGAGACTTCACTTTCATTGGTATTTAAAGTTACAACGTCAGACATGCATGCATCGGTTTTGCTTATTAATGATGAGTAGTACATATTTTCAATATAATGGATATGTCATATAAGTTCAAACTATAATTCAGTTGTATAAAATTCAGATACCTGACCAACAGAACCAAAACGATATACAGCATTTTCTCCTGTTCCATCAGAATTTGGTGGGGACCAATGTGGATCAAAAGCAACTCCACTAACCTGTTTACAAAAAATTACCCCAGTTCTCAAATCACAACTTCTGAAAGCAAACATTAAGATACTGAAAAAGTTCAAGGGAAATTAAATTAATACCCAAGAATTATGCCCTTCACCCCATGCAACAATCTTCCTGTCGTCCATGCTCCATACCTGCACAAGATCATCTTCGCCACCTGTCAATAGATATTTGCCATCCGAGCTGTAAAAACACACCACAATCAAACTAGGTCAGAAACTGGGCCATACTCATTTCTGAATCATTCTCCATTGATCCACCAAAATAAATATTCATAATCAACAAACCCATAGAAATGTGAAAAATAAAAGATAAAAATCAGAGATAAGAGAACTGATAAAATGGTAGAGACACTTCAATGCGACAATGCATAGCTCACGGCCTAGGCAATAGAGCAATACGGTACCTTTATCCGATATCACTAAGGAAACTACAGTAATTTTACATGCTACCCACCAGTGGCGGAGCTTCCCCCCCCCCCACAACCTCACAGAAAAATTGCATACTACCACTCATATTTAGCAATTTTTACCACACATAAGACAAAAACATTCAGATTGGCCCCCTCAGCTCCCCGTTAATCTCTTTTGGCCCCCTCTATAATTTGGGCCAAGCTCCGCCACTGCTAATCATTTAGGCAGATTTTAGAGCTTAAAGTGCTTTAAACTAAGGGCAGCAAACAGAAAATATTCCACACAGATATCAGCATATAAAAATTAGAGTAAATAGCATAAATATGGCTAAGAAATAGTAACTAACAGGGCAGCCAAACAGTAACGAACATACACCATAGAGATAACTGGGAGAAAACATGGCAACCACGTTCAGAAAGACATCAAAACATTCAAAGTGTAGATTCGATACAGGTACCTCCAGGTGCAACACAAAAGAGCGCCATAATAACTTTTCCCACCAAATATTAGCTGTTCCTTTGAAAAGTCGAACACTCTCAAGTAACCTGCATATGGTTTCATTGATGTTAGTCCAGCTACCAATATAGAATGACTGGACTTTGTGGGGAATAACAAATTCTCTAGTCTGGGTCTAGGATAAAGCAAGTACCATCTCGCCCAACCGTCGCCAAGTATGCCCCATCTGGAGAAAAGGAAATTGCATTGATTGAACCATGACAAACATGCCACCTGGCAATTGGGTTACTCTGTATTTTTTTTAGATAAGAGCAGTATTTTAGCATCTAGGGATCGGGTTTCTAATTTGCAAAAAACAGTAAATTTCATAACAAATGTCCAAACAAATTCATTAAAAATCATGGAAGAGCATGACTAACTGATAGTGCTTTTAGTTTCTACACTGAGGATTGAAATCCTACATGATTGTACATTTCTTTTGTCTAGCACATCAATAAACTCTGCCAGTGTTCTTGAAACATTATATCCTGCACTTTCTCTATTCTGGAATCTGGATGCAAGGCTCTCCTGGGCACCAACTAAATTTCCTTGAGATATATTCAACGATAATCATGGTTCCGGATTCTTTTAGGGAGAAACAAGCCCAAGAGTTTGATAGAAACTATCTACCAAATGTTATGCTGCAAGAATCATTTGCAAAATATAAAAAATCAAAGGTTAAGGGAACTACTTCCGAAATCCCAAGATTCACTGTGCAATGTATCTGGTGAGCTTTACTAGTATGATGGTACCTGTTGCAAACGTACGCAGCACAGTTCTTTCTAGAGATAAAATCCATAAGACTATTCACAGGTAGAGACTAGCAAGGGATCACTGCATAGGTTGGAGCCAGCTAGCACATTTCATTTTTTATTACTCTGACCCAACCTATTAAATGCAAGCATAAAGCAAAACGTGTACTTCTGAATGACAACTTAACTAACATGTCTACTCTGTGCACTATAGCATGCATGAGTAATCAGAATCTTAAAAGTCACTTTAAATGGTGAACTCTCTTAAGCAGTTCAGATTTGTCTGCCCTTTCCTCGGGTTTTTCTGAATAATGGTGAATTTATATTGATAGTATCACGGTTTAGCCATTTACATTTCTACCTCCATGATTTACGTAAGAAAGAACAAGGATGCTGACTGCATCAAGATATGCTTAACGTTAAGAATGCTGGATTAAAGTTAACAAACTATAGTGTATGTAACAAGATGGCCAGACCACAGTTTCATGCCACAGAGAAGGCTAAAAATGCACCTTTTTGTGATAAACCAACTAATTAACCAAAATAATGCGGTTTGAACCAATACTGAAATGCCTAAAATACCTTACTCGACTTTGCATGTGAAACCATCAACTGAGTTGGATCCTTTATAGCGGGAAATGTACACTCAGTGTTCCCTTCTTTGCACTGAATGTAAAGAACATACGTCAGTTCAAACATCAACCCAAATATTTAAAAATGCCAAATTTCATGACCATCGTGCTCACTTTATCATACACATACAAATTTCCATCAGAATGGCTAACAACAAAGATGCCTTCATGCTCCGGAACCCATGCAACAGAAGTGCAACGGCTGCAAACATAAGTATTGAGAAGTCAAAGACGAGAGTTAACAAACAAAAATAAGAGGGGATACGCATTTGTAAGAAGTCCCCCTGCCCCCTAAAATTAAACAAGCAAGACCACAGTATTTAAAGCAGCATTCTGATTTAAAATAAATGCAGCTCCAGGGCAGCAGTATAAATTGAACTCCCTTTCATCTTTCATTTATATAAACTATATGAATTCATAAGAGCATCTCCACTCGCGGCGCCCAAACGGCCGCCCAAACGCGTTTGGGGCGTGCCGGACACAAAATCGCCCCCACTCGCGCGCCCAAACGCGAATTGGGTCCGGCGCGGCCCAGTTTTGTGTCCGGCACGCCCAGCCCACGCCCTCAACTTGGGGAGGCTCGGGGCGGCCCCGGAAGGAAGGAAACGTGACGCCACGTCGGCTCCCGACGCGCGGGCCACGCCTGCAGTGAGACACGGACTATGTCTCGTCGTTTTCTCACCTGATTTTATCCCCCGTCTTTCATCGTCGCCCCAGTCGCCCCACTTTGCTCGACGCCGCCGCCCCCCGCCCGCCGTCTCCACCCAAGCCTGGACGCCGGCGCCGCCGTTTGCTTCCTCTCCTCGACGGCCTTCGGTTCCGGGCACCGGCGATCTCTCCGCCGCTGTATTCGATACAGCCGTCCCCGGCGGTCTCTCCGCGACCCGCCCTGCCTGCAAGCTGTTCGGCAGAAGGTTCGCCTGTTTTTTTTACTGAATTATTGATGCTAGCCGGCGACCGGTCGTTGATCAATGGCCGCGTTGTATTGCAGATGGATAGCGACGACGAGATGATGGCTGCGATGCTGTTGGAAGAAGAAGACGACATCGCCGCGGAGGAAGATGAGAATATAGCAATTCTCAGTTGTCTTCTCCAACTTCAAGCCGACGAGGAAGCCAATGCCGCCCCAAAACGGGGAGGCTCGTCGTTCGGAAGGAAGAAGAGCAAGCCGAGGCAGAGAATGGAAGGCCATTGCATGTTAGTCTCTGACTACTTTGCCGAAGTTCCTGTCGCCACCGCCAAGGATTTCCGTCGACGCTTTCGGATGAACCGTTGATTGTTCAACCAGATCGTGCAAGTTGTGAGGGCGTATGATCCATGGTTCAAGTTGAAGAAGGACGCCGTGGGAACTGTTGGTTTCTCGTCAATCCAGAAGTGCACTGCAGCCATGAGAATGCTTGCATATGGAGCACCTGCTGATTCTGTAGATGACTACCTACGGATGTCAGAGTCAATCATCAAGTCGATGTACAGGTTCTGCAGGGCGGTGATTGGTGTGTTTGGCCCAAACTATTTGAGAGGACCAAATGAAGAAGAAACAGCTCGGATCCTGGAACAGAATGCAGCTAGAGGACTTCCTGGGATGCTTGGAAGCATAGACTGCATGCATTGGAGCTGGAAGAACTGTCCATTTGGTTGGCAAGGATTGTACAAAGGAGGCCACAAAAGGATATTGCAGTGTGGTTCTTGAAGCTGTGACCGATCATGAACTATGGATTTGGCACGCATTCTTTGGCATGGCAGGATCACACAACGACATCAATGTGTTGCAGCGCTCTCCTGTGTTCGCGAAGCTAGTTGAAGGCCATGCCCCACCTGTCAACTATGTGGTCAATGGCCACGAGTACAACAGAGGGTACTACCTAGCCGATGGCATCTATCCAAAGTGGGCAACATTTGTGAAGAGCGTCCCCAACCCTCGCGGGAACAAAGCTTGTCATTTTGCCGCTGAACAAGAGAGCGCCAGGAAGGATGTCGAGCGGGCATTTGGAGTGCTGCAGCAAAGGTTTGCTATCGTTCGGTATCCTGCTCTGACATGGTCGAATGAGCAAATGTGGGAGGTGATGAATTGTTGTGTCATCCTGCACAACATGATCATCGAGAGTGAGCGCTATAATCCAGTGCATGATCATATGCCATATGACTTTGAGGGTCCTCATGCACAGGTTGATCACAACGTGCCGGCAGATTTCGCTGATTATATCTCAATGCATTTGGAAATTCGTGATGAAAATACTCATAATGCACTCCAAGCTGATCTAGCGGAGCATTTGTGGGCACGCCGACGCCGGGGCATGGCAGCGGCAGAGGAGGAAGAGGAAGACGTTTGAACTTTATTTTATATATTTGAACTATTAAATATTGTATTTGAACTATTACATATTTATGTATGTTTGATTTTTCCTTTCACAAAATATTGAAATTCATGTAAAAAAACCTTTTGGGGCGCCCCTTTGGGCGCCGCGAGTGGGGAACGCAAGCGCCCAAATGGCATGTCCGGACGGCCTTTGGGCGCCCATTTGGGCGCCGCGAGTGGAGATGCTCTAAGTATGCAATTATATGACATGGGACACCAGAAGAACACACAAGGAAATCATTATGTTCTTCTGTCTCCAGAATATGATGACTTACTACAAGACAAGCTCAGGCTTCAAGGCAATACCTGACAGCAGAGCCAACGAACATAAAGATCATTGCCTTATCATAGACTGGTGGAGTCAAATAATGCTCAATTGTTGATGTGTTTCAATGTCCCAAAAAAACTCTAAGGTATTTTAAATTCTTTCAATGCTTTGGGAGTCTTCATGAGGGAAGATAAGTTTGCTAATTGAAAAAAAAAATCCCATTTATCTGATCCTTAAAACCGATTGACCAAATGGGGAAACATGATGGGTTCTCGTGTCGTCACATTAAACCAGAGTGTTGTATTTCTATCTATGGATAGTTGATCTTATATGCTAAAACAGAAGATAGCAAAATAAACAAGCAAGACCACAGTATTTAAAGAGAATGCTGATTCAAATCACAAATTGCAACAACCTCTAAATGTCAGATATGGCATGAATGAATGATGAAAAGTAAAACATGCCTGCTGATGTTCAATCCATCTTTATCACCCTTATTATAATGTTGGGCAGCAACAGGCTTCCTTCCAGGTTCTTGTAACTGTTGCCTCAGCGACATTGAGTAGACTGCATAATACACACAAAATAAAACCTCTCATTATACATAGTCCATTTTGAAGTGGAAAACCAAGCTAACAAAAACCACTAACCATCCCCTGATCCCATCCCAACGATCAAGTCATGCCCCTCCTTGGCCTCCGAGTCAAATGCGTGGCACAATGGGTTCGAGTTGCTAAAATGCATGGACTTTAGCGGATCCTAGTGAAAGTAACCAGCTAATCAGAACCAACAGTAAAACTGCATTCAGCATGCATCCAATAAAAAAATTGAAGACCTTGTCCCGGGAATTTAGGTCGCTGATGAATAGTGTATCTGCGGAGTTGAAGATGATGTATGCACCCTTGCCGTCGTAGTTTGCTACAGCTTGTGATCCACCAAGGCTTGTAGACGCACCCAGGCTTCCTCCCATACGGCTGCTTCCAGACACAGCCCGACTGACACCATTGCCCCCAACAAAGCTAAGTGCCCGGCCACCATTCCCGGTGCCCAGCAGCCTTGCTGCTGCCGATCGCATCCCACTGCTGGAGTTGGGTGTTGATGGTGTGGAGCCTTGGCCAGTCGACCTCTCCTTCAGGTACGCAACCGTCAACTGCCACAATCAATAACCAAACTTACAGAAGTACAAAAGAGGAATCCAGAAATGCACAATAGGCAACCCAGTTCGGCCAATGAAGGCGCAAGCCATTACTTCAAATAACAACATTGTGAAGTTATAGCACCAAAATTAACTACAGAAGTGAGAAGTAAGGCAACGAAATTATCCAATATCGGTAGAGTACTAACTAAAGAGATAGTTGCAACACATACTAGAACTAATAGAGATTCCAAGATAGGAATGAAGCGCTAATGATAACATCTCTAGCTATAAGCCAACAGCATACAAAAATGTGTGATGGGAAATTAACAGCAGTCGAAATCCTAGAAATGGAGCACCTAAGTAGAAAGAAACGCAATCATATTTCATCTGAAACACCAGGCCAAAGCCACTCGAAATATCAATAACGCTACAAAGCCGCCGAGGTACTCAGAGGTGAACAACCCAATTCCCCACGCCGAATTCCAACCTAGATCCCGCAGTCCACGCCAGAACCGCGACGGTGCCGACTAGTACCTGCGAGACGGTCTTCCCGCCGTGGTTGTAGTGAAGGACGGCGGAGGAGTGCGCCTTCTCGTACTGCAGCTTGTACCTCCCCTCGGGCGTCTTGAAGTAGGTCTTGAGCCCGGCCGCCCCCACACCGCCACCCCCGGCCGACGACGAAGAATACGACGTCGCCGACATGCCCCGTTCCTCCGCCTCGGCCACCTAACTCCCCACTGGCGATCGCCTCCCGCGGAGCTTGCTACTCCCCGGAGAGACGATGAGCGGTGGCTCGATTTGTGAGAAGAGACGAAGACGAAAGAAACGACCAAAAAAAAAGGTATAGGCCATAAAAACCTTAACGACAACTAAACCCGATAAATCTGGACCGGACCCGTTACGCTTACCACCTTGGTGTTTCAATTTTTTTTGTTTGAACCGGATCCCAGTTTAAAGATTAAGAACAGGGCCGGTTCTGAGGTTTCGGGGCCGAGCAACTTTAATTCGGGAGCCTTATATAACTATTACTAAATGATAATCCATATTTATCGTGTATTGTTACCAAAAATAATTAAAGTACGTTCAAATGTCTTATTTACATCAAACATGTTGGCTTAAATTGTTGATAAATATCTATATGAATCACTCAACTTTTTTTAACTGCGTGATACATAAATTTTAGATGGCATGATTTTTGGTACAACTACGACTCTACGAGGGAAGTGTTATACACAATGAAGAAATTTGTGAAGACATGCAAGCGTTGCCGTTCGCGAATTAATGAGTTGTAGTTTTTTTTTTTTTCTAGATAGTGGAAGAATCAAATCAGCAGGCTAATCCTTTTTCGATACGGGCCCTATAAGCAATTGGGTCATCTCCAGCTCTTCGTCTCCAAAACAGTCGAGCACGCGCCCAACGAACGGTGAATTATACTTTTACTTAGTTATATATCCTTGTATTCCCACCTTTACATAATTATACTTTTTTATCTTTTGAGTGACTGTGTTGCATTTCCTAGATCGGGTTGTTTTTTTAGTGGAACCTAATCGGGTTTCCAGTCTGGTCTATGGCCCCATCTTAACTTAGTCACCTAACTAAAAGAAAACGAAGCCCAAACTAACCAAAGAAATAAGAGTGCGGAGTTTTGTAGCATGGACTACATGTAGCCATTTATTTTGAAATGTGTGAAAACGACATTTTAAAGTTTAAGAAAATCTGAAGAAAAAATCTAGATGTAATGATATATTATAACATTGTGCAGATTTTTTACTCGAAATATATTGTATTCAAGGCTGTATAAAAATGACAAAAGTGCAGATCTGAAGTACCGAAAAGTGCTAAAATTTGGACCTCCAAATTTGTCAGTTTTGTCTTTTTTGTGTGGCTCAAAATACAAGGTACTTCGGGTTGAGAATTTGCATGTTGGTAGAATTCATCATTATGAACATCCAGAATTTGTTTGGGAATTTTTGAAACATTAAAATGTTGTTTTTCAAAAATTTCAAAAAACAGGCCGCATGATGCCCGAGGTGCACTTTGCCTTTTCGAAGAAATAAGGCCCGTCTTAACAAAAAGAAGAAGGGCCCAAGATCTAGTCCAGTGGTTAACGTTTCCTGCCTTGGTTGGTAATGCTTCTCTTGTCTTCTTCAACTGTACGATAGAAAACCTTCAGTAATGAAACGTCCCCTCAACAAATAGCTAGGACGCCGTATGGCGTTTGGCTACATGTCGTAGTCTGGCGATATGCCGATTTCTCCCCTCTTTGATTCTTCTCACAGATTTCTTCCCCAGATCTAAAATCTTCTGGTTGATTCTTCTCCTTACTATCTCTCCCCAGCTCCCTATCGATCTGTTCTTCCCCTGGTAGATAACCCCTTTTCCCTTAGAAGCCACGATAAAAAAAAATCCTAAATTAGTGAGCCACAATCCATATCTTCAGCAATCCCTATCCGGTTCTTGGCTTGGAGAACTTGATCTGACCGATTTCAGGATCTTATATTAGTTTGGCCTCCCCAAAAGTAAAGTTCATCTTTTGCTCATGGATTGGCTGAAGAAAGAGAAAAGTCAAAATCCCGTCTTCTCCCTTTTGGCTGCTGCGACATAGCTGGCACCTCCATCCGCCACCGAAATCCCCTACTCTGATTCCAGTTCAGATTTCTCGTTGCTGCTCTTCGAGAAGCTGTCAGCCGATGTGCGCCTGGAAATCCCTGTGTTGCTGTTGACGAAGCTGGAGTAGCAGGGAGCTCAATTGACTGGCGATTTAAGACAAGGCTGATTGTGTTATCTCGGGCGGGATAGAGTTCAGATTGCCAAGTTGACTTCTGGGCGCCATGAGGGTCTTAGGTTGGAACTGCCAAGGCATGGACAAGAGTCTGGGCAGTAACAAGATGGTGCATCTTGCCAGACTGGTCGACTCTACAAAAGCACTGGTAATATTTGTCTCAGAAATAAAATCTTCCAAAATAAAACCTGTAGATCTTAATACTAGGTTTAATATGTTTGATAGTATTGTAGTGCCCTCGCGATGCCGATCCGGAGGGTTGTGGCAGATGTGGACCGACGACATTGACATCAGTGTGCATGCCACTAGCTTTTATCTTATCTTAGCTACGGCTAGCATTAGGTCTACTAAACATAAGTTCGGTTTAGTTTGTATATATGGTGATCCTTATCATCGTCAGACTAGCCTTATATGGGATCAAATCACCACTTTTGTGTATGATAATGGAAACCTCCCTATGTTATGTATGGGTGACATGAACGATCTTTTGTATGATGTGGATAAAAGCTCCCCTGTTACTAATCGTGCTCGTATGAATGCTTTTCAGTCTCTAGTGAAATCTTGTGGCTTGTTTGATTTGGGTTATAGTGGTCCGGCCTACACATGGACTAATAAACATTTCTCTTCTAAGCCGGTGTATGAAAGGCTTGATCGCTGTCTTGTCAATGCAAATTGGTGTGCTCAATTTCCCATTTCCAATGTTTATAACTTGCCTCTTACGCACACAATTAGTGACCATGCACCCATCCTTCTTTCCACCGATGGAACTCTTGTGAAAACCAAACGTACCTTCAAATTTGAAAACTGGTTTGACATGGGTATACATCTCGGGTACCCTACCATGAGGGTACCTGGTGCACGTAACGACTGAGGCCCAATCACGAAGAGCATGCTCGAAGCCCAAGACAGGAGGCCCAAAGAAGATGGAGTACCCTCCAAGATTTAGACATAGCCATAGTCGGTTAGGACTTTCCTTATATGTAAACCAGGTCGGTTACGTATTCCCGAGACCCAGCCTATTTAAAGGCTGGGAGGGGCGCCGATCTGGGACAAGCCATACTCGAACCACCAAAAGCTCTAGCGAGATCGATACCTCGACAGAGCTCCCCTGTAATCGCATAATCTCACACAATCAATACCAGACAAGCAGGAAGTAGGGTCTTTACCTCCACCCGAGGGGCCTGAACCTGGGTAAATCTTTGCCTCTGCTTGTCAGCTGACGAAACTACCAGTACTACCACGTTCTCTCCCCATAATCTCAACCCTAGGTCCTTAACCATGGGATTTGATGAGTTTACCCCTCGTCAATTGGCGCCGTCTGTGGCAAAGAATAGTGCTAGACTCACGGTTTCTTCGGTTCCATCGGAAAACAGCAACCCGCCGATCGGATCTACAAACGGCAACTCGCCGGCTGCATCAACAAACCAGAACTCGCCGACTCGGTCGGCACACGGCAACTCGCCGTCTCACTCGACAAACGGCAGCACACCAGCTTCACCTGCAAAAAGCACATCAGATCCTCTGATGGATTTCGAACCACACTCGCCAGAATTCCAGGAGACCTTCTCCGATCTCGAGTCAGGTTTGGGTTTAACCGTTGGTTCGTTCAATTTTTTCGTCAACAAGCTTGGTGTGCAGGACTTGACAGATCCACGTCAACTCGCGATTTCGTACCTGAGGCTCCATCGGTTGCGGCTCCTTCGACTGTGGATCCATCGACTGCGTCCATACCATCATCGCTCCTCCAAGCTTGCTCGTCTGCAACAACCATGTCCACATGAGAGATCAACGAGCTCATTGAAGAACTCCAAGGCGAGGAGGCCGAATCAGCATACCGCACAAACGATCCCGAGCTCAATCTCCCACTCGAGGATAGTTTCGACTGCGAGATCTCTCTCAGCGACTTTGACGAGCCTAAAACTCATATCGACAACTACGTCGACTCCGAGATCTGCACCAACAACAACCTCGACTTCGAGACTCATAACAACTTCGCCGACGCCGAGATGAGCATAGGCGATGAAGGCATCGACAATGAGATCCGCCCAGATGGACCACTCGATGGGCATATCGACTCCGACATGAGCCTTGATGACGACGTCGAGTCCATGGTGGGACTCGAAAACACATACACATACCCTCGGGTGATACCCCAGCAAGTCTACGTTGCCTTCGCCGCAGAATCATCTGATGTTGCGGCCAGTCGCAGGCCTACAGAGTTCCCGTGCACGGTTACTATGCCGGACGGAGTCACAAATCTCACAATTACTGCTGAGATGGCAACAAAAGCAGATAAAGTTATCAAGGAGTGCACAATGGTGCCAGCAGATGCAACACGGGAGGAGATGCTGACCTTCCAGTACTTCAACTGGCAGGAATCACTTCGACTGAAGCAGATAAGAGCAACACTCGAAGAACGCAAAAAGCAGGCTAGCTTGTCGAGTGCGCGCAGAAGACAACTCTCCCTGAGCTCCATCGGGCGAGCAGACACAAGACCCAGATCAAGGCTGTCACACGTCTCACCGGATGAGAGGGCGGCACTCACCCGCAACTTAGGCAACTCTTTCATGACATGCGACGAGGAGGGAGTGCCAGTACCCAAAACAGCTGCGGGTGCTCTCTTTACCGCTGCAGCATACCTAGAGGCAATCAAGCCTCCAGCTGATGACCCCAATGCAAAACTACATCGCCAACAAATCAAATCACTCGCCTTAGCGGCGAAGACCATACGCCAAATTCCAAAAACTCCAGGGAAGTCGAGACCGTGCCCTAGTTGACACGCGTCGTAAAGAGCATAATCACAGTGGTCGCCACCATCACTCGAAGGAAAGAAGCGGCTCACGTAGGCGCAGGTCCAGGAGCAGATCACGCATATCTTACAGTAGCGACTCATAGTTTGATCGAGAGCCTGAGCCACATGGAGCTCTGTGCTTCACTCGACGCGTCCGCGAGACACGGATGCCCAAAGGGTTCAAACTTACATCTGAACAGCCCAAGTACACGGGTCAACAGGAACCTTCGGGGTGACTGGAAGACTACAGGCTGGCTGTCGCGTGCCAGCGAGGCACAAACATCACAGCCATGCAATACATACGACTCATGCTCGAAGGCACAGCCCGCGACTGGCTCAAGGCCCTACCTCCATCAACATACGACTCGTGGGATCACTTCCGCACTGATTTCATCAAAAACTTTGAGCCTCTATGTGAGCGCCCAAAAATGTTCGAGGAGCTGCGAGCCTGCGTTCAACGGTCAGACGAAACGTTGAGTTCATACATCAGACGATGGACTGAGATACGCAACTCAGTCGGAGTAATTTCAGAAGATATGGCCATGGACGCTTTCATAATGGGACTCGCCAGGCGGGACTTCAAAGAAGCACTTGGTCGCAAAAAGCCAACCTCTGTGGCTAACCTCTTGATGATCGCGACTGAGTGGGCAGACGGAGAAGACATGGCGCGCACCACACGCGGGTGATACGTCTCAAACGTATCTATAATTTTTTATGCTTCATGCTTGTTTTATACCAATTGCTACATGTTTTACATACACTTCATACCATTATTATACATTTTCTGGGACTAACCTATTAACAAGATGCCGAAGCGCCAGTTCCTGTTTTCTGCTGTTTTTGTATTACAGAAAAGCTAGTCTGGAAATATTCTCGGAATTGGACGAAAATTTATGGAGACCCCTATTTTATCAGAAGACACCTGGAGTCCGAAGGAGAGACGAAGTGGAGCCACGAGGGCTCCACACGTGGGCTCGGCGCGGCCAAGGGCCCACCGGCGCCCAGGGGTGGTGTCGCCTCCTCGTGCACCGCCTCGCGACGCCCTTTGGACTATATATTGCCCCTGACCTAAAACTCACAGGAGGATCGACGATTTCCCCAGAAAAGTTTCAGAGCTCCGCCGCCACCAAAAACCCTAATTCGGGGGACAGAAGTCTCTGTTTCGGCACCTTACCAGGACGGGGAATTGCCCCCGGAGCCATCTCCATCGACGCCACCGCCTCCATCATCGTTGTTGCTGCCTCCCATGATGAGGAGGGAGTAGTTCTCCCTCGGGGCTGAGGGCTCTACCGGTAGCTATGCGGTCTATCTCTCTCTCCCATGGTGTGATCTTTATGTGATCATGAGCTTTGTAATCTAGTTGAATCCATAGATGTTACTCTTCATTATCTTATATGCTACTCAAGTGGTTTTATTAATGTAATCTCCGGAGTCACCTTTGTCTCACGGTGCGAAGTTGACAGTGTGTGCCCGTGTGTGGCTCTTAGGCTAAAGATAACAGGAATACTTATCATGAGTTATTATTTGCGTTGGATGTCTCTATGAAATTGCGGTGTTTGTCTAGTACTATTTAGGGCGCTCAAGTTGACAGTGTGGGTTCCCTAGATGTGGAATGCGACTTTAAGGTGTGCTGTTATAGCCCTACGCAGTGGATTGGTGTTCGTTATCCAACGAGAGAATAATTCAGAGTAGCATAGTGAAGAGGAAATATCTATGTATTCAATTATATTATTATTGTTGAGAGTGTCCACTAGTGAAAGTATGATCCCTAGGCCTTGTTTCTAAGCATTCAAACACCGTTTACAACCAGTTCTGCTACATGTTTACTTCCTGCCATTTTTATTTCAGATTGCAATTACCACTTATAAATCATCCATATTACTTGTATTTTAATATCTCTTTGCCGAACTAGTGCACATATACACCTGACAAGTGTATTGGGTGTGTTGGGGACACAAGAGACTTCTTATATCTTAATTGCAGGGTTGCTTGAGAGGGATATCTTTGACCTCTACCTCCCTGAGTTCGATAAACCTTGGGTGATTCACTTAAGGGAAACTTGCTACTGTTCTACAAACCTCTGCACTTGGAGTCCCAACACTGTCTACAAGAATAGAAGCGTGCGTAGACATCAAGCTATTTTCTGGCGCCGTGGCCGGGGAGGTAAGGTAAAAGGTACTCACATCCTCCAGCTACTTAGCTATTTTCTAGCACTGTTGCTGACGTGTGAGTGCTCGAAGGTATTTCCTTTAGATTCTGCAATTATATCTTTTTGTTTCTTGTTTTTATTTTACTAGTTAGGCTTAATGGAAAACAACAAAAAATTAGAGAGCTCTATGAAATTTATCTTGAGTTAGGACATGATGCTTTTGAAGAGAAAATAAAAAAACCTATGGAAATTTGTTTGCATAATAGTGGTAGCAATTTTATTAGCATGAATTCTTTGAACACCATTATTGCTAATGCTATGGAAAAGTCTAAGCTTGGGGAAGCTGGTTTTGATGAATATGATATTTTTAGTCCCCCAAGTTTTGAGGAGAAAATTTTCTTTGATGATACTTTGTCTCCAATTTATGATGATTATAATGATAGTGGTATTTTGGTGCCACCTACTATGGAGGATAAAAGTTATTATGATTATATTATGCCTGCAATTTATGATGATTACAATGATGGTTGTGATAGTTTTACTCCCACTATTACTAATAAATTGATTATGCTTATGTGGAGAGTAATGATACTTTTATGCATGTGGATCATGATAAGAATGCTTTATGTGATAGCTACATTGTTAATTTTGTTCATGATGCTACTGGAAATTATTATGAGAGAGGAAAATATGGTTGTAAAAAATTTCATGTTACTAAAACACCTCTCTTTATGATGAAAGATTTGAGATTTCTCTTGATTTGTTTTTATTTGATGGTTACTTTAAGACCTACTGGTCATGATGATAGAGGGAGACACGGTTTCATATATCACAATAATATTAAGTCTTCTCTCTTTATGTTGAAATTTTTGAAGCTCCATTTGTTTTGCCTTCCTATGCTAGTCACTTTGTGTTTTATTGATATATTTTCTTACAAGATTCCTTTGCATAGGAAGTGGGTTGGACTTAAATGTGTTTGATATTTGCTTCTCGATGCTCTTTCATATTCAACTCTTATACATATGAGAGCATCATCAAAATTATCATGCCTAGATAAAAGGCTTTAAAGAAAAAGCGCTTGTGGGAGACAACCCATTATTTTTATTTTCTGCTATTTTTATTTTATTTGAGTCAAGGTGCTGTTTACTTATATATCAATGACTTTGTATCTTTATTTTCTTGCATTGTTGTGCCAAGTAAGGCCTCTAATAGGAAGATGATGCTAGATTTGGATTTCTGCGCAGGAACAGATTTCTGCTGTTCACCGTTTTGCTTCTGTAAAATCACAGAAAAATTATTTAAATCTGAAATTTTTGTGCATGATCCTCAGATATGTATGCATCTTTTGTTAGTTCAAAGTTTTTCGATCTGAGCGTCGTAAGTGACTCTCAAAAATTCGTCTTTGCGGACTGTTCTGTTTTAGACAGATTATGCCTTTTTATTTTGCATTCTCTCTTTTACTAGTGTTGAGTGAAATTCTTTTTTGGTGGAAGAGCTTCACATAACATCAGTGGCAGTAGCTAATGTTTAAAGTAACAAGTCATATTGCGTCTTTATAGAACATGTGAGTTTTTGATTTTGCACTAACCCTCTAATGAGATTTGCTTTGAGTTTGGTGTGACGGAAGTTTTCAAGGGTCAAGAGGGAAGAGTGATATAATAGGATGGGAAGAGTGAAGAGCTCAAGCTTGGGAGGCTCCCATGGATCTCCCCAGCATATTTCAAGAAGACTCAAGCGTCTAATCTTGGGGATGCCCAAGGCATCCCCTTCTTCATCGGCAAAATTATCAGGTCATCTCTAGTGAAACTATATTTTAATTCTTTCACATCATATGTGCTTTTCTTGGAGCGTCTGTGTGCTATTATTTTCAGTATTGTACTTTTATTTTCAATAAAGCTTGACTGGACCCTAGCATTCTTGATTGAGAGAGAGACACGCTCCGCTTTTTCATGAGAATACTCCTATTCTTCACTTATATTTGTTGAGTATTCATATCTAGCGCTGTTCAGCTTTTAGCTCTTGTTTTCATGTATCTCTTGTCAGAGCTATTAGCTTTCTTTTGTAGAAAGTACTATCTTGCTTCACTTATATCTGTTTGGAGAGTTGTTGAAATGAATTGATTGGTGTTTGGTTGGTTCAGAAAATGTTGCATGTGGTAATTGGTATAAGAAAAAACTTGCATAATCTTGTAGATCACTAACTTGGATAACTTGATGCTTGTCAATTGTTTTGAGTTAACAAGTAGATCATGATTAAATTTTGCATCACATGAGTTAAGCCTATTAGTGAAGAACTACCGTAAAGCTTGTTAAAAATTTGGTTTGCATCGGTGGTATCTCCAAAGTCTAGATATTTTCTAATAACAGGGTTTGGTTAACAAGGAAGACGGTATGAAGTCTTATAACGTTTGCAATGTGTTTGTCATATAAAACTTGGTGTACGGGTTGATATTCTTGTTTGCTTACATAAACCTTGCTAGCCTAAACTCTGTACTGAGAGGGAATGCTTCTCGTGCATCCAAATCCTTGAGCCAAAATCCATGCCATTTGTGTCCACCATAACTACCTATATGTGGTATTTCTTTGCCCCTCCAAGTAACGGTCATATTGCGTCTTTACAGAACATGTGAGTTTTTGATTGTGCATGTTTGGAGAGTTATTGAAATAAGTTGATTGGTGTTTGGTTGTAACAGAAAATGTTGCATGTGGTAAATGGTATAATGGAAAAGACTTGCATACTCTTGTAGATCACTAATATGGATAATTTGATACTTGTCAATTGTTTTGAGTTAACAAGTAGGTCATGATTAATTTTTTTTGCATCATGTAAGTTAAGCCCATTAGTGAAGAACTACCGTAAAGCTTGTTGAAATTTGGTTTGCATGGGTGGTATCTCTAAGGTCTAGATATTTTCTAATAAAAGGGTTTGGTTAACAAGGAAGACGGTATGAAGTCTTATAATGCTTGCAATATGTTGGTCATATAAAACTTGGTGTACCGGTTGATATTCTTGTTTGCTTACATAACCTTGCTAGGCTAAACTCTGTACTGAGAGGGAATGCTTCTCGTGCATCCAAATCCTTGAGCCAAAATTGATGCCATTTGTGTCCACCATAACTACCTATATGTGGTATTTCCTTGCCACTCCAAGTAAATTTTTCATGTGCTACCTTTAAATTATTCAAAATGTTATTATTCCCTTTTTGTGTCAATGTTTACTAGCTCATGAGGAATTAGTGTGGTTATTCTTTATTCTATTTGTCAAATGGACTTTTACACCTGGACTAGCGGCATATACATCGGCTTATCCTCTAATTTTGCAAAAAGAGCTGGCAACGGGGTGCCCAGTCCCAATTAATTACAACTTTAACCATTAATTCTCTTCATACTTTTGCCCTGATTCATCAGTAAGCAATGACAAACAGTGAAATACCTGCATGTGTGTAAACCAAAGAGAAAGAGGGATGATCTGCCTTGCTGGTAGAAATAACGTCCTTCATGGGAGCCGCTCTTAAAAGTCCGTTTGACAGGTAGAATACTGTTCTCACCCGCTACCATTCGTTGACAATTAACAAACACCTCTCAAAAATAGATACTCCTCCATGGTATGTGATTGATGGAAGGCACTCGAGGATTCGGTTAGCCATGGCTTGTGTTAGCAAGGTTGGGAGGAGTATCAAATATTTTATGCAATCTCTATATGCTTTCAAAAACCTAAAAGCTCTAGCACATGACTTAATCCCTGCTTCCCTCTGCGAAGGGCCTTTCTTTTACTTTTATGTTGAGTCAGTTTTCCTATTCTTTCTGTCTTCCACAAGCAAACACTAGTGTCAACTTTGTTACAACATGAGTTATATGCTACGTATTGGACTTGTTATACTACTTTGTGTTGACGATATCCATGAGATAAATATGTTGAAAGTTGAAGCAAATGCTGAAACTTAATTCTTGCTTTGTGTTGATTAAATACCTTTTATTAGAAACTATTGCTTTATGAGTTAACTCTTATGTAAAACTGTTTGATGCTTGTCTCGAAAGTACGATTCATGAAAACGTTTAGCTTGTGTGATTCATTGTTTACCCATTATCTATTTGGTAGCAAACTATAGACCATTGACTTGGATTATTTCATTCATTTACATGTGCCTTACAATATTATATGATCAAGATTATGATGGTAGCATGTCACCTCAAAAATTATTTTGTTTTTATCGTTTACCTACTCGAGGACGAGCAGGAACTAAGCTTGGGGATGCTGATACATCTCAAACGTATCTATAATTTTTGATGTTCCATGCTTGTTTTATACCAATTGCTACATGTTTTACATACACTTCATACCATTATTATGCATTTTCTGGGACTAACCTATTAACAAGATGCCGAAGCGCCAGTTCCTGTTTCCTGCTGTTTTTGTATTCCAGAAAAGCTAGTCTGGAAATATTCTCGGAATTGGACGAAAATTTACGGAGGCCCCTATTTTATCAGAAGACACCTGGAGTCCGAAGGAGAGACGAAGTGGAGCCACGAGGGCTCCACACGTGGGCTCGGCGCGGCCAAGGGCCCACCGGCGCCCAGGGGTGGTGTCGCCTCCTCGTGCACCGCCTCGCGGCGCCCTTTGGACTATATATTGCCCCTGACCTAAAACTCACAGGAGGATCGACGATTTCCCCAGAAAAGTTCCAGAGCTCCGCTGTAACATCCCAAAATTCTTATCAGGTTTATATTCCAAAAATGAGAGCCAACAAAAACTTTTGTTGTTTATTGTATGTTAATTGCCTTTTGTTACTTGAGATGTTGTTCTTGCTGTTTGTGTGAGTGTTTGCTCTAGTGAACACTAGTAAGAAAGAAAGAAAGCAAAATATAAAATCAAAGCAAGAAAAATAAAAGTGACAAGTTGTCACATAAAAATCTTCAAGTGACAAACTCAATTAATTTCAAACCAAAGTCAGTGGAGTTGTAATGTAAACACTCCCCATTTTGTTCCTACCACTTTCCCCTCTCAAATATTATTTTTGAACTAGTTTTAAAAATTCAAAAATAAAAACAAATGAAATAAATTAAAATAACATAAACAAAGTACTTTAAAAGAAAATGTTTCAAAACATTTTATTATTTTATGCCAATTTTTGTGGAGCCTCTACATGTTAGGGGAAGGCCCCACAAATTTTTGCAAATTTTTCTAAAATGTTTAAGTGCCCTAATTAAATCCTAGAAAACCTTCTGGTTTTTAAAAAGAAACAGAGAAGGACCTAGTTGTGATAAAAGAAAAGAAGGAGCAGGGGTTTTCTGCAAAACCGTCGTCGACTCCAGCCCCGACGACCATCGCCGTGTCGCCGCGACCGTGCTCGCCGTTTCCGCGCTCCCCAGGCCCCCCTGGCCGCGCACCCCCTCGCCCCCGTGCCTCTGCAGCCGCGGCGCCGCAGAGGAGAGCAGTTACGCCGCCCTTCGCCTCGATTTCCCTCCACCGTCGCCGTGGCAAGCTCGCCGTCGTCGACCAAATTGGCCCTGCTCGCTGCTCCCCGACACGCCGCGCTTGGCCGAGATCTTCTAGAACACGTCCGGACCCCGGTGAACGCCTTGTCTCCACGTCCCTCGCACCGCCGCGTCGGATTGGGGAGAAATATCTCCGCCGTGTCGCCATGGACGTCGCCGTGCACTCCGTCCACCGTACGCCGCATCCCGCGCTATAAAACCACCCCCGCACCCTCTGCGAACACCACACCACCCCACTCCCTCACTGACCCCTCTCAATTCGCCGTGCACCGCCAGGAGGGCGTGCTGTGCCGTAGCCACTGCCGCCGTCGAGGTCCGTCGTGGCCACGACGCCACACTGCCCCATTCTTCCCTCTTTGGCCTGCACTTGCTTCCCTCTGCTTCACCGCACTCACCGCACCCTTTTTCCCTTTGATCAGTGCCCAGACGCGGCCGTGGAACCTCGCCGGAGCTGCTGTCCGTGGCCGAGGAAGACGGAGACCTCGCCGCCGACGAACCACTCCACCCCAGCAAGTGTAACTCGGCCAGAAGCTTCCACCTCACCACCGCCGTCGATCTGCATCATCTCCGCGACCTTCCGAGCCCTCTAGGTGAGAGATTCATCCACCTCGCCGTCGCCGGCGCGGCAGCGCCGCTCGTTTTAGGTCGTCGCCGATGGCGACCTCCGTGAGCCGTTGGATCGAAGATCTACGGCCACGTACCGCTTCGTGTTAAGTTAGACTGCCATGTGGGTCCCACTGTCATAATTTTAATCTTTTCCCTCGCGCGCGTACCGTTTCGCTGAGTCACTGACGGGTAGGACCCACCCGTCAGGGATTTCAACATTATCCACAACAGTGGATTTTTCTAATTTAAATTCTCTGAAATTCTCAGTACTGATGTCAACTTTAAAATTAAATATCTCGAGATTTAGGAATCCAAATAAATCAAACTCAAATGTTCTGGAAAGCTTATGAAATTGTTTAACCAACACAATTGGTCTCATGTCATTTAATTAAATAATTAAAAAGTATTATTGAAAATTCCACAGAATGTTTAAAATCTAAACTTGTTTGTTTCTGATACTCTGTTAGTCCAAATAATTCCAAACCAATTTTGCTAGCTTAGTACTGCCTTGTGTTAGCTCCCCTAATTTTGGTAGAATTAATTAAGCAGTATTAATTGCTGACTTTAAAATAAACCCTTCTGGACTAAACAGACAAATATGTTTATTGGTTGATCCAAATGAGTTAGGACCAATTTTGTTAGCTCACATATATCCATGTTTAGTTACCCCTAAAAGGGTTTAATTTTTGGAACAATATAATTTAAATGGTAGCTAAAACTTGATTTTTAAGCTACTGGATTCAATCCAATGTGTAGGGAGTTTGGTAACTCCAAATGATCCAATTCAAATTGGGTTGTATTCTACACATCAGTAGCTTTCTATAGAATTTAGTTTGTATTTTTGTGACCAACAGAACTCAAGTTGTGGAATTAAACATGAATAACTAGTTTCTGCCATAATTTGGACTTAATTAAATAATGTTTAATTCAATTTATTTGAAAACCAAATTGTGTGGTTTGATGTGTGCAGTAGCCAATTGTGATGTTAATGATGGTTATGTTGAGGTGATTGCTTGTATAGCTTAGTGATTGTTTGTATTGTTTGTTTGTTAATTAGACGAGAACGTTGTCGGATATATCGAGGAAGGAGAGTTTGCTGAATTTGAAGAACAAGAGCAAGATCACTTTGCCAAGCAAGGCAAGCTATTCTCTGAGCTTGCACTACCAACATATGCATCTACTTTCATAATATGTTTACTCTCAAAGCAAGATTTACAAAACCCATTTCAAAAATATATGGATATTATTTTGCCACCCTATGTAGTAGTTTATATAAAACTTTAGGATGGGAAAACAATGTTGTTTATTCAAAACTCCTTTGAAATGTTTTGTGAGTTTATGGAACGCCGAGATGTCGGTGCTGTGTTGGAAAGTGGAAAAATGGTGATGTTTGTGAAAAATGCACAGTGTCCTAGTACTATGGAAACCAATCCTACCCTGTGCGACCACATTTACCACATATGGGAAAAGGCGTAGTCATGTAGTTTGCTCTTATTAGTATGGGATACCTCATCGACGGAGATGACTCCGTTATGCATGAGGGGATGGTCCGAGGATCTACCCCCTGACCCGGGTCCTCACACAAGTTGGTGGGGAGGATAGAAGGTTCCACCATAAACCGCCGGACAAAACTATGAGTCCTCACACTTAGGGTTTCTGACGGGAAACCGGACTGGGTGTCGATGGAAAGTGTCATATGGGAAGGATCCTATACTAGCATGAGCAAATAAGAGGCTATGGCCGGCGGCTTACTTCGCATACACCTGGTATGGCGAGACGTGGCAGACACGATGAGTTGCCGGATGGATGTGGGTTAAAAGCGTGCTACCTCTGCAGAGTGTTTAAAACTATTCGAATAGCCGAGTCCTCGGATATGGACAATTGGGAGACTGTCCTAAGACCTTGTGCAAGTTTTAAAAAGGTTTGAGTTTTTAAAAGAAAAATGAAGTGGAGATTGTTTCCTACACCTATACCAACGGATCGGTATGAGGTGGTTGGATAAAAGTGGACCATGACGGGCTATGGTCGGAGAAAGGAGGAGTTTTGGAAAAACAGATGAAAACGGTGACTTCTTTAAAATAGTTATAAAACTCTTCTTACCTTTTTCAATAAAGATATAGAGATGTTTTAAATAAGAAAAGTTGTCAACTAAAATAAAACTGGTGCATACTCATGTTGGGATAGTTTGCGAGTACATTCAAATGTACTCATATTGGTTTCGTCCCTGGCTATTGTCCTAGCCAGACTACGAGGAGGAACACTACGCAGAGCAGGAATATGGCGACTTCTACGCCAACTAAGGATCTCCACAAGTCAGCTGCCTGTCGGGTCGTCGTCGTTAGAATATGATGTCGATTACGCCGTAGCTTCCGCTGATATATATTGGTTTGGCCCATGAAGGCACCTATGTAAGAACTTGGTCTAAATGACCATTTATGTAAGACTTTTATTCGGTACTGTAATGGATGTAAACTTTGGTATCCAATTCGGATTATGTGCAACGACAGACTGATCACGGGATCGTTGTGTTAAGCATAATCGGGTATTTCGGACAGCTAGTCCGGGGTCCCCACAGACTTGGTATCAGAGCCATCCTGACTTTAGGAAACCTTAGTTAGCATGGTCGTTTGTCAAATGTTACAAAAGATGAATTTCTAAAAAGAAAGGAATGAAGTATTTTGAAAACTGCTTATCTCCAATCCTCTTACTTATGCAAAATTTTACTCTCATTAAATGTTACATTTTCCTTAGTATCCCTAAAATTTTGTACACCTCTCATTAAGTTTAAAATTTGACTCACTTGTTGCCCTACTATATTAAAATTTTGATATACTTGTCACCTAACTAACTTAAAATTTTGCTTAAAAACTGTAGATGGCACTCCACTGGACCGAGTTCGTTCAGCTGGAGAAGGACAGCAAGCTGACGTTTGAGAGGGACTTGTTCGAGTTGACCAAGCTGTTAGGTCGCCCCGCTCCAGAGTTTGAGGGAGCTCAGATTGATGTTCACGGTGTTGGAAGGCTGAGCTGGCTCATCAGGTCGTCAGTTCGCAGGAACATCAAGTCTCCCAATTCCAGGACGCTCATCTTCACCACCAAGGAGGCCACCTGGGTTGACGGTCTCTGTACTGCTACACAGAGGATGCTAGCCCGACTTTGTGAGGAGCACAAGGCGGAGTTAGTAGACTCCCGTTTCCGGTTCTACGGGAGGCGCAACTGTGATGGACACCCTACTCCTTCACCTTACCACCCGATGTTTGGGAGCTACATCATGGACATGGAGATCTTACTTCAGTGCACTCAGGATGATCTGTTGCGCACTAGGATTCAGCTCACTTTGACCGCGAGTCGCTCGTTGAGCTTCGCGAGAACGAGATGAAGCTGATGGTGGAGAAGGTTGCTCTTCTCAGGAAGAGGGCCCAGCTGAGGAAGACTATCGTGAAGCTCCGCACGAAGGTGGCAGAGCAGGATGGACTGATTGAGGATCTTGAGCACCATACTGACGAGATGGAGGAGGAGGGCGAGGATCTCCGCAAGGAGAACGACGCTTTCCTCAGTGACGATGATGACTTCGTGGAGGAGATGGACTGTGAGGAGGAGGATGATGAGGAGGAGTTAGTTGACGAGGAGGAGGAGCCACTCGAGCCAGTTCTCGAGGACGAGGAGGAGGATCCCGAGGAGCCAGCCTACCAGTCAGATGCTGACGTGTTAGAGCTGGAGGTTCCACCTCAGTAGGCGAGTGACTTGATCACTACCGCAGGATTAGGTTGACCCCTATAGCTAGTCGAGTAGTAGTAGTGGTTCTTTTGGAAACCAGATGTTATGTATCCTAGATGTAAGCTTGATGTTGTAAGCTTGATGTTGTTGTGAACTCCTTGATGTATTGTTTGTGAAATATAAGTATGTTTGTCTTGTTTAAATCTGTGTGAATATTTTCATATAAACTTAAATTAATCAACCACTTGAGAGATCGTTTTTCCCTTAGTCGAACTTTTCTTGCCTTGTCTCTTATACCCGGTGTGCTTCAGGATGCCACCCCGTCGCAGCAATGCGGAAGGATCAGGATCAGCACCACCACCACCGGACCCAACCCCCACCCAACTTCTCGCACTTATCATGGAGGAGCGTGAAAATGCCCGGCAAGAGCGCCAAGCTCATCTCGCTGCCTTACAACAACTCGCAGCCGCTATAACAACAACAACAATAACAACAACAACAACAATGGTGGCAATGGCAATGAGAACCAGCGATCTACCTTAGGCGATTTTCAGAAGACCAACCCACCCACCTACTCCAAGGGACTTCACCCACTAGAAGCCGATGATTGGCTTCGCACCATCGGCAATAATCTTGAAGTTGCTGCTGTGGGAGAAAATGAGAAGTGCTGTATGCAACCCACTATCTCGCTGGACCTGCAAGAGCTTGGTGGGAAACTACCAAGGCTCTCCAGCAGCTGGTCATGTCATCAACTGGGCTGAGTTCCAGGAGAAGTTCCGCAAGAAGCATATTCCCAGTGGACTCATTGAGAGGAAGAAGGATGAGTTCCGTAAGCTGAGGCAGGGAAGTAGAGATGTGGTCGGTTATCTTGAGGAGTTTACCGACTTATCTCGGTATGCTCCTGATGACACCGACAAGGAAGAGAAGAAGATGGAGCGTTTCATGAGTGGACTTCATGATGAACTTCAGTGTGCTTTGGTTATCCATGACTTCCGTGATCTGGAGTCACTTGTGGACAAAGCCATCCAGCTGGAGACCAAGCGCAAGTCGATGTATGAAGGTCGCAAGAGGAGGATGAATGCTCAGGAAGGCTCGAGCAGCCAGAAACCTCGTATCTTTCAGCAGAACACCAGGCCTGCCTATCGTCCACCCCAAGCTCCACGCCCCAATTACCCTAACCGCCCAAACAACTTCAACCGCCCCAATGACAATAACCGTCCCGGAGGAAACTTCAACAACTTCACCGCAATCCCAATGTGATCTGCTTTGAATGCGGCAACAAGGGTCACTACTCCAAAGAATGTCCCAATCCCAAGAGGAATGTCCAGCGCCCCAATGCGCCGGCACAGAACAATGGTCAAGGCCGCAATGGAAATGGAAATGGCAAGAATGCCGCACCTCGCGGAAATGCTGCTGTTGCCAAGGGTCGTCTGCACCACATCAATGCTGAAGAAGCTCAGGATGCTCCGGATGTTGTGCTGGGTACGTTCCTTGTCAACTCAGTACCTGCAACTGTTCTGTTTGATTCTGGTGCTACCCATTCATTTGTTACCCAAGAATTTGTTGCTAAGGGAGGTTTAGTTAAGAGCCTCTTACCCAAACCCATGGTCATCCAAATCCCAGAATCCACCGTAGAGACCAAGATGTTTTGCTCCGATGTACCCCTTGAGATCAAAGGAGAAAAGTTTCCAGTTAACTTAATTGTTCTGGGAACCCAAGGCATCGATGTTATACTCGGTATGAATTGGTTAGCCAAGTACCATGGTCGAATTGACTGTGCCAGAAGAGCTGTATCCATCACCACCGACAAAGAAGTAGAAGTGGAGTATGTGTCTAAAACTAGTCAACCTCACCCAGGCTGCCATGAGAGCATAGCTCGACCCGCCCTAGATGAGATCCGTGTTGTTCATCTGTTCAAGGATGTTTTCCCAGAAGAATTGCCTGGTATGCCGCCAGATAGGGATATTGAGTTCATAATTGAGCTTATCCCAGGAACATCCCCCATATCCCAAAAGCCTTATCGGATGAATCCGGAAGAACTGGTTGAGTTGAAGAAGCAGTTGGCTGATATGCTAAGCAAAGGTCTTGTCCGCCCAAGCGCTTCACCATGGGGATCACCCATTATTTTGTGGACAAGAGAGACGGTACCACACGCCTGTGTGTGGATTATCGCAAGCTGAATGACGTGACCATTAAAAATAAGTACCCTCTTCCCAAGATCGAGGATCTGTTCGATCAAATGAACGGAGCCCGAGTCTTTTCAAAGATCGATCTTCGGACAGGATACCATCAGTTGAAGATCAGAGAGACAGATATTCCCAAGACCGCCTTCACCACTCGTTACGGTTTGTTTGAATACACCGTGATGTCTTTTGGTCTGACCAATGCCCCAGCCTATTTCATGAATCTCATGAACAAGATTTTCATGGAGTACCTCGACAAGTTCGTGGTAGTTTTCCTTGATGACATCCTTATTTATTCCAAGACCGAAGAAGAGCATGCTGAACACCTGCGTCTAGTTTTGGAGACCCTCCGAGAGCACCAGCTGTATGCCAAGCTTAGCAAGTGTGAGTTTTGGCTCAGTGAAGTGGCATTTCTCGGACATATTGTATCCGCTGGAGGAATTTCTGTTGACCCTGAGAAGATACAAGCCATTCTTGACTGGTTATCCCCAACCAATGTTTTTGAAATCCGAAGCTTTCTCGGACTTGCCGGTTATTACCGCAAGTTCGTTGAAGGATTTTCCAGTATAGCCAAACCTCTGACCCAACTGTTGAAGAAGGACAAGAAATTTGAATGGACTCAGAAGTGTGAGGATAGTTTCCAAGAACTGAAGAAGAGACTAACCTCAGCCCCAATCCTGATCATGCCAGACGTCACCCAGAGTTTCGACGTGTATTGCGATGCATCACGCCTCGGACTTGGTTGCGTTCTGATGCAAGAAGGCAAAGTTGTGTCGTATCTGTCCCGGCAGTTGCGACCGCATGAAGAGAATTACCCAACCCATGACTTGGAGTTAGCTGCTGTAGTCTTTGCTCTTAAGAAGTGGCGTCCCTATCTTGCGGGACATCGCTGCGAGGTCTATACAGATCACAAAAGCTTGAAGTATATTTTCACCCAGAAAGATCTGAACCTGCGACAGAGGAGATGGATGGAATTAATCAAGGATTATGATATTGGAATCCATTATCACCCGGAAAGGCTAATGTAGTTGCCGATGCCCTTAGTCGCAAACCTTGCACCCTGAATGCCCTGATCCAAGCCGAACAGCCAGCCTTGTTCAAAGACTTCCAAGATTTTGGACTAGAGCTTGTTAGCCATGGTTATCTCGCCAATCTAGAGTTAACCCCAACCCTGATGGATCAAATCAAAGAAGCCCAAAAGGTCATGAAAGCATAGAGGGAATTAGGAAGAAAATTTCCCTCGGCAAAGCACCCGGTTTTACCGAAGATGCTGAAGGAGTGCTGAAATTCAATGACCGTATCTGTGTGCCCAATGTCACGGAACTTAAGGAGTTAATCCTGAAGGAGGCCCATGAGACCCCTTATTCAATCCACCCCGGCGGAACCAAAATGTACCAAGACCTTCGAGAAAGATTTTGGTGGCATGGAATGAAGCGAGAGATTGGTTCATTCGTAGCCAAGTGTGATATCTGTCAGCGAGTCAAGGCTGAACATCAGCGACCCGCTGGATTGCTTCAACCTTTGAAAATTCCCGAGTGGAAGTGGGACGAGATTGGAATGGATTTTATTACCGGACTTCCAAGATCCAACCGAGGCCATGATTCATCTGGGTCATCGTTGATCGACTGACCAAGGTTGCCCACTTTGTTCCTGTCAAGACCACTCATACCGGAGCTCAGTTAGCAGACCTGTATATTTCCAGAATAGTGAGCCTGCATGGTGTGCCTAAGAAGATTGTATCTGATAGAGGCACGCAATTCACCTCAAGATTCTGGAAATCCCTTCATGAAGCCCTCGGAACCAAGTTAGCCTTTAGCACAGCTTATCATCCCCAGACCGATGGCCAAACTGAGCGAGTGAACCAGATATTGGAGGACATGCTTCGCGCATGTGTTCTATCCTATGGTTCCAAGTGGGAAGATTGTCTTCCGTTTGCAGAGTTCTCGTACAACAACAGTTATCAGTCTAGTCTGCAAATGGCCCCTTTTGAAGCCCTTTACGGCAAGAAGTGTCGTACACCCCTGAATTGGTCCGATACCGGAGAGAGCAAATTGTTCGGACCAGATACCCTCCGAAAGCTGAAGAGCAAGTTCAGCTTATTCGTGAACGCCTCAAAACTGCCCAATCCCGTCAGAAGAGTTACGCTGACACCAAGCGCCGTGACTCACTTCAGTCGGAGATTATGTTTATCTCCGAGTGACACCCCTCAAGGGAATGCAGCGTTTCCATGTCAAAGGAAAGTTAGCACCAAGGTATATTGGACCCTTCAAGGTCATTGCTCGTCGAGGAGAAGTATCCTATCAGCTGGAGTTACCCCAGGAGTTAGGAGATTATCATGATGTCTTCCACATTTCCTTGCTCCGGAAGTGTCTTGAAGTTCCTGACCAGCCTGATGTTTTCAAAAACATCGACCACCTCTCCATCGACCTGAACCAAGACCTGACTTATCGTGAGAGACCCCTCAAAATTCTCGAAGAAGATGTTCGTGTTACCCGAAGACGTGCGATCAAGTTTTACAAAGTCCAGTGGACTAACCACTCTGAAGAAGAAGCAACTTGGGAACGCGAAGATTATCTTCGAAGCGAATTCCCAGACCTCCTTAAACCAGCCTAGCAAATCTCGGGACGAGATTTATTTTAAGGGGGGAAGGATTGTAACATCCCAAAATTATTATCAGGTTTATATTCCAAAAATGAGAGCCAACAAAAACTTTTGTTGTTTATTGTATGTTAATTGCTTTTGTTACTTGAGATGTTGTTCTTGCTGTTTGTGTGAGTGTTTGCTCTAGTGAACACTAGTAAGAAAGAAAGAAAGCAAAATATAAAATCAAAGCAAGAAAAATAAAAGTGACAAGTTGTCACATAAAAATCTCAAGTGACAAACTCAATTAATTTCAAACCAAAGTCAGTGGAGTTGTAATGTAAACACTCCCCATTTTGTTCCTACCACTTTCCCCTCTCAAATATTATTTTTGAACTAGTTTTAAAATTCAAAAATAAAAACAAATGAAATAAATTAAAATAACATAAACAAAGTACTATAAAAGAAAATGTTTCAAAACATTTTATTATTTTATGCCAATTTTTGTGGAGCCTCTACATGTTAGGGAAGGCCCCACAAATTTTTGCAAATTTTTCTAAAATGTTTAAGTGCCCTAATTAAATCCTAGAAAACCTTCTGGTTTTTAAAAAGAAACAGAGAAGGACCTAGTTGTGATAAAAGAAAAGAAGGAGCAGGGGGTTTTCTGCAAAACCGTCGTCGACTCCAGCCCCGACGACCATCGCCGTGTCGCCGCGACCGTGCTCGCCGTTTCCGCGCTCCCCAGGCCCCCCTGGCCGCGCACCCCCTCGCCCCCGTGCCTCTGCAGCCGCGGCGCCGCAGAGGAGAGCAGTTACGCCGCCCTTCGCCTCGATTTCCCTCCACCGTCGCCGTGGCAAGCTCGCCGTCGTCGACCAAATTGGCCCTGCTCGCTGCTCCCCGACACGCCGCGCTTGGCCGAGATCTTCTAGAACACGTCCGGACCCCGGTGAACGCCTTGTCTCCACGTCCCTCGCACCGCCGCGTCGGATTGGGGAGAAATATCTCCGCCGTGTCGCCATGGACGTCGCCGTGCACTCCGTCCACCGTACGCCGCATCCCGCGCTATAAAACCACCCCCGCACCCTCTGCGAACACCACACCACCCCACTCCCTCACTGACCCCTCTCAATTCGCCGTGCACCGCCAGGAGGGCGTGCTGTGCCGTAGCCACTGCCGCCGTCGAGGTCCGTCGTGGCCACGACGCCACACTGCCCCATTCTTCCCTCTTTGGCCTGCACTTGCTTCCCTCTGCTTCACCGCACTCACCGCACCCTTTTTCCCTTTGATCAGTGCCCAGACGCGGCCGTGGAACCTCGCCGGAGCTGCTGTCCGTGGCCGAGGAAGACGGAGACCTCGCCGCCGACGAACCACTCCACCCCAGCAAGTGTAACTCGGCCAGAAGCTTCCACCTCACCACCGCCGTCGATCTGCATCATCTCCGCGACCTTCCGAGCCCTCTAGGTGAGAGATTCATCCACCTCGCCGTCGCCGGCGCGGCAGCGCCGCTCGTTTTAGGTCGTCGCCGATGGCGACCTCCGTGAGCCGTTGGATCGAAGATCTACGGCCACGTACCGCTTCGTGTTAAGTTAGACTGCCATGTGGGTCCCACTGTCATAATTTTAATCTTTTCCCTCGCGCGCGTACCGTTTCGCTGAGTCACTGACGGGTAGGACCCACCCGTCAGGGATTTCAACATTATCCACAACAGTGGATTTTTCTAATTTAAATTCTCTGAAATTCTCAGTACTGATGTCAACTTTAAAATTAAATATCTCGAGATTTAGGAATCCAAATAAATCAAACTCAAATGTTCTGGAAAGCTTATGAAATTGTTTAACCAACACAATTGGTCTCATGTCATTTAATTAAATAATTAAAAAGTATTATTGAAAATTCCACAGAATGTTTAAAATCTAAACTTGTTTGTTTCTGATACTCTGTTAGTCCAAATAATTCCAAACCAATTTTGCTAGCTTAGTACTGCCTTGTGTTAACTCCCCTAATTTTGGTAGAATTAATTAAGCAGTATTAATTGCTGACTTTAAAATAAACCCTTCTGGACTAAGACAGACAAATATGTTTATTGGTTGATCCAAATGAGTTAGGACCAATTTTGTTAGCTCACATATATCCATGTTCAGTTACCCCTAAAAGGGTTTAATTTTTGGAACAATATAATTTAAATGGTAGCTAAAACTTGATTTTTAAGCTACTGGATTCAATCCAATGTGTAGGGAGTTTGGTAACTCCAAATGATCCAATTCAAATTGGGTTGTATTCTACACATCAGTAGCTTTCTATAGAAATTTAGTTTGTATTTTTGTGACCAACAGAACTCAAGTTGTGGAATTAAACATGAATAACTAGTTTCTGCCATAATTTGGACTTAATTAAATAATGTTTAATTCAATTTATTTGAAAACCAAATTGTGTGGTTTGATGTGTGCAGTAGCCAATTGTGATGTTAATGATGGTTATGTTGAGGTGATTGCTTGTATAGCTTAGTGATTGTTTGTATTGTTTGTTTGTTAATTAGACGAGAACGTTGTCGGATATATCGAGGCAGGAGAGTTTGCTGAATTTGAAGAACAAGAGCAAGATCACTTTGCCAAGCAAGGCAAGCTATTCTCTGAGCTTGCACTACCAACATATGCATCTACTTTCATAATATGTTTACTCTCAAAGCAAGATTTACAAAACCCATTTCAAAAATATATGGATATTATTTTGCCACCCTATGTAGTAGTTTATATAAAACTTTAGGATGGGAAAACAATGTTGTTTATTCAAAACTCCTTTGAAATGTTTTGTGAGTTTATGGAACGCCGAGATGTCGGTGCTGTGTTGGAAAGATGGAAAAATGGTGATGTTTGTGAAAAATGCACAGTGTCCTAGTACTATGGAAACCAATCCTACCCTGTGCGACCACATTTACCACATATGGGAAAAGGCGTAGTCACGTAGTTTGCTCTTATTAGTATGGGATACCTCATCGACGGAGATGACTCCGTTATGCATGAGGGGATGGTCCGAGGATCTACCCCCTGACCCGGGTCCTCACACAAGTTGGTGGGGAGGATAGAAGGTTCCACCATAAACCGCCGGACAAAACTATGAGTCCTCACACTTAGGGTTTCTGACGGGAAACCGGACTGGGTGTCGATGGAAAGTGTCATATGGGAAGGATCCTATACTAGCATGAGCAAATAAGAGGCTATGGCCGGCGGCTTACTTCGCATACACCTGGTATGGCGAGACGTGGCAGACACGATGAGTTGCCGGATGGATGTGGGTTAAAAGCGTGCTACCTCTGCAGAGTGTTTAAAACTATTCGAATAGCCGAGTCCTCGGATATGGACAATTGGGAGACTGTCCTAAGACCTTGTGCAAGTTTTAAAAAGGGTTTTGAGTTTTTTTTAAAAGAAAAATGAAGTGGAGATTGTTTCCTAAACCTATACCAACGGATCGGTATGAGGTGGTTGGATAAAAGTGGACCATGACGGGCTATGGTCGGGAGAAAGGAGGAGTTTTGGAAAAACAGATGAAAACGGTGACTTCTTTAAAAATAGTTATAAAACTCTTCTTACCTTTTTCAATAAAGATATAGAGATGCTTTAAATAAGAAAAGTTGTCAACTAAAATAAAACTGGTGCATACTCATGTTGGGATAGTTTGCGAGTACATTCAAATGTACTCATATTGGTTTCGTCCCTGGCTATTGTCCTAGCCAGACTACGAGGAGGAACACTACGCAGAGCAGGAATATGGCGACTTCTACGCCAACTAAGGATCTCCACAAGTCAGCTGCCTGTCGGGTCGTCGTCGTTAGAATATGATGTCGATTGCGCCGTAGCTTCCGCTGATATATATATTTGGTTTGGCCCATGAAGGCACCTATGTAAGAACTTGGTCTAAATGACCATTTATGTAAGACTTTTATTCGGTACTGTAATGGATGTAAACTTTGGTATCCAATTCGGATTATGTGCAACGACAGACTGATCACGAGATCGTTGTGTTAAGCATAATCGGGTATTTGGACAGCTAGTCCGGGTCCCCACATCCGCCGCCACCAAAAACCCTAATTCGGGGGACAGAAGTCTCTGTTTCGGCACCTTGCCGGGACGGGAATTGCCCCCGGAGCCATCTCCATCGACGCCACCGCCTCCATCATCGCCGTTGCTGCCTCCCATGATGAGGAGGGAGTAGTTCTCCCTCGGGGCTGAGGGCTCTACCGGTAGCTATGTGGTCTATCTCTCTCTCCCATGGTGTGATCTTTATGTGATCATGAGCTTTGTAATCTAGTTGAATCCATAGATGTTACTCTTCATTATCTTATATGCTACTCAAGTGGTTTTATTAATGTAATCTCCGGAGTCACCTTTGTCCCACGGTGCGAAGTTGACAGTGTGCGCCCCGTGTGTGGCTCTTAGGCTAAAGATAACAGGAATACTTATCATGAGTTATTATTTGCGTTGGATGTCTCTATGAAATTGCGGTGTTTGTCTAGTACTATTTAGGGCGCTCAAGTTGACAGTGTGGGTTCCCTAGATGTGGAATGCGACTTTAAGGTGTGTGTTATAGCCCTACGCAGTGGATTGGTGTTCGTTATCCAACGAGAGAATAATTCAGAGTAGCATAGTGAAGAGGAAATATCTATGTATTCAATTATATATTATGTTGAGAGTGTCCACTAGTGAAAGTATGATCCCTAGGCCTTGTTTCTAAGCATTGAAACACCGTTTACAACCAGTTCTGCTACATGTTTACTTCCTGCCATTTTTATTTCAGATTGCAATTAACACTTATAATCATCCATATTACTTGTATTTTAATATCTCTTCGCCGAACTAGTGCACCTATACACCTGACAAGTGTATTAGGTGTGTTGGGAACACAAGAGACTTCTTGTATCTTAATTGCAGGGTTGCTTGAGAGGGATATCTTTGACCTCTACCTCCCTGAGTTCGATAAACCTTGGGTGATTGACTTAAGGGAAACTTGCTGCTGTTCTACAAACCTCTGCACTTGGAGGCCCAACACTGTCTACAAGAATAGAAGCGTGCGTAGACATCAGCGGGTTCTCACCCCGTGACAATCATGAAAGCGGCAGTCGAAGCCGCAGAGACTCGTACAGAGACGACCAAAGGCGCAAGCGTTCAAAACGTCACTACGACGACGATAGACCCGAGTTCATGGCGGCTGGGTTCTCCACGCCCCGCAACGACCAAGACAGAAGCGACCGACGGTCAGAAGATCGGCTTGACAGTCGAGATGATCGGCGAGACAGTCGAGACCGCGGCCAACGCAGTGATAGCTACAAGAGGAAAGGCTGGCGCAGGTCACGATCCGGAGCACAATCCGAGCGATCATTTGAAGAAAAGATGGATGCTGATTGCAGATTCCACCTGTACAGGGGGAAGACAGAAAACTGCGCTCCAATCACTCGATGAGAAACTGCAGGGAGTTCGACCAAATGGCGACTGATTACATAAATCTCAGAAAGGCAGCAGCCACACCCGCACCCGTAGCTGCGCCGTAGCCAGCCAATGTACCCGTTCTGATGCCGCCACCACCACCACCACAGTCTGCAGCAGGCGGTAACATCGCGGGTGCCATACAACAAGTGTCTCGAGTGGACGAACCTCAGTACCCTCCACTCCAAGGGCAGATGTACATGATACAGAAAGGTCGCCCTTCCAACAGGGAGCAAAAACTTCGCACGCGACAAGTAAACATGGCGGTGATGTCACCTCCCGCCGTAACAGAATTACTGAAAGGATCCGAAACCACAATAAGCTTCAGCAGAGAAGACCACCCACCATCGGTCGTTCGTCCAGGGCACTCTGCTCTGGTACTTGACGCACAAATTGGAGGCTACGCCATGTCCAAGGTCTTCATGGATGGTGGCAGCGGCATAAACATCATCTTCGCAGATACACTCCGCAAAATGAATAGGTCAGTCGAAAACCTGCCAAGATCTTCAAATACCTTTCGCGGTATCGTCCCAGGTAAAGCAATAAGCCCAGAAGGCACCATACAACTCGACGTAATGTTCGGGGACAAGAACCACTTCAGGACATAATCGATTGAGTTCGAAGTTGTCGACTGGAAGTCACAATACCATGCTATACTTGGACGTCCGACGTTTGCTCGATTCATGGCGGTTCCACACTATGCATACCTCTAGCTGAAGATGCCTGGACCAAAGGAGTAATCAAAGTCAAAGGGAACTTCCAAAAGTCCGATTCTTGCGACCGAGAATTCAGCAAAATCTCCGAGATGTTTGGCATGGAAGCAACACTCGCCGATCTAGCGGTCTCCAATGATCGAACACTTATGCCGGAGCAAAAAAGGTGGCAGTCGACAGAGCATTCAACGCCACCAATGACACAAGGTCGCATCAGGTGCACCCGACTGACCCGACCAAGACAGTCAATGCCTCGTCGAGTCTGCCTATCGCATTGGAAAGCGCGCTCGTCGAATTCCTCCATGAGAACTGGGATATATTTGCGTGGTGTCCAGCCGACATGCCAGGTATTCCCAGGGAATTCGCCGAGCACTCTCTCCAATTATTTCCAGATGCTAAACCAGTCAAGCAAACAATGCGCCGCATATCCGGCCCGAAAAGAACCGCAGTCGAAGCCGAAGTCGACAGACTACTCGCAGCAGGTTTCATCAGAGAAATCAAGAAATCACAATGGGTGGCCAACCCCGTACTTGTAGAGAAGAAGAACACAGATATCCTTCGGATGTGCGTAGATTTCACAGCACTCAATAAATGATGTCCAAAGGATCACTTTCCACTACCTCGAATCGACCAGATCGTCGACTCCACCGCCGGGTGCGCTCGCTTGTCCTTCCTGGATGCTTACTCGGGTTACCACCAGATAAGGATGAAGGAAGAGGATGAAGAGAAAACGGCGTTCATAACCCCACTCGGGGTCTACTGCTACACAACAATGCCTTTCGGGCTCAAGAACGCAGGCGCAACCTACCAGCGCATGATGCAAGACTGCCTCAAGAAGCAAATTGGGCGAAACGTCCAGGTCTACGTAGATGACATTGTATCACAACAAGGGAGGAAAACACACTACTCGATGACTTGCGAGAGACGTTCGCAAACCTCAAACGCTTCCACATCAAGCTCAACCCGAAGAAGTGCACGTTCGGTGTTCCAGCTGGGCAGCTCTTGGGTATCTAGTCTCGGCTCGAGGAATCGAGGCAGACCGGAGAAAATACAGGCCATCTTGACGATGCAAAGGCCTTCAAAGCTCCATGATGTGCAAAAGTTAGCGGGTCGAGTGGCAGCACTCAGTCGATTCATCAGCAAGTTAGGCGAAAAAGCACTCCCGTTCTATCGACTGATGAAGAAAGCAGATAAATTCGAGTGGACGCCAGAAGCCGAAGCAGCCTTCACGGACTCAAGCGAGTCCTCACAAGCCCCCAATCCTCGTCGCACCAAGGGAACGCGAGCCACTATACCTATATGTCTCCGCAACTAACAGGGTGGTGAGCACCGTACTGGTGGTCGAACGCAGGGAGGAGGGACACACCCAAAGCATACAACGTCCAGTCTATTACTTGAGTGAAGTGCTCTCCATATCAAAGCAGCGGTACCCGCACTATCAAAAGCTGGCTTACGCCGTGTTCATGTCCTCAAGGAAGCTGACACACTACTTCGCAGAGCACCCGATCACTGTAATAGTACCTCAGGGATCGGGGACATCCTCACAAACCCCAATGCAACTGGGCGAGTCACAAAATGGCTCATCGAGCTAGCACCACGAGATATCAAGTATGATTACCCGAAGGCCATCAAAGCACAAGTCTTACCTGACTTCCACACCGAGTGGATCGAAGCTCAGTTGCCAGGAGCACCAGATGTGTCCAACTCATGGACTATGTACTTCGACGGCTCAAAGAAGAACGAAGGCGCAGGCGCAGGTGTCATCCTCATATCACCAAAAGGCGACAAGCTTCGCTATATCCTGCAGATGGATTCGAGTTCCCATCCAATAACGAAGCAGAGTACGAGGCCCTGATCCATGGCATGAGGATGGCCAAAGCCCTCGGGTGCACTCGACTGATGATCTACGGTGACTCGAATCTTGTGGTACAGCAAACAATGAAGGCTGCGATGCAATCGCAGATAACATGATCGCCTACCGTGACCTGTACAACTCATGGAGGGCAGCTTCGAAGGCTGCGAGTTGCGGCACATAGGGCGTGAGAGCAATGAAGAAGCAGATAAGCTAGCCAACATTGGCGCGACCAAAGCACCAGTTCCACCTGGTGTCTTCTCGAGCGCATCGAGCACAGATCCATCAAGAAAAAGCGAGCATCTCCTACATCAGCCGCACAGCCAAGAGCAAAGCACCTAGCACAGAGGACCCGCCAGTCGAGGTACTCCACATCGAGCCAACTTGGACTCAACCTTTCCTCGCATACATACTCCGCGGCGAGGTACCTGAAGACATAACAGAGTCAAGACGCGTCACTCGACGATCTAAAGCATACACTGTCATCAACGGCGAACTGTACAACGCAGCGTATCAGGTATGTTCCAACGTTGCATAGCATTTGAAGATGGCCAAGCCATCCTTCGTGATATTCATGCAGGTACCTGCGGCACCATGCCAGCAGTCGATCACTCGTAGCCAAAGCCTTTCGCGCAGGCTTCTACTGGCCCACACACTCAAAGACGCGGAGGACATAGTCAAAAGGTGCATCGGCTGTCAAAAATTCGCCACAAAGCCGCACGCACCCGCATCGGCGTTGAAGACAATACCATTGGCCTGGCCCTTCGCCCAGTGGGGGCTCGATATGGTGGGCCACTCAAAAAATCCTCCCATGGAGGGCATACTCACCTTCTGGTGGCGGTCGACAAGTTCACCAAGTGGATGAAGCAGTCCCTATCACAAGTTCGACTGCCACTACAGCAGTCAATTTCATAAAATCCATCATATACCGCTTCGGCGTGCCAAGCAGTATCATCACTGATAACGGTACAAACTTCACGGCTGAAGAGTTTGAACTTTCTGCAAAGAGCAAGATATCACGCTCAACTATGCATCCGTGGCACACCCGCAGTCCAATGGCCAAGTCGAAAAAGCCAATGGGCTCGTGACGAGTGGAATCAAGAAACGCCTCCTGGTGCCCACTCAAAAGGCGCGGGTGCTTGGGTCGAAGAACTTCCATCTGTGCTATGGAGCTTACGCACAACTCCCAATGCCTCAACACAATTTACCCCATTTTTCATGGTCTACGGCGCAGAGGCAATCCTGCCATCAGACGTAAGATTCAATGCACCAAGAGTCGAAGCATACAACGAAGAAGATGCAGATGAAGCACTCGAAGATGCAGTCGACTTGCTCGAAGAAGCACGCAACACGGCGCTAGCACGCACAGCTGTCTATCAGCAAGACCTCCGCAACTATCACAGCCGTCGACTGCGTACCAGATCCTTCGAGGTTGGCGACTTGGTACTTCGACTGAAGCAAAAGAAGGTGCACAAACTTGCTTCTCCATGGGAAGGACCCTTCATCATCACCGAGGTCATTGGTGGTGGAGCATACAGACTGAAGCACGCGAAGACAGCGAACTCTCGCATAATCCTTGGAACGTTGCGCAGCTGCGCCGTTTCTATGCTTAGATTGTTCAGTCGCATAATGTAATAGGCACATATGTCGGATGGCTGCAGGTTTCAGACGCGCTCTTTTCCTTACCAGGGTACCTACGGGGACTGGAAGGTTTTTAATGAGGCGGCCTGCAGCTTAACATTCAAAAATGGAATATAATCAATGATTCCTCATATTTCTCCCTGCTTACTACTCGCATAACTTATTCGAACAAACTTAGCCTCACCCGAATACTCGGGGCTGCGTTTCAAAGCATGAGCTTTCGCTCCTTCAAACATAATACTCCAGCCGCACTCGAATACTCGGGGGCTGGGTCATAAAATCATACATGAATCAATTGCTCAAATCATGAGTTGCAGCTTCAAACATTGCAAAAATTCACAGCCTCACTCGATCACTCGGGGGCTGTGAATTTATGTTCCATACTCTGTATTTTCATAAAACCCACTCGATATACTCGAGGGTTGCGCACATACACACAAAACAAAATATACACAAGTGGCAAAATTACACTCGGGGGCTGACCCCTATACATACAACCTTAATCTACAGGTTCTTCCTTTGGCTGGGTCCACTTCTCCTCCTCCTTTAGCACATGATGGATTAGGACCAATGCGTCCACCCGTGTCTCTCGGTAGTGCTCCTCCATTTGCACAGGACCCCCACCTGGTACGGGTGCAGGCCCATCGCAATCTTTTTAAATCAAGGTGCGGAAAGTGCGACCGCACAAAGGCAAGAGCAACGTTAGCCCCGCTAATCAGTTGCTCGCGTACAAATTTCTTGATCGCCTTGCCCTTTCGAAATTTCTTCAGCAATGCAGCAAGGCCTTGTGGCTGCTCATTCAAAGGAAACAAAGCTCGTGGACTCGAAACAAAGCTAACCTGCAGCTCTCCAGTCGAATGGCAGTTCGCCACGCACGATCCAGAAGCTTTACCAAAATGGCACTCCTCGCCCTGTCCGACCAAAAGGGGTGGGCAGCGTACTCGCGCTACTCGCTTGACCGTCGAGTCGGTCCTGTAGCCGTGCCTCTCCTTCGACTGGTCAAAGCAAACACCTATGGCAAAAATAAAGCAAAATTATTATCCCAGTCGACCTGTGTGTCGAGTCCATAAATCAACTTCCAAAAGGCTTACATTCCAGCTGTAAGTTTACTTTCTCCAATTCTTCAAGCAAAAAGGCCTCCCGCTCTGTAATTGGAGATGGCCTCGACTGCAACTCCGCATATGCGTCTTGTGTCTTCTTCAGCTCGCTTGTCACCTCGGAAAGTTTGAGCTGAAGGAAGTCGATGATTTTCTGATCATTCACGCTACGTGACTGAGTGGAGCCGCTCGCACCTGGACCAGTCGATGTTCTAGCGGCTCGGGTCTACATCCAGAATAACTCAGAACATAAGAAAAACAAAGAGATCAAGCAAAAGGCTCGGGGGCTGTGCCTCCCGATAACTGGAGTTCATATTTCATGAAGCACAAATACGAAGTCTGAAGTTTTTTACAGCAAAAGCAAAATCATAAAAAGTCCCTAAAACTAGGCGACGAAGGAATCACTCGCTGTCATCGACTTCTTGGAGGAAGCCTTCTTCGCCTGAACCTTGGCTGCCCTGTCTTCAACAGTTGATACAAGCTGTTGAGAATACTTTGGGCAGCCTCCATCCAAGCGCCTAACCCGACGGTTTTGCCGCCAGGCCCCCTCGGGAACTTCGTCGTGACCTTGTCAAAATCCGCCTCGACTCCGTGCGCGAGCAGCATGAGAAAAGTAGTCTGAGCACCACTTACCATTTGCTCGCGACAGAAATCGGCGACGGCAGTTCCTTCGGGCTTGAACAGCTCCACCAGTTCTGCAAACGTCGATGGAAGCTCGTCATCAGGGAAGAAGCTGCTGTGAAGGGCGCCCAAAGCACTCGCCGCCTTCGTCAGCATCTCCCCTGCCCTACTGTTGGCAACTTCTGCGACAGCACACTTTCATCGAGTGAAGCGCCACGTTTTGCTTGCCAGGAGCAGTAGGACCATCCATCACATCTAGCATAGCATGCAAACACTATGATCAGCAGCTTAGTACAAAAACTTCAAATATCTAATGCAAAGGCAAAATTGCATACCTGTCAAAGTGGTGCTGGCAGCAGAGAGTCGACCAATTGCTTGGTCTTCTCTAACTTCGGCTGCTTTCAGCCTCTTCTCCAGATCAGCAACTCGATGGTGGGCTTTGCCCATCTCTTCTGCAGCGGCAGTCACTGACTCTGCGAAACACAAAAGCATTTCTTCAACATGCTGCAAAAGATGTTCACATCAAAAACATTCGAGTCCTTATTACAGGGCGCTTACTCTTCGCATCCTCGAGTTGCTGTTGCAGGGTGGCGACTTTCGTCTCCATGTGTACATATTTGGAGCCAGCCTTCAGCAGCTCCTGGACAAATGACTACAGCGCAACATGGAAAGTTCAGAACGGAGTTATCGAGTCTATGAACAGCTTTAACACTTACTGGTGATTCAACTATAGTACAAAAGCACAAGCTTACGTGATTCAAGAAGGAGGAAGTCGACGCAGGAACGCCTGTCGCTGCTACCTCCTCTTTGTCAGCCGCAGCCTAGGCTCAGGTGGTGTGGCCGCGTCCGCGGCAGCCGGAGTCGCAGGGTTGGCGGCTGTTCTGGTGGCAAACTCCGAGCAGTCGATGCCGCACTGCTCTTCTCCATCTGAGGTGGTGGTGGCAAATCCTCATCTGAGGACACGCTGTTTCACACATGCTAAGTTAACAACTTGGCAACATTCATAAACGTCAAAAAAGCAAGGGCAAATAATACTTACTCTTCAGTAAGGTCGACCATTCGACCAGGTGCAAGCACACCCATGCTGGGCATGATTTCTTCGGGGGTCGTGGAGGAAGCGAGCGAATTGGAAGGATATCGAGTGGCGCCATCGTCGACTCCGTCTCGTTCCCCTCCTTCTCCTCTGAGTCAGCAGTGTCTTCCTCCTCGCGCGACCGCTTCTGCTTGGTTTGCACCTCAGCATCACCTTCATCGGCGCCTGGCGTATGTGCGGTGGCGAGTGAGGCCACTTCATCATCAGAACCCGCCTCGAGTGGCTCATTGTCCGGCACTGGGCCGCTCTCGGGCAGAGGGGCATCGACTCATACATTCTGTGTCCCTGCACACAGAAACAGCAAAGGAATCAATATCGCACATGCATAACATATAAACTTACATATAGTATCGTGTGTTACCTCTGGTAGAGGGTTGCTGGTTCCATAAGGAGCCACAGGCGAGTTCATCTCGCAAGGCTCTCATCAGTCAGTTTGGTAAGGCTTCTTACCAACTTGTCTGCTTCCGCATCAGAAAGCTCCACTGCGCGTGAGCGGGTTGGATCAGAAACCCCACTGTATGCCCACAAAGCATGCGCTCGGCTCGTAGAGGCTGCACTCGCCTCTTGGCCATAATGGCTAGCAAGTGGATGCCCGTAACCTCCCGACCAACAGTGGTTTGAAGCTTTAGCACCTTCTCCATCAGAATGTCAGCCTCTTCGGCTTCGACTCCGGTCGGCTGGGCGATCCAGGATGGCCTCTTCTTCACCAGAGCGTTGCGTCAAAAGGAGGCAACCCGAATGCTTGGGTGCCTATGGTCACATCCTTGATGTAGAACCACTTTTGGCGCCATCCTTGCACAGACTCGAGAAAGCTGATCTTGAAGTACTGGACGTCAGATCGAGTCTGTACTCCAAAACCACCAGGTCCCTTGGCGTTGTGCTGGCGCTTGACATTGAAGATGCGGCGAAACACCCAAAGTGGGGCGCAACGCCCAGAAAGCACTCGCAAAGAACAAAGAAACACACAATGTGCAAAAGCCCATTGGGTGTAAAATCGTGCAATTGCACCCCATAAACGTGCATCAGTGCACGAAGAAAGTTATGAACAGGGAAGGAGAATCCCCTGTTCACAAAATCCACAAAACAAACCCGCTCATTGGGGCCTGGGAGCGGGATTACCTCGGCGCCGGGGATGCGAACCTGCGAGGTATCCTCAGGAATTAGCCCGTCGTTCCGAAGGCCAGTGAGCATCCTCTTGCTGCAGGTGCTCTTGGTCCACGAGCCTTTGTCCCTCTTCAACCCGCTGGCAGCGGCTCCAGCGCCGCTGTCTGCCGACGCGTTCGCGGCGCTCCTGCTCTTCCGGGTTGAGGGCTTCGTCATTGCGATGATGGGTGGCAGAGTTTTGGCTGTTGGGTATGGTGATGCGCTAGGAGGAAGAAGAAGCAGCGGCGGAGGAGAACAAATGGCAAGCAAAAATATTATTTACTCCGCCGTAGCCTTTTAACCTCCACGCAAAAGAATCCGCACCGTTGAGGCGAGATCGTGGGCAAAGTGGTAAATCCAGCCGTACACGTGGCAGCCGTGGAGAGCAACCGTCGCCGGCCACTCCGCCCACTATGCACGGGAATCTAGGAACCGTCATCATAGTCTTGGAGAATCGTGCCTGAACGGTCAAATCCAGTCCAAACGGCCGCATCGTGGGCCCACAGACGTGTCACGTCCCATCTATCACAGCATAACGCACACCACCGCGAGCGCTCTGATCAGAAATACATTCGAGTCCGCCCAACGCATATCGGTCACTTGACTGCCTTGTTTGGTTCGGGTGTGAAAAAGCAATGTTAAGGCAAAATTGGTTACTCGACCGTTCATTCGACTGAGGCATATTACTCCCATCGGGAGCATATCAAAAATTCTTTGACTGAAGATGCTCAAGATAAAATGATTTTGAGATTATCCTCCATTACGAGCAATACAGCATAATCTCTGGGCTACTCCCATCGGGAGCACTGTCGTGCACCTGATAGAGTTACGGCAAAAAATTTCTTCGATTAACATACAGGGTGTGAAGATTTGAGATTATCCTCCATTGCAAGCAATAAAGCACAATCTCGAGGGCTACTCCCATCGGGAGCGATGTCGCGCACCCGATAGAATAAACGACAAATTATCAGTCGACAAAAGGATCGACTCAGTTCATATACAAAATCATACTCGAAACATTCCCGAGTTGCGTCCGTCGCAAATACCTCGGATGCTGCACGCATAGTGCAACGGTAAAACCCGCCGAACTTTCGAGCTGGGCTAAGGACCATTCCAGCAACGTCAATCCTTCTACTTTCCGTGTCAGGAGACATGATGAAAAATCCTGACGGACGCGTTTGGTAAAATTCAAATCTATACTGCAGATTGACTCAGTAAGACCTCCACGGCCTAGTCGAATCTGACCAGTTTGTTCCAGATTCGAGTCCGGAAACTCGAGTTTGATTGAAAGCTAGTAAGGTTTTACCCGAATGTGTAGTTAACCAGTCCCGATCCATCGAGTGTAGTGGGCCTGCTAACCTATTATCCCTTGATCATCATAAGGAAAACCACAGTCGATGAGATACTCGACATAGCCAACATGTGCTATTCATACAGGAATCCAATTATAATACAAAGCATATGACGTGCACTTACGAAAGAGTCCATGCCTGATTCTTTGAGTCAGACAAGTACTCGGGGGCTACTGACATGGTATACATCTCGGGTACCCTACATGAGGGTACCTGGTGCACGTAACGACTGAGGCCCAATCACGAAGAGCCCGCTCGAAGCCCAAGACAGGAGGCCCAAAGAAGATGGAGTACCCTCCAAGATTTAGACATAGGCATAGTCGGTTAGGACTTTCCTTATATGTAAACCAGGTTGGTTACGTATTCCTGAGACCCAGCCTATTTAAAGACTGGGAGGGGCGCCGATCTGGGACAAGCCATACTCGAACCACCAAAAGCTCTAGCGAGATCGATACCTCGCCAGAGCTCCCCTATAATCGCATAATCTCACACAATCAATACCAGACAAGCAGGAAGTAGGGTCTTTACCTCCACCCGAGGGCCTGAACCTGGGTAAATCTTTGCCTCTGCTTGTCAGCCGACGAAACTACAGTACTACCACGTTCTCTCCCATAATCTCAACCCTAGGTCCTTACCATGGGATTTGATGAGTCTAGCCCTCGTCATGGTTGAGAAAGGAAAAGATTTTAACTCTTATGCAAAGGATAATTGGACAAAAAATTCCAGAAAATCTTTAATCATAGAACTAACCAGTTGGCACAAGCTCTAAGAATTTGGTGCAGGAAAAAGAAACCCTTGCAACAGGAAATAAAGAACTAGAAGACCAAATAAAGAAAATACAAGAACAACCGTTGGCGAACCAAGATCATGGGTTAGAGAGCTCTCTAGTCACAAGGTATGAAGAAAGCCTTACAAAGCTAACTGATTCTTATATGCAGAGAGCAAATAAAAATTGGGTCAAGGATGGTGACAGGAACACGGCCTACTTCCATAAGGCTATTCTTAAGAGAAGAAGGAGGAACATGATTGTCTCTGTTAAAGATGAAATGATATCATCCAGCACATGCCAAAACAAATATCTAGGACCCACTGGTTCTGAGGGCCTTCAGAATCTAGTGGTCTCTAATTCACGGAGAGCGAGTTATTAGATCATAATTCCTATTGCTTGAGTAGGGATTTCTATATCACGAGATCCAGCTTTCATGCCCGGTAGGCATATTTTAGAGGGGGTGGTATCCTTCATGAAACCATACATGAAGTCCAAATGAAGAACTAGATAGTGTTCTGTTTAAAATTTATTTTTGAGAAGGTTTACGATATAGTTAAATGGCCTGTCCTTCAACAAGCGATGCGTATGAAAGGTTTTGCACGAGAATGGTGTAATTGGATTATGCAGTTTGTTCAGGGAAGAAGTGTGAGTAAACGAGTTAATGATGACACAAGTCATTATTTTCAAACCAGAAAGGACTAAGGCAGAGGACCCATTCTCTTCGATGCTTTTTAATATAGTCGCTGATATGTTAGCCATTCTTATCGCTAGGGCGAAGGAAGATGGACATGTAGGAAATCTCGTTCCTCATTTAGTTGAGGGAGGCTATCAGTCCTACAATATGCAGACGACACTAATTATTTATGGAACACGATCTTACAAAGGCAGTGAATATGAAACTATCATTTTGTATTATCGAACAGTTATCGGGTCTAATAATAAATTTCAGGGAGGCTATCAGTCCTACAAATGCGGACGACACTATATTATTTATGGAACACGATCTTACAAAGGCAGTGAATATGAAACTAATCATTTGTATTTTCGAACAGTTATCGGGTCTAATAATAAATTTCATAAGACATAAGAGTGAGATTTATTGTTTTAGCAAGGCAAAAGAGGTGGAAGATCAGTATAAGCAAATTTTGGTTGTGAAGCTAGCTCTTTACCTTTTAAATATCTAGGAGTGCCAATCCATTATAGAAAGCTATGAAATTCCGAATGGTATCCAGTGAAATGTCGGTTTGAAGGCAAACTTGGCTGCTGAAAGGGTAAGATGCTGTCTTATGGAGATCGTTTGGTCCTGGTTAATCCAGTTTTATCAAGTTTATCGATGTTTATGTTATCATTTCTTGAAATACCCAAAGGGTCTGAAAAAAGACTTGACTTTTATAGATCACGCCTTTTTTTTGGCAAAGCGATGAGAATAAGAGAAAATTTCGGTTAATGAAATGGAACATTTTTGTAGACCCAAAGACCAGGGGGGCTTAGGTATTGCGGTGCTAGACTTGAAAAACAAATGTTTACTCAGGAAATGGTTGTTTAAACTTTTAGACGACGAAGGGGTATGGCAATAATTACTACAAAATAAATACCTCCATAGTAATACGTTAGCTCAAGTTGAAGAACAACCGACATATTCTTCTTTCTGGAAAGGACTTACGCGGGTTAAGGAAGAGTTTTTTAATAGAGGTCGTTTCAGAACAGGTAATGGAGAGGCCACAAGGTTTTGGGAAGATACTTGGTTGGGTGAAACTCCATTACAACACCAAATTCATGACTATATAACATTGTTCAACGAAAACATGTTTCGGTTCATGATGTGTTGCAAAGTGCACCTCCTTTAAATATATCTTTTAGGAGATCGTAAATTGGCGACAAATGGATAAGTGATCTCATTTATGCCTTCAACTTATGGATATTAATTTGTCGGATACCCCTGATGTATTAGATGGAAACTCAGAGACAATGGCATTTTCACGGTTAAATCCATGTATGAGGACTTGATGAATGTTCATACAATATACCTACGCACATACCTATGAAAATTAAAAATGCCCCTCAAAATAAAAGTCTTCATGTGGTTTCTTAATAGAATAGTATTGCTCACAAAATATAACCTAGCTAAAAGGAATTGACAGGATGTACCAATGCTCTTTTTGTTTTTGTGACTGCGAGGAGACGGTAGAACATTTGTTTATCTCCTATCCATTTGCGAAACTGATTTGGCGAGTTTTTTATTGTTCATATAATATTCCCCCACCAACCAATGTTAATATGTTTGAGAATTGGTTGAATGGAGTAGATAAAATGATCAAGACTAGAATTCGTATTGGAGTTTCAGCTCTTTGTTGATCGATATGGAATCGTCGGAATAGTCTCGTCTTTAACAGGACAAGAAATTTTTATGTTATTCAGGTTATCAATATGGCGACAAAGTGGATCCAGCTATGGGCTTTTCTTCTACCCTCGGATCAGCGACAACTTATGGATGCATGCTGTACTCCAATCCTAAGGTCACATGATAGTTTTCTGTCAGGCTACGTGGCAGCATATTAGTAGACTTCAGTGGTTAATTTATGCTGTTCTTTCGATGGTTGATCATGTCTCGGCCTTTTTACGATTGCTGAGATGTAAACACTCTGGATACTCCTAAACTTTGCAATAAAAGCTGTGTGGCGATGCAGAGGTTAGGGTTATCACCATTTCGGAAAAGAAAAAAAGTTAACTGTGGAGGACTACCCAGTTTCTTGTTTAGTATCCAAGAGGCATTTGCCACACAGCATACAAGTTCACAGATTAGCCTGTAAGCTGGTCCAGAGTCTTTGGAGGGTGAATCATGGTGAGTTTCAGTCTTCTACACACACAATTGTGCTCTCGTAGGGATCCTCCAAAAGGGGGTACTTCGTTTTTACTGGATTGTTTTCTTCATCCGAGGGATAATGTCATCACAGAATAGAGGAATCATAATGCAAATAATGTCGACTAGACTCACGTTGAGTTGAACTAGGAGCAAGCACAAGATATTTGATGGGTAGAAGTTAGCGATTTTCTGATATTGACGCGTGAGTTAGTCTCCAAAAATGGTTTCTCATCTCCTCCCGGTACGGTATATATGCAGGTTCTACCGGAGAGGAAAGGCAGGCGCGCGACCTCAACGGCACCGGGCCGACCAACCGAGCTACATCAGAGGAAAACTCAAGAAGGTTGAAGAGGAACCACAAGCAGCTCAGGTTCGCACCATTGTTGCCGCCACCTGGTCACTGCACTGTTAGCTTTTCCCAAGATCGAACACACGATCTAACAGCAACTCAACGACGGAAATACAAGGACGCGAATTTCCATTAACCACTGTGTTGACGCTAACACAAACGTCAGGACCAGAGCATGCACACGAACGCAGCAACACAAATGACGCCAGAGGCACGTATCGCGCCTCGTATATTTCTATTGCTTTTTAGTTTTTATGGTGGTTTACAACAGGCTCGCTACCCTTGTTTTATGACTGAGCTTCGGTGACTTGTAGTCACAGAGAGACTTGTACGGTTGTACCCATCTCAGCTCTCCGTTTTAGATCCAATAGATAAGATTTGTCCAAATTGTAACTCAAAATAAAAAGTGTTTAGAAAAAATTGAAAAAAAATCCAGTAAATCACAAATGCTCGCTTTAATATTCTGAAAAAGTTGCATCCTATTTCGATTAATATTTTGTAAATAAAATAGCATTTTACCATTTTAAGCTAAAATTATTTTTCACAAAATAATGGTCCAAATGAAATGAAACTTTCCCAGAGTATAAAACGAGCATTTTTTATTATACTGGATGTTTTCATTTTTTCTGAACACATTTTATTTTGAGTTACAAATTTGGACAAATCTTATCCATTAGATCTAAAACGGAGGGCTGAGATGGGCACAAGTCTCTCCGTGACTTGTAGCTTACAAGTCACCGAAGCTCAGTCCCCTCTTTTTAGCACACAAGGAGGCCTCGAGACCTGCTCGATCATACAAGACTCCCGACTGTACACAGCTAGCACAAACGAAACTGGTTACCTAAACTAGTAGTATTACTTATCTAAACAAGGGCCTCCTTTGATTCATAGGATTGTCAAATGATTGGTGTAGGTTGAAATCCTATGGGATTTTTTTCCTTCGGAGCCGTTTGATTCATAGATCATATCTCATAGGAAAAAATTCCCTTTAGGAATCTTGTAGTACAAAACCTCTATAGGAAAATAACATGAGCTCCAACCTCATGAAAAAAATTCGTTCACCAATCAAAGAAACTTTCTCTTCCTATAGGATTCAACTAGACATGCCATACCAATCATATGTTTTCCTATTCCTACAATTTTCCCATCCTATGAATGAGCCTAGAAAACTAAAACCGACTCAGACCAAACTTTCCTATTCTTCGATACATAGACTAATAATATTTGGATTACCTACATGCACTACATATACGAATCATTCCGCTACCCATCTGTCCGCTGACTTGACACCCATCCATCGGAAAAGTCAAGGACAAGGTGTCGAGGAACTCCAAATCGTCAAGGAACAAATAGCACTGAGGCAGAGAGAAAAAAAAAAGAGGCTGAACGCACGACGCCTCGCCGCGCGTCTCCCCACGTGCCCCTCACACCCATTCCTCTCGGCTATTGCACAGCGGCATTACAAGTGTACCGGAGAAGACGCATCCTCTATCTTTCAACCAGAAGCGTCGGGTATCACGGACCTATAAGTACAAGATGCTACAGGGCAAACTGATCTACCAATACTACCATCGTCACTCACACCCCGGAAAAAAGCTAGAACTTGTTTCTTTCAGCTCGTGATCGATCACTTTGATCTTGACGTTTTGTTTTGTGAGCTACCGTCTTCACGAGCAAACCTGCCGCCATTGCTGCAACTTGAGCTTCTTCTTCTTTTTTCTCGTGGTATAAAAGAGCTCGCGCGACGTGAGATAAGATGGAGAGCGGCCAGCAGCAGCAGCGGCGGC